>JAGDYQ010000322.1:0-687321 GCA_021962125.1 Bulinus truncatus | reverse complement strand
AGAAGTAGTCGATACACTAAGAAAATAGATTATATTAATTAGTAAATTACTAATTGACAATATAAATAATATTGTAATTGCAAAACTGTTTATTCTGAACAAAAATATTAAAAACAAAGTTAAGTATTTGTTCGAAATCATCGAAAAGATAATATATTTTCTTTAATTTCTGTTCTGCTTTGAAATTTTCATGGATACTCATCATAAGACCAGATAAATCGACACACCAGTTGTTGTTTTTTTTAGCCACGCTTTCTTTCGCCGGTCTGGGAGGTAAATAGACTTCACAAAAAATAGTCTTTGCTGTCAAATTGTGCTACTATCAAAGGAAAATTGGTTTTATCTAAACTTCATAGCTTATCATTGTTTTTCCTTTGTATTAATTTTTTATATTTCAATATAATACAAGGCTTCTCAATCTACCTCGGATAGTAAAATTGTCAAAATGCGATGGCTGCTTGATCTAGAATGTTTTTAGTCTTTCTAAATTTTGTCATCAAAAAGGGATGCAAATTAAAAGGGAAAATGTTGTTTTGCGGCCATGTGTGATTTTGTTAATAGAATCAAGGTTGTGTAGTTAAAACAGTTATTCTGTCATTTCAGGCAAAATCAATTTTTGCATTTTTTTCATGCCTATTTTGCTTGTGTTGAAGCTGAATGACACTAATACTACAACATATCTTTTGTACTAAAAATGCTTATATTCTCCTATCACAATTTGTCGATTCACAGTTAATGTAGTCATCAATTTTTTCAATGTAGCTTGTAGTGCCGCTTGCCTAAAATGCACTGACTCAAAAATTTCTTCGGAATACAGCTTTTGCGGTTTGATGAATATTTTTGTAGCACAACTCAATCAAACAACAATTTTCAATTTCTCTAACCTATGTTAAATTCTTGCTTGACTTTTTTCCAGATTGTTCTAAATATCCGTTTAATATTTCGTCACATTGACAACAGCTTTTATATCAGCGGTTTTCGATTCATTGTGTTTTTGGGCTTCACACACCCAAAAGAGATTCTTAAATAATTCAATAATTGCTAGTTAAATCAACGATTTTGATGACTTTTAATTGGACTCAGACGACAAAAAACCATCTTTTGAATATTTTCCGCAGCAACCTCACCTACAAATGTTCGCTCACCACGTCAGCTTTGGGTCCACGGATCAGCAGTAATTTCAACCATTTGAAAGGTTGTATGTCAAGACATACCTTCCTATATCCAATTTAGGAAATGAGACAGCGAATTCAATCGTTCAGAAATACTTCGTGTGTGGCTGTTGAACTTTAGCTCGTTGTCCTCACGTATATGGGATAATTCAGATGCTGCAGACGACTCTAAAATCTTCTAAAACGGTTTTTCGAATCTCCGAAGGACAGCTCTACTTCCTTCGCTTATTATCTGTAATATAATTCTTTAAATATTCTCTTATTATATCCTGTTTTTTTATCCATTGTTGAAATCATTATTGTATTTAGAGATTTATAATAGTTAATTATTTGATGATTTAGCTGATTCTTTAAGATTTATGTCAGAGATAAAAGTGAGTTCAATGTTTAATAATTATTCTAAAGATACATATCAGTGTTATCTTTACATATACCTAGTAGTACATGTATCATTTCATCGATGTTTACTAACATTATTATTAATAGGGATAGAGTCAATGCTAACTCAGTATCATGTGTAATTGTATAAAATTATAACTTAATAATTTAGTAGACATACGTAAGAAGGATACATTATATTAATGTGGTTTTTATTCCGTGGGGGTTATAATAACATATATGTACGTAAAATGTTATTATATATCAAAGTATAGGTTTATTATTATACTTAGGAGAGAAAGTAGGTTTTATTTTATGTACGTTTGTAGATATCAAGTAGGTTTATTCACATGTAATGCGTAGATATTATTCAAAGTAGGTTTATTCTCGAGATGTACGCAGATATGCATATTTTATGTGGTTTATTCACATGTACGCAGTGTATTATTATATCAAGTAGGTTTATTCATGTGTGTAGGATATTATATCAAGTAGGTTTATTCACATACGTAGTAGGGATACTATTATATTCAAGAATAGTTTATCTCACATGTAATGTACATATCAAGTAGGTTTGTTCACATATCATAGCAGGATACATTAATAGAATGCTTGTGTTGCCACATGTGTGGAAACCTCTCGCTTTCATATTTTTTTTTCAGACCCATCGACTTCAAATGTTTCTGTATCTAGATATGGAACTGATACTCGAAATGTTTGTGATGTGTTTTCTAGTAGTGTATTAGTTATCGGTGCTCCGCTAGGTTGTACTATTCATATATATGTTAATTATGTTGTTACAGGTGAGAGTTAAATACAAATAGTTAATATTGTCTTTTATTCACTTATATAAGTAGCCAATTACTAAATCCTTTAATAAATAATGTATATTGCTTTTTTAAAATTGTTTAATCGATTTTTGCGAACGAATGTATTTTTTCCTATATGTATGGTTTATAGGCATATTGAAATTGTATATTCATTTAGTTTCATTTCTCTCCATTCAAAAGTATTTTGTTCTTAAACGCAGCACTGCCAACATTTTGTGCTAGCAGGTTGCATATTGGTGAACCTCTATTTTTTCTTCTCATAAATGAAGCTTCAGATAACCCAGATAAATTTCTAAATGCTATGAAAAAAGAAGACTGCTATATGATGTCGCTAATCTTAAGGTAAGCATCTTTGATAAATTTTTAATGAATGTTTGCTTTATCTTATAATCATTAATGTAAAATATGGTTTATTTTTACTTCTCTTACCAGAGAATGCGAAACATTTGAAAAATTATAAAGATGGAATATTCGCACTGAAACAATTATACTAGAGAAAGATGACAATGTTTTAACTGATGAGTGGTGTAAGTCTTTCTAAAGTCGTGTGGAGTTAGGGGAACTATTTAATACATATTTCACATATATCCTTCTTATTTTTGTCACAAATCTTTTTACTGAATGTAAAGCTCAACTTCTGTGTGTAACCTTGCTATATTTAATCTTTTTTAATTAATAAAGAAAAAATCTGTTTTCTCTTTTTTTTGAACAATGTATAAAAACTTGCTATTAGAGTTTCTAACATATATAATTCCGCACTGAAACTTAATTTTAAAATATTGATGATTTTCCAATAGTTAGTTATGATTAAAATGTTAAAATAGTTTTTCTTACAGTGCCACAGATTGGAATAACAATGTTAACACAATTTAGAATAGATTTCTACATTGATGTTTTTATGTCAACAAGAAAAGAGATTTGTGGACAGTAACAAGATATAAACAGATATTCAGTGGACAGTAACAAGATAGCAACAGATATTCAGTGGACAGTAACAACAGATATTCAGTGGACAGTAACAATATATAAAACAGACATATTCAGTGGATAACAAGATATAAACAGATATTCAGTGGACAGTAAACAAGATATAAACAGATATATTCTAGTGAAAGTAACATTATTTTTTTGCACTTCAAAAATCAAACTGGGTCAATATATACTTGTATTATTATGATTATTTTTTATTCAATTTAAACAAAAAATATAACATTAAACATATTTTAAGTTCACTTTATATTTGAGAGGTGCGAACTCGAACTTTAAAATATAATCCACATCTTTTGGGAAAAAATGCACAATCTGACATTTTCACTGGCTTTTAAGGTTAACAATTATTTTTCTATTTAATACACTGATTAGCCGCTTAATTATATCGAATTTTGCTGTCTGTTACTCATCACCAGAAACGCTTTAGGAAAAATGTCGTCTTCGTAAAAGGCAATATTTCACTATGATAAAGTTATATATGTGTATTAATTGATGCAAATATATAGTTAATAATAATGTAATAGAAGTTAAAAACTTTCTTTTTAAAAATAAAAATTTTTAAAACTTTCAGAATTCGTCAAAGGGGGACTATATATTTTAAATATATGTTTATAAATATTACAGATTTAGTATACAGTAAACGAATGATCAATATTATTATACAATTATAGATATAGTTTTTAATAAACAAATTGCACTCATTTTCGGCTTTAGTATAAATATGCTTAATAAAATTAAATACATTTTTGTTTTCTTCCATTCTTTAAATACTTTTGCCAAGAATTTTAAAAAATGAACCATGAAATGTAAATATTAAACAATGAAACAATTCATTTAGAAGAAAAGCATTGCATTAAAACATCTATTATTTTGTATATGTTAATTTACAATTTACTGAAATAAGCTCATTCCAAATCTAGTTGATACACAAACTGAAATAATGATGATACATTTAATAATTTACGCATTTGCACTGCAAAAATGTTTCAGTCACACAAAAATTTTGACAAAAGAAAAAAATGAATTAGAATTTGAGAGAGTATATAAATTTATTTTTATGAATTTAAACAAAATATCTAAATTCACGTGTTTACAACATGAAATTGTCTAGCGTTTTTAGGTGTAATTTTTTAAATTTTAAGTAAAATTTTTTTACTTAATGCCACAATCTTGTAAAGGAATGTATACTCATCATCGCGGTAGTTCATCCCAATCACATATTGAGCAAGAAATAAATATGTGAAATTTTCTCTAAAAAACACCAACATATTAGGGTTAAGTATTATTGATGTCGCAACTTTAATCAGTCTGTGTTGTAAACTCTAACTTGATTTTAACTGGCACACAGATTATCAAGTTTTTGATAGTCTGTTTTCCATTAGCTTTTTTGATGAGTTTGGCAACTTATACAAGAGATGAAACTTCATACTACTCATTTGAAAGCGCGTTAATAAAAAAAGTGCCTCTTCAACATAGGGATACTTGCTATTCTTTGTTTTCCATTTTTACTCGGCAAGAATAAAATGAAAATAAAAAATAAAAAAAAACACATATGGAATATCGGCAAATGAAATGCAACAGGCGCGCAATGAATCATCATGAATATACAAATGTCAAAACTTAAATGTAGTTTTCTTTTACTCAATTTAAATCTCATCGGCCTGAAGGGTGTCTGTGTATGACACATAAGTGGGCTGACGGAAATAAAAAATAGATCTCTATCACATCATGGCCATTTTCTTACCAAGTCATATATTTCTCCTTGATGTCGTAGAATTGTCAGCTTCGTTTTCTTGCCTGAAAAAGTCAATTCATACTGACTACATTGGTTTATTAGTAAAACTAGTTTAATTACGCAACATTTCTACCGTGTTAGTTTACCAGACTGTCTTGAATAATTTTTCGTCATATAGAAAAATATACATGCTTTATATAATTTTATAGATAATTTTACACTTACGGATGTGAATATTTTGGACTTTTGATGGAAGCAAGTTTCCTATTAAAAAATTGTTTTTGACAAAACCATTTGTAACAGAATTCAACAGTTCATCGAGATATTTTTATCACCTAAAAAATGTACAAAACATTTGTTGTGAGCACCTAAAAAAAGTTCAATCTTTGCATTAGTATAGAACATTTAAATAATGTCATTAATGTTCAAAAAACACTTCCTTTGTTTTAATGGATTACAGCTTTTTTTAGAGTAAGAAAAGTCTTTTCTAATTTATTTAGTTGATGTAAAGATGTACTTGAAATCGATTCAAACTTACTCGTTCCAAGTGCGAATTCTCATATTGTTCTACTGTATTTGATTTATCACTCACATCAAAACATTTCATAAATACGATTGTTCTGTGGAGGGATCGAAATGATTTTTTTTTTTCTTTTATGAATATTGATTGTTTAAAGTTTCAGCTTTGAATGAATACATTCATACTCACTAGATTAGAGAGAAACTCAATAGAAACAATTACTTCCGAATATAAAAAAATAATTTGCAGAGGTGACAAAAAATATGATTTAGAAATGACCAGTTATTTCCTTGTCTATAATTAATATCTCAAGTTAGACTAAAAAAATAGTTTAATTGAAGTTTTGTTTAGATATGAATTTTAAATGAACCAAAGTTTATTTCCCAGAATACTACATGTAAATGTATTACACTAAAAAAGATAATTTCAAAAGAAATCAGTTCGCAACTATTCTTCTCTCAATGTATATAATAACAATCGATTACTCAAGCCAACACTGTAAACATCTTATTTAGATTTATTTTTACCTAATTATTTGGTCTCTAAGGTAGTTACTTTCCATATAGTATTTATTTGCATGAGGAATAAAGTAAATTCCCAATTTCATGATCATGGAGCCTTAGATTAATAAATGATAAGACAAAAAAATGAATATAAAATAATTGTTACCTGGGTATTTGTTTCGAATGTTTCCATGTCATAAAGCATCATTCTAATTACTATCTAGTTCTCTCAAGATTTTTGTCTCAAACTTTCTATATATATTCTTTATAACACTAATTTAAATGACATTTTTTATTAAAAAAAATTAATATTCTTCATTTTTAAAAGAAATTTTATTCCAACAAAAAAATTGCCTAACTCATGATTCGTTTCATCATGTATTCAGACTTTTAAAGTTATTTTTGTCAATATTAGATCTGATTGTCTAATAAATATTTACTGACCTAAATTGATTAATAAACTAATTATCTCTCAAAACACACCTAATTGTCTAATAAATATTTATTGACCTAATTAAATACATGTATTTTTCTTACTTCTCGATTTCCAATTGTTACTGATCTAATTGTCTATTAATTGTTCTAATAAATATTTAAACGATCTAATAGACACAAATATATTATTAGAATTTATTTTATCTAATTGTCTAATAAATATATAGCTGACTCAATTGTCTAATCAAATATACTGATTTCCACAATTAATAAATATTTACTGACCTAATTGATTAATAAATACATGTAGTTATCGATCTAATTGTCTAATAAATATACTGACCTGCTTAGCCTGTTGTCTTGTTCTGTAAATACACTCGTGAACATCAATTGACTTCATTTGTTATGATATTAAACACAATATCTGTAGTTCAGCACAGATATCAAATTTGGTGTCACCAACACAGGTGAAGATTCTCAACTTCTAACTCGGTAATAGTCAAGTTGCTACATGGTCGTAAAAAAATTTAAAAAAATAAAAAAGTGTAAATGGTATCATCGAGAGTAAAAAAAAATTACAAATATTTATTGTGTCAATAGTAGCTTAGCTGAAGTTAATATTTAAAATTAATCCAGGTTTCATATCATTTAACAGACATTAATAAAATTCATATATACAATGACTAATATCACAAAGAAATAATTTGGGTACTTCATCAGTCACGCATTCAACCATTGCAGTTAGTGTTAGCACTCTGTGTGATGTTTGTCTTATAAAGCAACAACTACTGTAGTTAGTAAAAAGTCTCTTTAACTTCTTCTTACACACGTATTTTGGTTCATTTTTCTGTTCACTGAGTATGGGATCAGTAAATTTAGTATTTAAAAATCTCGTTTTATCATTTAAATTCAAAATAAATTGTTTTACAATGGTATTCATATTATAAAAAAAGTTTAAAAAGATGTTATAAAGAAAATCATTTTTAGTTTCTCGCCATATCAGATCAAGATAGAGTTCAGTCGCGCGAAGTGGAGGTGTATTCATTTGGTGCTTTTCATGTAAAACTAAATTCTGTAGTTGTTTTCTGTTATGAACAGCTACAAAGGCTTATTTACATACTATGACGTTTGATGTGTGTTTTGCACTCAGCTCTCTATTTCATAAAACTGTTTATTTACATTACGCGATGTTGGTGTGTGTAAGAGATCGACCTGGAGGTAGCGTTGTAGTTTAGACACATATATATGCGTGTAATATAGAAGTAGAGAATGTACAGATTTGTTTTGTAACATGTAATCCCGAATTGAATGTAACTCGTCCTAATATACTTGGTCAGCTTAACTTCGCTGAAGTGCTCCTTGACACACAGCTGTTTTTAGAAATCAACTGCACGTTGTAAATTGTATTAATTAACTGGATGGGCGGAAATTGCCACATACATACTTTCGAATAGTAATTTATAAGTAGGCTATTTGTTTGATTATTTATCAATATTATTAAATTTGTATATGATACATATATATATAAATATTAATGTGTATGTCCAACTTAAAGGAATCTCTAATAATGTACTTAGACTACGGTCTTCCACTATTGTGATTATATTTGAAAACAAAATATGATTGATAATTAAAAATACTTATACAAACATAAAAATGTGTTAACATATTAATCTAGAATTTCCACACCAAGTAATATGAAAATCGCATCAATAAATGAGAAGTTAGTGCCGAAAAAACTAAGTTTTGATGCGTGCTGCATTTTACTTGTGAAAAAATGTCTACACATAAAAAGTTACGCTTTTAAATTTTCAAAAATTTACTAGTAAAATTTTAAAGGCTCCATGTGTTTTTTAGACTTTTAACACTAACTTCATATTCTGATAAAACCAGAAATTTGCTTCAAATAAATAATTAATTCAACAATATTTCAAACTGCTGTACCTTAACTGTATTTCTAATTATCTTTCATTCACAAATCTTCACATTCCCGACTATGAATCGCACACATAGTAAAAACTCATACATAGTTTGTGGTTTTTTCTTCACCTGCGAATGGAACAAATATTGTCTCATGCTGACAACGCTCGTAATCTTGTTTTGATTTCGGCGCTCTCTACTTGCCAGCACATTTTCCTTTTCTTTGTTTTGTTGCATTGACACCACTTTTACTCGACAGTCTATTGAAAAAGAAAATAGATTCAAATCATAGTAATAGCATATAAAATAAATATAGAGATGACATGTTTGAATTTTAAATCTATAAACCGCGGGGTTTTTTGCGTTTCTTTCTCTGTTACAGGTAGCCATGGAAAGCACTAAGCGAAGAGACACTCGCGACCGCACATCAACACTCCTATCCTTGCCAGACTCCGAAAAATCCCGTCTCTCAACGTGAATCAAACCCAACACTCCGTTCAGTCAGCCTACACCGATTGAAAGCCACTCAATTTCTGTAAGATGTCAGCATTATCAAATTTTAAAACGATTTTTTCAAAATAAAATCAATAATTAAAAAATCCTTACCTGATAATTTACGGCAGAAACCTGCAGCGTTCTGTAAGAGCCAGGTCTACATGCTGACTGAAACACCTGCCAGCGGAACAGCTGACAGTCTCAAAAAAATTTCCAAATTCATATTGATTTAGAGACAGATAATCATCAATATTCACATTTACAATTGATATTTTTCTAACAGAGGAGTTTTTTTTTTTATATTTTTGCTTTGCAGAAAGCTGTCAGGTACTTATATGCATTTTGTATAACATTTATTTTATTTTTTGACATATGTGAATATGTTTTTGAAATCTCTAGAATAGCTCACTTGGAAAGATACTTGTACCAGATATATGTAAATATATATAACTTATATAGGTAGCTTTTATAAAAGTAGTTTAGAAAGTAATAGGTCTATATGTGTTCAAATATCTTTAAAGCTTTTAAGCTGTTAAAACATCTTTTAAATATTTCTCTGGAATATAATTCATGTAATACAGATTTTAGTATTGAGCTCAGTTAACGTCACACAATTTTTGCTACCATCTAACATAAATTCATACCATCAATTATTTATTAATTATTTGGTTATAACAGATATTCAAGAAATATATATTTTGATAACATTTAGATTTATTTTTCAGATGTTACGATTTAAGTGATATTCAAGTCTTTCACTTCCTGGCATGCATTAATATAAAATAAAACTCCTCTGTTAGAAAAACAAATCAATTGTATAAATGTGAATATTTTGATTATCATTAGGCCTTGTGCTAAACTCAATATGAACAGAGTTTTTGGAGACTGTCAGCTGTTCACTGCAACAGGTCGAGTCAGTATGGCTGAACCTAATCTACAGAACATACCAAAAGATTTCTCTTGTCATCTGTCAGGTAGAGTTTTTTTTAATTATTGATTTTATTTTGAAAAAATCGTTTTTAAAACTGATAATGCTGGCATCTTATAGAATTAGTGGCTCCATCAGTGTAGGCGCTTGACTGAACCAGAAGGTCTTGGGTTTGATCCTTGTTGAGAGACAGGATTTTTTCAGGTCCTGGCAAAAGTTCACAAGTCTACGCAACTAAAATAAGGAAGGGTTGGTGGTGTGCAGTCACTTATTTATGTCTGTCTTCCTTAGTGCTTCCATGGCTACTGCACTCTCGGCTATGGTAGAGAAGAAAGAAGGGCACTATGAAAACAACCCACTAGGGGTTTATAGATTCTAAGAGATAAACATGTCATCTCTATGTCTTGTTTTATCTGCTATTATATGATTTATTAATATTTTTCTTTGGCAAGATTTAATCAGTAAAAGTGAGTGTATCAATGCAACAAAACAAAGAAAAGGAAATGGTGCTGGCAAAATTATGCTAGAGAGCCGCCAGGGAAATCAAAACAAAGATGCAGACGATTTATTAACAGCTCCAATCAGCATGAGGACAATGTTTATTCCATTCACAGGTGAGAAAAATTTTTAAACTACACGTATGAATACTACTATGTGTACGATTCATAGTCAGGGTGTGAAATAGTTTGTGAATGAAAGATGATTAGAAATACAGTTAAGGTCTGTGATTAGCAGTTTAGAAATAATTGTTGAATTGAATATTTATTTGAAGCAAATTTCTGGTTTTAAATCAAGGATATGGGTTAGTGTTAAAAGTCCTAAAAATTACATGGAGCTATATTAAAATTTTACTAGTAGAGTTTTTTGAAAATTTAAAAGTGCTTATGTGTAGACATTTTTTTCCTAAGTAAAAATGCCTTTGCATCCAAGCTTAGTTTTTTTCGGCATAACTTCTCATTATTGATGCGATTTTCATATTGCACAGTATTGAATTCTAGATGCTCTTGTTAACACATTTTATGTTTGTATAAATGTTTTTTTAATTATCAATCATAAAAGTTACTTATACATATATTTTGTTTTCAAATACTGTCACAACCCAATTGGAAGACTCGTAGTCTAGGGGTACATTGGCGAGAGGTTCACCCAGGACCCCGTAGGTTGGACATACACATTAATATTTATATATATATGTATCATATACAAATCAATAACTATTGATAAATAATCAAACAAATAACTTTAATACTACTTATAAATTACTATTCAGAAAAAAGTATATGTATGTGGCAATTTCCATCACCCATCCAGTTAAATTAATACAACATAGAAACTGGCATGTGGCCCAAATACTATTAACATTCAATAAGTAGACTATATTATAACATATCAGCTATTACATTATACTGTCCAGTGATCTCTCAAGCCTGGGCGTCTAGGTCTAAGATCCCTCCAGAACAGCTGTGTGTCAGAGCTGTTAAGGGGCACTTCAGGCAGGGCAATTCACGCTGACCAAGTACTATTAGGACAGGTTACATTCAATTCAGGGCTTACATGTTACAAACAACATCATGTACGATATAACTACACAATGCTACTTCTATATTACACTACATAACATATTGTCTAAACTACAACATACCTCCAGGTCGATCATGCTACCACACACACACCAACATCATATAGGTAAATAAACCGGTTTTATGAAATAGGGCGAATGCAAAATAAACACACACACACATCTAACATCATGTATGTAAATAAGCCTTTGTAGCTGTTCACTAACAGAGCGCTACAAGTTTCGTTTTATAACATGCGCACCAAAATGTGCACACCTCCTTTCAACCATACTCGCTGACCTGAACTCTATGCTATCTTGACAAATACGATTGTAACAATTCAAAGATAATTTTCTTTATAATACTTTTACTTTTAATAATATGAATACCATTGTAAAGGTAATTTATTTTTGGTTAAGATGATATAAGACTATTTGAAGTTTTTTGAAATACAAATTTACTGATCTATTTATACTCAGTGGGGGGTGAGTTGGGAAAAGTGAACCAAGAAATGTTGGTGTCCCAGTGAAGAAAATGGTAGGGAAAGAGTTAAAGGAACTTTTACACTAACTACAGTAGTTGTTGCTTTATAGGACAAACATCTTTACAGGTGCTTTAACACTAACTACAATGGTTAGTGGCATTGACCATGGAGTGGGAGAATTTTGCCCAAATTATATATTTCTGCTGTGATCTATTGAATTACTCATTGTATATATAATTTTATTAATGTCTGTTAAATGATGAAACCTGGATTGGTTTTTTTTAAATATTAGCTTCAGCTGAAAACACTATTATTGACACAATAGATATTTGTAATTTTTTTTTTTTACTGCGGTGATTTTTACCATTTACCTTTTTTTGTTTTTTAAATTTTTTTATTACAGGGGCCATGCTCCTAGCAGCTGACTATTGCCAGTTAGAGTTGAGAATCTTTGCTCACCTGTGTGGTGACACCAAACTGATATCTGTGCTGAACTCCACAGGTGTTGATGTGTTTAATATCATAGCTGCAGAAATGAAGTCAATTGATGTTCACAGTGTGACTACAGAATTAAGACAACAGGCTAAGCAGGTCAGTATATATTTATTAGACAATTAGTTCAGTAAATACATGTATTTATTAATCAATTAGGTCAGTAAATATTTATTAGACAATCAGGTCTGAAAATATTGACAAAAAAGTAACTTTAAAGTCTAGTCAGCATGATCGGCAGGTCATTGGGTTAGGCAATTTTTTTGTTGGAATAAAATAATTCTTTTTAAAATGAAGAATATTAATATTTTTTAATAAAAAATGTCATTTAGGTGTGTTATGGGATGTTATATGGCATTGGACCAAAGGCTCTTGGAGAACAGATGAGTATTGATGAGAATGATGCTTTTATGTTTATGGAAACATTCAAAAATAAATACCCAGGTAGCAGATTATTTTTATATTCATTTTTTTTTGTCTTAATCATTTATTAATCTAAGGCTCCATGATCATGAAATTTTAAATTTTACTTTATTCCTCATACAAATAAATACCTAATATGGAAAGTAACTACCTTAGAAGTTAGAGCATAATTGGACATATTGTCAAAATGATCCTAAATAAGATGTTTACATAGTGTTGGCTAATTAATAGAATTGTTGTGCTGTATAGTTATTATTGAGAAGGCTAGTTTTGTACTTGAACTTTGATTTCTTTTGAGAAGTATCTTTTTAGTGTAATACATTTACATGTAGTATTCAAGGAAGTAACTGAGTTCATTTTTTTAATTCATATCTGAGCTTAAGAACTTGCAGTTAAGTAATTTTTTTTTTAAATCTACTTGGATAATGTTATAGAGCAAGGGAAGTAACGCTGGTGTAAATTATTTCCTAAATATATTTTTTAATTGTCCTCACCTCTACAAAATCGTACTGCCCATTCAGGTAGTGTTTCTAATTGAGTTTCTCTCTAGTCTAGTGAGTATAATGTAGTGTCATTCAAAGCAAACTTTGTATCTATATTCACTTCAAAGAAATAAAATCATTTCCGGTCAATTTTTCCTGGGCATATTGAACATAATGTTGTGATCGTTGATAAATCAAAATACAGTAAAGTTTAATGAGAATTTTTCTACTGGGCAGAGTAAAGTTTGAATCGGTTTCCATTTTATCATCAGCTAAATAAATTAGAAAAGACTTTCTTACTCTAGAAAAAGCTGTAATCCATTAAGACTTTAAAGAAAATTGTTTTTGTTTTTATTAATGACACATTGATTTGACAGTAATGTTCCTATACTAATACAAAGATTGAACACAGATTATTCTCACAACAAATGTTTTGTACATTTTTTTTAGGTATTAAAAAGTATCTACGTGAAACTGTTGAATTCTGTTACAAGAATGGTTTTGTCAAAACAATTTTTAATAGGAGGCGGTACTTACCTTCCATCAAAAGTCAAAATATTCACATCCGAGCCCAGGTAAAATTATATAGGCTATACTAAAAAAGCATGTATATTTTTTCTATATGACGAAAAGATTTATTTAAGACAGTCTGGTAAACTAATTTTACACAGTAAACAAATGTTACGTAGTAAACTAACGTTACTTAGTAAACCAATGTAAAAAATGATAGTCAGTAAATAATATGATGAATTATTTTTCAGGCAGAGAGACAAGCTGTGAATACGACCATCCAGGGCTCTGCTGCTGACTTGGTGAAAATGGCCATGATAAATATTGATAGAGATCTGTTGCATTTATTTCCATCAACACTTATGTGTCATACTCAGACACCCTTCAGGCCAAGTGAGATTTAAATTAATTAAAAAGAAAACTACATTTAAGTTTTAATACATTTTGTATATTCATATGAAATTGCCTGTTAAATTATTCTTATCATTTAGGAATTTCATTTTGCCATTATTATGTATTGTTTTTTGTTTTATTTTCATTTTATTCTGCCAGTCGCCAGGAGACAGAATGCTGTGTCTAATGTTGAAGGAGCCTTTTTTGTGCTGCAGCTCCATGATGAGTTAATTTATGAAGTTTCATCTCATTTGGTACCTCAAGTTGCCAAGCTCATCAAAAAACTAATGGAAGCAGCTGTCAAACTTGATGTCTGTGTGCCAGTTAAGATCAAGTTGGGACCCAGCTGGGGCCAGTTAAAGGATTACGACATCCAATAATACTTAACCCCTAATATGTTGGTGTTTTAGAAAGAAAAATTTTCACATGAATTTTTTTTTTTATAAAACAAGCAGCTTCAGTATGTCGGTTGGATGACACACGATTGATTGAGTATACATTCCTTTTACAAGATTGTGGCATTAATTAAAAAAATTTTACTTAGAAATTTTACAATAAGGTACACCTAAAAGAAACACTGGACAATTTCATGTTGTAAAATAAAGTTTGTGGGCAAAGATTTAGATATTTTTGTTTAAGCTCATAAAAATAAATTCTCTATACTATGCAAATTTACAATTCATTTTTTTTCTTTTGTCAAAACATTTCTTTGTGACTGAAACATTTTTAGTGCAGAGTAGGCAAATTGTTAAATGTATCATCATTGTCTAGAATTGTGTATCAATATAGATTTGGAATGACTTATTTCAGTAAATTGTAAATTAACATGTACAAAGTAATAGATGTTTTTAATTCTAATTTTAATGCTTTTCTTTTTCTATAATGAATTGTTTCATTGTTTAATATTTTTAAATTTTCATGGTTTAGATTTTTTTTAAAATTGCGAAAGTATTTAAAGAATGGAAGAGAAAAAATGAAAATGTATTTAATTTTATTAAGCATATTTATACTAAAGCTGAATACAGTTTATTTATTAAAAACTATATCTATACATGTATAATAAGTATTGAACATTCGTTTACTGTATACTATCTGTGTGTATTTATAGAAGCATATGTTTAAAATATATGGTCCCCCCCTTTTAGATTAGTGAGGGACGGATTCTGAAGTTTTAAAAAAAATTTATCCACCAGTTTTTAAAGAAAATTTTTAACTTCTATTACATTATTACATTAGCTAAATATTTGCATCAATTAATACACATATATAGCATTTTATCAAAGTGAAATGTGCCTTTTACAGAGGTTTTTACACTTGGTGGTTTCCCCCTAAACGTTTCTGGTGATGGTGGCTGGGCAATAAAAGTCGATAAAAAATAGTAAAACGGGCGAAATCAGTGAAAAAATTGTTGTTAAATAGAAAAAAAATAATTGTTAACCTTAAAAATCACCAGTGGGAAAATGGACATTGCGATTTTTTCCCAAAAAGATGTGGATATATTTTTAAAAGTTCAGAGTTCACCCCTCTCAAATATAAAGTGAACCCAAAATATGTTTAATGTTATATTTTTTTGTTTAAATTAAATAAAAATGAAATCAGTATCCATGTACAGGTATACAAAATGACTTGGTTTTTACTGAGTTTGAGTGCAAGAAATGTGTTACTGTTCACTGAATATCTGTTTATATCTTGTTACTGTCCACTGAATATCTGTTTATATCTTGTTACTGTCCACTGAATATCTGTTTATATCTTGTTACTGTCCACTGAATATCTGTTTATATCTTGTTACTGTCCACTGAATATGTTTATATCTTGTTACTGTCCACTGAATATCTGTTTATATCTTGTTACTGTCCACAGAATATCTTTTTATCTTGTTGACATCGCAAACATCAATGTAGAAAGTCTATTCACATAAAATTATTGTTAACATTCAATTTATTTATTCCAATCTGGTAACATATAGCATAAGAAGAGCTATTTTAACATTTTTTAAATCATAGCCTAACATTGGAAGATCATCAATATTTTAAAATTAAGTTTCAGTACTTGAATTGTACTATGTTAGAGTACTCTAATGTAAGTTTTTATACATTGAACCAGGGAAGGCTAGTTTAATTTATTTTCTTTTATTAATTAAAAAAAAAGATTAAGTATAGCAAAGGTTACACACAGAGTTTAATTTACATTCAGTAAAAGATTTGTGACAAAATGGAAGGATATATGTGAAATATGTATTAAATGATTCCTAACTTCCTACAAACTAGGAGACTTGACAAACACCACTCATCAGTTAAAACATTGTCACAGTCTTCTCTAGTATAATTGTTTCAGTGCCGAGATAAATTCCATCTTTTGTAATTTTATCAAATGTTTTCACCGATTCTCTGGTAAAAGAATAAAAATAAACCATAAATATTTTACATTAATGATTATAAAGACAAACAAACATTCATTAAAAAGCTTATCAAGATAGATTTACCTTTCGTTAGCGGCATCATTATCATTAACAGTCTTCTTTTTTCCGCATTTTAAGATATATAAAGTTCTATCTCTGAAAGCTTTGTTTGTAAGGAAGTAAATCAGTGGGTTCACCATGCAACCTGCTTTAGCACAAAATGTTGGCAGTGCTGCACGTTTAAAGAACAAAATACTGAATGAAGTGAAACAAATGAATATACAATTTGTATACCTATAAACCATACATATGGAAAATGTTCATTCGCTGTAAAATCATTAAATAATAATTTTAAAAAAGCAATATACATTATTTATTAAAGGTTTGGTAATTGACACTTAAATATAAGTGAATAAAAGACAATATTGTAACTTTTAACTGAACAGTATTTTAACTCTCACCTGTGACAGCAGCAGGCAAGTTGTAAAATATATGAATAGTACAGACCACAGAATAAGGTGTCCAGACACCGACAAACACCAACACTACTAGAAAACACATCTAGATACAAGAAACATTTCGAGTCAGTTCATATCTAGATACAAGAAACAGTTCGAGTCAGTTCATATCGTTATGTTTTAAGGGGATCTAGAAAAAAAAAACTCATGGCGGGGTTTTACATGTGAATAAACCTACTTGATATAATGTATCCTGCACGTATGTGAATAAACCTACTTGATATAATGTATCCTACACGTACATGTGAATAAACCTGCTTGATATAATGTATCCTACACGTACATGTGAATAAACCTACTTGATATAATGTATCCTACACGTAATGTGAATAAACCTACTTGATATAATGTATCCTACACGTACATGTGAATAAACCTACATGATATACTGTATCCTACACGTACATGCGAATAAACCTACTTGGTATAATGTATCCTACACGTACATGTGAATAAACCTACTTGATATAATGTATCCTACACGTACATGTGAATAAACCTACTTGATATAATGTATCCTACACGTAATGTGAATAAACCTACTTGATATAATGTATCCTACACGTACATGTGAATAAACCTACTTGATATAATGTATCCTACACGTAATGTGAATAAACCTACTTGATATAATGTATCCTACACGTACATGTGAATATACCTACTAAGTTATTAAGTTATAATTTTATACAATTACACATGATACTAGTTAACGTCTGACTCTATCCCTATTGGCTAATAATGTTAGTAAACATCTGACAATGACCACGCCCTTCAATGCTTAAATATATGATATATGTAAGATAACACTGATATGTATCTAGAATAATTATTAAACATTGGTCACTTTTATCTACGAAGCATAAATCTTAAAGAATCAGCTGGGAAACTAGTTTACATCAGTCGTTGGCCTTATTATTTCCCTGTAAGTATGGAGAGAATCTCTAAATACAATAATGATTTCAACAATGAATAAAAACATTATTGGGATATAATATGAAAAGAGGAATATCAGAAATTGTTGTACAGGCTCAATAAAACGAAAAGTAGAGCAATCGCGGGATTCCGAAAAGCCGTTTTTAGAAGATTTTAGGGCGTCTGCAGCATCTGAATTATCATATGCATTGAGGACAACAGTACAAGTTCAACAGCCACACACAACTGAAGAAACTATTTCTAATTTGATTGTCGCTGTCACTTCTTCATTTCCTAAATTGGATATAGGAAGGTATGTCTTGACATACAACCTTTCAAATGAGTTGAAATTGCTGCTGATCCTTGATTATTGGACCCCTGATAAAAAGTATGATTTTTAAAGCTGACAGTGGTGGAAACAGAGTTTTTAGATATTCTTGGTTATCAAACTATTCTTCGTGGGTTGTACACTCGCAAATGTTAAAAGGTGGTTTTTGCAAATTGTGCGTCTGGTTTTCATTTTCCCATCAATTAAGTCATCAAAATCCATTGATTTAACCAATTAATTGAATTATTTTAAGAATCTTTGGGGTGTGGGGAGCAAGCCCCCCCCCCCCCAATGACGCCACTGATATAAAAGCTTGCGGAATTTCGCTGAAAATGTGACAGAAATTGTTAAACAACTGGGATATTTAGAACAATCTGGAAAAAGTAAGCAAGTTGCATTTTGGTTACTTTGTGCTTAAGAGGTTAGGGGTGGGGTACATTTGTTGTTTGATTAGTTATTATACAAAAATATTCATCAAACCTAAAAGCTGTGACCCGAAAATTACAGTCAGTGCATTTAGATTTACTGGCAGTACAAAAATACATTGAAGAATTGTTGACTACATTGGCTATTGATCGACAGAATTGTGATGAGAGGTATAAAGACATTTTTAGTTACAAAAGATGTTGTAGATGACATGGGTGTCGACATTCAACCTCCAACACAAGCTGGAAGACAAATGAACAGAAAAAATGCAAAAGTTGATTTGCCTGAGGAATATTTTAGAATAACTGTTTTAACACACAACCTTGATTCTATTAACTGGAAACTCTTTTTGTGTACAAAATAAAGCAGCATTTTCCCTTTTAGTTTGCATCCCTTTTTGATGACAAAACTAGAAAGACTCGCATTTATAGATCAAGCCGGGGCTATCGCTGAATATTACGCATTTGACAATTTTATCGAGTAGATTGAAACCTTGTATGATATATTGAAATGTAAAACTAGTAAAGGGGAAAAACAATGACTCTTTGTGAGGATTTAGATAAAACCAATTTTTTTCCCATGATGAAAATGGCTTATTTGACAGCATTGACTTTTCCAGTAACAACATGCACAATCGAGAGATCATTTAGCACTCTAAGACCAGTAAAAACGTGGCTACGCTCAACAACTGGTGATGATCATTTATCTGGTCTTTGTATGATGAGTATCCGTAGAAAAAGAATATTTCAAAGCAAGGAAAAAATTAAAGAAAATGTTATCAATCGATTCGGACAAATACCAAAACGTTTACAATGTTTGTTCCAGAATAAACAGTTTACAATTACAATATTATTGCTGTATCAGTGTAATTTATAATTGTATAATCTATTTTCTTAGTATAGTAATCGACTACTTCTACCACATGTGATAGATAACAGCAGATAATGTGTTTATACCTGTAACAGTTGACCATATAAAAATGATGAATTATAGATGATGCGACTACTTCTACCACATGTGATAGATAACAGCAGATAATGTGTTTATACCTGTAACAGTTGACCATATGTGCTAGATAACAGCAGATATTGTGTTTGATACTGAAACCATTCGTTTGAAAATTACAATAATGTAATAAGTTATACTTGCGGATAGAATTCTTTTTTATGTTTGATATATGTACATGTTTTTCAATGTAATAAACTTTCAGGAAAAATTTCCAAAATGTAGGGGGGGGGGGAGGCGAATAAACTTTCAGGAAATTTTTCCAAAATGTAGGAATACGCCTATGGCCATGACAAACGTAATGAAGTCAAACGATAAAACAAAAAAAAAACATCCTTGTGATTAAACCTTAAACTGCTCATGCTTCAGTCAGATTGGTGTGATATACAGACTTTGTACACCTGACAAGTGATTGGCCTCATTCCCTTTCGGTGTGAGCTACAGACTTATGTACAAATGTGACAAGTGATTGGCCTCAGTCTGTTTGGTGTGATCTACAGACAATGTAAAAGTGACGAGTGGTTGGCTTCTCTTCCTCGCACGCCTTGTGGCTTAATGACTTTAACGTCGCCAATCGATGATTGGGTCACACATCAAGATGTTATTTTGTAAGGTTAATGGCCAGGTTTATGTCAATCACGATTAATGGGCTGCTTGATGTCAATCACTTTATGAATAGACGATCCCTGTTTCATTACACAAATCCTAGTTTTATTCACTCCACCCAATCATCATCTGAATTATTTTTTTTTAAATAATATTTTTTTTTCCACATTTATTCACTGTCCATCCGTAACTTGGATCCCATCATGTTATTTATAGTCTGTATGCCTGTATATATTGCAATCTATTGCTTTCTCTCTTCTGTACTTAAAGCTTCTCCCATAGATTTGTATTGTATAATGCATGGCTACCATTTCAGAGCCGGCTTCTTAGGGTCCAGTTGGGACTTGGAATTTTTCCGAAACCTAATACAAAATCCAACATTTTATCTGTTGTTATTTAAAAGTTATCATGTTCTGAATTCTCTTGTTAGTCAAGAAGTGTTTCTAAACGAAATACTATAACTAGCTGTAAATTATGTCATTGCTAACAGGTCCGATGTTATGGCCTCACAAATAGGTTGTATGGGATGGTCTCACAAACAGGTTGTCTGGGATGATCTCACCAACAGTTCGTCTGTTATGGTCTTACTAACGGGTCGTCTGGGATGGTATCACAAACAGGTCGTCTGTGATACACAAGGTTCGTTGTCGAGGTATGAGAGATGCAGTCCTAGTGCATATGACAATATTTATATTCTACGACTCAAGAAATGGCACGTTTAGCCTCTGTTGTAGTTTCTGCAGTTTAATCAAAGAATATATTAATAAAATAAAATCAACTACAACGACTATTTCCTACGACATTGAGTCTGAGTGACAAGTATCGTCTTCTGTGAGCTCTCCGACTAAAGTGACTAAATTACGCTGGGTTAGCTCCAGGCCCGTAGCGTTTTGTCTGGCCCCCTCTGCTTGTTTGCTCTACTTAATAACATTTATTTCCTGCCCCCTCCCGCTATTGCCTGGCCCCTGCTGTAGAATGCCTGGCCCCTGCTGTAAAATTTTCACGCTACGGAAAACTTCGCAAACTATAAAGAATCTTCTAGAAAAACCCAAATACTTCCTCTGAATGTCACGTTTACCTTCTATAAAGGAGAGTTCTCGCAACAGAATATACATTATATATGATCATTATTTCTATGTATATGGCATATATTTAGATTAATCTGCGTTCAATAACTACGAAATAAAATAAATAAATTAATGAACTTTACCCACAAAGGGCGTGTCTCGAAATAGTTTTCAATCCATATATATAGACCCATAGATATAGACCAAACTATTTCAATCCATAGATATAGACCAAACTATTTCAATCCATAGATATAGACCAAACTATTTCAATCCATAGATATAGACCAAACTATTTCAATCCATAGATATAGACCAAACTATTTCAATCCATAGATATAGACCAAACTATTTCAATCCATAGATATAGACCAAACTATTTCAATCCATAGATATAGACCAAACTATTTCAATCCATAGATATAGACCAAACTATTTCAATCCATAGATATAGACCAAACTATTTCAATCCATAGATATAGACCAAACTATTTCAATCCATAGATATAGACCAAACTATTTCAATCCATAGATATAGACCAAACTATTTCAATCCATAGATATAGACCAAACTATTTCAATCCATAGATATAGACCAAACTATTTCAATCCATAGATATAGACCAAACTATTTCAATCCATAGATATAGACCAAACTATTTCAATCCATAGATATAGACCAAACTATTTCAATCCATAGATATAGACCAAACTATTTCAATCCATAGATATAGACCAAACTATTTCAATCCATAGATATAGACCAAACTATTTCAATCCATAGATATAGACCAAACTATTTCAATCCATAGATATAGACCAAACTATTTCAATCCATAGATATAGACCAAACTATTTCAATCCATAGATATAGACCAAACTATTTCAATCCATAGATATAGACCAAACTATTTCAATCCATAGATATAGACCAAACTATTTCAATCCATAGATATAGACCAAACTATTTCAATCCATAGATATAGACCAAACTATTTCAATCCATAGATATAGACCAAACTATAACAATATCAGATTTATTTATATCAAAGATGGCTAAATTCTCACCCCCTGACAAGTTAGGGTAATCTGAGCAGCACATGTCAAGGGCGGCGGGTTAAAATGATTTAAAAGTTGTGTGGTTATAGGGCGCCCCACCCCCATGGTCAGACATTATTAGGATCCCTAAATTTGCAAGCGTTTTTGACTAGGAGCCCCTAAATGTAAGAATTCCTAGAAGCCCATAAATGTAAATATGCTTAGAAGCACCTAAATGTAACTAGGCCTAGAATCCTCAAAAATCACCACAAAAAATAAATAAAAACAGCTAGAACATAGACCAGCTCTGCGGTGCTGTAGCGAGCTAAACTCGCGCCCGGGACACAATACCTTTTAAATACCTTTTAGCACCCCCTCCCCCCTTCGAAAACCATATAATATTATATATAAGATATACCATTTGGCGCCCCTTTGTGAGTAGCGCCCGGAGCATGATGCCCCCCTTACCCACCATTCGCTACGCCTCTGCAGCTCTGATACGACTAATGGACTAGGGTAAAATTACGACTTCCATTCAATTCATGGAAATGGTGCTTGAGCAAAGAGTCTCTTTATACTAATAGTGCTTAAGTCAAAATGGTCTAACTGTCGTTAATGACTTCCGGGGGGAGCACTGTTCTTTTTAAGTTGTGCGCGTGCGTGCAATCTATTAACTCACCAAGTGTGCACACACATTACAACAGATCGCACAACTATTTCCCCAATTAGGCCTATATATCAGAATGCTGCGCACAAAAATAATTTAATTCCTTTACTCAGTTGCACACAACCAATAGCTTTTGCCGCACAACTTTCGGCAATTGGAGTAAGCTTTGGGTGGAACTATAAAATGGCAAACTTTTACCCTTCAAAAAAGTACTGAATTATGGTTATGGATTTAAATATACTAAGTTAGGTACTGATCTAATGTATATTTAAGTTTGGTTATGGATTTAAATATACTAAGTTAGGTACTGATCTAATGTATATTTAAGTTTCGTTATGGAATGGTATATTCTAAGTTCATCACAACTTGAGCTGTATTATATAATATAAATCTTTGTTTATTTGGCTTCTTACACGTCTTTCTGGAGCATTTACATTGTAAGTCTTTAATTTTTGTTATTTGCATAGCTATGTATCTATTGTTATTTGACCGGAGTTACCTCTCCTGTATACAGTACATTGTCATCATAGATATTGCGCTGTTATAGATAATACCAATAATATATAGTTATGTAATAATGACTTTAAAAAAAATGCCGCCATTTTTTGGTTTTTTTTTTTTAATAATAGTGCAGCAATCTTTATATTGAAACACAATAACACAAATATGGCGGCTTTCGGAAATGTCAGTTTAAATTGACGATGTGGATTCTGTATGATCACTAATCTGGGGTTAAGACAATGAAAAAAACAAACACAGTGTTATAATATGGTTGTTATGAGAAATGAACCCACTCTTGTGACTTGTTGGTCATCTGCAACCTTGGTCTGGTACACCATGTCCTCAAAACAAAATATACGTCGTCCACGTTCACGGTCTCGTTCGGCCAGGTCATGGACTGTCTTTGAAATTCGCCTGAATGTAGACAGGAATGGGTTAATCGACTACTTCTACCACATGTGATAGATAACAGACGATAATGTGTTAATAATACCTGTAACAGTTGATAACATGTGATAGATAACAGCAGATAATGTGTGTATACCAGTAACAGTTGATCACATGTGATAGATAACAGCAGATAATGTGTGTAACAGTTGACCATGATGACCACATGTAAAAGGTAACAGAAGATGATAACTGTAACAGTTGACCATGATGACCACATGTAAAAGGTAACAGAAGATGATAACTGTAACAGTTGACCATGATGACCACATGTAAAAGGTAACAGAAATACCTGTAACAGTTGACCATGATGACCACATGTAAAAGGTAACAGAAATACCTGTAACAGTTGGCCATGATGACCACATGTAAAAGGTAACAGAAATACCTGTAACAGTTGACCATGATGACCACATGTAAAAGGTAACAGAAATACCTGTAACAGTTGACCATGATGACCACATGTAAAAGGTAACAGAAATACCTGTAACAGTTGACCATGATGACCACATGTAAAAGGTAACAGAAGATAATGGTGGCAATCATGTATGTGACATTGGAGAAGTCATCCCTGGCCCAGTCTAGACTGCAGGAGATGAGGAATGGCTCCAAGCCGTATGACCCCCAACCTGTCGGACAAGATGAAGAATAAGTAGTGACGTCACTAGGAGGAGAGGTGTCTCGCCCCCGGGCGGCACATAACCGTCACCATTCAGAGCGACTTTTTTTTACCACTTAAGTATTTTTAGGCAGATTCTTCCTCACAAGTTACACCAGTGTCAGCAATATTTCAATAGTTTAAATACAAGATAAGAATTATACGGTTGTTGCTGTAAAGGTTTACAACACAAGTAAATAAAAAAAATGACATTAAAATAAGATGAGCAATGTACATACCTACAAGTGGGAGAACTGTCCAGAAAAATCCATAAAACCAAGTTCCAATTATAATATATACAGTAAATGTTTTGGTCAAGATGAAAGCTGAGAAAGAAAACAATTTAAATTTCGTTTGTAAAAACTATGTCAACATTTTGAAGGAAGAAAACAATTTAAATTTCATTTGTAAAAACTATGTCAATATTTTGAAGGAAGAAAACAATTTAAATTTCATTTGTAAAAACTATGTCAATATTTTGATTTAAAAATGAGAGGAGAGGGTGTGTAACCTATGAATCATTTATGTTACTGTTTCAAAAACATCTTGCTATAAATCTACCACCTAAGAAAAAAAAGTCTAATTATAACGGCTTTAAACTTAAGGTGACCAGATGTTTATAGGGATAATCTGACACCCGGGGGTGGGGACAAGAAGATTGAACACCAAAAAAAAAAAACTGTACATGAAAATTGACTGAACTACACGTGCTTTCCTGAACAGCATAGAAGAAAATTCAAGAGTGTGCAGTAGATGGAATACTACATATTGTAGACCATAAATATATAAGAATATCTGTGTTGTAGACCATAGATATATAAGACTATCTGTGTTGTAGACCATAGATATATAAGACTATCTGTGTTGTAGACCAGTGCTTCTCTAAGTTTTTGAAGTCACGGCCCCCCTTGGAACGCCAATCAATATGTCGCGGGCCCCCCCCCCCTATTTTTTTTTTTGGTTTAGATTGCTTAAATTTATAATTTTTCGAAATTCCACGGCCCCCCTCCGGACAGTCCACGGCCCCCTAGGGGGACGCGGCCCACCACTTTGAGAAGCACTGTTGTAGACCATAGCTATATAAGACTATATGTATTGTAGACCATAGCTATATAAGACTATATGTATTGTAGAGTGTAGACCATAGATATGTAAGACTATCTGTGTTGCAGACATATTGAAAATTGAATGTGAAAGTAGAAAATGATCTGAAAGCTTCATGGGTTATATATTTATACTTTATGAGTCTTTGACTGAAAGACATTGACGGAAAGGGTGATGAGGAAAACTTTGACTGTCCAGCGCAGTGAAATATGAAATATGTATTCATCTTCTGTTAGGTCTATAGAATAAGACAGTGTAAGTGAAGGACTATGGTTTTCAAAGCCTTTTAATTCCTGTTAACCCTATAGACATGTTGGAAGGTAATTTTAATTTTAATAATGGTATGTGTGGTAGTATTAAGTCAGATGGTATGGTACCAACTATATATCTATGGGACTAACAGTACTTTCGCCTCTACTAAGCAAGCTGATGTTATAATTTTATCACACAAGCTGATGTTATAATTTTATCACACAAGATGATGGTATAATTCTATCAAACAAGCTGATGTTATAATTTTATCAACAAGCTGATGTTATAATTTTATCAAACAGGCTGATGTTATAATTTTATCAACAAGCTGATGTTATAATTTTATCAAATAAGCTGATGTTATAATTCTATCAAACAAGCTTATGGTATGATTCTATCAAACAAGCTGATGTTATAATTTTATCAAACAAGCTGATGTTATAATTTTATCAAACAAGCTGATGTTATAATTTTATCACACAAGCTGATGTTATAATTTTATCACACAAGCTGATGTTATAATTTTATCACACAAGCTGATGGTATAATTTTATGACACAAGCTGATGTTATAATTTTATGACACAAGCTGATGTTATAATTTTATCACACAAGCTGATGGTATAATTTTATGACACAAGCTGATGTTATAATTTTATCACACAATACATATTTCTCTCTTTACACATCTGTCTATCAATCAGGCCCACTTTTTAAATATACAAAAGTCCGAATTTATTTACCTTTGCCAGGTTGGCAGATCAAGATGTACCTGTATACACACACAGCTACTAAAGTGTTCATGTTAGTTTGTGACAAGAAAAAGGAGAAAAAACCCGCGAATTTGCACGTGGTATCATTGAAAATCCATCGTTTACTGCAATGTTAAAAGATAATGACAACATTAAAAGAAAAATGATAGAAATAAGTTTGTTTTTCAAGTTTCTTATATCCGTTTAACACAAAACGACATATCTGCACAATGCTTGAAATGTCTCTTGAAACTTATTTAATTTCTTATGAAATAAAAATAATAAATGAAAAAGCGTGGGCGCCCATATCAATAATTATTAGTTTCATTTATTTATCTTGCAGTTTTTCAATGAATTTGGTTTTAATGACATATTAATTTGCAACTAATAGAGTTTAAAGACAAATCTGGACTAGTTTGTTCTCCTAGCAATTGTTTGTTGAACCTTAACATTTATAAACTAGTCCACTCTACTCAAATGTGCAAAAATTTAAAAATAATGAACCAAATCTTTAGCACAGTTACTTATTGATATTGTACGTTCGAAATCATTTGACAATATCATATATATATATATATATATATATATATATATATATATATAAACATAAACATAGATATAAACATGGATATAAACATAAACATAGATATAAACATAAACATAGATATAAACATAGATATAAACATAAACATAGATGTAAACATTGATACAAACATAGATATAAAGTTCTACGAACAACATTATCTCTTTCCATGTTTCCTCCATCCAGCCACCCCATATTATAAAAAAGAATTTCAATATTTGAACGCACACACACACAAACCTACAGAAAATGAAATTAAACATCAATATGTGCCAGTGGATCTCAAACTATTACCACTTAGCTGTTTAGTTTACAGGACTCGATTTGATGTTTAGTTTACAGGACTCAATTTGATGTTTAGTTTACAGGACTCAATTTGATGTTTAGTTTACAGGACTCAATTTGATATTTAGTTTACAGGACTCAATTTGATGTTTAGTTTACAGGACTCGATTTGATGTTTAGTTTACATGACTCGATTTGATGTTTAGTTTACAGGACTCGATTTGATGTTTAGTTTACAGGACTCGATTTCATGTTTAGTTTACATGACTCAATTTGATGTTTAGTTTACAGGACTCAATTTGATGTTTAGTTTACAGGACTCACTTTACTGTTTAGTATATTTATTATAATACCGTTCTGTTTTGCTTACGCGCCCTATCTTAAAGATGGTTTTTATTACTACGACTTAGAGAAATATCTACGGGGGAAATAAAATAATTAAAAGTTTATTGGTAGATTTTTCCATTTTACTTTGCATATTAAAAATCTGTTTAAGATACAGAGAAATAGACTTGTAATTATGTACAGTGGCGTAAGGAGGGTACTGCGGGTTGTGTGGTAGCAAAGGGCGCCTAACTAGGAAGGGGCGCCGAAAGGATGTCTTTTCAGTTCAGGAGGAGGGCGCCAAAAGATGTCACTCACACAGGGCGCCACAATAGCTAGCGACGACTCACACAGGGCGCCACAATAGCTAGTGACAACTCACACAGGGCGCCACAATAGCTAGCGACGACTCACACAGGGCGCCACAATAGCTAGTGACAACTCACACAGGGCGCCACAATAGCTAGTGACAACTCACACAGGGCGCCACAATAGCTAGCGACGACTCACACAGGGCGCCACAATAGCTAGTGACGACTCACACAGGGCGCCACAATAGCTAGCGACGACTCACACAGGGCGCCACAATAGCTAGCGACGACTCACACAGGGCGCCACAATAGCTAGTGACGACTCACACAGGGCGCCACAATAGCTAGCGACGACTCACACAGGGCGCCACAATAGCTAGTGACAACTCACACAGGGCGCCACAATAGCTAGTGACGACTCACACAGGGCGCCACAATAGCTAGTGACGACTCACACAGGGCGCCACAATAGCTAGCGACGACTCACACAGGGCGCCACAATAGCTAGTGACAACTCACACAGGGCGCCACAATAGCTAGCGACGACTCACACAGGGCGCCACAATAGCTAGTGACAACTGACACAGGGCGCCACAATAGCTAGCGACGACTCACACAGGGCGCCACAATAGCTAGTGACAACTCACACAGGGCGCCACAATAGCTGGCGACGACTCACACAGGGCGCCACAATAGCTAGCGACGACTCACACAGGGCGCCACAATAGCTAGCGACGACTCACACAGGGCGTCACAATAGCTAGTGACAACTCACACAGGGCGTCACAATAGCTAGTGACAACTCACACAAGGGCGTCACAATAGCTAGTGACGACTCACACAGGGCGTCACAATAGCTAGTGACAACTCACACAGGGCGCCACAATAGCTAGTGACAACTCACACAGGGCGTCACAATAGCTGGTGACGACTCACACAGGGCGCCACAATAGCTGGTGACGACTCACACAGGGCGCCACAATAGCTAGCGACAACTCACACAGGGCGCCACAATAGCTAGTGACAACTCACACAGGGCGTCACAATAGCTGGTGACGACTCACACAGGGCGTTACAATAGCTGGTGACAACTCACACAGGGCGCCACAATAGCTAGTGACAACTCACACAGGGCGCCATAATAGCTAGTGACGACTCACACAGGGCGTCACAATAGCTGGTGACAACTCACACAGGGCGCCACAATAGCTAGCGACGACTCACACAGGGCGCCACAATAGCTAGTGACAACTCACACAGGGCGCCACAATAGCTAGCGACGACTCACACAGGGCGCCACAATAGCTAGTGACAACTCACACAGGGCGCCACAATAGCTAGTGACAACTCACACAGGGCGCCACAATAGCTAGCGACGACTCACACAGGGCGCCACAATAGCTAGTGACGACTCACACAGGGCGCCACAATAGCTAGCGACGACTCACACAGGGCGCCACAATAGCTAGCGACGACTCACACAGGGCGCCACAATAGCTAGTGACGACTCACACAGGGCGCCACAATAGCTAGCGACGACTCACACAGGGCGCCACAATAGCTAGTGACAACTCACACAGGGCGCCACAATAGCTAGTGACGACTCACACAGGGCGCCACAATAGCTAGTGACGACTCACACAGGGCGCCACAATAGCTAGCGACGACTCACACAGGGCGCCACAATAGCTAGTGACAACTCACACAGGGCGCCACAATAGCTAGCGACGACTCACACAGGGCGCCACAATAGCTAGTGACAACTCACACAGGGCGCCACAATAGCTAGCGACGACTCACACAGGGCGCCACAATAGCTAGTGACAACTCACACAGGGCGCCACAATAGCTGGCGACGACTCACACAGGGCGCCACAATAGCTAGCGACGACTCACACAGGGCGTCACAATAGCTAGTGACAACTCACACAGGGCGTCACAATAGCTAGTGACAACTCACACAAGGGCGTCACAATAGCTAGTGACGACTCACACAGGGCGTCACAATAGCTAGTGACAACTCACACAGGGCGCCACAATAGCTAGTGACAACTCACACAGGGCGTCACAATAGCTGGTGACGACTCACACAGGGCGCCACAATAGCTGGTGACGACTCACACAGGGCGCCACAATAGCTAGCGACAACTCACACAGGGCGCCACAATAGCTAGTGACAACTCACACAGGGCGTCACAATAGCTGGTGACGACTCACACAGGGCGTTACAATAGCTGGTGACAACTCACACAGGGCGCCACAATAGCTAGTGACAACTCACACAGGGCGCCATAATAGCTAGTGACGACTCACACAGGGCGCCACAATAGCTGGTGACAACTCACACAGGGCGCCACAATAGCTAGCGACGACTCACACAGGGCGCCACAATAGCTAGTGACAACTCACACAGGGCGCCACAACAGCTAGCGACGACTCACACAGGGCGCCACAATAGCTAGTGACAACTCACACAGGGCGCCACAATAGCTAGTGACGACTCACACAGGGCGCCACAATAGCTAGCGACGACTCACACAGGGCGCCACAATAGCTAGTGACGACTCACACAGGGCGCCACAATAGCTAGCGACGACTCACACAGGGCGCCACAATAGCTAGCGACGACTCACACAGGGCGCCACAATAGCTAGTGACGACTCACACAGGGCGCCACAATAGCTAGCGACGACTGACACAGGGCGCCACAATAGCTAGTGACAACTCACACAGGGCGCCACAATAGCTAGTGACGACTCACACAGGGCGCCACAATAGCTAGTGACGACTCACACAGGGCGCCACAATAGCTAGTGACAACTCACACAGGGCGCCACAATAGCTAGCGACGACTCACACAGGGCGCCACAATAGCTAGTGACGACTCACACAGGGCGTCACAATAGCTAGTGACAACTCACACAGGGCGCCACAATAGCTAGCGACGACTCACACAGGGCGCCACAATAGCTAGTGACAACTCACACAGGGCGCCACAATAGCTGGCGACGACTCACACAGGGCGCCACAATAGCTAGCGACGACTCACACAGGGCGTCACAATAGCTAGTGACAACTCACACAGGGCGTCACAATAGCTAGTGACAACTCACACAGGGCGTCACAATAGCTAGTGACGACTCACACAGGGCGTCACAATAGCTAGTGACAACTCACACAGGGCGCCACAATAGCTAGTGACAACTCACACAGGGCGTCACAATAGCTGGTGACGACTCACACAGGGCGCCACAATAGCTGGTGACGACTCACACAGGGCGCCACAATAGCTAGTGACAACTCACACAGGGCGCCACAATAGCTAGTGACAACTCACACAGGGCGTCACAATAGCTGGTGACGACTCACACAGGGCGTTACAATAGCTGGTGACAACTCACACAGGGCGCCACAATAGCTAGTGACAACTCACACAGGGCGCCATAATAGCTAGTGACGACTCACACAGGGCGTCACAATAGCTGGTGACAACTCACACAGGGCGCCACAATAGCTAGCGACGACTCACACAGGGCGCCACAATAGCTAGTGACAACTCACACAGGGCGCCACAATAGCTAGCGACGACTCACACAGGGCGCCACAATAGCTAGTGACAACTCACACAGGGCGCCACAATAGCTAGTGACAACTCACACAGGGCGCCACAATAGCTAGCGACGACTCACACAGGGCGCCACAATAGCTAGTGACGACTCACACAGGGCGCCACAATAGCTAGCGACGACTCACACAGGGCGCCACAATAGCTAGCGACGACTCACACAGGGCGCCACAATAGCTAGTGACGACTCACACAGGGCGCCACAATAGCTAGCGACGACTCACACAGGGCGCCACAATAGCTAGTGACAACTCACACAGGGCGCCACAATAGCTAGTGACGACTCACACAGGGCGCCACAATAGCTAGTGACGACTCACACAGGGCGCCACAATAGCTAGCGACGACTCACACAGGGCGCCACAATAGCTAGTGACAACTCACACAGGGCGCCACAATAGCTAGCGACGACTCACACAGGGCGCCACAATAGCTAGTGACAACTCACACAGGGCGCCACAATAGCTAGCGACGACTCACACAGGGCGCCACAATAGCTAGTGACAACTCACACAGGGCGCCACAATAGCTGGCGACGACTCACACAGGGCGCCACAATAGCTAGCGACGACTCACACAGGGCGTCACAATAGCTAGTGACAACTCACACAGGGCGTCACAATAGCTAGTGACAACTCACACAAGGGCGTCACAATAGCTAGTGACGACTCACACAGGGCGTCACAATAGCTAGTGACAACTCACACAGGGCGCCACAATAGCTAGTGACAACTCACACAGGGCGTCACAATAGCTGGTGACGACTCACACAGGGCGCCACAATAGCTGGTGACGACTCACACAGGGCGCCACAATAGCTAGCGACAACTCACACAGGGCGCCACAATAGCTAGTGACAACTCACACAGGGCGTCACAATAGCTGGAGACGACTCACACAGGGCGTTACAATAGCTGGTGACAACTCACACAGGGCGCCACAATAGCTAGTGACAACTCACACAGGGCGCCATAATAGCTAGTGACGACTCACAGGGCGTCACAATAGCTGGTGACAACTCACACAGGGCGCCACAATAGCTAGCGACGACTCACACAGGGCGCCACAATAGCTAGTGACAACTCACACAGGGCGCCACAACAGCTAGCGACGACTCACACAGGGCGCCACAATAGCTAGTGACAACTCACACAGGGCGCCACAATAGCTAGTGACGACTCACACAGGGCGCCACAATAGCTAGCGACGACTCACACAGGGCGCCACAATAGCTAGTGACGACTCACACAGGGCGCCACAATAGCTAGCGACGACTCACACAGGGCGCCACAATAGCTAGCGACGACTCACACAGGGCGCCACAATAGCTAGTGACGACTCACACAGGGCGCCACAATAGCTAGCGACGACTCACACAGGGCGTCACAATAGCTAGTGACAACTCACACAGGGCGCCACAATAGCTAGCGACGACTCACACAGGGCGCCACAATAGCTAGTGACAACTCACACAGGGCGCCACAATAGCTGGCGACGACTCACACAGGGCGCCACAATAGCTAGCGACGACTCACACAGGGCGTCACAATAGCTAGCGACGACTCACACAGGGCGTCACAATAGCTAGTGACAACTCACACAGGGCGTCACAATAGCTAGTGACGACTCACACAGGGCGTCACAATAGCTAGTGACAACTCACACAGGGCGCCACAATAGCTAGTGACAACTCACACAGGGCGTCACAATAGCTGGTGACGACTCACACAGGGCGCCACAATAGCTGGTGACGACTCACACAGGGCGCCACAATAGCTAGTGACAACTCACACAGGGCGCCACAATAGCTAGTGACAACTCACACAGGGCGTCACAATAGCTGGTGACGACTCACACAGGGCGTTACAATAGCTGGTGACAACTCACACAGGGCGCCACAATAGCTAGTGACAACTCACACAGGGCGCCATAATAGCTAGTGACGACTCACACAGGGCGTCACAATAGCTGGTGACAACTCACACAGGGCGCCACAATAGCTAGTGACGACTCACACAGGGCGTCACAATAGCTAGTGATTCTGACTATGTACACATAAATTTTCGGTCCTTAATTATAAATTTTGCATTTATCGCGACTCAGTGAAAACATGTCCTGTGTCTCGCCATCCACACGTTGAGACCCACTGATCTGAGAGATTTCATTACAAGTACCAGGGATTTGAATTACAATACTTATTTGAAAAAGTACGGTATGATGAAGTTTATCTGTAATTTAATATAATATCACATATATAAAAACATTGTTTTATAAAAAAGAAAACATTTACATTTTTCCCGACTTAAATTTCAATTAAACACTTTTTTTTATTTTTGAAATTCAATATTATTAAACTCTTTGTACACACTTGTATTCAGGGATGGCCTTACGAATTGCGAGGCCCAATTTAACGATGATTGCGAGGCTTATCTTCTCATTTTCTTTTCCAATTACGACTATTACTATTAATTAGGACATGTAAATTGTGAATTTATGTGAATGTTTGTATTACAGTATCAGAATCATCAAATGTTAACAATTAAATCCCAAAAGAATTATTACAGATGGTTTACGAAATATCACGATATTGCAGATCATCTATTAGAACGTCGATAACAAATTGCATGAGTAAGTAAATTAATTCTAGTGCCTTATAACCTAAACTCATGCTATAGAATTTAATACTTTGTAATGTAAAGTCAATTGAATCAATATATTAAACAGGTTTTCATTTATAGAAATTAGAGTATGTTAGAAAGGTCTGGATGTTTGTGTTCATGCGCCCAACGTTTTTCGTTTTATAAAAATTAGAAGCTCTTATAAAGTCTATTATCATGTGACCAATTTATTTACTCAGAAAAAATATTTTCTGCTTTTTAGTACGCAAGAAAAAAGTTGCTTTTTATAAAATATTTTTTTTATAATGTAATTTTTATTTTCTACTTTTTAGTTTTCGATTGGTGAAAATTTGAAACCTAGATGTGCAATGCAATTATTCCTACTTTAAATGCGCAATTTAAAGACAAATTAGATATAAAGTTGTGTACAATATAAAATTATATATCAATTAATTTAATAATGTCAAAATCATATTGTATTACAGATAAGTTTAATAAGTTATTTTAGACTGTAAGAAAAGTCAATAAGAACTATATAAGCTTGGTTTCTACCACGTGTAGGTGAGGTCTGGCATCTGAGTATGAGAGGCTAAGTGTAGCATTAAACTAAAAGTATGACGCGTCATACTTAAAGACCCGTCTCATCTCTCTTTTTTTTGCGAGAGAAATCCTGCTGACTCATCGCTCTTTTTAGGCGAGAGAAATTATTGTGTTTACAACTGTGCGCGTAACCTACACAACCGCACTATGACACATTGTAAAATCAAAGAAAGTAGTGAAACGTATTCGAGTATCATGTTTATAAACAGAGAATTTTGAATTCTTTCACTTTAAATATTTTTTTCAACACATTTGTTTTTATTGCGCTGCGTTCGCTTTTAAAATCAATTTCGGCCGTTATTTTTGTTTTGTTCTGGAAGTGGTCCAATCACAAGAACTTATCGGAGAGGTCTGACGTCACACGTGTTCAGGCGCAGTAGAGTATTATATCTTCAGCCACGATAATTTTATTTTCGAAAAATACTTAAGAAACTCATCAAATCATAATGAAATAGTAAGAATATTGCATTGTCATCGGGTTCTGAGTTTTATTGAAAGTATCAGAGCTATAGCTTATCGGAAAGTGGTTTAAAATTGGATTGCAAAATTCCGCGGACACACAGACAATCAATGAATCAAACAAACGAACAGACAAGAAGTGAAGTTAAGTAAAACGTTGTAAAAAAACAAGACCAAGATTAAGAAAGTTTTATAAGTATAGCCATCGTATTAGATTCTTGAGAATCAGTTGATCAAGAGAATTGTCTGAATTGGAAAATTCGAATTGACTTAAAAGACGACATTGTTTATTGACACATGTACACGTTATTAGCTATGATGTAACATGAATTAATTGGCATAAGTACAAGTTATAAACTAGGATTAACTTATGAATGATATTAAAAGTGATGTGAATTATTTTAAAACTGTGGACTGAATGTGTTTTCCCATTGTTTGTATGTTGAATGAATGATTAATAATTGAAGACAGTAATATAATCAAAAAGATTGTGTAGTTAAACTTATGTTTGTCATTAGAGATGATTATTGTATTGATGTTTTCTTTGCTTTCAATTTATTTATGCGCCAATAGGCTACTTATTAGAACTTTTATTTAGTATAGCTGTACTAGTGTAACAAAATGATTTGACTACACTGTGAGATACTTAATGCATAGAGCAACGCATTAAATCACTCTGGACTTTCAAGAAAATAAAAAAAAAAAAATCAAGTTGTTAAGTTGTACTAAGCATGCACTGGCGGCGGAGCAGGGGGGGGGGGCAGGGGGGGCAACGCCCCCCCCCCTACCATTTTAACTTTTTTAACTTTGTAATTCATTTTAGTTTATATGTATCATTTTCATTTTCATAATTCATTTAATTTATTTCTTAAATTTAATATTTGAAAGAAAATATAATTAATTGACATTTTACAGTAATCACATTATTGAGAGTTGTTGTGGCATATTTTTAAATTAGTTGCAAGTACCCGGCTTTGCCCGGATTTAAAATAATGTTTTCCGTTTATTTAAGAAGCGTAATTTGACGTTTAATTAAGATTTAAAATAAGACGCGTAAAAAAGGATTTATTTGCATGTAAATTGCAATAAAAGGGTACATTTATCTTAAAGCAATGTGATACACAACATTTTTGGCAGTTCCTCTCCCTCTCTCTCCCTCCCTTCCCTCCCTCTTTCCCTCCCTCTCTCTCCTCCCTCTCTCTCCCTCTTTCCCTCCCTCCCTCTCCCCCCTCTCTCTCTCCCTCCCTCCCTCTTTCCCTCCCTTTCTCCCTCTCTATCTCTCTTAGGCATGACTGTATCAAAAGATGACAATTCCTATGGATGAAGGAATGGAATGTAATAATGTAGTAAGTAATGTGATATTTGGTTCCCCGTACCGATCATATTTATAGTAAGTTAGCTAACAGTTAACCTGTTTAAGAACATTCCCCATGTAATTTTGTGTACGTGTACCCAGTGGCGCAACCAGCAAAAAATGCTCACATATTGAAAAAAGACAGTTTGACAGTCTTTTTTGTAACTTTATAACGTAAATTATGTATTGATGATTTGGCCTGGGGGGTGGCTCAAGCCCACCCTGCCTCCCCCCCCCCCGGTTGCGCCTCTGCGTGTATCAAATTTCACGTTATTTGGTTGTCTGGATCTTGAGTTTTAAGGGAACAGACAGACAGATAGCAAATGCGTCTTATAAGTATAGAGAAGTATTGCTATCTACCGAATGACGGCAAATGTAATTTTTAAAGAAAATACAATTATTTATTATCTTTTCATAAATTACTTTTTGTTTATTGAGTTTCCCGTTTCCAGTTTCATATTTATCATCATTCATGATAATTATCAGTAATTTTCTGATCTGATTTCACTATTAAATTTGTAAACAAACTCACATTACGAATCAGTTGACGACAGAAGTGCTCAATGTTCATTTTTATTTTTTAAAATATTATTTTTTAATAATATCGATTAAATACTTGCTACAGAATTACTATATTCTATTATAGAATTAAGGGGGTAAAATTTATCTTTCGGTCATATTTTGTCTTGCCCCTCCTTAAATTTTCAAAGGGAAGGGGGGCGGCGCCCCCCCCTTGAATTTTGGCTTGCCCCCCCTCCCCCTTAAAATATTTCGTTCCGCCGCCGGTGTAAGCATGTATCTATCTATATTATCTATCTATGTGTATCTATCTATGTGTATCATCTATGTGTATCTATCTATATTATCTATCTATGTGTATCTATCTATATTATCTATCTATGTGTATCAATCTGTGTATATATCTATATGTTTATATCTATATCATCTATCTATGTGTATCTATCTATATGTTACTGTCTATATCGTCTATCTATGTGTATCTGTCTATGTGTATCATCTATCTATGTGTATCTATCTATGTGTATTTATCTATGTCTATCTATCTATGTGTATCTATCTATGTGTATCTTTATATGTGTATCACCTATCTATGTGTATCATCTATCTATGTGTATCATTGTGTATCATCTATCTTTGTGTATCATCTATATGTATCTATCTATGTGTATCTAACTATGTGTATCAATGTGTCTATATATGTATCTAGTTTTAGAAGAAAACTTTGTGAAATACATCTTGACTTTTCCTATTTCATATCTTTGTGAAGCTGCATTTTCAGCATTTGTTGACAATACGAATAAAAGGAACCGAATTTGAATGTGGAACCGCATCTCAGATTGCAATTAACAGTCAGAGAACCAAACTATATCTGTCGTCTCAACATAAACAATTTCATCCTTCTCATTGATTTTATCATGCATGTTATTAATAATATATGTTTTACTTGTATTTTAATACGAATCAATTTCATATTTTAACGATCATTATTTTGTTTGTTTTTCTAAAGTATACACCTTTTGTTTGTTTCTTTGTTTGACGAGGGGTATTCAGTTTACGAAAATGAAGATGAGGGGTCACCACCATCAAAAGTTTGTTTAAACTCTGGCTTAGACCATATAAAACAGTGGTCCCCAACCTTTTTCTCTCCGCGGACCGGTCGACGTTTAATATTTTCTCCGCAGCCCGCTGGGGGGGGGGGGATGACATTGATTTTTATTATTTTAGATTGTTTTGATTTACAATGCCCCTGACACTCACACTGCACCGGTCCGCGGACTGGGGGTTGGGGACCACTGATATAAACCACTAGTGTAAAGTCTATGTAAGGATGGTTGTCGCATAGATCCGACAAATCACTACAAACAACCCAATGCCACATTTGTGTATTAGCAACACTGACCTGTATCCAGATATAATCGTGAAGGGGTAACCACAAAATAAAACTCCTATATCACAGACTGCGAGACTAATCAATAATAAATTATGTGGTTTACTTCTTAGATTCTTGTCTCCAATTATGACTGTCAGCACCAAAGTGTTTCCAAATATGGCGATAGAACCTGGGTAGAAATTAAAACTCTTTAATATACCAGTCATAAAAAACAAGCAATTAAGCCTGTTCCATTCTGGACACAGGACGTGTTAGCGCATTTTCGTGTTATGTATCAGTACGTTTGTTAGCTTTCAGTAAATATTTGTAAATTTTGGAAATGTTTATAAATTCAATTGTGTAATGCATATATTTGTAAAAAATTATAAATACGTTTCTTTATATTTGAAAAAAAATTATTGTCTCTTAAATCTAACTACAAGTGGCTTGTGGTTACTGAAATAGGACTCATAATTGAAAACATTCTAAATTATAGTCATTTAATCGTCCGAAAACTCCGTCAATTGTTGCATAGCTCTGATACTTTCAATTAAACTCAGAACACAAGCTTACTATTTCATTTGATGAGTTTATTAATAAATCTTGGTGAAACTACGTGCTGCAGTATTTCGCACCAAATGAACGGGTTATTGAACGTACAAGGTGTATATATGATATATAAGCCCCTTAGGAGCCCTGAAGCCCGGCCCTCAGAGGTCCTATCGCAAAATGAACTTTTGATATACACATGGCAGGCCAAGACCTACAAAATGATATATACATCATGGGTCTAAGACTTATAGTTGCTGAGATATAGCGCTCCTTTATTAATATAGCTTATATAGTAAAAAAAACGGTACTTTATAAGGCCCCTTTTACGGCCCTGAGAGGTCAGATCGCGAAATGGAAAAAAGTCATTTCTTGGCAGGCCAAGACCTACAAAATGACATATACATCATGGGTCTAGGACTTATGGTTGTTGAGATCTAGGGTGATGACGGACGGACGGACGGACGGACGGACAGACAGACAGACAAAACGGGGACAATAGAGCATTTTTTTTCGAAAATGCTCTAAAAATAGCAACTGATTTTTTTTGTATTCATCATAGAACATATTTGTGGGACGGATGGCCGAGTGGTGTAGATACTCGACTGTCGACCTGAGAGTCCTGGGTTCGATCATTGGTGAGGCCCATGGAATTTTTCCAGGTGAAATTTGATACAAAGTCGTCCCACAAGTCCACCCAGCTTTAAATGGGTACCTGACTTAAGTTGGGGAAGTAAAGGCGGCTGGGCGTTGTTCTAACCACACAATCCCTTCATATGCCGAGGTTATAGAAACAGATGAATTCTACACTTCATCTGCCCCGATGGTCCGCTAGGGCTAAGGGATCTTTACTTTACTTTTACTATAGAACATATTTGATCGTTTTAAAACAACTTTTAATCTGTTAGTTTGAGATATGTTACATTTACATGATATATGACCTACTGCTAGCTCATCCCGGGCCCCTGACCTGAATATATTCACAACCGGGGCCCATCTCGTGCCACTGACCTGATCTCCTCCGCCAACTGGGGCACATCTGGAAATCTTTACCAACTATTGGCCATCTGATCCACAATCAAATGTTAATTCATTAGCCCAAAAAAAAAAATATTGGTCTGCGCCCTGGGCCATAACAGACCTAACTCTGGCTGAAAGACTAAATGAACATATGAACGAATGCACGTCTTACCAATCGTTGTTAAATAAATGGCTGCGGTCAAAAAGAAATAGTCGTTTGTTGAACTTGTCAAGTTAGCCGCAGTGGTGTTTTCATCTTCTGACCAATCGGTGTTAATCATGTGCACTGAGGACAACGACTCCATACCTGACTAGATGAGTAAAACAAGCAATTAAGCCTGTTCCATTCTGGACACAGGACGTGTTAGCGCATTTTCATGTTATGTATCAGTACGTTTGTTATCTTTCAGTAAATATTTGTAAATTTTGGAAATGTTTATAAATTCAATTGTGTAATGCATATATCTGAAAAAAGATATTAAAAGGACAAGTAAGTCATGTTGAATAACTGTTACAAAAATAAATAATGATTACGCCCCTTTGATTAGCTTTTATTATTTATATTTAAAATATAAGCAAAACGGTACATAACAAACTCTTATATTTTGGCCCTGAGAGGTCAAATCGCAAAATGGACTTTTGATGTACACTTGGCAGGCCAAGACCTACACAATGATATATACATCATGGGTCTAGGACTTATGGTTGCTGAGATATAGGGCGGTCCATTATTAATATAGCTTATATAGTAAAAAACGGTACTTTATAAGGCCCCTTTTACGGCCCTGAGAGGTCAGATCGCGAAATGGAAAAAAAGTCATTTCTTGGAAGGCCAAGACCTATAAAATGATATATACATCATGGGTCTAGGACTTATTGTTGCTGAGATATAGGCGGTCCATTATTAATATAGCTTATATAGTAAAAAAACCGGACTTTATAAGGCCCCTTTTACGGCCCTGAGAGGTCCGATCGCGAAATGGAAAAAAGCTATTTCTTGGCAGGCCAAGACCTACAAAATGATATATACATCATGGGTCTAGGACTTATGGTTGTTGAGATCTAGGGTGATGACAGACAGACAGACAGACAAACAGACAAAACGGGGACAATAGAGCATTTTTTTTTTTCGAAAATGCTCTAAAAAAAACAACACAAAATGTAAAATATATCAGGCAAACATTTCTGTTAGGGCTAGAGATGTGGCGATTGATTGCAATCTAGAACTCAAAGGATCGATACTGATTTATCGGTATAAAATGGGCACAAATACGGCCTGGCTCCCAGGAGATGTGCCGGACGCCTGGTCATCCGGATGTAGAGAATACTTTCTGGGCTAGGCCCATTGGGGCTATCGTATGTAGACAATACTTTCTGGGCTAGGCCAATTGGGACTATCGTATGTAGACAATACTTTCTGGGATATGCCGATTGGAACTATCGTATGTAGACAATACTTTCTGGGATATGCCGATTGGGACTATCGTATGTAGACAATACTTTCTGGGATTTGCCGATTGGGGCTATCGTATGTAGACAATACTTTCTGGGCTAGGCCCATTGGGGCTATCGTATGTAATCACAGGTTTTTCTTTTATGTGTGATTGATTAAGTGTGAATAAGAAATATAGTTTTGAAAAAAATGTAAGTAATACATAATAAAAATAAAATGCCACTAACACACATTAAAGTTAACAGTTCGTATAAAAATACTTTGTGGATCGTAATACAACCGAACACCGCCAGAGCTACATTTATATCTCGAGGCCCAGGTGGAAATTGAAAGCCTCTGATTAAGGCATTAATTGCTTCCCAAAAAGAAGTTATGTTGAAAGTCATAAAATTTATATTTTAATAGTAGTAGTTTTGTTAAAACATAAAATCGCCGTCGTTTGTTTAAGTTGCAAGTTGTTTGGTGATTCAACAATTAGCAAAATCGTTTGAGGGTGTGCAATAGGCCAACATGTATATCAAGTGGTCCCCACAGGAACCTTTGCCGACACCCCAATAATCTAGATTTTAAATAATATATAATGATAAATAATGAAGAAATCAATCATTGTTAATTCAATCATTTCATGATGCCTGAAAATGGGACCATTTATCTAAGAGAAAATATGATACTTTAATATTAATAATTTATTAAAAGTAAACATTTTACCACACGCACAACAATTCATCATTCAACTTTTTTAAAAAGATTTTAACTATTTTGAAATAATTTTAACATAGATTAAAAATAGGAGCAAACAACAAGTCAGTTGACTAATTATTCATGTGGCAATTACTTTGCCTATTTCCCTTTTTTTTTTATAAAACTCCAATAAGGATGAGATTTTGTATCTTTTATATCCTATAAAACACTAACGTGGCCGGTTTTGTTAACTCCCTTCTCACCAGATCAAACCCTGAAGCTGATAGTCACGCGCCTTGTAGCGCTAAAAATAATTCGTCCGTCTTTAAATCTATAAATGAAGATCGATCCACAGATTATATATTATCCAATCTGTGGAATGATCATTGTGCACATTTGACATCTGATATCTAATGTGTTAAATTATAATAACATTTCACTTTTCTAATGTAAAATAAAGCTGTAGCAAAGAAAAAAAAAGAACAGCTTACATTAAATGTATATTATTAATAGGGAACACTAAGAGATAAATACAAATGTATTTGGTCAAAAGTAAATTTTAATTATTATTAAACAAAGGAAAACAACTCTGACAGCCTTTTGAGCCTTACCTTATGGGAGAGCGACACAATTAAGTTATACAACAGACAGGGTGAATTCAAGGTCCGGATGTTTCCGCCCAGTTTTCCCCGCGATGAAAGTCAAATATTACCTGGTAAATTGCGACAATCAATGACAGAAGACAGTATCTAAATGCGTGACAAAATCATTAGCCGGGGCAGCCACATCATTAGCCAAAGACAACCACATCTTTAGAACTCCACACGGAGTCCATCATGTTCATTGATCATTACCTGGTAAAAAAAACGATGGAATCAAGACTTGTCAGTTCACTTTCAATCAATAGCAAGAGAGATGGTGGGTAGAACCAATCAGATGCAAGCAATGAGCCCCATCCTTCCAACAAAAGATGGAATTAGATTATAACATATATGTATTTCTAGTTCATTATACATAAGTGGAATTAGATTAAAACTTATATGTATTTCTAGTTCATTATACATCAGTGAAATTAGATTATAACATATATGTATTTCTAGTTCATTATACATAAGTGGAATTAGATTATAACATTCATGTATTTCTAGTTCATTATACATAAGTGAAATTAGATTATAAAATACATATATTTCTAGTTTATTATACATAAGTGGAATTAGATTATAACATACATGCATTTCTGGTACATACGTTTATGTGTTCATTATTTTATTCCAACTATGATAGGTCAAAAAGAATCTTTTTAAAATCCTTTTGAAATATTAATGCCAGTTCTTTCCAATTTCAAAAGATTTTTTTTATCAACCACCATATGAATTTCTTTTTTTTATTATTATTATTTTATCTTTGAATCAGCCACTTGATTAATGAAAAAGAAAGATTATACAAAAAGATATATATGATATAGAAACTGGATATTTATGATATAGAAACTGAAAAGATTGAACTTTAAAACTATGTAGTTTGCTTTTTATTGTAGTCTTTTGTAATAGTCTTATTGTTGGAGTATTCTGTTTGTTCAAGTAATCTCAAGTACATGTATTCTTTCAAGTGGTATATTTGTTTATTTACTCTGTTTGTTCAGGTAGTCTATAAAAGTAATCTGTTTGTACAAATAGTTTGTTTATTAGTCTATTTTTCAAAGTAGTATTTTATTCAAGTAGTTAAGTTATCTATCTATTTGTTTAGACAGACTATATATATATATATATATATATATATATATATATATATATATATATATATATATATATAAAGTAGTATGGCTGTTTCAGTAGTTCGGTTGTCCAAGTAGTGTATTTGTTCTAATTGTGTAGTCTGTTGTAGTCTCATCTCCAATGATTACATAGACAGCGTCTTGCAACCCCACATAAAAGTTTTCTTTAAAATTGCAAGTTAAATTGTTGTAACTGAAAAAAAGGTTTTACCTATTTTAGCTGTGCTCACATCACATATTACATATCATACAGAAAGCGTTTCGATATTTTAAAAGTTATATTACAATGACTAAAAAATAAACTAAAAATATTTAAGAAAATTGTTTTAAAAAAATGTACTAAAAAATTAAAACAAGCAATTTAAGTCTTTTCCGTTTCGGACAAAGGACATTTTAGAGCATTTTCGTGTACGCAGTGGCTACGGTTACGCCGGACGAAATCCGTATTTTTTTTCCGGGTGACAGCCATAGATTTTGCTGGGTTTTGATAAATAGAGAGGGAAGTAATCATGTTGAATAACTGTTACAAAAATAAATAATGATTAAGCCCCTTTGATTAGCTTTTATTATTTATATTTAAAATATAAGCAAAAACGGTACTTAAAACGCCCACCTTTTTCGGCCCTCAGAAGTCAGATCGCGAAATGGACTTTTGATGTACACTTGGCAGGCCAAGACCTATAAAATGATATATACATCATGGGTCTAGGACTTATAGTTGCTTAGATATAGGGCGCTCCTTTGTTAATATAGCTTATATAGTAAAAAACGGTACTTAATACGCCCCCTTTTTCGGCCCTCAGAGGTCAGATCGCAAAATGGACCAATGTGTTTTCTTGGCAGGCCAAGACCTACAAAATGATATATGCATCATGGGTCTAGGACTTATGGTTGTTGAGATCTAGGGTGATGAACGGACAGACAGACAAAACGGGGACAATAGAGCATTTTTTTTCGAAAATGCTCTAAAAAAAAACAATTCATCATATCAAACAGATATTTATATAAATTTCAATTCTTAAAACTATAAGCGTGAATTCCCATCTAGATATATAGATTATTTATTTACAGCTTCTTATCAACTAATATAAAGTTTACTATATGGTAATTACTCACGCTTTTAATTTTAGTAATGATAAATTATTTTCATATTTGTTTGATTAAATGAGTTGTTTTTTTCGTTGGTTTTTTTTACTTTTTAGTACATTTTTTATAAAAGTTTATTATCAAAAAAGCAATTTTTTATATTTTATTTTTGTATACTTTTTAGTTTTGAACTATTTAAACTTGGTATTGTTTTTGCACAGTTTAATATAATTTAATCAATATTAATTTGACAAGCCTATTTATGTCTAAAAAAAGTTTCATTTTGTGTATCTATGCACTTGTGCTATATTAAATAATATACTACGCTGTTTTTTTTTTTTTCACATTACAATCTCAATGCAAATCACTGCTCTACACTGTAATGTACTTTTTTAAAAATTATATTTTGATTAGCCTTAACACTGATATGGTCTGCTACAAAAATTATCAATTACGTTACACTTATTGTAAATCGGTTTAGCATTTAAAGAGATTTGTACTGAGATACTTTGTCGGATGAAATCAGTCAAAATACTTTGACGTGGTGACGTGCCAGCTCAGTGATACAGGGGGACACACAGTGCACGAAGTGGACGGGGCTAGTCAGTTGTCACGCTAGAGGTCAGAATTTTGTCAGGTGTGATAACGTCAATCTGACAAGAAGTGTCAGATGTAGGCCTATTGCATGACACAATGTCTGCACTGAGATTCACAGGCTTGGTGAAAATGAAACAACGGTGCCAGGGCCACCGAGTGGGGGGGGGATGTGCAACCAGTACACTTATCAGAACCGTCCTTCCTAAATGTATTAATACCATCGTTAGTATGGCTTATAATGATTCATATATTGTTCTACGACGAAGCAGTGTGAATCAATTAATAGAATCGTTAGTCTGGCTTATAATGATTCATATATTGTGCTGCAGCGAAGCTGTGTGAATTAATTTGTCTCACGATTCACGATCATCTCCCAACGGGACTAAAAAACGGAAAAAAAACATAACACTCACCAACACTAACAACTACAACAATAAAAATTTGTCTCTTTGAACGAGCCTGAAGCACCCACTATTATCATTGTTAGACGATTACTGTTCCCAAACTTCACGATTGATCACTGCCTGCAGTAGTCACTATGAGATTATTTCAAGTAAATTTTCACATCAACCCTAAAGGGTTTACCTTATTATGTGAGCCGAGGCGCTTTTGAATAAACTCATTAAACTGTAACATGTGACAAACTCCCCACCCCTTGCGGGTTTTTCTTACAGGGATGCAATAGGGAGAGAGAGAGAGAGAGAGAGAGAGAGAGTCGCCACTTGTCAACACCACAAGTATATCAATGTTGTCAGTAGCCACTTGACAGCACCACAAGTATATCAATGTTGTCAGTAGCCACTTGTCAGCACCACAAGTATAATGATGTTGTCATTAGCCACTTGTCAGCACCACAAGTATATCAATGTTGTCAGTAGCCACTTGTCAGCACCACATGTATAATAATATTGTCATTAGCCACTTGTCAGCACCACAAGTATAATAATATTGTCATTAGCCACTTGTCAGCACCACAAATATAATAATGTTGTCAGTAGCCACTTGTCAGCACCATAAGTATATCAATTTTGTCAGTAGCCACTTGTCAGCACCACAAGTATATCAATGTTGTCAGTAGCCACTTGTCAGCACCACAAATATAATAATGTTGTCAGTAGCCACTTGTCAGCACCACAAGTATATCAATGTTGTCAGTAGCCACTTGTCAGCACCACAAGTATATCAATGTTGTCATTAGCCACTTGTCAGCACCACAAGTATATCAATGTTGTCAGAAGCCACTTGTCAGCACCACAAGTATAATAATGTTGTCATTAGCCACTTGTCATCACCACAAGTATATCAATGTTGTCAGTAGCCACTTGTCAGCACCACATGTATAATAATATTGTCATTAGCCACTTGTCAGCACCACAAGTATATCAATGTTGTCAGTAGCCACTTGTCAGCACCACAAGTATAATAATGTTGTCATTAGCCACTTGTCAGCACCACAAGTATATCAATGTTGTCATTAGCCACTTGTCAGCACCACAACTATATCAATGTTGTCAGTAGCCACTTGTCAGCACCACAGGTATAATAATATTGTCATTAGCCACTTATCAGCACCACAAGTATAATAATATTGTCATTAGCCACTTGTCAGCACCACTAATATAATAATGTTGTCAGTAGCCACTTGTCAGCACCACAAGTATATCAATGTTGTCAGTAGCCACTTGTCAGCACAACAAGTATATCAATGTTGTCATTAGCCACTTGTCAGCACCACAAGTATATCAATATTGTCATTAGCCACTTGTCAGCACCACAAGTATATCAATGTTGTCATTAGCCACTTGTCAGCGCCACAAGTATATCAATGTTGTCAGTAGCCACTTGTCAGCACCACAAATATAATAATGTTGTCAGTAGCCACTTGTCAGCACAACAAGTATATCAATGTTGTCAGTAGCCACTTGTCAGCACCACAAGTATATCAATATTGTCATTAGCCACTTGTCAGCACCACAAGTATATCAATGTTGTCATTAGCCACTTGTCAGCACCACAAGTATATCAATATTGTCATTAGCCACTTGTCAGCACCACAAGTATATCAATGTTGTCATTAGCCACTTGTCAGCACCACAAGTATATCAATGTTGTCATTAGCCACTTGTCAGCACCACAAATATAATAATGTTGTCAGTAGCCACTTGTCAGCACCACAAGTATATCAATTTTGTCATAGCCACTTGTCAGCACCACAAGTATATCAATGTTGTCAGTAGCCACTTGTCAGCACCACAAGTATATCAATGTTGTCAGTAGCCACTTGTCAGCACCACAAGTATATCAATGTTGTCAGTAGCCACTTGTCAGCACCACAGGTATAATACTATTGTCATTAGCCACTTGTCAGCACCACAAGTATATCAATTTTGTCAGTAGCCACTTGTCAGCACTACAAGTATATCAATGTTGTCAGTAGCCACTTGTCAGCACCACAAGTATATCAATGTTGTCAGTAGCCACTTGTCAGCACCACAAGTATATCAATGTTGTCAGTAGCCACTTGTCAGCACCACAAGTATATCAATGTTGTCATTAGCCACTTGTCAGCACCACAAGTATATCAATGTTGTCAGTAGCCACTTGTCAGCACCACAAATATAATAATGTTGTCAGTAGCCACTTGTCAGCACCACAAGTATATCAATTTTGTCAGTAGCCACTTGTCAGCACCACAAGTATATCAATGTTGTCAGTAGCCACTTGTCAGCACCACAAGTATATCAATGTTGTCAGTAGCCACTTGTCAGCACCACAAGTATATCAATGTTGTCAGTAGCCACTTGTCAGCACCACAAGTATATCAATGTTGTCAGTAGCCACTTGTCAGCACCACAGGTATAATACTATTGTCATTAGCCACTTGTCAGCACCACAAGTATATCAATTTTGTCAGTAGCCACTTGTCAGCACCACAAGTATATCAATGTTGTCAGTAGCCACTTGTCAGCACAACAAGTATAATAATATTGTCATTAGCCACTTGTCAGCACCACAAATATAATAATGTTGTCAGTAGCCACTTGTCAGCACAACAAGTATAATAATATTGTCAGTAGCCAATTGTCAGCACCACAAATATAATAATGTTGTCAGTAGCCACTTGTCAGCACCACAAGTATATCAATTTTGTCAGTAGCCACTTGTCAGCACCACAAGTATATCAATGTTGTCAGTAGCCACTTGTCAGCACCACAAGTATATCAATGTTGTCAGTAGCCACTTGTCAGCACCACAAGTATATCAATGTTGTCAGTAGCCACTTGTCAGCACCACAAGTATATCAATGTTGTCATTAGCCACTTGTCAGCACCACAAGTATATCAGTTTTGTCAGTAGCCACTTGTCAGCACCACAAGTATATCAATGTTATCAGTAGCCACTTGTCAGCACCACAAGTATAATAATATTGTCATTAGCCACTTGTCAGCACCACAAGTATATCAATGTTGTCAGTAGCCACTTGTCAGCACCACAAATATAATAATGTTGTCAGTAGCCACTTGTCAGCACCACAAGTATATCAATGTTGTCAGTAGCCACTTGTCAGCACCACAAGTATATCAATGTGTCAGTCCCCACTTGTCAGCACCACAAGTATAATAATGTTGTCAGTAGCCACTTGTCAGCACCACAAGTATAATAATGTTGTCATTAGCCACTTGTCAGCACCACAAGTATATCAATGTTTTCAATAGCCACTTGTCAGCACCACAAGTATAATAATGTTGTCAGTAGCCACTTGTCAGCACCACAAGTATAATAATGTTGTCAGTAGCCACTTGTCAGCACCACAAGTATATCAATGTTGTCAGCACCACAAGTATAATAATGTTGTCATTAGCCACTTGTCAGCACCACAAGTATATTAATGTTGTCAGTAGCCACTTGTCAGCACCACAAGCATAATAATGTTCTCAGTAGCTACTGTCATAACCACAAGTATAGCAATTTTGTCAGAAGCCACTTGGCAGCACCACAAGTATATCAATGTATCAGTCCCCACTTGTCAGTAAAATCAGCACCACGAATATATCAATGCATCAGTCCCCATAATTGTAATGCAAATAATAACCCTTTCGATTAATATAGCGTTAACTTCAATTAAAAACAGCATTAATGTGTTTACTTTGATTAATTATTTTAACCAAAAGCTTCTCTGGTAATAAGGAATTGGACACGAGAACTCAGGGTGAATACAACGTAATACATGTAGGCCTATTTGTAACGTGGCAAAACACTTGATAAATAGTATCTTATTGAGTCAAATCTAAAATTAGTTACTAGCTCGAAACCCCTAATTCAGTCATGACCACTACAAGACAGATTAATGAACTTAATATAAATTATATATTCTGTGGTCAAGGGTCCTAACAATCTTTGACAACTGGGCCGCTAGAAACCCCCTCCGCCCCGTCTCGTCATGATACAACTAATTTTAGTTCTAGGACACTGTCATGCAAACATAAATCTATTTGAAGTCCTATAACAGTGGTGGCGAACCTGTTTGGGGCCACGTGCCCAACATTAAATCAAAACACAACTTATTTATAGCAAAATACCAACACCCCAATTAAAATTCAAGGAAGTGATATTGTAGTCGCGTGCCGACTGATGATGCTCCGCGTGCCATAGAGTCGCCACGACTGCCCGTTAAGAAATGGATACTAGTCCATGTATTTTATCTTCAGAGCTAATTAAAATATATATTTTTTTGAAAAGCATGAAGGTTAAATAAATGTAATAAAAAATAATTTTATAAACCTAATTGGCGGCTTTTTTTTTAATAAACATTATTAAAGGACTTGTTAATTAGCAATACTTTTTTCTATATTATTTTTATTCTGTAGGTGAAAAAAACTGACTCGAAATTTAAGGCTAATTTGTGTTAGAAGGATGTTTCGTGAAATTGTGAAGTAATTGCAAATATAAAATCTCTAAACAAAATATTAATACTTAATACTTTTCTGTGTTTTTATTTATTTATCAGAATGACATTTTAATTAATTTTAATTTTTTGTATATAAAATTAGTTTTTTTATTTGTTAGATTGCATATATAAATTACAATTTATGCAAATAATAATTAATCCACAAAGTTTCATTCAATATTTTTTATTAAAATGTAAGCTTTCCAGAATATGTTTTTTTTTATTTAATTTTTTTTTTAGCAAATTTGAAAGTCAGAAATCCTTTTTTTTTCTTAAATATTTATAACTTATTTTAGGCTTTCAACAGTGGCGCAACCGGGGGGGGGGGGGGGGCAGGAAGGGCTTGAGCATTTTTTTCTATATGTGAGCGCCCCCCACCCCCCAGCATATTTTGCTAGTTGCGCCACTGGCTTTCAAATGCTATTATGGACATTGGACAGACAGGCAACCTGAACGGCTGCATTGATTCTATGTTTATGTAGAGATAATCATCTTTTATATGATGATAGGGTCTAACAAATGAAGATAACATTGATTTTACATTTGTGTGGTGTGGTGATGACATATGGTCTAGCAAATGAAGATATATTTATTTTAAATGTATGTGATGTGATTAAAAAATCATGACATATCGTAGAATACATCTTTGTTTATCAAGCAATAATTACAAAGTTTTTCTCTATTGACATAATAATATACCCGCCACCAGGAGTGGATCAAGGTTGGTTTGAAGAAATCGTTCGGAGCCTTTTAATAATACAAGAAAGGACGAAAAAGTTAAAAGTGTAAAATTGGGACTTTGTGGAGCACCGTAAAAGTAGAGGCCCTTAGAGTGCACCTTGTATGCCCAACGTTAAACCCGTCTCTGCCAGGCACAATAATCTGTACTTTGAGTGAATCAGAAGTTCATGAAGTTTGTTAAACTTGCTTGCATGACTGACGACACACTACAATGGCATATGGAATGAAGGTAAAGTACCCAAGAAAGGAGACATTGGGCTCTGCAAGAACTGGACAAGTCTTAATGATGCTATCTGTGCCGAGTATAATTCTAACTCGCATCATTCAAGATCAGATGAAGAACAAACCGGCTTCTGAAAGGACAGGTCCTGCACTGACCAAATCAATAACAAGAATAATTATTGAACAATCCCTTAAGCGGCAATTTCAGTATACCTTAATGCCATCGACTTCCACCAAGCCTATGACAACATCGACAGAGACACCATCTGGCAACTCCTAAAAAACTATGGTGTCCCAAAGACCTAAATACATCTTATCCAGCAACTCTGTGAAGTTACCGTCAGCCAAAGTGACACATAAAGTCAAGCTGACAGACGAATTTGAAGTTAAAATTGGAGTAAGCCAGGGATACTTACTTTCCTCCATGATCTTCCAAATCCCATATACTGGAAAACGCAAGGCACAAGACTGGGATACAACGGTCTATGACTCAATGCTTAGAAGACCTAGACTTTGCTGATGACCTGTGTCTTTTATCACAGAAGCTACAGCATATGCAGCTTAAAACAAATAAATTAGCACAAAAAGCTGCCAAAACTGGGCTACATATAAATTCAGGCAAGACAGAAGTCATGGCCTTAGTTAGCAAAAGCCAGTCACCTATCACCCTTGGCGATGAGTGCCTGAGAGAAGTAGCCCACTTACCTACTTCAGTAGCATTGTTTCTGGCACAGGCGGATCAGATTATGATGTCGAAGACAGAATATTCAGGCAAGACATGTCTTTGTCTCACTGACGCCTGTGTCAAAGACAGAATATGCAAGGCAAGACACGTCTTTGTCTCACTGATGCCTGTGTCAAAGACAGAATATGCAAGGCAAGACACGTCTTTGTCTCACTGATGCCTGTGCCAAAGACAGAATATGCAAGGCAAGACATGCCTTTGTCTCACTGACGCCTGTGTCAAAGACAGAATATGCAATGCAAGACACGCCTTTGTCTCACTAACGTCTGTGTCAAAGACAGAATATGCAAGACTTGCCTTTGTCTCACTGATGCCTTTGTGAAAACATCTTCCCTCTGAACAAATATAAAGTCCGGATATTCAATAGCAACATCAAATCCGTCCTGTTATATGGTGCAGAAACATGGAAAGTCACCAACATATTGAACAACAATCTTCAGACATTTTAAATGATTGTCTCGGGGGTTTGTTAAAGATAAGGCAACTAGATAAAATAAGGAACGAAGATCTCTGGCAAATGGCAAAACAAGACCCCATAGACCTACAAATGTCCAGAAGGAAATGGAGATTGGTCAATCACTCAGAAAGCCTCCAGAAGACATTACAAAAATGGCTCTGCAGTAGAATCCGCAGGTCTTGAGAACATGAAATGTTGCAACAAAACATGGAGTGAACTGAAAAAGACCGCCCAAAACAGAGTGCGCTGGAGAATGATTGCCGAAGACCTTTGCTCCGCCAGTCAATAAGTCATAAAATTAAAATTATTTTTAGAGCTGCTGTTCGATTTAAAAAACTGATCATCGAAATTCACGAATGATTAAATTTAAATTTTTTATCCCAAATTAACACACATTATAATCGATACAATGTAACACATTTATTTGTATTCAAACTAGTTTGTCATTTTATCATAGTATAACACTGGCATAATAAACGAGTCAGTTTAATTTACGAAAGAGTTATTATTAATTGTAACAGATCTATTAAGTAGCTTTTCAAATCATTAATTGCCCAAATTTAACGGTTAACATTTATTTCCATAATGTAACTAATAAGAAAACAATGTGCTATCATGATCTAAATTTTAATTAAAAAACGTCCAATAACTCTTTTCAATATTGAGTCACATATACATTCATTATTCTCGTTTAACAAGCAAAAAACAAACAATCAAACAAAATTTAAAATTCTTTAGAAATTCTTTTTATATATACATATATTTAAAAAACAACATGATAGGCCAGGAGTTGAATAAATATTACACTACGTACCTAGAATTAATGTCTTACAAGCGTTTTGTGAAATTATTTGGTAATAACTAGTTAGTTAACATAACGAGGATTAATGACACCCTTGTTTTGAATACCTAAATAATGTTTAAATGCATTAAATAAATTTGTAAAAAAGGTCCTCTTTATTCTATATAAAATACTGTCAGCCATGACCTGAATTGTTTACAAAAAAGGCAGCTGCCAACTACAAGATTATTAAAAAATACTGAAAGATAAGACGGTACCTTCAAAAACACTGAAGCCCAGCACTTAAAAGACATTACCAAAATTATTTAAACCAAATTTATGTTAGGGGGATAGCTACTCTTGGGGCCCCTAGGGCCCTTTATCTCGTATAGCTACGTATAAGGTGTAGAATGGGGCCCTGAAAATGACATAACTATTACTATAGCTTATATAGTAAAAACCTTTGGCTTCTGTATAAGTATTACACTGCCACATTAAAGCTTCTGCTGCGGGCAGAACGAATGGGCAACTATCATCTACATCTTGTCAGTATCAGGAGAATGGTGAATCTCTTCGCAGCATCTGGTCACAACAATTATGCCAAGTGTGCTCGTCTCTACCTGGAGATGATGATGGGCTTACCTAACTCACATCCAGATCTACACAAGTAGCTAATGTCAGGATCACATGTTGGACGGCGTAGTAGTAAACAGTGGGCCGGACTGTCAGTTGACCTTACCATAGAGCAGGCAATGATGCAGGCCATTAAAGGTAAGGGAGGAATAACTCAAGGAAAAGGAGTGACTGAGAGTGTACGCACCACATGGACTTCCACAATTCATAGGACTGCAGCTGTAAGGACATCTTTAGCGCAGTTTGCTGATATTGACTACTGCCATGATGCAGTTCAGCATCCAGAAGAGGGGTAGTCCAGGATCAATAGAGATAATGACGATCTCACAAAAGTTCTCGAATTCTTGAAGTCACATAATCAATTTGATACTTCTGACACAAGACTCCACAGCATATCATCAGGTATTGCAGCATCTGAATCTGATAATATAAACTGCGACAATGCTGAAGAAGTTGGCGCTGATATTGTTCAGAACATGAGCGGCAAGAACTTCAAGGATGTTGTCCTTAAAAGAAAATCTCAAATAAGAACATTAGCACAAGTAAACAATGCTTCATCAATTTCCAAGAAAGCTTTGACAGGTGTTGATCCCACAGTTCTATTTAATAGGCTTCTGGTCATAATGCAAAGATCACCTGATATGGAGAAATATTTCAGCTATGAGCTGTCAACACTTCCTACTTCTCTGTTCAAAGATAACTACATGCGGAAAGTTGATAAATCACAGCTCGGTAAAGAAATCTGCAAGGGTGTAGAACCATCATTGAAACCAAGCAGTTCGATTCATGTTGTAGACGGCGGTTACTTACTCCGTGCTGTTCAGTGGCTGGAAGGTGGAACATATCTTGATGTTGTTAAGCAATACTGAATCACACAGAATGGGAATGGAAGCTTCATGAGGAAAAGTACATCCCTATTGCCACTGACTTAGATGTGGCTCCACCAGATGTCCTGAAGGTGGTTTGTTGCAAATGTACTTCCGGATCCAGGAAACAGTGTGGGACACGTTTGTGTCGCTGCTTTGAGTATGGTTTGTCATGCATAACAGCCTGCAAATATTGTAATGGAGAGTCATGTTTGAATGCCAAGGAGCTGGTCAATGTTGAGGAAATGATTGACGATGAAGAGTTACATGATAATGACATGCTGGATATAAAAGATGAAGAAATAATTGAAGATGAATGCTTGGAATTCTTCATACCTTGGACATTTGAAGAAGAGGTGTACACCAGCATGTGAACACTGTGATTATGGCACGGGTTGAAAGCACGTGCCAGTTTCACCAGCAGATTGATGCCTGCCCCACCCGGAGTCTGAAAGCCATACTACTCACATCAGTTCAGAGTGTTGTATTATTTATTTATTTTAATATATATGGTTTGTTTTATGTAGTAGTTTTCATATAATGAAACAGACATAAAATTTTATGTATTAATTTTATGCAGCTAATGCTTCGTCAATACGGTTAAAACGTAGGTCTACTAATGGAAGCAGGCAGTGGCGCAACCAGCAAAATATGCTGGGGTGGGGGGGGGGGCTCACATTTCTCGATCAGTTTAACTATTTTTAAGGGGACACCATAATGTCGAAGAAGTTTCCAGAGGATTTCTCGATCTACACTGTCGAACGCTTTCTCAAAGTCAATAAAGTTGATGTATAGCGGCGAGTTCCACTCCAGGGACTGCTCAACTATGATGCGGAGCGTTGCGATCTGGTCTGTGCATGACCTGTTTTGACTGAAACCTGCCTGTTCGTCTCTCAGCTGTGGGTCGACTGTGTCTTTTATCCTCTCCAAAAGGACTCGGTTGAAGACTTTGCCTGGCACTGATAGCAATGTGATGCCCCTGTAGTTGTTGCAGTCGCTAAGGTCACCTTTTTTGGGAAGCTTGATGAGATATCCTTCCTTCCAGTTTGTTGGTACGTCTTCTTCCTCCCATATCCTTTCAAAGAGTGGGTACAACATCTCCACTGTCATATTGAGGTCTGCCTTTAGTGCCTCTGCTGGGATGTCATCTGGTCCAGCTGCTTTCCCATTTTTTATCAGAGTGATGGCTTTTCTGATCTCCTCTTTGGTTGGCTTGTCACAGTTGATTGGCAGATCTGCTATGGCTGGTTCAATGACAGGGGGGGTTCAGTGGTGCTGGTCTGTTCAGGAGTTCCTCAAAGTGCTCAGCCCATCTATTCAACTGCTGATCTAATTCATTAATAGCTTTCCCTTGCTTGTCTTTGACAGGTCTTTCTGGTTTGTTGGTCTTCCCTGAAAGTCTCTTTGTTATGTCATATAACATTTTCATGTTTCCACTGTAAGCTGCCTGTTCTGCTTCAGCTGCCAATCCATCCACATAGTCTTTCTTGTCCTTCCTAATACTTCTTTTCACTTTGTTGTGTGCTTCCGTGTATTCTTCTTAAGCTTTGCCTTTAGCTGATCTAGTTTTACTGTTGTTGACTGTTGCTTTCTTCTTCCTCCTGTCCTCTATCTTATTCAGGGTATCAGTTGTGATCCACGCTTTTTGATGGTGTTTCATTGGCCCCAGTACCTCTTGGCATGCTGATCTTAATGACTCTTTCACTTTCTGCCACTCATTTGATACACTGTACTCCTCTTCCACCAGTTCATGGAGCACTTCATATTTGTTCTTCAGCACCAAGTTGAACTGTTCTTTTATCTTAGGATCTTTCAGAAGGTTAATGTTGTACTTTACTCTTCTGTCTTCCGTGCTTGTCTCATATCTCTTCAGCTTCAGTTTCAATTTCGCTACATTCAGATGGTGATCAGACGCTACATCCGCCCCTCTTCTCACTTTTACATCTTGTAGGGATATTCTAAATTTCCTGTTAATGCAAAGATGGTCTATCTGATTCTCTGTCACTTTATCCGGGGATATCCATGTATTCTTGTGGATTCTTTTATGGGGAAATATGCTCCCTCCAATGACCATGTTATTGAGTGCACACAGGTCTGCAAATCTCTCCCCATCCTCGTTCATCGTTCCCAGAGCATGTGTGCCCATGACTTGTTCATAACCTGTGTTTTCGGACCCAATCTTTGCATTGAAATCTCCCATGAGGATGGTTACATCTTTTCCAGGGAAGGTCTCAAGTATCTTCTGTATTCTGCTGTAGAACTGGTCTTTGTCATCTTCATCACTGTCGTTTGTTGGTGCATAACACTGGACTATATTAGTTTTGATCTTCTTCTTGGTACGGAAGGAGGCAGTAATGATCCTCGGACCGTGTGCTTCCCATCCAATCAGTGCCCCCTGTGCTTTCTTGGACAGCATGAGGCCAACTCCCTGTGTGTGTGGTGCATCATTCTCTTCGTGTCCGGAGTACAGCAGCATCTCCCCTGATAACAGTCGTCTCTGTCCAGCTTGTGTCCACCTTGTCTCGCTAATGCCTAAAATGGTCAGTTTGTTTCTCTCCATCTCTGCTGCTATCTGAGCCATCTTTCCTGACTCATACATGGTCCTGACATTCCATGTGCCGATAGTGGTTTTCCTGGTTGTCAGAAGGGTAGTCGGCTTTGTGGCTTCCTTTCGGCTTTCACCACAACTAAGCTTCATGAGTCTTCGTGATGAAGAACCTTCTTCTCCCAGGACTGAAATTTCTGTTTTTTCTTTAGTTCGTATTTCTGTAGCAAAGGGTTTTTTTAACAGGGTGGGGTTGCTAGCCGCACGCCCAACCCTCCTCCTTTTTCAGCCGGGCTTGGGACCGTCCTTGGCGGAGTTATATATATATATATATATATATATATATATATATATATATGTGTGTGTGTGTGTGTGTGTGTACAGACACATGTACTAAATAGTCTTTACATCTATGGTATGTCTGTGTACTTACACAAAATACTGAGTTCATTTACCAAAAAAAATATTTTGTTGATGTCAAAAAAAATCTTAACACCTCCCCTTTCACAACTTCCACACGGTTTTAGACACCCCCCCCCCCCAATAAATGGACGATCCCTATAATTTATAATTTACGATGATCATAACACAGCCATCATGAGCCAAGTTAAAGTTTTAAAAAAAAGGTTAGGTTAGATCAGCTATGCTATGGGGAAACTACGACCCGCCACTCATTCATAGTGAAGCTCAGCGGCCCTGCTGCACATAAACTACTTAGTAAATAGCAATGTAAAGTGTGCGGTAGGCCTATCTTAGCAAATATATCGCAGACCTTTTTGGCTGTATTCTTTGGCTGCTTTTTTGAAAACTAAAAAAGTTTATGTTAAAAACATCTGGCAAGACTCGGGGTCGCTAAGCAGTTTGTTTATGTTTTGCGAGATGCGGATCGATTAATATACGAGGAAAGGTAATGTTGTGAAATTAACGAATTAGGTTTTGTAATAAATACATTACATTCATACTTTCAAACATGTACAAAATGAAAAAAAAATATTTTTTTTACCCCCTTTTCTGTTACAGTTAGCTCAGTTACAAACAAACACTGTTACCAGCCGTGATTTTTTTGTTAGCTTTAAATCCACACTATCCTGAATATATCATTAATGATTAAAAATGTGTTACTGTTGGTTATGTAATGATTTTGGAAATCAGAGATCAATCATAATTAACTTCTTGGGGCTCAATTGGTAAGAAATGTGATGCCCATAAGGTGGCTTTGAATTTGAAATTTGATAAACCTCCTATATTCATATCTGATTATCTCTGTTTCTATCACTCTTTGCCTCACACATGAGTCATGACACTTGCAACAAAATATTTTGGTCCTTTTGTTTAGAAAATGTGATTAGGGGATTTTTAAGTACTGTATTGTCTGTATGTAAGTGAACCTTTAATTTTTAAAAACTTTTTTATTCAATTATTTGTAGATTGTCCCACTTTACTTTGTTTATTTTTTTTAAGACAAAAATGACTAGCACAATAGTTAGGCCAAGGACAGGATCAGCCAAGTGGACTAGACCACGTACAGCTCCTCAAGTTACAGTAGTAGGTCAGCTAGCTCTTGACCAAGAAATGTTTGTTACAGGAACACCTGTGCCAATTTTAAATCAAGACACTTCAAGAAGTTTGAATTGGCCGTTAGGTTGGTTTATTTAGATACATTCATGATTTCATCAATTCTATTTAAAAAAAGTAAAGTTCCCATAAACCCCAAAGGGCTAATCTGGGCAGATAAAGTGTAGAAACTAGAATTCATCTGTTTCATAACTCCAGCATATAAAGGGATTGTGTGGTTAAGACAATGCGCAGCTGCCTTTACTCCCCCAAATTAAAGTCAGGTAGCCATTTAAAGCTGGGTGAACTTGGGGACTTTCACCAGGACCTAAAAAAAACTCAAGGTTCTCACTGAGATTCAAAACCGGGACACTCCAGTTAACAGTCGAGTATCTACACCACAAGACCACCTATCCTCCCATCATTTCTATTGATCTTGAAATATCTTGCTACATTTTCTCCATAAATGAGTTGAGATTTTCACATGTTTCATATATCAAAAGGCGTTAACTGGTAATCAGTTGACCATTTCTGGAATTAGTGATCTGTGAGAAAATTTTTGGTGACTGCATAAGAAGTTAGACATTTTGTTTTATTATAAACAATAAAAATAATTATTTATACTTTTTTTAATGCAGTATAAAAGTACAAAAAAAAAAAGCAAAACTGTTTAATGAATTCATGTACTTATTGGCTCATTTTTTTAAAACTGTACCCACTAAATTACAAACCTATAAAAAAGTGAACACTGGAATGAAAATGGTAAATTTAGTGATTCTTGGGAATAAAATTCACTCATTTTTTAAGGTTTTTTTTTTCTTGAGAAATTGATCTCAGTAAATGAAATATCTTTAATTAAATCAAACTGTTTTTTTTTTTTCAATCTTTTTTAAAATACTTGATAGTAGTTATTCAGGTGTTTGATAATCATTTTTCTACAACCAACAAAATTTTGCTAAAAAAACACAGCCTTTTATTATAGCATTGTTCAGTATTTATTGTCTGCATACTCTCATGAAATTTGGGAAATCATTTAGTAGTTTACCACTGATACACTACACACACAAAAATGTTACAATATATCATTCACTGCATATGTTTACTATCATAAATTTATTGTTATATTGATTACCTGTAAGTAATTTTTTTTTCTGCTTTCAGAATATATAAATTATTAGTTTCAGTCTGGTATAAATGTAAATTTTATATTAGGGTATATCTAATAAACCACTTTTTTTTAAGAAACAATATGACTTTCCAGCAGGGTTGTTTTAATTATAGTAAGAAATAATCTTCCTCTATTCTGATTAAATAAATAAAAGAACATGTAATACTTGTATTAGGTTTTATGTGATATAATTAACTTCTTTACCAACAGCTCGCCCAAGGAAATCTCAAGAGCGTAAATCTACAGCATGGAGGACCGATGATGAGGTATTTATTTTTAAAAATTCTTTCCCTGAAAACAAGTTTACAGAATTATTTTTAAAAGTTATATTCCATGTTTTTATTATAAATGGTAAGTGTTGAAAAAAATTAACAGTTCAAATATTTTATAGAAGAAAAAAATGTGTTTATAAACTCCTCTACAATATTTTTACTGTTTTATATAAAATATTGTATTTTTACTGTTTTATATAAAATATTGTATTGAAGTATAATGAGACTTTTGTCTTTTCAAGGCTAAATCAAAATTCTAGGCTTATCAAAAAAATTAACGCTTGTTGAATATAAAATGGCACAGTAATTATTTTGATGCCGCTCGAAATAGTTTTATAATTTTTAATCTTAACTTAAAGATTCTGATTTTTTATCTATTTTTTCATGATTGGATTTTAAAATTTCAGTTGTTTTTTTCAGTTAATTGAACAAGTCCTTAATAAAATAACACAAGATATGGAAAGTATAAAAGAACTATTTAAATACAGAGATCCTTATGGGGATTCCATTGTTACAAGGTAAAGATAACTCCAACAGAAATCTGATTCTTACGAAAAAAAATTGTCTTGTTGTAAGTTTAACAACAATAAAAAAAAAAGAATATTTTTTCTTTTCTTAATATATATTGGTTGGATTTTATGTGATATTTTCCTACTTGTATTGTTACTTAAGTTTCAGAGCAGACATATTTTTATTTTAATGTATATTTTATACAGGGAAGGTCTCTTTTTAATCACAAAATCTCTTATTGGCCATGTCACCAGAGATCAATTTGATTCTTTTTTAAAAAGGTATGTTATTTGTCAATAAACTGTTTCACGAACAATGAGTTATAAATGTAGATGATACAAACTTAATTATATATATATCCTTTCTAGCTAAAGTGCCAAGATTCTTTAACATAAAATAGTGACTGTGATATTGAACATTTTGTCACATCTTTTTTTTTTAAATGGCTGCTGATAACAGTACATGTGATTATGTTATGATTTTTTTAGAATTCAGTCTGTTATTAGTGTTTATAATTGTGTGCATCTCTATGTCAATCATATTCTTGAACATGACTAAATTTAAATTTTATTGGGGATAAAAATATAATCCCTAGTATGACTTTTGCAACCAAAAAAAAAAATATAAGACCAGGTTTTATTTTCAGGGAAATACATCACATATACTTGTATGGATATATATTAATAGGAAAACAGTCTTTAATAATTTCTATTAGTCTGACACTTTATTTTCATAGAATTAACCTACATTGGAGATCATGCATAAGTTTTGATGAATTTGTTTTTCATCTTCAAGATAAACTGGCAAGTTCAATATTGAAAATTAAAATAGGTTTTATACAATTACCTATGTAATTTTTCTGTCAAATCAATCATAAACATATTCAAAGAATTTTTACATGTTTAAAGATATTGATCAAGTTTCTGACTGCATATTTGACTTCATTAATCTTTTCATTATGTCCAGCATAGTACAAAAGGAATCAACACAATGCCATCAAAAGATTTACAAGAAAACCATGGTATTCAAGTGTGGTCTCCTTTTACAAAAATACCTCAACCTTTAGTGACCTTGTATTCTAAATTGCAGAAAGGGTTTGTAAAATAAAATTTATTTTTCCATTTGTAATCATTTAATTTAGTTACTTGAGCCATAAAATTTCACAATCTTATTAATTGTTATATTTACTATTTTTTCTATCTCTTTGTTGAAATTTTGCAGTGAAATAAATATACAGAGTCTTTTGCCAGTTTCATGTTTTCATTATGGCCATATCTACAAACATCAATTTAAAAATGCTCTTAGAGCTGCTAATTTGACAGTGTCTGATCAAGATTTTCAGGAGCTGTGGAAAAAGTAAATAGTGTTTCTCAACACTCTATTATTGAATATGGTTTTTTTTTTATTTTATTTTTTTTGTTTGTTAATGTAACTAAAAATTAAGGCACTTTAATTTGTGAAAGGTATAAAACGTTAAAGCAGTACTTCTTTCTTTGATTTTTGGGTAGGTTTGAACCAGACAAATACGATGCTGTTTCCAGCAAGAAGTTTTTTACAGTATTTGATTTAGATCACAATGGACAACCCAAGTCATATCAACCTACAGTGGGAAACTCGTATTCAATGGAAGACATTTACAAAAGAATGTTGGACAACAGAAAATGCAATACAAAAGTATGTTTTTTTTTTAAATTATATCAAAACCACTTTTTGTTAATTAAAAATTTTAAATATTGTACTGTTACAAAGCATGATTTTATTTTTTTTTTGTGGGTGCTCCATAGATTAGCAAGGTTTTTTAAATATATACACCACATTTTAAGAGAAAATTCTTTACTTTTATTAAACTTTTTTTCACAATGAAATGTGCTGATTTTGAAGAAACGTGAACCCCCAAATTTGTATGCTATGTTTATGGTGTTATTATGTTCGGTGAAAACTGGTGATATTGGAAAAATAAATCACAAATCAGAAATAAAAGTAGGAATTTGAACAGTTTTCATGAAAAAACTGAATTTTTCTACTAAAAAGGGGGGAACATGTATCTATTTTTTATTTCAAGTCCATCCTTTGCTAATCTATAGAGCACCCTTTTTTAAGTACTTTTGAACTGTTTACTTCAGTTAGATTTTTTAATGCACAGAGTTGTATTTTTTTTTTACGAGAAAATTTATTATTTATTTAAATAAATCACTATCTTCACCCATTGTTTCATTGCAATGTAAAAAAAACAAAACAACTATCCTAGGCATTATATTCTTTTAAATCACATTGCAAGATTTTTGAAAGAAATATATTGAAATGTGTAAGCCTGCTTATAACATAGGCCTAACATATTTAAACTAGGGCATTCACAGAACCAGAGAGTACTTGGAACAGAACTAGCAAGGTGAGGCATGCCAGTGCATGCAAGGTTTAGGGCCTCAATATCAAAAAGTACCCAAACAGTGTACTTCATGGCATTCTTTATCATGGTTTTAAAACTATCATGCAAATAGCTTATTGTGTTTCATTATATTGTCCTTAATATGGACTTAAGGTTATAACAGTTATTGTGCTGGTTATGACCTGAAAAGATAACTTACAAACAAGAAATAAGAAACAAAATAATTGTCAGATCCACACCATTTTAAAATGTACTTAGAACCGTGTTACAAAAACCTCATATTACAGTACATTTTTGGAATTATATAAAAAAATGGTGTGTAAATATGGAGAGAAAATGTATGTATTCTTTCTTTTAATTGGCTTAATGTTTCTTTGTTTAATATTAGGTTTACTTGATGACACCATGTGTGCTATCAACCAGAAGTACAAAGTATTTTTCTATTGTAAACTCTTAAGTTTTAAAGCTATTTTTAATGTGTTATGACTGAATGAAGGACATTGCTTTTAACTTATTTAGTTATAGGATATACCTTTATCTTTTTAATAAAAAAAAAAAACTCGAATTATTTAATTTTAATAGCTTTTATCATATTTCAAATCTCTCATGTCTATCCATTTTTCTGTAGTCTACCCTTCCATTATTATAGTGTTTTTATGTTATTGATCAAAATTGAATGGTCAGCTCTATTGTGTTGATTTTTTTTTCAAAGATGTGAAGCTTATATTTCTTTATATTTTTTTACAAGAATTTTAGTGTTATTTAGCTAAGCTTGTAAAAGTTTTTTTTTTTTAAACCATTAGCAAATTGCTTCAGTTTGATTTATTTTTCAGATGGTTTCAACATCTACAAAAAAACAAAGCTCATCAGTCACTGTTTCAAAGGTAGACACGGTTGAGCTTCATGGAGATCATGTTGAAATACTAAACAGAAATGATTTGAAGAGCACCAACAGTGTAAGGCAGAAGGTGATAACACAGATGACAACAACTACTGAAGAAGTCAATACAACCTCAGAAACAAACACATCGTTTTTTGAAAAGAGAGATGAATTCCAGCCATCACCTTACATTCAGAAATTACTGCAAGCTAAAAAATCATCTCCCCTTTTTAGTGATGTTGTTGATCATTTACATTATAAGGTTAACATGAAAAACTTATTTGAAATTTAAACTAACAATATGAATACCATTAGCTATATGCTACTTGAGTTTTTAAACATTCCCTGAGCATACATTGATGTTATAATCATATAAGAAAAAAGATAAATTGTTTATATCTGATAAATATAATTTTGAGTGAAAAGTTAAAATGTTAATGAGATAGAAGTTTTTACAGCTAAAGATATTTTGAAAAAAGAGTGTCTTAAGACTAATTTTAAAATGTTTGTAATTATCATAAATTGCACAGTTTTTTTTTTCTTTAATCTTTTAGTTTGAAGAAACATATCGCAATCTTGAAGCTGCTTTTAAACTGTTTGATTTTATGAATGATGGCTACATTGCTAGAATTGACTTTAGGCGTGTTCTTAAAGAGTTTGGGTTTGACATCAGTGCTGCTGAACTTGATACATTTCTGAGGGGAGCAGGAATCAGTGTTGTTCAAGGTAAAAAAATTATTGACATAATTTTTAAATAACTTATACATTATATATTAAATTACTCTAAAAAAATGTAACTTAAAATAAAAAACAATTTTTTACAGGCCTTATCAATTACAGACAGTTTTTAATGAAATATCAGTCAAAACAAGAAGATGGTATTATGGCTAAACAAAAATACCAGACTCCTGATAGGTATATAAATAAAAATCTATCTTCATTCTAAAAGTTCTTAACAGAAATTTTTTAAATAAAAAATCTTTAATATCTGATTCTATTATTTTATAAATTGTCTTATTCGTATTTGGCTTAGATAATCATTATCTGTGTCGTTATACATATATTTCTATTTCAAGAATAGTGATAATTATTCACTTTTTCTCTAGCAAATATTCTGAGACTGAAGAAATAAGGCGAGCTAAAGAAAAAGAAAATAACATTGCCAGTTTTTTTCATAATGATTATATGAAGCTTCTTGAACAGCTGAGGTAAAATATTTTCTTTAGAATATGTATTTAAGATTAAATATTTAAATTGTGTAATGTTTTGTCATATTACAATATGATAAAAACCATTTTCTACATTTTTAGGCAAAAAGATAAAAACAGCACAGGTATAGTAAGATTACATGAACTACGCCAGGCTGTGAATAGTGTGTTGGGAATTTCTATGACAGATGATCAATTTAACAAGCTGATCAAGAAATTAGATCAAAAGGTTATAAATAATGCTCTGATCAACTATGAAACATTTCTGGAGCTTTTTAAATCAGTGTAAGTTTTTAAAAAAGTAGAAACTAAGAAGACATGAAAAAATATGAGAACAGCTAAGAGCTATTACATATAGTATACCATTTATGGTTATGGCACACTTAATATTTTGCATTTAGTAATTTTTTTTTTATTTCATACTAAAAAAAATCATAGCTGTATAAAAAAGAATTATTTTTATTTATGTTATAGCTGCTAATAAATATTGATATTTTTTTAGACTTGTACGCACTGCACATTGAAATATGAATATAAATCATTAACAGTACATGGGTGATTAGGGGATGTCAAGATGAGTTTTAGCATCTAATCTTCTAATGTACCATATTAGATCTATTAGAGATAAAATATAATCAGCGTTTTTTTTTCTAGACCAGGAACATGGAATCAACACAAAAATGGCTCATATGTTAGACAGAAGTATCTTTTAGGAGAAATTGCTCCACCTACTCCTGTTTTAAGTTTGGTTGAGAAATCCAAAACATGGATGGCTCCCATTGCAGAGAAGAAAATATCAGGGAATTCTAAACTTCTGGAGGTGAACTTTTGATAATATTTTATTTTCCAGCTTATTTTTTATTACAGTATTTTAATATCATATTTTACAAGAAAAAAGATCTAATAAATTTCAAATTTCTTATGCAAGTAATATTATTTAATGTATTGTCAGTAACACATTTTAGTTTAATAGAACAATATTTTTAAAAACCATGCAGTGTAATAATCATAGGGAATCTATTAGCAAAAATACAGAATGTCAGCATTGTTTTGTTAATCATAAAAATTATAAGTGAGGCTTAATAAAAATGAATGAAAAAAAATGTTTTATTTAAAGAGATTTTGGGGTATTATTTTAATATGTTTGTAAGTCCAGACTAGCATAGGTGTTTTCACAGATCATTTTTTAAGATAGAATTTACAGCTACTAATTTTTGCTGGAAACATAGACTATGGTCTAATTGGTATTGCATTGGGCTTTAAAGTGCTGCCCCATCAGTAGCTACAAACTAAATTTAAGATGAAGAGATAACATTTCATCCTCACTTAAAGATTTTACATTATCCTTATACTACAGTCAAATACTGTTGGCTAGTCCATTTTTCTTTAGTGTATAAAAATATTTCGCTTAGAGATTATTTGGAAAAAAATTATTTTATTTTATTCCGCCATCACATGTAAACTTTGAGATTTAATCAACTTTTAAAAAGTGTAATTTGAGATCAAGGGGCAGAAACTCAAGCTTATGTTGTTTTTTCTTATCCTATAAACCTCTAATTGAAAATATTTTGTAGTGCTAGTCTTTCATCAGCACCACAGCCAAAATTGTAATAGCCATTAAGGTACCATGGAACTGTCTCACGTTCCACTATTTACCTATTCAGAAAACCTTCTGCTAAAAGGGCTTGACCCTTCTGAAGTAGAGAGATCCAAGACTTTTACTAAATGTTTAAGTTATAAGCAAAATAAATCATTAATGGTGTAAACAGTGGCAAATGATGATGTCTCAAAAAGAAATTTAAGATTTCTCTATGTCACCATCTTATACTAACAGCATAATGAACATAATGAGGTACTTAAGCTGAAGGAGAAAAATGGAGCTTATTTCCACTGCCATCAATGTGTGAACCCTGATTACTGAATTTAACAGATGTAACTAGTAAGCCAGTAAATGATGTACACATTAGCTAAGTTTGGTTCTAGAGGTTTTTAAAGAAAGTTATATTTTTTACTCCCAATTTATAAATATATTTTTACCTTGAAATGTTCTTCTCATTATTGATTTTCAATTGTGAAAGTTAATTAGTTAGACTTGATTGGTTACACAATGAATATGCTAGACCTCTGGTTTTCCTTAATACCAAATTATGTTTTTGAAATCATGAAATAAACAATAGAAATCAGTAGGAAGAGTTATAAACCAGTAGTTGGCAGTGATTTTTAAAAAAAATAATGTAGATGTTTACTCAAATTATTTTTTAAACTTTCTTGAGAGCCAATAATTGTTTTTCTTGAGTTTGAATTATATTACTAGTATATTTTTTTTACATTTATTTTTAATGGCACATATTTTATTGTTAAATTAATACTTTTATTCAGTTCATATGAATTATAACAAAATCATACACATAATGTTATTTATAAACAATGTTTAAGAAAAATCAAATGTTCAGAGAATTGTATCATTTGTCTTTCAGATTCATCAGAAACTGACTAAACTTTTTACAGATCGTTTTCATATGTTTGATAAAGTATGTGAATCATTATCTTGTAAACATTCAATTAGTACATATATTAAAAGGTTAACAGTACACATATGTATTTATGCTGCTAGTTATATGCAATGCTTCTTTATCTACATTTTGATCATAATTATTTTTTTTAATGTTCATTATTTATGTATCTGAAGATTTCATCATTTAATTGGTACCTTTTTCTGTCCAGTAGTAAAAATATGGCTTTGTTTGATTATTTTAAATAACAGTTGCTGTTATCAATGTTACAAAATGTATATTACAATTTCACTTAACCTACAATGTTTAAGATCTCCTGAATCACTAAAAATTCTTTGTGATTTATTTATGTTATGTCATATTTATTTAGAATTTTCAAAGTATGGATAGTAAAAAAAGTGGATTTATGACAAAGTGGCAACTTGGAGCACTTCTTAAGCTGTAAGTATCCTTGCAGCTTTTACAATTTAAAGTTTTAAAAATTAATAGACCTACACACGAAACTTTGTGCAACTATGCTATTTTTGCAGCTAATGATATGTTCATGCATGTAATGTATTTATCACAATTTAATTTTTCTTTCATCAAACAGATCTGGCATAACACTAAGTGTTAAAGATCTAGATGTTTTATGGTCTGCCTTGGATACATCTGCAGATGATACATTGAGCTATGTTACTCTTGTGAAGACATTTACTCTTAAAAATCAGAAAACATCTCAAAAAGGTTAAGGGTATTTTTAATAGTTTTCAATTTAATTTCTAATATTGTGGTGGGCTTTTTCTTAACATTTATTAGAAGCATGCAATCAAATTAACAATCTACTGAAAAAATATCTGTACTGAAAAACAGTACCGCATGTATAAGTATCTTTACATTTATTTTTTTCTTATCATGTATTTTTAAGGTGACTCTTCCCCAGTCAAACAAGTTTCTAGAGTTTCAGCTATTGCTAAAAAAAAGTCAGCTGCATCTTCTCTTTCTGTATCCCAGTCACAAGTTATTACAGAAAATGTTAAACAGAAAAAATTGTCAGAACTAGTCCACAAAATTAAAGATGAAGTAAGTGTCAGATCTTTCAAGTAATATTTCAATTGCAGTATAGTCATACCCTGCTTTACATGTAAAACATTCCAAAAAAAAATACAGCATGAAATGAAACTGTTCTACATGAGGCAATAATACTGTGTTAATAAAAAGGATACTTTAAAAAAAAATTAGAGTATTGGCCATTATATATAGTTAGGTCTTTTCGTAGATGTAAATCCTTTTCCAATAATTATTGACATTTTTATTATTAATTTTGATTATTTAAAAAATAATTTTTCATGAAAATTAATTTTTAGTGGTTTTTATTTATGTCTTAGTCATACTGTGATATCAGAGGCTTTAAGTGGAACCACAATATGGCACATTAACAACATATAAAAAATCCACATAAATACAAGATCTCATGGTTAGGTTACAATGTAGCTTAATACTTAAAAAAGTGTATGTCTATATATACATATTGTATGATGGCAACTAAGTCTATAATGAATACAACTGTGAAGCTAACTAATATAATCCTAGAGTAAAACTAATCAAAGACAAAACTAAGCCACACCCTCAACTCTCACTGGGTGGCAAAATGTGACATACAATGATAAAGAATGGAAAAAAAAACATACATCTGGGGGTGGGGGTGGGGGTGGGGGGGGGGAGGTCCTAAATCAAGAAAAAAGGTGTTACTTAAATAGTAAATGACTACTATGGTGCAAGGGGTTCAAAAGACCATGGTAACTGCCTCTTTTAATGCTATACTGATTGAAACAAAATTTTTGACTGCATGAATTCCCTATAGATATAGTCTATGATTACTTCTAAAAGATTATTAAAGTATACAATAAAGCCTTTTTGAGTATTTTAGGCAAAACACAGTGGCATAGCTAACTACTATTATGGTAGTGAAATTAACGCCTGGGCAAAATCTAAAAATGATGCCCCATTCATGTGCCAAAAAATCTTAAGTGTAAAAAATAGCCGCCCCTGGAAGGCAGCCAAGTAAGTGTTACATGATCAGTGATATAAATGGTTATCCATGGCCCAAAGCAGTGTAGGTTGTAGTGATGGTGTAATATGGCCCCAAGCAGTGATGGTGTAATATGACCCAAAGCAGTGTATGGTGTAGTGATGGTGTAATATGGCCCAAAGCAGTGTATGTTGTAGTGATGGTGTAATATGGCCCAAAGCAGTGTATATTGTAGTGATGATGTACCATGATCCATGCAGGATATGTGGTAATGATGGTGTAATATGGCCCAAAGCAGTGATGGTGTAATATAGCCCAAAGGAGTGTATGGTGTAGTGATGGTGTAATATGGCCAATGTTCCCTCTAAGCTGAGTGCGTGAGTGATTGCTCACGTCTTCAGAGCGTCGCTCACACTACACGTATGATCGCTCACTCCGTCGGACGACATCGCTTAAATTGCTCACAAATTTTGGCCTCAAACAAAACTGTCGCTCAAAGACAATATTTCTTGCTCACTTCATACCACACCTTTGAGGGAACATTGAATATGGCCCAAAGCAGTGATGGTGTAATATGGTCCAAAGCAGTGTATGGTGTAGTGATGGTGTAATATGGCCCAAAGCAGTGTATGTTGTAGTGATGGTGTAATATGGCCCAAAACAGTGTATATTGTAGTGATGGTGTAATATGGCCCAAAACAGTGTATGTTGTAGTGATGGAGTACCACTGCCCAAATGTTGGGTCTGAAATAAATTTTTAGTTTTGCTACTGTTAAATAACAATTAAAAAAATATGCATGTATAGCCCCATCTGACTTGAGGGCACCCTCTATCCTGAGGTCAGGTTTTGGTCGCTTTGTGGCTACTCCCTTAGGCTGCTACTGGGGTATACATTTATGGACACCCTGTATTTGAATGGTAACTGTACAAATTTGTTTGTATATTTTTAAAAAAAACAACATTAAAACTTCAAATCAGCTGCAAAAATTTATTGCAAAAAAAAAAAAAGCCGAATATTTTCACTACTTAGAGAAATGTTATAAATGGGATTAAAAATAGCATGTTTGAAAAAAAAAGTGAAAAGACTGACACTTAATACAAAAAGAAATAACACTCCAGACATTTAAATTTCATAGCATATTCATTTTCAAGCTGTTCAACTTTAAGGCATTCAGATTTAAAAAAAGGGGTGGCATTTTTAGAGCTCACCCAGGCAGCACAATTGCTATTTACGCCACTGGTTCAGCTATTATAGTCATGAAAACAAGTCAGGTAATGGATTAGCTTTAGATGAGAGTCATAAAGAATTACCCATTTTGAAATATCCAAATAATTAAAATATTAACTTCATTTGTTCCATTGAAAAACCATTTATTTAAAAAACAAAAGGAGTTGCAATGTCAATATTAATAAAGCTTTAATAATTTTAAAAGACTATTTTCGTAATAATAATTCAAAATATCAGAGTACCAAAGCTAGAACACATTCATTAGTCAAGAATCAATGTTTTTATTGAGTTGAAATGATTTATATTTGCATATTACACAAATCACTTTACTGCTTTATCAGTTTGAATCTAGAACGCTGGGTGCTGCAGTGGGTGCAGCTCTAAATGTATCTATCTTTTAAGGGTAGGGTAAAATGTATTTTATATTTTCAGTGCATTGTTGTAGTATCTAACAAAATATTTATAATATAACTAATTTAGCTGTTGGATTCAGACCACATGATGGGTAAATTAATATTCATTAAGAAACCAATTAAAAATGCTTTCTCTGACAATCTTCTTTTCAGATTTTATCAAGATGGGATGTCTTGATGTCCATTTTTCTAAGCAAAGACAAAAATGGTTACTCTTCTATTTCTGTTGATGAAATGAAGGTAAGATAATTAACTGAAAGCATCATGTTCATCCACTATGTATCAAATCAGTCAAGTTATCTGTTCTAACCTATCATTAACCAAACAAACACATAGCCATTTTCAGTCCTTTTCTTGTGTTCTATATTTAAATATGCATGCTTGGTGATTTTAGAGGGATGGATATAGAATTGATTTTAAAAGTTTTTTATGAAAGAAATTACATTAGTTGTATAACTACGGCATGGGGATATCCATCTGTTAAATCTGGGATGGGGGCAGCTTTGTCATTTTTACTGTTTTTTTTTTTAATTTAATTAATTAATTTTTTTTCAGGATATTTGCTCTAAGATGAAGTTTTCATTAACATTGTCAGAAATAAATGAGCTATGTGATATTTTTGATATCCATAGCAATGGCTGGTTCCATTATCTGGCCTTCCTGCATTCTGTGAAAAAACATAGCAATGAAGCCAGTTTAAGTCCTTATGTTTTTAATATACATACTAAGCATCTTCATCGAAAGGTAGCAATGTTAATAAAATAATTTTAGAGGCAAAATATTTTGCATTAAGTCTAAGTTATAAGTCTAGAGTTAGGATGATTGCTATATTTTCAATGATTTCCTGTAATAAAAAAGTGCATTAATTTGACTATTTATTAACTATAATTTATAATTGGCATACAGATGTATTTCATTCATATTTTTCAGGCAGGACCAACTTCAATGGCTATCACAATATATGACTTTTTGTCTGAACTTAAAAATATAGTACGTTTATTTTTATAACAGAAATCACACTATGTAAAACACATACATAAATATTTCAATGCAGATTTTGTTGATATTATTTTTCCATTGTAATAATGTAATATAATACTCAGTTCTTATATATGTCTGCAATTTATGAAGGATTCAAAATTTAAAATAGAATTTAATGAGAGTGCATGCCACCGAAATAAAAATAATGGCAGGCATGTAATATAACTAATAGGCTAATAACTATTCTTAATAAAAAACTTGATACAATGCATAAAAATTAATAACATGAAAATTGTTTATTGAATTTCAAGTTTCATCACAAAGTATGAATGATGATCTTATTATTATAAACCAACACAGTTTCTTTGTTTCCCTTAATGCTAAAGAAATGTAAAACTTTGTTAGACTTCATTTGTGAGATGACAAGTCATTACCAATTCAGGATAGTTTTTTTTCTAATTACATGTATAGATCTTTTTTTTTTGTTTTTTTAAGTATTATAAATAAATATGTCAAGGTTTTACATCAGTCTTTATTTAACTGGATTAATTCATAACATCCAAGTCCGGTTCTGATTCATTTTTAAAAATAAAAACCATCAATATAGCTTTTAAATTTCCCTTATTCTGGAATACATACTTGTAAGAAGGTATATAAAATCATTAATGAATTAACAAAAGTTTTTTTTTTTAGTGATTTTTATTAAAATGTCTTTTTTTTTCAGTTACTGTTGAAATACAAAACATTAAGAGGCTCTTTCAAGTTTTTTGACTTAAATCATAATGGCTTCATCGAGGAGAATGAACTCAAGAAATCTCTGGTCATGCTAGGCTATAATTTATCAGATCAAGACTTCATCGATATATTTCATATCTTTGATGTAAGCCAAAGTCAATGTATATCATTTGAAGATTTTAAAAGAATATTGCTCACTATTTAGCTTTAAAAATGAAGAATTACATTCCTGTTACTTTTCAGTGATGGAATGATATATTTTGTTTAACGTGATATTCTATCATTTTAAAATGAGCCCATAAATAATTAGCTCATATCTGTTTACAAATGAAACAAATCTGCACTACCTCATAAAACTGCACACTTATGGACTTCAGTAAAAATATTTTTTTACTACACATTATGTGCATTTCAATATTGTTTATCTAAACCTACAGTTTCTATGTTTCGTGCTGATCTGCTTCTATCACATCAAAAAGTGTTATATCATTAATTAGTTTATTTTTATGTCTGACAGCTAAATTTACATTAAATTGATTTCGAATGATATTCTAAGATGGTCTGTTATATGATCTGTTATATGATGCTTGTTAAACTAGCCAAAAATAATGATATAATCTGCCACATTTATTTTTTTAGTTTTATAAATATTGACGTAAAGTTCTGTCCTACAGACTTTAAAAAAATAATCTATTTTCTTCATGTAAATTTTAAAATGTTCATTGTATAAAAATGTCCATTTCTTTCTTTTTTAAATATTTTTATGGAAACTTATTTCTTAGCAATATTTATTTGTATTTTAGATTAACAGATCTCAACTAAAGATATCTTTTAATTTTTAAATGCACTGTATAAAATGTTAATTAATTTAAAGCACTCATAAAATAATATAAATTAATATAAAAAAAAATATATAATATATATATGTAACCCTGCATATTTATTTTGTAATGAAAAAAAAACTGAAGATATATAATACATGCACTAAGAATTCATCATTCTACATAATCTAAATATGTTATTTGTTCAGCAAGTGTTAATATTACAAGAATGTGGATATGAACAACTGCCACAACACTGCCAATTATCCAATATGGATTATTTCATTTAAGTCTGGCACCCACACTTTTATTTAATCAGTACAATTTCTGTAACAATTTGTATGGTCTCAGCCAAAGTTTTTTTTACTTTTTAGTACATTTAAATGAAAGGTTTTTTTTTTATACTTTTCACTGTCAAAAGTTTTAATTTTTGTTTGTTTCGTTAATATAAAATAATAAGTGGTGTACCTGATGTAGAAGCGAAAGTCTAAAAATATGCTGTTTTATATTTTCTTATACTTTAGATTGTTAAATTTTATTGGCTTTTGTTGTTAAAGTTTCTATACAATAACAAAACCCACACAACTCAGCACCTTTATTAATCAGTGCTAAACTTGTCACTGTATCTTTCTGAAATTTTCTTCTTTATAAAAAGATAATTTTCCTTCCCCTGAAGATGTATCATAAATGTAATAAAAAAAAGTATTGATCTTTTATTGTTGAATATTTGAGTAACAATATTTTTTTATATCATTCGGTTAGTAATTAAAAAAAAAAAGCAACTATACTGAGAGTGTGGAGGAACTGCAACTTCTATTATGTATATTTTTAAAACAATGCTCAGTGTTATGAAGATTTGTTTTTCTATAGCCATTGGGCTAACTTGCACTCACACACATGAACTCAAAAAAAAAAAGACAATTTATTGGTCTCATACAATTTTAATAAAGAATCTTATGTCAGTATACAGAAAAATATCACACAGTAGAATGCACTAATAGGAATCGGTTCACAATGATACTGAACAAAGATGAGATCATTTTGATGATCAATATGGGTGCCGATAAGTTTGTACGTAAGACACGGGAGGGAGCAATAATTATCTCAGAATATGATGTGAAAAAAGCATGCATATAGATGTACCGCGTATATATAGTAACTAACGATATGGCAATCATAGCACATACTGCTTATATATTTAGTAACTAACAATATGGCAATTATAATTAAGTCATATAAATATTGAAGTTTATGCTGTCAACACTATAACACTATATACTGCATTTTAATTGAATAAAGTGCACAAATATACCTGAGAAAAGATAATATTGTCTACATTAAAAGATGGCTATTTAAACCAATAAAAGTCCATCAAAATGAAAATATTGGATCAAATAAAAGACAAAGCTTATAAGTACACATAGTTCAACTGATAGTTTATGAAACAAAGAATGTGGCTAGCTCAAACATTGAGGGAAAATACTCTCAGATTTTATTGTTCCAATCACATGACATTTATCATTAACAAAATTTCTCTTTCTGTTAAATCTAGAAAATTCATTTACATAAACTGTCATACAAATAAATAGCAGTTTTTCTTAGCATACAAGCAAACCTACTCATCTGAAATCATGAAATTTAATTAAAATTTAATTATTTTATTTTGCTTGAATGTTTTTTGTTTTGGTTTAAATCCAAGCTGAAATACATGTACATGTAGTTGTTAGCTTTGTGTTATTCAACGGTTCAATTACTAATTTTTAATTGAGCATTCCTTACTATTATTTTTTTTTTAAATTCAATTTATTCACTAGAAACAAAAAAACATGTGTCTGATATATAACCGAAATCATGGAAGCTAAAAATTTACTTTTGAAACTTGTAAGAGAGATTTTTTTATTAAAATGAAATATCTATTGAAGATTTTTATTTTGTACAATAAAATTTTAGTGCTCTGCTTAATTCATACAATTTTAATTCAATAATTGTGCAAGGAATTAATATTTTCAAGCTGACATTTAACTACAACTATAACTTAGGGAAACAAAAGAAGGGGGAGTGTGATAGGAAAAAAGAAATGTTAAATAAAAGGAAAAAAAATCAACAAAAAAATTAAAATATTGGTGGTTTCAATTGTAAGACATTAAAGACTGGAGAAAAAAATTCAACAAAAAAATTAAAATATTGGTGGTTTCAATTGTAAGACATTAAAGACTGGAGAAAAAATATCAATAATGAAATGTAATTTGATATAAAATAAAGGGAAAAAATGGAAAATCAATGTAGTGGTTTTATAGCATGACAATATGGGTTGGAAAGAAAAAATGTAACAACAAATAGATGTATTTATATAATGCCCAGAACTTGAAGAGGAAAAAAATCTATTTACAGACAAAAATACATAAAAATGGGTAAAAAAAAATTCTGCCATAAAGATTGAAGGTCTGATTAGCTAAAAAAATATTTCTTGAAAAATAAAATTCAGAATAAAAATTTAGTTGCTTTAAAGTGTGATTCACTATTTTTTAGCTTTTTAATAAACACATTTTATGTAAGTTTTCTTGCCAACAAGATATTTTTTTCAAGATGCTGTTATTTCCTGTATTTAACACATATTTATTCTAGAGCAGTGGTATTCAAAGGGTGGGTAACAAATGAATATTAGATAGGCTGCAACAAACAAAATTTTAATTCTTGAGGATATAGATAGAGATTTCATTTGTACATGATTACAACTCTTTTCTCTGTATGCGAGAAATCTAAAAACTTTGTTCATCTGCAAAGTGAAAGGGGAAAATGAAACGAAGGGAATTTTTATTGTTTTCTTTACAGGTGGGTTTATAAAAGAAAAAAAAAATATTCAAGTGAGTTGTAAAAACTTGACAGTATTCATAGTCGGTCATTAAGTGTTTGAAAACCACTGTTCTAGAGGATATAATGTGAGAAAACAGATGATTTAAATTATTTACATAATGCCCAGATAACCTGAAATATGCCCATACTCAGAAATATACAAGTACATTAGTAACCAATTGAAATTATACAATGAGATAAATTTAAATTGGAAAAAAATATCAGTGAATATTTAACATCAATTTTTTTTTAAAGTGACAAATTTCTTTAATTGCTTCTGAACATGTGCAAAAAAAATCTGTAATTATTAATTTGAATAAGTCATTTATATACTTATAATTCAAACTTTCATGTTGTAATAATATAAACATTATGTTAAAATGTATATAATTTTTTGGATCTAATACCATTAAAAAAAAAACAGCACAAGCTGCTTGTTCAATGAATAAGAAGTATTAGACTAGTATATAAATTGTATTTAACAAAACCTTATCTACATTTCACAATTTAAGTGATTAAAAAAAGCCTATTGGGTGAATAAAAGAGATTTAGAAAACACCATGAGGAAGGAATTAAAAGATATTTAGTTTATTATGAAGACGCCATCAAAAGAAAGGTTTTTAAAAAAACTGTACTAAAAAAAAACTATATATTTTTCAAGTTGTCTTGAACTATAGTTTCAACTATTGTATAGTCTACAATTTATTTATGTATACTTTAAATAACTACTCAAAATTTGTTTATACAAAGTACCTGTAGTTAAAAAAAAAATGCACAACTATGTGTTTTTATGCACAGAACTATGTGCAAAATATGTACAATGACTAAAGTAATTATAGGTGAAATAATTTCACATACTATTTTCAAGGTGGAATGTATGCAAGGTTTGAAATAGAAGACAAATAGCATGGTAACAATGTTTTATTTACATAGTGTTCATGAGAATTTTTTTATGTTAAAATATTTAGATCTATAAAATAAATCAGTTAAAAATACAGTCTAAAGGTTAAACAACAAAATTGAAAATTAAAATAAAAATATCTCCCAAGTACAAAAACTGAAGACAAGAATAATGCTAAGTTTAACTTCAAAACAATGAATTAAAAAAAAAAAAAACTAACAAAGTACAAAAGGCAAGAAAGATGCATGTGGTACAATAAAATGCAAGGGAAAGAGATGAAGCTAATTTGCCTTTAAATGAAAAGAGATTTTTAAGCCTCTGATTATTTATTTATTTTTCAGTGATGCTACCAAAAAGCAATGCCTCAACGAGAGGAGCTAGAGAAGAATTTTAACTTTCTTAATTTATTCGCTACCTTCTATGAAAAGATTAGCATCTGATTGGACATTAAAAATATGTAAGGAATGATAATTTAAAATGTTAAGGTTACCATGGTAATGAACTCCATCTTGCTTTTTGTTTACATTGTTAAACTTGCAAAATTTAAAAGTAATCTGTACAAAATTTTGATATGTCAAATAGTTGTTTAGAGTTTTTTTTTTAATCCCTATGGCAGTCAATGATAAATAAAATTTTACACAAAATTTTGTATATAAAAAATTAACCTTCAAGGAATTTCAAAAATTACATACAGATTTTTATTTATATGTGCTATTGATATAATCTATTTAAATTTCATTGCAGTACACTAAAAACAGTTTAGTTATAATCAATTTTATCTCAAAAACCCATGTTGGAAAAAAAAACATTTGCTGCCCCCTGTACTCCTTAGGATATTTCCTTGGATTGAATTCTGTTTTTCTCATAAAGAAATTGTTTATCTATATAAACAATGTCAGTACAAATTGAAATTGTTAATTTAAATTTCAAAGCACCAATTTCTGCTGCCGCTCCTCTACTTTAGCCAAAAATAATAAAATTGCATTTTTCTTTAAATCAAAATTTTTATTCTTCTGTAGCTTTATATGAAGTTTAGTAAAGTCTCAATTTCTTACAGTTTTATCTGAAGTAACAGCAACTTCAATTAAAGAAAAATATATTAGCAGATTTTCAGCTAAAGAAAGGTAAAGGCTACATTTTAAAATATAATTTAATGTATTAATTTAATAATTGCCAAAACTAATTATACAATGTTGTTAAAATCAAAATGAAATAAACAATCATGTGTACTTATGAACCATAGTAGGATTACACCCAAAGTAAGGCTGTGGTCAATTAGACACCACCTAAACCACATTTTTTTTCATGGGATAAGTGCAAATTAGTTGAGGTAACTGGCGTCAATAGGATATGATCAGGTAATTCACATTCAGATTTGCAACCTATGTGGCACAGAGCCTAAATTTTTTCCTTAAAAATAATGCAATCATTGGGACATTCTTCCATCTTAGTTTTCTTAATTTGTCATTATTAGATGATTTTTTTAATAGTTAAATTTAGCATTTAAGTGTACTCACAACAAGATAAGAAATATTTACAATACCCAACAATAAATTTTTATTTTGAATGTCAGCAGTTGTTGGTTTTAAGTAATAATATACAAAATTATTTTAAATATCTTAGTAATAATGTAATGTATTTTAGCAGTGATGATACTAATTTTTTCAAATGTCTTAGCATGGTTTGGTTAAGGTCTTACTTAATATTTTGTAACCCTTTTGCTTTCTACTTCTACTAATAATTAGTATACTATTTTAATAATTAATTGACTTGAAATGTGATGAGGCTTTCTTAAAAAGTCGATATCAGTTTCAAAGGAACACAAAATAAATAAGTAACATGTGCAATCTTCTTAATATTTCCCATTCTAAATCAATAGAAATTAAAAAAAAAAATCAGAAAAAATAATGTCAACAAACTGAAATAAATACATGTATAGCAATGAATGACAACAAAATAAAATCTAGAAAAATAATTTTTATCTCAATTATGAAAACAAAAGATCACAAAGATTAGCATAGTCTTTTAAATTTAAAGTATATCACAATAAAATATTGAATAGAATATTAATTGTGACATTGTATTTCAAATTGTATTCATGTTTTAAAAGGTCACAGGTCTATATGTAAATATAAAGGATCTCAAATTGCCCAAAACACTTTCATTGTAACATATTAAGACCTGAACATACCACATCTTTGTATGAGAAAAAGAACTAGTCATACTCTTCTTAACATGGGAGATACATTCCAAAAAAAGCAAAAGCTAAGCCTAACAGCACTAAACAGGGCTATAAAATTATGAAAAAAAATGGGGATAGGTGCAATAAATTTTAATAATGGCCATATATGTATGTATATATATATATTTATTTATATACACTATATAACAAGCTGTAATATATTATTCCTATTATTATTTATCTAGTCCTTTATTTTTAAAATAATTTATTCATAAAAAAATGTCTGCGCCCAAGTGAATGTGGAGAGTTAATTTTTCAAAAAATTACATGATGTAATTAGCTTCTTTTAACTTCTTAAGACATTTATTTTCCAGCAAAATGCTCTTAACTTTGTTTTACATATTCATCTTTAAACTCTTTGCGTTATTTTTAAAAAGTAAACCTTTTTTTTTTCTTTAATACACAATACGGTTGTAAGTTTGTACATGTATATAGCTTACATTTTGGCATTAACTACACACTGATATCAACCTTCATACCAGAATGACTACTAGGGTTGATGATATGAAAAGAATACTTTAGTCATGAGATCCATCATGTGTCCAGACATTTTTAAAGAAAAATTGTATCTTGGATTAAAAAAAAAAGGAGCGTTATGCAGGGTCTGCCTGAAGTTAGGAAACTATTTTCATTGAAATGTATAAATGATATTAAATTTATAATTGTAGCTATACAATATTAAATTTTTAACATAATTAGCTATCTAAGAATGTAGAAATACCATATACTAAAAATAATGATAAGCAAACTGATTATTTATATATGTAGATTAAATCTCCATTTGCAAGGTTGTTGATGTAACTCACACAAAAAAATGACCGAAATAATTTAGCTTCACATTTAATTTGTATTCAAAGTTTAAACAGTATTTATTTAACAAAACCTGTTAAAAATAACATGTAAAAGTGTGTTTGAATGTGTATAACAAAAATTTCTGTAATGACAAATGAAAATGCATAAATGAAAAAATGTATGAACAAAATATACACATTTAGACACACAATGTATTTAGAACAATAGAAATTTTTAATTCATTATATAAACAATGCTTAATTATGCACATGATTTGTTGAACAGTCATCATGTGTGTATTTAAAACTGGCCAATTAATGATAAATGCTTCATTTTAATGATTAAATAATCATAGTAAATTATCACTAATTTATTATGTGACTTAATCTAAATAGCAGTAGTGTGCTGTCAGAATTTTGCAGAATACTATTGGACAATTACAATGTATATACAATTTCATCCAATATCTTTTTAATTTATAAATATATATTTGTTCTCTACGTTTCTTATAAGAAAAGTGGAGAATCAAACAATATAAATCAAATTTAAAACTCAAAATGCAAAGGGGCCACAATTGGAAAATTGTACTGTATCTGTGAGAATCACAGAAAAGATTCTACTTTGTATATTATCTGGACAATTTACAGATATAAAAAATACTTGAACTTTTTGTAAGTGTATTTGCAATAAATCCAAATTTTGTTTATAACTAAAAATTTTAAATAAAAAAATGTAGGGTTTTCACCCATGGGTTTGAGGTATATAAATTTGTGCATCACAATTTCCATCCTGGTAACTGCCACCAGGCTGTCAAGGTTCTCTACCTTGTTTAAGACTTTACTCCAAAGGGTGCGAAAGTATGTCTACTGGTACCACTCAAGCGCAAAGTTCTCAGGTAAAAGTACTTATTTTCATGATGGGATGTTGTTACCTATATTATGCCATACTTGGTGAGTCACGCAGCTAACTGGTGAACTTTATCAAACTCGGGGTGTTTTAAAGGAAAGTTATATGTCACTGTGTACCCCTGGATAACCTTTCCTATACCCTTGGGGTACCTGTGGCACTGGTCGAGAACAGCGGCTGTAGAAAGCCAAAGTTTTTGCTGTGTTTCATTTATCTTTTTTTGTATCAATATATTATTAATACATTTATGCATAAATAGGTCAGCATATGTATCTCATTCTAAAACTGTTATCAATTAAAATTGTACCTTTTTTTGCTGACATCAGTTTCACTAGATCTACAATTGATTCATGTTTGAAAAAAATTTCACTTACTCCAGATATCATGGGACATGATAAAATTTGTTGAGTAAAACTAGAAATTTGAAATTATGGTATCACATGATCAGACATGCACAACTTTTGCTTTCCTTATCTTACATCCATCACCAATTTTTTTGTAATGCCATTTTCATAATCTGCTACAAGTTGGCTGTCTCTGTGTTTGTTTTTTCACTTTTGATAGGTAAAGCCATGATAATCCTGTCCTGTAAGGGCTGTAAGTAGTTATCAATAGGTTCTGTCTTAATTGCCCAACCTTTTGAAACCTCTACTGTGTTATTAACATGTAAGGCAGATGAGTCAATGCTGTGATGATAGCCACTTTTTAAAAATTCATGATTTAGGTCTTGTTGAATAGAAGATGGCTGCCTAAGCATTGCAGAGAGTGCTGGGCTGGAATTAGCACAGATGGGGGGAGTTGTGGAGACTGGAGATGGTATGGAATTAGGTGAAGGAACACAATTATTTGATAAGTTGACTGACTTTTGTGGTGAACTCCCACGTAATAAAGATGATCTTAAAATACTTCTTGTGTTCATTACAGGTGGCCAAACAGGTGGAGGAGATGGGGGAAAACTTGCTCCGGCTGACTTCCTTGGCCTACCAGGTCCTGTTCTTTTTGGACTGGGAATGCGATTAGACTTTGCAGTGGTTAGATTTAAGGCTGATGAATCTTGAACAGGGGAGCTGGTTAAACTTAGGGGATGCTGATGTGTTGGAGAAGTTAAGTTTATTGCTGCTGATTGAGAATCAGGCATGTGAGAAACAGCTCTGTTGATAAAACTAGTCATTACATCCAAAGGTACTAATTCCCTAACCATTTGAGTTCTCTCTTTGACTAAACCACCTGATCCGCTCCATTTATATCCACACTGAATTTCATCTCCTTGAGCAGCAGCACTATGGCCTGAGCCTTTACCATTTTTCCCACCATGAACAATACGACTGGTAGAAGCTATAACTGCCTGCACTTGTGGAACACTGTTTGACTTTTTATCAATTTTATAATTCCTTGCACTAGCAAACATACGTGCCTGCAAATTATTATCTGATCGTCTATCACTAATAACACTTTCAGGTGGGTGAGATGCAGCAGGAGGTACATTCTTAGACATCATCATAATACACTTCAACATTTCCTTGGGATCTTCTGTTCTAGCCTGCGCCAAGTTAGAAAAGTTAGGAAGTGATCCCAATTGAGTGTTTTGTGGAATGTTTGAATTTAAACCAAGCGGCTTAGGTTTAGATAGATCAATGGCCCCACACTCGTTGCTGGGCATATTACTAACTGATACAAGACTTCTGAGAATAGATGGACAAGGTTGTACAGTTTGGCTTAAGTTATACTGTTTTTGAATATTTGTAGAGTCATTCATGACTGAATGCTCATGTCCTAAACCAGCGTAAAGAAGAGGAGGCACAGGAGGAAGTCTCACTCCAGCACCATCATAAGACTGTTTATCTGGGCTTTTGCTGTAAACATGTCCACCAGATGTGTTGTTCACAACATGATTTGAAAAAGCTGAATTGTTTGAATGAGGCACAATGTGAATGTTTTTGGGTGAAGTCAAGACAGTATCTGAACTAAGTGGATGAGTGGATGAATATGAAACTATGGGAACTGTTGTAGGGTTATCTTTCGAAACATGAAGATTGAGACTTACAGTTGACAACAAGTCAAGATTACGCAGCATTGAGGTATCATGAGCAGAACTTTCACTAGCTGTTTCTCCCATGTCAGTCAGTTTCCCTTTAGATTTTTTTGTAGCAAGTCGTGCACTTTTTCTAGACTTCTTGGAACAATCTTCATTTGAAGAATTCTGGAGCACAGGGAGCACAGCTGCAACTGCTTTACGCTTTTTCCCAGTCACTGATGAATTTGATTTATTCACATGGTCTAAACTATTTCCTGCTACTGCTGCTGCTTCCAGTAGAGTCTGTACAGCAGCAAGACCACTTGAGGGTCTTCCATTGTCATCACTTGCTAAAGGTAACAAATCTGCGCTCTGCTTCACTGATAATTTACTAACTAATTCACTATTTTCTTCTTTAACAGAATTAGTTCCATTCATAGATGGAGTTATAACTTCTAAGTATTTCAAGACCAACTTCAAAGCATTCTCTGATATTCCTGGTAAATTTTTTTTACTTTTTGAATGTACATGTGACCTTGAGCTACGAGCAATCAACTTAAGTAATGAGGAAGTTTTTGTGTAAAACAGATCATGCCGTTTAAATTTTAACTGATTTTTCCATGACCCTGTCAAGCCTTCATGACGCTGCAGGTGATTCAGTAGACTGGCTGGTGTTGAAAACTGCTTTTTACATTGTTTACACACATTGCTTTTTTGTTTGTCAGATTTACTTCTGCTTGACTGAATTTTAAGAGCTGGAAAAAGTAAACAAATTTTATTTTATTATACAACACAGACAAAATAATAAAATAAGAGTAAACATACCAAATCTGACTTAAACACTTACACAGTCTCTTATTTAAATAATAATGGCTTCATGTCTGCGCCTCGATTTGATGTTTATTTTTTTAAAATCTAGTTTCAAAAATTTTCTGTGTTTTTAAATATGATACGTAAAAGTCTAAATATTTCAAAGAAATAAAATATTCCCAATCAAATTAGTGATGTTGATTTTTTTAAAACAAATAATAGCATTTTAGAATCGTCAAAAACAAATGTAATAACTGAAAATTCACCATAACAAATTTTATCAATGAATTCTTTTAAAAAGTCAATCTCATAAAAAAAGTCTGCAAAATTTACATTATATAAATAAAGTTCTCAGTTTTATTTTATTTTTAAATTAAATAATGCTTTAATAAGTTTTTAAATAACAAAGTAAAACTATGTTACTAAGACTTACACTTAGACTAAGTAAGTTCAAAAATAGTCCAACATTATTCAATATAATTATAAAAATTTTGTAAGTGTGATTTAATGGCTGAATGGCATGAGATGCTGGCTGCTGAGGTTGAGAACCCATTCAGTCGTACGTTTTGTTTTTTTTTTTGCATTTATCCCGGAGGAGTTAAAAGAAGAAAAAAAAAACATGTACCAACAAGTTTCTCAATTTCGTTCCTAACATAAAATAAATAAACCCATATAATTACAATGACCTTTTCATAACCTAAAAGTTGAAGTATGGTCTATGCAAAGGTTTAGCTGGGTACATTTAGTTTTTGAAACTACAGATAAAATCTATAACTTATGCAAAAGAAACCATTAAGAAGATAAAAAACAAATAAAGACAAATATGTGTATGCAGGGGCGAATCTAGACAACTTTGAGGGGGGGGGGGGCGGGGGGCAAAACTTTTTCATTGTTGAAAATTAGTCTTAGAACAAAAAATATTTCGATAATTTAGTGATGTCTTACCTAAACTTGCGGCAATGGGGAAATCGTGTATGTACAATTTATCCTAAATTCCATATAAACTAAAGCAAATTAAAACAAAAAGGAAAAAAAAAAACAAGCTTGAATACCTTCATCTGGAAACCCGAGAGATTTCTTTTTGTATTTCTCTTGTAGCATTAACCGCAATGAAGTAGTGCCAGATTTAAGTTTATCTTTCAAAGAATCCGACTTTTTTGTGACGACCATTGAATCACAAGATAAGCCATTTGAGTGAACAGAGCCTCTGCTGGTGTTCAAATCAAAGCTTAGTTTACTATCTGGTAATTCCATTGATATTATCCTCTTCATTTCTTTACCTATATCATGAGGAACTTGAGTGAAATTTGGAATACCAGACATTGGCGGAACAGTATATATGTGATGAGCATTCTTTGTACTATCTATTACTTCCCCAAAATAGCAGCTTTTGTTATCTTTCGGTATGTCGACTTTAAGGTTTGTTTGATATTTATTGATGAAATTTTGTGCTGGAAGATGGTTAGCTATTTTCACTGCTTGCAAGCACCTCTGACAAATTGCAAGATAGGAAGAGCTGGAGTTCTTGAGCTGAGAAGACGAGGACTGATAATAAATTGGACAATCAGCAGCTTGGTAACGTTTAAATGGAAGTCTGTGCAAAATTATGCTTTTACCACAGTTCTGAAATATAAAAACAGACATCAATAAAAATAATAAGGCTTTAAATTAATTGTATTTACTGAGATGCAAAGAAAGGAAAATCCAACCATTACACTCACAAATTAAAATTGACGAAAAGCAGGAAAAACCTTTTAACAAATGGAAAAATAGACACAAATTTCGTTTAAGTTGTCCTCTAATAATCCTTTGATATTAATGATGTAAATTAGGTGAAATTGTATAAAACCAATAAATAATTAAATGTATTTTTAAACTTTCAAATTACAGAGATATTTTGTAGTATATAAATGAATAATACTGTTTTCTTAACATAACATTGCTGACATGAACAAGTCATCACCAAATTATATTGATATTTTTTTATTGTTTTTTTTAGTAGGATTCATAAAAATAAAAACATTGCCACTGACCTTTCCTATCAAAAATTGTTCAGGTATCCCAGGACAAAAGTAAAATCCTTTTCCTGCAATAAAATTGAGTAGCTTAAGCAGTGAGTTGATGTCAATACAACCCGACTCTGGTGATACAAAAGACACTTTCTGCAGTGGTTTGAAAAGAATAGCCAAAAAACTCTGTCCATAAGAATCAAAGGTCAGTGTAACAGGATCAACAGGTGGACCAAAGATGCCGAAAACATCACTACGATACACAACAACCATTTCTTGTCCTTTCTGACTTTTTAGAAGCTATAAAATAATGAAAATGTTAATAAAACCTGAGAAATAGGTAAATATTAATTGTAAAGAAAACGTTTTACTTAATTTTGGTATATGAAATATAATAATAATTAGGCCTATTGACTAGTTATTAAAAAATCAGCTTATATCAGAAACTGCTAGATCAATCAGTGACTTGCATTTTTTAATGTTTAAAATGCTTTTCCCTTTGGTAACTGTTAAGGTTTATAAACATGATTGGTTATAGAATTACAAGATTATCACCAATGTGCTATAGTCTAAAGATAAACCAATGCTATGACATTTGTGGTATCTTTAAGACCATTGCAGGTGACAGAACTGACACACCAGAACTCTACTATTAAGGGATAGGTTAAGAAACAGTACCCAATTTTTTGTTCCCAATGGATTTTGGTCTCCATAATCAAACAATAATAAGTGTAACCATTTAATGTTACTATGATGATAGTCAGTATACCAATACCTCACTCTAAGGCCTAGATATGTTCCAGAAAAGTTGGCATAAAGCGAAAAGCCATATAACAAATCAATAATTATAATTCAAAACCCATACAAATTTAATTTTTGTTTTAAAATTATATAGTCTTTAGTTTATAAAGAACTTTCTTATTTTCATTTCCTTTAAAAATGCTTACAAACACATGTATTAATAAACAGAAATTCTTACCCTATAATCTAGGTTTAAAAATTCTTTTTTTATAAACACTAAACACTTTCTAAGAAAGTCACTTTTGACTAAATCTGTCTGGGTCGAAGTGCAAGTCATTTCTTTTTGAAAATCCATAGGAGTTGCCATATTTCATTCAGCTGAATATTTACATACAGCCAATTTAATGTACATGAAAATTTACATTTTCATTTGTTTTCCCACATTACCAGGTGACCTTAAAGAACAGAAAATGCAAACTATAATTAAACATAGAGTCAAAGGTATAAAAAAAAAATGATATATTTTAGAAAATTTAAGACTAAAGAACCATATACTTCATTTGATTTTTTAATATTAAAATAGTTACTAAACTGCAATGTGGCCAAAGTTAAATAACAGTATTCAATGATTAAATGTCGGCTTTTATCTTTATCAAACTATTCAAACAAATTTCATTTTGTGGTAAAAACAAAAACAATAATTATAAATATGTAAAGAATTGAAAATGAGTATTTCTTACTTAAAAATAATATGGTCAAGTCACTAGTAGACTAGACTGTCTCTAAACTCACTAGTGACACTACTAAGTCTTGGTATGGTCTCAAGCAATAGTGTAATTAATATATCTTTTCATTTTATAAAGTTTTAAGGTCTAAATTTCATAATTAATTCTGATTTTATTGATTAGTATTGGCTAATTATTATGAATAAACATTATTTATTATGTGTGTAAGGTAATGTGTACTTCAATAAAGTCAACAGTCATAGAGATATACAGGGAATGTTTCAGACAAATCATTTAACTTTTCAGTAAGTAAGCCATTGGTATGATAGGCAAACAGAACATAACAGTAACAGAACAAAATACGCATTTAAAAGCTAAGGTTAGACGGTTATCTTACTGAATTTTTTTCAGTACTTTTAAAAACTTCCACTACTAACTATACAGTTAATAACTATTAGTATTAAAAAGATCATCTGCATTAAGATTATGTTGTCTATTCACACAAAAAATAACTTTCATTGACAGTTAAATTGGGCAAATACCATACATTTTTTTATTAACTATAAAGATATCTAGGTTTAAAAGAAAAAATCGACCGTGTTGGCCTACTTTAGTTACTGCTCGATTGGTGGAAAAAATTTTTCCGTGAAATCGGTCTATGTTTAGAATTTACAATATTTTTTTTTAAGTTTCAAAAGTGAGAAATGGAATAATTGAATTATCAAAATGAATTAATTAATAAGGATTATCATAGGAAAAAAACCCACCGGATTAAAAACAATGAAAAGACAATGCTGTATTCATAACCGCTTGTCGTTAAGTTGATGTTAGAACACACCATATTGCGGTCATTGCGGAAGAAATTGTGTGACCTAGCAGCATACCCGGATATATTTTCTTCTAACTCGTTTTTTGATTGGTTCTCTTAATACTTCCTGAGGAATAACACTGTGTAGCACAGGATCAGACGAGTTTTATTTTTAACTCATACCAACAGGCTGTCACAGATCAATGAACTGAAGAAAGAAGTAAAGATTTAAATGAACAGCCAGCTACGGTTGTTCTTAGACAATCTAATAAGCACTATTGCAAAACATATAAATCTTTTTTTTCTATGTTTATGATGAGCTGAGGCAATTATGAAGTGTTACTACTATACATGTATTCCATTAGCTTTAGACTATCACTATGTTGTTTGACGGTTTTTGTGGAGAATGCATCATTTTGATTAAATGTATTGTACACATATATATATATTTATATATATATATATATATATATATATATATATATATATATATACCGGTATATTTACAAAATGAACAAGAATTTTAATAAAATTCGTCTTAGCCAAGATGTTCTCAAGCTTCTTAGCTTTGCGTCCCACTTTGACAACAGTTTAAGTTTCACGATCCACCATATAAAACTGTTTTTTATTTTCCAAACCCGCCGCTAAGAATAACTTCGATAGAAGGAGAATAAAAGCGGCATTATACTTGAAAATAATATACTTATAGATTTCCCGTTTTACTTAGAAGATTTACAAATGTTTAGTTTAGTAAAATATATAGCAAGAAATAGAACTATCATTCTCGATCTTTTATTATAAATTTAAACTTTGTCGCGACCCACGTAAACTTTGTCCGCGACCCACTAATTGATCACAACCAACACTTTGAGAATCACTGCCTCCCTAGCCTATATAAAAGAATCAACAACTTCTACATATAAACAAAAAGCGCACCCCTTTACCTCCAAATGTTATATATTGTGTAAACGCCCCTTTTAGACAGGGGTACACAACTTAATCACACCTGACTCATTGAGTTTTCTAGTCTAATTGGAGCAGTCGCCAGACTAATTTATATCAATAAATCAGGGCCGCTTTATCCACTAGGGTGACTAGGCACAGTAGGCACTGTGCCTAGGGCCTACGGACTTTTCAAGGGCCTACGAAAGCCAGAACATAAGTGAATACAAGTTCAGAATACCAGTAAGATGTAATAATGTTTGTATTAATGTAACTATATATAACAGTGTGAGATGAGCACCTGAGCAAGTCAAGCTGCAGTGCTGTAGATCTGTAAAATACAGTATGTTAACTTTTCGGCTCTTTGTCTTAGCAAAGTCACATATGACGTCCTCAAATGTCATTTCCCTCATCAAATTCTTTTCAATTGCAAGTAATGCCAGGGAGGATAATTGTGTTTGTCCCATCGTTGACCGAAGATACGTTTTTATCAATTTGAGTTTAGAAAAGGCGCGTTCCCCTTCAGCACTTGTTCCAAAGATTGAAAGATCCGGAAATCAATATTTACATTTGGAAAACTTGTCACCAGGCCCGTAGCGTGCTTGGGGGAGGATAGGGGGGCCGGGCCCCACCTGCGTTTCGTCTGGCCCCCTCTGCTTATTTGTTTTACTTAGTAAAATGTATTACCTGCCCCCCCCCCGCTATTGCCTGGCCCCTGCTGTAGAATGTCAGGCCCCTGCTGTAGAATTTTCACGCTACGGGGCTGCTTGTCACCAACCTATTCTGTATTTGTGCTGTAAGCATTTCAGCCACAGTTTTCTTGTCAGCAAACATCCGTGAGAACAAAAGAAATTCATTAGTAAATGCCTCTTCCAGATCTGATGGGTACATCTCATTTAGTGACTTGGCTTTCGAAACTGTTTGATCAGTTGACAGAGATCTGTCCAGAAGAAAGTTGAACCTTTCATGTGGTGTTGTGTAGGCTGCTCGCCGTTTTCCCATCTCAGTAATAAGTCTATCTATGATAATATAAAAGACTGAGTACGAAATTTTTTACTCATACCTAAAATTAGATCATTATCATCCACAACTTCATCATGAAATCGGTCTGGCTGTCGTTTGCGTTGTGTACATTCTTTATAGTCCATTTGTGAGAGTTGTTTTGCTATACCTTCGTACATTTCAAATTTATCGCGTGTATCATGAAAGTTAAGAACAAGACTGTCATACAAGTTGATGATGGTCGTTAACTCAATACCATGTTCCAGTAAAGCTTTGTTAACAATATCAATTTTATGGAACAAGTCTTCCAAATCACACACATTAATGCTGTCTCGAAATGGTCCAACTTCTCTATGAGTGATTTGGCTTCATGCACAGATGCTGGTGGTTGACGTTCGCTTGTAGCAACATCAGACAATGCTTGTCGAATTTCCTTATAATTGGCATAAACAGCTCTAGTAGCGTCACTTCGTGCTGAATGCCCTTGCAACATAAAGGTTTTTTCTTTCAGGCACTCTGTCAATTTTAACCATCGCTGAGGTGAAAGCGAAAAAAAAAACGCGTAGACTGACAGAACAACAGCGAAATTGTTGACAGCAGCTGAACAGCTCTCCACAGCAGATGAGCCTACCAAATTTAAGATGTGGGCAGCGCATGGCACCCACTCCGCTAATTTATTAATCTCTCTAAATCTAACTTGTACTCCCGAATAAATCCCACTCATATTACTCGCATTGTCATAGGACTACGATCTGCAATAGCCGATATCTATACCATGAAGTCTGAGAGTACTCACCAACAGATCGAAAAGGTATTTACTATTGTGTTGTTCAATTGGAATGAACAGAAGAAAACGCTCTACAACAGTTTCACTTTTCAGAACATAGCAAACAACAACTATCAGCTGATCCACATGACTGATGTCAGGAATGGAATCGATACTGATTCCATAATATTTAGCATTCTTAATTTCAGACAGTATCTGCGTCAATACTTTGGATCCCATTAACTCAATAAATTCATCACATATACTGGCAGAAAGATATGATACATTCCCCTTTCCGGGGTTTCCATGTCTCTCAATATGTTCCTTTAGGGATCAAATTCAGCTAAAAGGTCAATGCAACCAAGGTAATTTCCATTGTTATAACAGTTATGTAAATGGCTGTCACCACGAAAAGCTAACCCTCTTCCAGCAAGAAATCTTATCACAGCAACCATTCTCTTGAGAACATCAGTCCAATATTTGTACAATTTTTGCTTCTCCTTTTGCAGTTTTTCGTCAATTCTAGATGTCTGTCGAAATTCTAACATCCTTGACTTCTCATGTGTTGTAATCTTTGCGATGGCGTTTTTCCATTTCTCAAAACCATCGATAAAATGATTTGCAAAACCGGTGTTGTAGTCAAACAGCTTGCACACATAACACTTTACCCGTTGAAGGAGAATAGAGAAGCCTGTCTCGCGTGACAATTTCACCATTTGTTAACGTTCTAGCAAAATATTTTTTGCGTGCATATCTTGCCACCAAATTGTCTACCCTTTAATGTAATATCTGACTCCAAATTTTCTGATGGAAGATGTTCAGCATAATAACTTCTTAGATGTGCAGTTATCTCCCAATCAGCTGGATTACTTGAATAACTGTATTCTTTGTCATGCAGCTCATGCTTCAAACCGGCATCTCCTACTGACCCTAATATACAGTCTGGGTCTGTACGCAAATCAAACACAGCCGCTTCAGCATGACCCATAACAGAGTTTGAGGATACCTTTTCCTTTGTAACACTTGTTTCGGTTGTTTCACTTTTTTCAGCTCAGTCCGGCAACATTATTTCTGGTATTGCGGGATTGTTGGTGTACATTGTGGCCTAAGAAGTAAATGAAATGTCATTATCACTAGTATTACTAGTTTTACCAGTAATGCAAACAGTGTCTCTGCTCATAAATTCGAACACCGAATTTTTTCAATGCTTTTTCTTTCTCCTCCTTTTTCTTCCGCTTCTCAAATCCACTCTTGTGTTTCCTCTTGTATGGGGCTGTCCATTATTTATGTCAACAATTTTTTGGCGATTTTTACCTCCCCCCACTCCCCCTTGTCAACAACTTGTCAAACTTCCAGAGACCCCCCTATAAAATTACGTCAACATTTGATTACCCCCCCCCCCCCAAAGAGGTGTCTTCCAAAATGTTTATCAGGGCTCGATTTACCGCCGGGGATGCCGGGGATATCCCCGGCACTGAGACTTGTCATCCCCGGCTCTGCTTTAGCTAATATATCCCAGCCGGGGATGAAATCAGACATTTATCCCCGGCTCTGCAGAAATTTATTTTCATCCCCGGCACTGGTTTTTTCTTAACCCGAGCACTGATGTTTATGTGGCAAAATTAGTAGGAATATAGTTAAGTTTAATTAAAATACTGAATGTTAAGCGAGTGTGTAACACAGGACTACAAACGCTGCCTAATTTTCCTATTTATTAAGTAATTATATTAAATTTTTAAAAAAGTAACTTTGTTGACGTCAACTTTTCTTGACCTCCCCCCTCCCCCTTGTCAACAATTGTCAAAAATTTTCTGACCCCCCCCCTTCCCCCCTATTTTGTTGACGTAATTAATGGACAGCCCCTATCCATCAGACATGGTTATTCAAAAGTACTTTCGTTTCTTTTTAAAATTTTGTAAGAAAAAAGAAGCACACAATTAACCATAAACAACGAATGCGAAGCGCATGATGTAACACCGGAATTACTACGTCATCCTTGCATTTGTCTGCATAGAATAATTATCAATGCGGAAAGTTCATTTAGATTTCAAATCGCAAAGAAGTGCAGATGCATTCTTGAAAAATATTAAAAATGAAGTCGGATAGGGCCTTGCCCACCCCTCGCTACGCCTCTGATTCCAACTACATTGGGTGAAACATTTCTTTGCCAGTAATTCTGCATGATATGATATTTGTTAGTGAAATACTTGCATGTTTTAACTAACATTCACTTCCATTGACGTCTCCTATAAGTTAACAGTCTATGAGATTAACCCAACTATTCACTTTTCTGGCTAGGCACTTGTATTTTATTTACCACGATATGGGCCTTTCGTGGATTAGTTTAAAAATTATTCGCAGGCCCAGAAGATTTGTATTTTGTGTCATACTTGCTAGTAATGTACTAAACAAATCTGTAACAACATCAGAAGCCAACCAGGTTCACATATTCTGGAATGTTCTCTCCCGCTATGATATGTCAGCGAATGGCAAATGTTGTAAATAACAATACAACCAGTCATTATATATTGCATAACTCTTACATCTACTTAATTGAAAATACCTTGTTTCTAAACAGTTTCGAAATTAGTGTAAAAACGCCTGGTTAAAATAATGAGCGTTTTTTTTTTGTTTTTGTTTATCTTTCCTCGTTGTCCCTTATTTAATTGCGCTAATCAGTTGGCTGTCTGACCCTAAACATGACCCCAAACTGAAATCTATCCTCGAAACATGACCCCAAATTGAAATCTATCCTCTAAACATGACCCCAAACTGAAATCTATCCTCTAAACATGACCCCAAACTGAAATCTATCCTCTAGTTTTCCTGACACAATGTTTCCTACCAAGGCTGATGGCTTAAAAAAAAACATTTTAAGTATCATCATAAAAATTTTGTTCTCTTTATAATAAGTGTAAAGGTGAATTAAGCCAAATCGCAGGGGAAATTATTTGCAATATGTCACAGTGTAAAGGGTTAACTTTTTTTTTCCTTTGATACTTTAAGTATCACAGTCACCCACAACAAAGAATATTGCGAGTTTGATACATTATTATAGCTGAAGCTAGGTATAGTCTGTTTATCATGCGAGTTTGATACATTATTATAGCTGAAGCTAAGGGTAGTCTGTTTATCATGCGAGTTTGATACATTATTATAGCTGAAGCTGAGAGTAGTCTGTTTATCATGCTAGTTAGATACATTATTATAGCTGAAGCTGAGAGTAGTCTGTTTATCATGCTAGTTAGATACATTATTATCGCTGAAGTTGAGGGTAGTCTGATTATCATGCTAATTAGATACATGCTAGAGCTGAATCTGGAAGAAGTCTGTTGATCATGCGAGTTAGATACATTTTTATAGCTGAAACTCAGATAGTCTGTTGATCATGCGAGTTAGATACATGTTATAGCTGAAACTGGAGATACCCCAGGGTGTCAATGTCTTTATAATGTTGTGATTACTTCGTGGAGCTACATGGTGTTAATATATCTGTCAGGTTCATGGCTCACTTGAATCACTTCCTGTCACATGGACAGTTCCCTTTCTTGTGGATAGATAAACAATGTGTAAGTGGACCAAGCCCTGGAAGATTAAGGAGGCGTATGGCTATCAACCCAGCCATGTAAAACAATCATCATCTACCAATGTAAAACAATCATCCTCTACCAATGTAAAACAATCATCCTCTACCAATGTATAACAATCATCCTCTACCAATGTATAACAATCATCCTCTACCAATGTATAACAATCATCCTCTACCAATGTAAAACAATCATCCTCTACCAATGCAATAATTAAATTAGATACATCTCCAAGCCGAATGCAGGAAGATGCCTCTTTAACTCTTTAACTTTGGTTGGAGATAGCCATGTGTAAGCCATCCAGCCATTTTCTCTTCTGTTGATGTTTAAACCAAAATTGTATCATGGAAATTCCGAACCATAAACAAAACAAGAAAGTCAGCTTAAGTTGCAATTTCCAAGAAGTTCAAGATTAATCAAGTAAACTTGGATAATGGGAATTCCGTTTATAATTATATTAATTACAAGTAAAACAAAAATATGTTTATACCTTAAGTGCGAGATGAGGGGGTGGGGGGGGGCGAGATGGAAGGACATTTAGCTAGATTATCTATCTGTTTATCATTTACATATTAGATATATCGATGGATTGAAGGAATCTAACTTCATGATTATGTGGACTGGAATTTTATCTTATCACTAACTATATTAAAATATAAATTGTACAATACCAGGGTATTCACCACCTCCCTCCACGGGTGGTACGAGTCTTCATTTGTTTTACCTGGAGTGCTGCCTATAAAAATGTAATGACTCTATACAACAAAACGGTTAAATCTTGTGGAACCTGATCGGGAACGATTTGGTGGCTGCAGTCATGCCACGGAGCCCAATAGGCCGCATTCGACCCATTGAGCTAATGGCCGGCCCTGGTAATTGATTATTTTTTTTATATACATTTAGCGTAAGGAAACTTAAGCACAAAAGTGTTTACAAAAAAAAATCTAGAAAAATTATTTGAAGAAATAAAGAATCATGAATACGACCACACTGACAATACATTTATAGAAAAAGGGACTATAAATTTACACATTGTCTACATATTTTTTATTGCGCCCTATCTATTAAAACTGAATAGTGTTTCTAGTTACCTTAACAGACCCCTCACTGACATCTATATTCATTTCATGTAATATAAAGCCTATGTTCAATACGAGTCTTTATCAGTATCCAACGTCAACACTGAATCAGGAAGCATACATAGAAAAGGGAAGTTATTTTAAGAAGGAAGAAGTTCATATAAAGTTATTGGGTAAGCGTAGGACCAATACGAACTGGTGTGACATGCATTGATAACTCTTCTATCTTAAAAAAAAAAAAAGATATCTTTTGTCTAAAAAAAATCCAGGGATGTTAGTGAATATCATTTTAATGGTCAGAATGGGAATACTTAAGTAAAAACGCAATAATTAATTATAGGTGTGTGTTGTGTAAATGTGTGTGGCTGTGTTACTGCGTTGTGTGCATGTTGTGTAGGAGTGGATGTGTCAGTGCATTGTATGTATGTTTCTGTGAAAATGTATGCCACTTTGAACATTATGATTGGTCTACTCGGATCTACTTTACAATTTATTTATTTTTCTATAACCTGCTTGTCTTATTTTCTAGGAAAACCACTCAAACTAAATATCTTTAGTGTTTTATTAGAATCAAGTTTACCCTAAATTTATATAAAACTATCACAGGGTAGCTTACCTGACAATCTTTGTAATCCCTGGGAATAAAATTACAGTAAAAGAATACTAAAGTTCATTTACATAGCTATCATGATAATGAACAAGAAAAATCTTCTGCTCTGCCATTCACTCAAATCATAACAGTCCCATGTATAGGTTTACTGGGAATATTGCACAGATTAAGGCAGGTTTCTTTTTTTTTTTTAATACCTTTCTTGGAAAACTCACCGTTTGGCTTCAGTATTTTTCTAGTCACGCTGTTGTGAACTTAACAAAAAACGAACGCTGAGTCGTGCGGAAATATTTACTGTCCTATATTTGAATTGTTGAGAGTTTACCAGGAAAAAGAGAAATAGATTAAACACTCTTCCAGTTCCAGGAACTATACTTGAAAATGAAAAAAAAAAAAAAGATTTTGTCCTCACATTGGTGGTCTTGTTCTAGTAAATAACGGTGTTTCTGGAAACAGATCATTTTTTTTTTGTTTCATATTTCTCGAGAATACACATCTGACGTTATAGTCAGGGGATTTATTATCTACAGGTTAGACGAATCAATAATCATATTTCAATCACCCTTTTATTTACAGTGCGGAACTATTTGAATTACTAATGTTTAATTTATAAAGGGCTAGCCGCGTCGCGATAGACTAACAAGCAGTGACGCAAATAGTTGTTGTGCTCCCTTGGGCGCCCCCTTTTTTTTTTTTGTAATCCGAACTCCTTAAAATCGAACAACTTGAAAACTGATCAAATTATAGTATAATGCCATATGATAACGCGAACATGCTTTTAGATTCGAATATAACAGGCGTGTTATTTCTTTGTTTCCTTATGTCGTTGTCATCTCCTCGCTGTTTGGCCTATGCTTTCTTTATGGAATTTATAACCTTTCTCTTTGTAGTGAAGGTATCCGGTATTATTTTTACTACTTTTTTTTTATCGAAGCTAAGTTGAAGTTCCTTCAAAAGACTTTTATACTAACTTGCTGTGGATGAAGCGGGCATGTTAAAGTGGTGGGGCACAATATTTAACTATCTAACTTCTAAGCACTAGTCTCATATTTAACTATCTAACTTCTAAGCGCTAGTTTCATATTTAACTATCTAACTTCTAAACACTAGTTTCATATTTATCTATCTGACTTCTAAACACTAGTTTCATATTCAACTATCTAACTTCTAAGCACTAGTTTCATATTTAACTATCTAACTTCTAAACACTAGTTTCATATTTAACTATCTAACTTCTAAGCACTAGTTTCATATTTAACTATCTAACTTCTAAGCACTAGTTTCATATTTAACTATCTAACTTCTAAACACTTGTTTATTTGGTCTGAGTTGCTTAGTAAAACCGATGTTTTTGTTGTTCTGCCACAACAAGCTAATTAATCAGTGGCATGATTTTATAAAGACTCCTTCCAGCCCTCTCCCCATCATTTTATTCTAGTCTCTTTGTTTCGCCATTACTTATAACTATGGGCGAAATCACAAACTTTGGTCATAATAAAGTGTGTTTAGGGGACGGGTGAAGGGGTTTGAAATGTTGCATGGGAGATAAACTAAGTTTGAACTAGTTTGACTAAATAAGTCGATGGGCATTGGCAAATGGCTTTCAATGTTGTTGTTAATCTAGCCTTGCAATGTATGTGTTATTGTTGCTTAAACTTATTGATGCCATTAAAAAAAGCCTATTCCACTTCCTGTATTTCCGTCTCGGTTTTGTGTCTTATTCTAAGATTGTATTATTATTGTTTTCATTTCAACTATTTAGGTTATTAATTTTGATTTGATCTAAATCGTTATAGATTTTTGTCTTTTTTTAAATAATACATTATAATTGATTTCAGTTCAACTATTTAATTCTCCAATACTTTTGTTTTGATCCATTTCTTTGGGAAGGAGGGTGTCCACGGAAGCAGAGTCGCCATGGAAGGGTTAGGTATAATGTAATGATGACTGAGTTTTTGTAACGGTTTTTTTTTTTAAATAATGTTTTAAGAAATATATGCATGTGTAGCTGACAGAGTTTTCAAACAATGTTGTTGTATGTTTTTTTTTTTTAGTATGGGGAAGGAAAATGAGGTTATGGATAGATTGAAATCTAGGGACTCTCATCGGATTTTTCCGTTCCACTAATCGAATATTCCAATAAGGTTTCCCGTCAAATCGACCGTTTAATCGGGCTACACAGCTAGTATGTATACAACTTTAACAAAACAACCAAGTGAAATTCTTTTAACAATATCGAGTACAAGAAAATATAAAACAACAGAATTTGTAGTCTTTAGTTTTATAAAGCCTGTGCACACAATTTATTAGTTTATATTAACTATACAAACAAAGACAAGATAATTACTTTTGACACTAAAAGTTATTTGAATTTTTTTATTATATAGTAGGCCCTAAATGTAATAAAAAGATAAATTATATTTCCTTTACATTAGATCAAACATTATGTTGATAGAAATTATATTTCCTTTACATTAGATCAAACATATACTGATAGAAATTATATTTCCTTTACATTAGATCAAACATATAGGCCTACTGATAGAAATTATATTTCCTTTACATTAGATCAAACATATACTGATAGAAATTATATTTCCTTTACATTAGATCAAACATATATTGATAGAAATTATATTTCCTTTACATTAGATCAAACATATACTTATAGAAATTATATTTCCTTTACATTAGATCAAACATATACTGATAGAAATTATATTTCCTTTACATTAGATCAAACATATATTGATAGAAATTATATTTCCTTTACATTAGATCAAACATATACTGATAGAAATTATATTTCATTTACATTAGATCAAACATATATTGATATAAATTATAGTGATAAAATAGAAGCCTGTGTGCAAGTAATAAATTACAAAATTTTATAAATTAAAATCTTGTAGACAACGAAGATATTTTTTTTGTTAATGGTTTTACAAGGGGAGGAAACAGAAATAGATACATCACTGGTACAATTACGTGCCAGTGAAGTAGATACAGCACTGGTCCAATTACGTGCAAGTGAAGTAGATACAGCACTGGTCCAATTACGTGAAAGTGAAGTAGATACAGCACTGGTCCAATTACGTGCAAGTGAAGTAGATACAGCACTGGTCCAATTACTTGCAAGTGAAGTAGATACAGCACTGGTCCAATACGTGCTAGTGAAGTAGATACAGCACTGGTCCAATTACGTGCAAGTGAAGTAGATACAGCACTGGTCCAATTACGTGCAAGTGAAGTAGATACAGCACTGATCCAATTACGTGCAAGTGAAGTAGATACAGCACTGGTCCAATTACGTGCAAGTGAAGTAGATGCAGCACTGGTCCAATTACGTGCAAGTGAAGTAGATACAGCACTGGTCCAATACGTGCTAGTGAAGTAGATACATCACTGGTCCAATACGTGCTAGTGAAGTAGATAATCACTGGTCCAATTACGTGCAAGTGAAGTAGATACAGCACTGGTCCAATACGTGCTAGTGAAGTAGATACATCACTGGTCCAATACGTGCTAGTGAAGTAGATAATCACTGGTCCAATTACGTGCAAGTGAAGTAGATACAGCACTGGTCCAATACGTGCTAGTGAAGTAGATACAGCACTGGTCCAATACGTGCTAGTGAAGTAGATACATCACTGGTCCAATTACATGCTAGTGAAGTAGATAAAGCACTGGTCCAATTACGTGCTAGTGAAGTAGATTCAGCACTGGTCCAATACGTGCTAGTGAAGTAGATACATCACTGGTCCAATTACGTGCTAGTGAAGTAGATACAGCACTGGTCCAATTACTCTCATCTTATAAACCAGTTGTTTGTAAAGTTATATTTTAATTCACATTTAGAATAAAAAAAAAACTAATCTTTGTCAAATGTAAATGTTGACCCCACCCCCCCGAAAAGAACAAAAATATAAGACTTAGGCACATAATATATATCATAAGACTTAGGCACATAATATATATCATAAGACTTAGGCACATAATATATATCATAAGACCTGGGCACATAATATATATCATAAGACCTGGGCACATAATATATGTTACGTTATTATTTTCAAATATGTAACGTTATTATATCTTATACTTTACAAAGCGTAGGATCGCCAAATATGTTACGTTAGCTTTTCTAACTAATAAATATATCAACGCCAAGGCTTGGTATATGAACACAACAGATCTAACTTTAATTGCTTCTAAACATAGGTGAATATATATGTATATACAATATAAGTCCTTTGTCTAATGATGTCTACTTAAACAAATGTCACTACAAGTTTACAACTAACTCTTAGAATCTTAGAACTGTCTACACCGAACTAACTACGTCTAACTCATATGTCTGTCAGCACCTTACTAACTCAGAGCACCTTACTAGCTCAGAGCACCTTACTAACTCAGAGCACCTTACTCGCTCAGAGCACCTTACTAACTCAACTACTACTATTCACGTCTTTTATAAGGTTGGGGCGAATACGTTGGTGCAACGTTTATGGAGGGATGAAGACGACGATGTCTGTCACCGAAACGTTTGGGGGGGGGGGGAAGAACGTCAGTGAAACGATTAGGGGGGAAGGCGACGTCGACGAAACGAATCTACACAAACATGGCGGCTGGAACCTTGACCCTGTGGTGAACTGGGGTTGGTGGGGGAGAAGTGCAATTCTACACGTCACAATATATATCATACGACTTAGGCACATAATATATATCATAAGACTTGGGCACATAATATATATCATAAGACTTGGGCACATAATATATATCATAAGACTTGGGCACATAATAAATATCATAAGACTTGGGCACATAATATATACCATAAGACTTAGGCACATAATATATATCATACAGAAAACTCATAGCTATTTAAATTTTAATCTGCTATCTATGACTTCAAAAAAGCTGCAATTTGTGCTTTTTTCCCCCCTTTTTACTAGTGTAGCTTCTAAATATTCATACACCATAGAATAATACACAAAGAAATATTGAGACTTTCAGAAAAAAAAATCAATTAAATTGACGATGTGCATTCTGTATTATTTATTTTATGTGGGCTTAGGTGATGTGCATTCTGTATTATTTATTTTATGTGGGCTTAGGTGATATGTGCATTCTGTATTATTTATTTTATGTGGGCTTAGGTGATATGTGCATTCTCTATTATTTATTTTATGTGGGTTTAGGTGATATGTGCATTCTGTATTATTTATTTTATGTGGGCTTAGGTGATATGTGCATTCTGTATTATTTATTTTATGTGGGCTTAGGTGATATGTGCATTCCGTATTATTTATTTTATGTGGGCTTAGGTGATATGTGCATTCCGTATTATTTATTTTATGTGGGCTTAGGTGATATGTGCATTCCGTATTATTTATTTTATGTGGGCTTAGGTGATATGTGCATTCCGTATTATTTATTTTATGTGGGCTTAGGTGACGGGGCACCAGAGTAAATGTCTAGAAGGGCTTAATTTAAGGGCGACCATGGTAGTCCATTTACAGTAACACATATCATCCTTTTTATGGCATACACGAGAAAGCTATTCAAAATGTGGAAGTTAAAAAAAAAAAAATAAGCACCAGAAATCATTTTTTTATAACAAGCGTTAAAACTGCCAACATAAAATTTGCCTATACATGTCTAATTGGGTCGATCTAAAATAAGTATAGGTTTAACTCTGTTCACATTGAAACTAACAAAATAAAATTCAAAAATTTCAATAACGCATCTCGTTAGTGTCACAGGGTATTCCCCATGGCAGTGCACTAAATGAATGTTTATGTTGAACGGAAGTAGAAAAAGGTGCGATGTAGTGACGGTTGTTGTTGTTGAAGGAGAGAATACATTGTTTTGACTAACCTCGAGTATTGTTGTTTGTATTCATTTATAAGTATATTGTGATATTTGGGGGCTCGTCTAAAAAAAAAAAAAGAGCGGTTTCTGAAAGGTACGTCACACGTTTATTTTTTATCAACATGAATCCCAATTCTCAAGATGACTTGATGGAGTTTTACCGTCAGAAGGGGGCAGCAATAGGATTACAGGGCGATAAGTTGAGTGATTTTATCGAGAATGCAATGACGCGGGACGAAAGAGCGAAGGAACGAGAGAGGCAGGAGAAAGAAAGAGAGGCTCAACTACGAATGATTGAAATTGAACTAGAAAAGGAAAAACTGCGAGATGTGACGTGCTCGTCTAAAATGAAACGTGAACAGAGGGAAGTCTATAATGAGGACAAGGATAAACTTCAAAAGGAGGTAGAAGATATACATAAGGAGATGGAGAGGCTACAAGGTATCATTCAGTCAGTCGTACATGCAAAAAAATGTCGAAAGCTGAAAGAGACCCCATCTTCGAAGATGCGGTGTGCAGAGTACGATAAGGAAGAAGACAGAGAACTTAAGAAGTATTACTCAAGATTGGGAGAACTTAAAGCACAGCTAAAGGTGAAGCAACCGCAGCTAACAGCTTGGTATGATAATAATTCAAAAGTGGTGTCAAAAGGAGAGAACTTGCTGGCAGAGATTGAGAGACGAGTTCAAGCAAGAAAGGAACAGAATGAAGAGGAGGAGGAATTAGAGTCGGCTTGGAAGTATTTTGGAAAGACTGAATCTGAAATTAAACAATTAGAATTAGAAGACCAGCAGATGATGCAAAGACAACAAGTCAGGGCGAAGCACGAACATATAGAGAGAACGATGTTTGACACTACTGAACACAGTGGCTGTGTGAGGTATGAACAACGATCATTAGGCAATTATCGATTCGCACAAGTGAGCCAGAAGGTCAATAAACAAAGGAATAAGTTAAGCTCTAACAATAAGACAGAGGTTAGTCAGGAGGTAGATCTGAGTTGTCAGACTGTTGTCGTGCAGTTGAAGGCGATGTCATGTCAGACAGAAGTCAAGCAGAGGAAGGAGATGTCATGTCAGACAGAGGTCAGGGAGATGAAGGAGGCGGCATGTCAGACAGAGGCCATGCAGATGGAGATGTCATGTCAGACAGAGATCATGCAGATGAAGGAGATGTCATGTCAGACTGAGGTCATGCAGAGGAGGGAGATGCCATGTCAGACAGAGGCTATACAGATGACGAATGCGGAATGTCAGGGGAGGTCAGCCAACATGCTGAGGCGACCTGTCAAACGGATCATACGACAGAGTAAGGCAGTACAGCAGAAGGTGGAAAAGATACAGGAGGCAAAGAAGATACAGAAGGTGAGGGATGATGAAGATTGTTTTCATGACAACCCTGTAAAGATTAAAAAGCATTCCGTTGTCTACAAAAAGCTGGAGAACATTGAGACAACGTTGAACGTTGAGACTAAGCAGAACGTTGAGGCAGCAGGCCAGACTTCCGTGCAGGTACTCAGGGCTGGCAGTGCAAATGATTCAGAACCTGTGTGTTACAAAACTTGTGGGATATCCACATCACGGGAAAGAAGTACTGGGCCTGAAGTGTACCTAGGCGACCCTTTCTTCTGGCTGAAGTTCATGAAGCGTAAAATATGTCTGGCCATCTTTATTGGTTTCATCGTAAATATATTTCACATTCAACAGGCTATCCAGCTCGGGAAAAACTATTTCTCGGCCAGCGAAGAGTGGAGAGAATACTTCGACCTCGGCAATGTGAACAACATACCAAACCACATCACCTACATGAGCTGCACTTTGGCTGTGGTTTCATTTATCAAAATACTCTATCAGACTTTTACTCTGGCCTACAGGCACCTGGGGGTCATCACCATGATCGCCTATGAATCGTTCGGCTACTTCATACTTCAGAGAGGTCATGCACCCTTGAACTTCCTGAACAAACGCAAATTCATCAACGCCATAGTAACCGATGGGTGTTGCTACCACCAGACTTCACAGTTATTGTGGAGGTGCTACCTGGGACCAGGTGGTGGAAACGTTATCTAAACAACCGAGAGATGACAGAACCGGCATCAAGGACACATGTGTTTGGAAGGCAGACGACGGCAACCCTAAAGACACTTACTTAGTGATTGAGTAGACATAACTATCGTTATGTTATTTGAATTTATTGTAATTTTTTTCGTTATAATATATGTATTCGATGTCATGTTACCATAATTGCCATTATTTGGTCATTTTGTTAGTAATGAATATTACTAATTAGGACATTCGGTTGGATAGGATACATTTTAAGTTATTTGTTTATTGAAGGGGAAGATGTCCCAGAACTATTATGTTATTATTTGGCATTTTGTTAATACGTATATTCAATATATTATATTTTTTGTTGTTAACATTGTATATGGGAGGTTATTATTCTCAAGTGCACTAAATGGAGGTTTACTGTTGTGATGGTGGTTTGTTGGATTTTGCAGCCACATCAGGATTGGGTACTTGGGGTTATTTTGTTCTTGATGATGTTATTGATTGTATTGGGTTATCCTTTTTATAAGTAAAAAAAAACAATTAGCATTGTTTCTGTAAAGGTGGAGGGTATGTCACAGGGTATTCCCCATGACAGTGCACTAAATGAATGTTTATGTTGAACGGAAGTAGAAAAAGGTGCGATGTAGTGACGGTTGTTGTTGTTGAAGGAGAGAATACATTGTTTTGACTAACCTCGAGTATTGTTGTTTGTATTCATTTATAAGTTGTGATAGTTAGAAACAAATCACAGAAAGTCATAACTGTTCATTTCACAACATCAACGAAATAAAATTTTAATTTTTAAAATGATTGCAGAAGAAATAAAACACTCAGGCAGGGGCCCCCTAGTATCGGGGGCCCAAGTCAACCTCCTAGGTAGCATATCCATAAGTACACCTCTTGTGACATAAATGTGACACGTATGTATGGTTAGATGACTATTTCTCATAGGGTGATCGCGGGAAGGTTCATTTCTCAACACTCAAAATTACGGTATGTGTTATCATGGCTAATTGTTTCAGTGTACATATTTCTCCATGTGTTATCATGGCTAATTGTTTCAGTGTACATATTTCTCCATGTGTTATCATGGTTTATTGTTTCAGTGTCCATATTTCTCCATGTGTTATCATGGCTAATTGTTTCAGTGTAGATATTTCTCCATGTGTTATCATGGTTTATTGTTTCAGTGTCCATATTTCTCCATGTGTTATCCTGGTTTATTGTTTCAAGTTACATATTTTTTCATGTGTTATCCTGGCTTATTATTTCAGTGTACATATTTTTTCATGTGTTATCATGGTTTATTGTTTCAGTGTACATATTTCTCCATGTGTTATCCTGGTTTTTTGTTTCTGTGTCCATATTTCTCCATGTGTTAACTGTTATCCTGGTTTATTGTTTCAGTGTACATATTTCTCCATGTTTATCCTGGTTATTTTTAGTTTATTCCAGTTCTTGATATAATCCACCAATTCCAAAGGTGGTCACATATAAAGGTCAATGCATTCTGGGTTTATTCCTATTATAACAATAAAAGAGCCCACACATTAGTCAATTTAACTAAAATTGTAATTGTAAAAAAAAATGATTTAGTTGTAGCCATAATGAATACAACGAAGAATCGCATGTAGCACTATGAACAGCATTTGACCACCGTTAGTCTATGTGGCTCTATGACCAGCGTTTGACCACTGTTAGTCTATGTGGCTCTCTGAGCAGTTTTTAACCACCGTTAGTTTCATGTATCTCTAGGAGTAGCGTTTGACCACTGTTAGTCTATGTGGCTCTATGACCAGCGTTTGACCACCGTTAGTTGCATGTGGTTCTATGATCTGCGTTTAGCCACCGTTAGAGTCGAATGTGGCTCTATGACCAGTGTTTGACCACTGTTAGTTCCACCGTTAGTTGCATGTGTCTCTATGACCAGCGTTTAGCCACCGTTAGAGTCGAATGTGGCTCTATGACTAGCATTTGACCGCCGTTAGTCTATGTGGCTCTCTGAGCAGTGTTTGACCACCGTTAGTTGCACGTGGCTCTCTGAGCAGTGTTTGACCACCGTTAGTTGCATGTGGCTCTGTGAGCCGCGTTTGACCACTGTTAGTCTATGTAGCTCTCTGAGCAGTGTTTGACCACCGTTAGTTGCATGTGGCTCTATGAGCAGCGTTTGACCACTGTTAGTCTATGTGGCTCTCTGAGCAGCGTTTTACCACCGTTAGTTGCATGTGGCTCTATGACCAGCGTTTGACCACCGTTAGTTGCATGTGGCTTTATGACCAGCGTTTAGCCACCGTTAGAGTCGAATGTGGCTCTATGACCAGTGTTTGACCACTGCTAGTTCCACCGTTAGAGTCGAATGTGGCTCTATGACCAGTGTTTGACCACTGTTAGTTCCACCGTTAGTTGCATGTGGCTCTCTGAGCAGTGTTTGACCACCGTTAGTTGCATGTGGTTTTATGACCAGTGTTTGACCACTGTTAGAGTCGAATGTGGCTCTATGACCAGCGTTTGACCACCGTTAGTCTATGTGGCTCTATGGCCAGCGTTTGACCCACGTTAGTTGCATGTGGCTCTATGACCAGCGTTTTAGTTAACGTTTACTTCTGTTAGGTTTTGGTTATAGTGGGTACATATTTAGGGCTTCTAGCGAGTCCCTCTGTATAACCAGCATTTAAGCGTACATAAATTATACAAGTGTGGTTAAAACAGATCTGAGAAAAATACAACCCGCTGGCCGGATACGACCTGTTAAACTGTTCGATTCGGTTCATGCATTTAATTGCATTTATTTATATTAGTTCATACAAACACTCCATCCATTTGCTTCAGGTCTGACCATTCTGCCAAATTTCTGCTCTTTGTCTGCCCTTCTGTCTAATTCAAGAGTCCATTGTGGCCTTCGATTGAAAAATTTTGCCCACACCTACGTCAGAATCGGCCTTAGGCCAATTTGACCGATTGTTCGAAATCGAGCCCCGCGCATGGCATGGTTCCCGCAATTTAGATTTAGCATATCATTCTCAGTCATGGCTCTTGTCACAGGCTAGAACAGGGGTCTCGCCTGAATATATCATTCTAAGTCATGGCTCTTGTCACAGGCTAGAAGAGGGGTCTCGCTTGAATATATCATTCTCAGTCATGGCTCTTGTCACAGGCTAGAAGAGGGGTCTCGCTTGAATATATCATTCTCAGTCATGGCTCTTGTCACAGGCTAGAAGAGGGGTCTCGCCAGAATATATCATTCTCAGTCATGGCTCTTGTCACAGGCTAGAAGAGGGGTCTCGCCAGAATATATCATTCTTAGTCATGGCTCTTGTCACATGCTAGAAGAGGGGTCTCGTCAGAATATATCATTCTCAGTCATGGCTCTTGTCACAGGCTAGAAGAGGGGTCTCGCCAGAATATATCATTCTCAGTCGTGGCTCTTGTCACAGGCTAGAAGAGGGGTCTCGCCAGAATATATCATTCTCAGTCATGGCTCTTGTCACAGGCTAGAAGAGGGGTCTCGCCAGAATATATCATTCTCAGTCATGGCTCTTGTCACAGGCTAGAAGAGGGGTCTCGCCAGAATATGTTAAATTGGGCCCCGCAATTCGTAAGGCCCTTCGTTATTGTGACAACGACTTTGACCTCCGAGGTTGCACGACCGCGTCAGAACAATTCCGCCTCGTAACAAATTTAGTTTATTGGCCATCAGAACAATGTCGCCTCGTAATAAATTTAGTTTATTGGCCATCAGAACAATGTCGCCTCGTAATAAATTTAGTTTAGTGGCCATCAGAACAATTCCGCCTCGTAACAATTTTAGTTTATTGGCCATCAGAACAATGTCGCCTCGTAATAAATTTAGTTTAGTGGCCATCAGAATAATTCCGCCTTGTAACAAATTTAGTTTATTGGCCATCAGAACAATGTCGCCTCGTAACGAATGTAGTTTAGTGGCCATCAGAACAATGTCGCCTCGTAACGAATTTAATTTAGTGGCCATCAGAACAATGTCGCCTCGTAAAGAATTTAGTTTAGTGGCCATCAGAACAATGTCGCCTCGTAAAGAATTTAGTTTAGTGGCCATCAGAACAATGTCGCCTCGTAAAGAATTTAGTTTATTGGCCATCAGAACAATGTCGCCTCGTAAAGAATTTAGTTTATTGGCCATCAGAACAATGTCGCCTCGTAACGAATTTAGTTTAGTGGCCATCAGAACAATGTCGCCTCGTAAAGAATTTAGTTTAGTGGCCATCAGAACAATAACGCCTCGTAAAGAATTTAGTTTAGTGGCCATCAGAACAATGTCGCCTCGTAACGAATTTAGTTTATTGGCCATCAGAACAATGTCGCCTCGTGACGAATTTAGTTTAGTGGCCATCAGCGAACATCTTCAAAGTTTTATTTTAAAATTGTCATTTCCATAGTTTCCAGTTTATATATGTCAGTAGACTACAAAGTAATAGATCCATTTATTATCTCAAGAGATTTTCTTTTGGTGGAGGGGAGGCGGGGAGAGTTAAATTATGTTTGTATTATTTATAACTGATCCATGTCCACTGCATACTTAATACCACCAATAATTTCGATGTCCTTCATTTTGGGTTTACTTACCAATGTTTACCGAATCCTGATATGCGGCAACCAGTTTTGAGTTTGACATGTTAAAATCGCTCCCAGAATAACAACTTTGTTATGACAAATAAATCGTTTCAGTTCTGACGATCTTATCTTCATCAAGATAAGCATTTACTAAAACCCTAATCTTAACTTCATCAAGATAAGCATTTACTAAAACCCTAATCTTAACGTCATCAAGATAAGCATTTACTAAAACCCTAATCTTAACGTCATCAAGATAAGCATTTACTAAAACCCTAATCTTAACGTCATCAAGATAAGCATTTACTAAAACCCTAATCTTAACGTCGTCAAGATAAGCATTTACTAAAACCCTAATCTTAACGTCATCAAGATAAGCATTTACTAAAACCCTAACTCAAAGATGTAATGTAAAAGCATAATCATTCTATTTCACAACACGAAGCGGGATAGGTATGAAATAATTTTTTTTTTTAGATTGTGAGTTGTTTTTTTTTATGTAATGCTAATTATATAACGTGAAAGTTAGAGAATACAAATTATGTTATAATTATATATAGTTCGATGATACAAATTTGAAATTATATCTTATAAATATATAGTTAGAGGATACAAAATATATCTTAAATTTATAAGTACTTTGTCTGCACCGTTTCGGTTAATGTTTACCTTTTTACAACTTCACTTCTTGTCTGATTGTTTGTTTGTCCGTGAATTTTTGCAATCCAATTTTATACCACTTTCCGTTTTTCGTTTTATAAAAATTAAAAGCTCTTATAAAGTCTATTACCATGTGACCAATTTATTCAGAAATTTTTTCAGGCTCATAGAAAAATTATTTTTCTGCTTTTTAGAAAAGAAGGGTGACAGAGGGAAATTCTAGGCCCCGGAAATCCGCTGCTCTGTAGGCATAACACAAGAAAAACGTTGTTTTTTATAAAATATTTTTTTTATAATGTAATATTTTAAAATAAAAAAACGCTTATACACCGAATGAAAGAATGGCTTGGTTTGAAACTCACTTAACTTAAATGACTATATTTCCCCAACCGGTGTCAAGGAGGAATCTACATCCCTAAAAAAAAAAGCACAAGAGTACACACTAATGAAAGTTTGTTTTGATTGTGTGGTAGGTATTCCGATGAATATTCTATTCACATTTTGTGGTCGCAGCTTAACTTTGAGAACCACTGCTTTACTGTAATTTTTTTTTTAAAGGGGTCTGGCGTTTGATATGGTGACACACTTTATGTGTACACGGTCGACGTGGCTGACAGTGTTGTGGGCCTAAGTTCAGAAGAGTCATTGACATTTACATTTTGAATGAAATGGTTTGGAAAATTTATCCTCAGGCAGTGTCGGTACTAGACGAGAAGCAGACGCTTCTCTCGGAAACTGAAAGCTCCCCCCTCCCCCCACATCCCACTCACTTCCTTGTCAGACCAGGAAGTTTTCGAAATCTGTGTGGATAAAACCTGTGTCGATGAAACCTGTGTCGATAAAACATGTGTGGATAAAACATGTCTCGATAAAACCTGTGTGGATAAAACCTGTGTCGATAAACCCTGTGTCGATGAAACCTGTGTCGATAAAACCTGTATCAGTGTAACTTTTCCTAATGAAACCTGTCCCAATGAAACCGATTTCAGTAAAGTCTGTCTCAGTGTCAGAATAGAACATGTTCCAATTAAACCTCTCTCGATAAAACCTGTCTTATGTTATTTCATACAGAGACAATGCGTTCTTTTATACAGACACCACGTTCTTTTATACAGACACCACGTTCTTTTATACAGACAGACGACAGGTTCTTTCATTACAAACAGAAGACACGTTTTCATACAGACAAATGACACATTATTGATAAGAACATTTATTTGTAAACTAGTTGCAAGTACCCGGCTTTGCCCGGGTTTAAAATAAGGTTTTCTGTTTACCTTCTGTTTTCTCCCTACCCCCTCTCTCCCTTCCTCTCTCTCTCCCTCCTTCCCTCTCCCTCCCTCTCTCCCATCTCTCTCCGTCCCTCTCCCATCTCCCTCTCTCCCCCTCCTTCTCTCCCCCCGTCCATCCTCTCCCTCCTCCTTCCCTCTCTCTACCTCCCTGCCCCCTCTTTCTCTTTATTTCTTCCTCCCATTTCTCCCATCCTCTCTCTCTCTCCTTCCCTCCCCTCTCTCTCCTTCCCTAACCCCTCTCTCTCTCCTTTCTCCCTCCCTCCCCTTTCCACCTCTCTCTCTCCCTCCCCCTCTCTCCCCCTTCCTCCCTCCCTCATTCCCTCTCTCTCCCTCCCTGCCCCCTCACTCTTTATCTCTCTCCCTCCCTCTCTCCCACCCTCTCTCTCTCCCTCCCTACCCCCTCTCTCCCTCCTTTCCATTCTCTCTCCCTCTCCCCCTGCTCCCTCTCCCCCCTGCTCCCTCTCCCATCTCCCGCTCTCCCCCTCCTTTTCTCCCCTCTGTCCATCCCCCTCCCTCCTCTCTCTCTCCCCCTCCCTCCTCCCTCCTACCCTTCTTTCCTCTCTCTCCCCCCTGCCCCCTCTCTCTCTATCTCTTTATCTCTCTCCCTCCCCCCCTCTCTCTCTCTCTCTGTATATATATATATATATATATATATATATATATATATATATACTTATTATTATGGCTTCACACCTCTTCTAAAATCCTTCTTCATTCCTTTACCTTCCTCAAACTGTACAAATCAGAGAGCATGAAAAAACATCAACAATTCGTTGCATCACAAAGGCACAATACAGCACCAGCGCGCAAGTTCTATTCGATCATCGGGAAATGACGTCACAGAGGAATTTTATTTATGGCGCCGTCGAGATTACTTTAATATAGTAAAATACTAAAATAAAAAAAAATTAATTACAATTAAACTACCCATCGAGATGAAACGAAACCTGTCCTATAACCTTCCCCATGTAATTATGTGTATGTGTATCAAATTTCACGTTATTTGTTTGTCTGGATCTTGAGTTATAAGGGAACAGACAGACAGACAGACAGAAGCACAACAAATGCGTCTTATAAGTATAGAGATATACGTTACTAACATGCTAAAAGTTCATTCTAACACAAATGTGATTATTATGGGGAAAAAGGTTCATTCCAACTAATCTTAATAAATGTGTCATTATTGCTATACTGTCATAATCCAATTACAAATTGAACACTGAATACTGTAGTTGTCATTCATCTGTATATACAAACATTGCAGGACATCCAGATAAGTAGAGATATAATCAGAGATTACAATTATACCTCTCACTACTTCAGGATGGACCTAAACCCGGATGAAAAAAAAAGTGGATATGTGGATGGGGTGAGAAAGAGGTTAAGAACGTGTCATCCTCTCCATTAAAAAAAATCACAAATAGTAAAAAAGTTTAAGATGGTGGCAAGTATAGAGTACACTTATGTGACACTTTGACCAGCAAACAACTCAATGACAGCTTCAAATGTATGGTTTTGTTTTTTCTTCGAATTTGCGGATGCGGTATCTTTTATAAAGAATTCACTATTCAAGGACATAAGCTGCCGTGTCAGACAATGTGTAGAATGGATCAGCTAACTAATACATATAATCGAATCTCGGTTTTCGAAACGACTGGTAAAAGCCGAACAATTATTAACATTTGAATTAAATATGAATATTTTTTTATGTATGCAGCTATTTGCTGGAAAGCTAAACACACTATTGTGTCTATAAATCACACGAAATGAACGATTTAAAGAATCAGAAACTCTAGAGTAGGATTCTCATTTACCGGCGTTTTACTTATCCCGGGCTTTCCATGAACCCACGCCTAGTAAAATTATGTCAATTTCTCCCCCCCCCCTCAAAAATGTTAACTTATAAAAATAAAAAGGCATAAAAAAAACCTTACCCTTTCCCATAATATAGTCAAGTGAAAACTTCAAACTTTGCCCTCTAATTTCAATCACTGAAATCTATTTTGCCATAAATAACAAAATCAAAGAGTCTTCTTTTCTATATAAGGGGTTATAACAAAAACTGTGTGTGGATCTTCAAATAAATTTGTTTGGCTCCATTGTACCAGTTCTTTTTTATTATTTGATTACTTTATTTACAAAATTTTTATAAAATGACTTTTGCACGTCTATTTGAAATATTACTAAATAACGAAAATACCCCCAGCAACTCTCAACGACCTCATATTATATAATATTCATTTTTTACGAAGCTGACTTTTAGGGGAAAAAAACTTTTAAAAGTATCCAGATGCCCGTAATCTGGACAGGAAGTGCATGGAGGCGTAGTTGAAATTTGCGACCTTTATTCCAGCGCCACAACGATAAATCCATTAATATTATTTTAAAAATTAACATATTGACATACCTAAAGTGGCCCATAAGCAGGGTGACAGAGGGAAATTCTAGGCCCCGGAAATCCGCTGCTCTGTAGGCATAACACAAACGCATCATGTGTCGCAAAAAGCTGCTGATGTGGCAGGTACACAACACCCTGTCAAGCTAGCAGTTGTGGCGTAAAGTTAAAAAAGAATACCATTGTTGACATTGAAAAATCTTCACACACAGCACTTTTTTTTATGACAGCAACTGTCAATCTTTTTCTTCTCATCAAGGAGATAACCCAGGACTATCATGTCGGTAGTCAAGCGCTCTGTGCCGTTCGGCCATTCGTCCACACCCACAGTGTAAACCCTTTCCCATACATTTATCATTTCACTTAACCCATTAACTTGAGCCATTCTTACGTTTTCTATCGCCCTACGCTAGATTTATTTTCTCTTCTATTTCTGGATATTTTTTTCTGGAAATGAGTTGGCAGCGCTTGTTATTTGTTAAATTTCTTTGGGTGTGTGTATTTGTCTTTAATTTTTGTAGCTCGTTTTTTTGGACGTTCAATTGAGAAAGCTTAAATTTAGCCCGTTTAGATTATACTTGACAATACATGGTTGAATTAAAATTTTGTAGAGAAATCCAAATCAAGTGACTTTTTGGTAATGTTTATAATGTCAAAAAAATCTTTTGATATAAATGGCCATAGGGACCCTGAACAATCACCTAGTTATGTAACCAAGGACGGGCAGAAACGCACGCACCCGGGGCCCCGGCTTTCGAAGGGACCCCGCAAGACGTCATACTTTTTTTTTTTTACTTATGAAATACTTTCGTCAGGACCACACCGAAAATAGGGGAAATTAATGTTACCCCAGTCTGTACCAGTTGTTTCACCAGCGCAAAGCAAGCCAGTTACGCACTATCACTCCTTAAAAAAAGTATAAGACACCAAAAGTGACAAGTATGAGAGGTAAATAGCGGTCGGGAAAAAAAAAGTATAAATACATTAATATAAATGAGTCTAGCGGGCGCCATTGGTAGAATAGAACATTCAATCGACATTGGTATAAAGATTATAGCTTTTGAAGCACTGTTAAATATATTTCTGCATTTATTATTTTAGTCTAGGTTTTATACATAAATTTCTGGTATAAAAGTATACTTATCAATTGATTCTGTATAGAGTGCGCTTAGACTCTTCAAATTTCGTGTCTGCATAGAATTAGAAAAAAATACAGCATAAAGAGTACAGTCAAATATGATCGATAACTGAACTGCACTGATCTCAGCTACAGTTGTTGTTGTTTTTTTTCTAACGATTTTTGTAGATCTAAACTTTTCAAATAGCATGTGAAAATTTAATGATTTGAGAAAAATATACTCCTGTCGAATCTGATGTTATATAATCAGAAAATGATCAGCTATGCATCACTAACTAAAAGGCAGATATGGGTCGTTTGAGGCACTATGAGTTTAAGTAAATATCATTAGGCCCTTTAAAACTGAGTTGTGTGAAATTAATATAGAACTGTTATTTTGAGTTTATGCCGTGCCCTACAGAAGTCGGGGCCGAGGGAGCGCCCCGTTCGCCCGACATTTCACCTGTGCCTCTGCATATATACTGATAAAATCATTAGGAAATTTTCCGGCGAATAAAGTGTTTATGTTTTCACATTTCAGGATCATGAACTGTATATTTGACTAGCGTAGTGCAAGGCTCACAAAATAGTGGGCTCATTGATATGACAAATAAGGTTTTGATAAAGCTGTAGGACTGTGAAGCTGTAAGGCTACGGCTGTAAAGCTGTAAGGCTAAGGTTGTAAAGCTGTAAGGCTAAGGTTGTAACGCTGTAAGGCTAAGGATGTAAAGCTTTAGGGCTTTATAACATGGCCGTCTTTAGTTAACTCCTAACCCATAAGATGGAACAACAGGAGGGGGGACAATGAAAGTGCAGTTGACAACCCCCCCTCCCCTGGAAAAAAGGCTACCATTGACTCAATACTAACAAAAGGCATCTGAAAGGCGTGGTGCGTATGTTTGTTAAAGACATGCAGCCACTAGCCACTGGCTACTCTGAAGAAACCAGGATTTTATAAATTTTGCAGAACAGCAAGCATGTGATTAAATCAGTTGTGTGATATTGGAAAAGAAAAAAATATATTTTAGGCCTAGAAAACATGTGATGGTTGACAGCAACTGTAGACATAAGGAGTGCGCTTAAAAGTTCATATTTAAAAGTGACTCTACATTACATAGAACAAGAAACACTTTTCAAGACTTCATGGTCAATCGCCCGTCAATTGCTAGATACGGCACGGTGGAGATGATGATGCAACTGCAGTGCTTCCTCCACAGAAGCAATGAGGTAATCACTCGCTCAAATTAGTTGCCGGCGTGGATTATGGAAGCCAGGTGTGAGCTGTATCAGAGGTCCTATGACCGAGCGATGAACCTTACGAAATACAGTTAGCAGGAGTCCAGATGCAAATGACAATGTAGAGGAGATACATGGAAAAACTTTTATTCAGCCTTCTCTTACAAGTGAATACTATGGTGTAGAAATCTGTAGAAATAGGATGAGATAAAGTTTATTATTGACAGTAAGCAACGCAATAACTGTTTCTGAAATTAAGTTTTTAGTTGCATTTGTGATGGTTTTTGAGGCCTGTAGTAACAAACATGAAAATGATTGAAAGGGAGAACACGTTACCTTGGCTTAATTGATTCAACAATCATAGGTTTAGAAAACTGGCTGAAAAGTACACAAAGTTCTCAAGAGCTTTTAGTGGAATCTCTTTTGAAAGGCTTAACATAATGCTTTTAAACCCTAATGAATAACCCTGACTACCGAATAGTGACAGTTTTTGATCCGAAATTCAAGCTGGGATTTCTTAATGATCACAAACAGCTGCATTTATGTCAATCACTGGGACGGATGGCCGAGTGGTGTAGATACTCGGCTGTCGACCTGAGAATCCTGGGTTCGATCCTCGGTGAGGTCCATGAAATTATTCCAGAAGAAATTTGGTGCAAAGTCGTTCCACAAGTCCACCCAGCTTTAAATGGGTACCTGACTTTAAGTTGGGGAAGTAAAGGCGGCTGGGCGCTGTGCTAACCACACAATCCCTTCATATGCCGAGGTTATAGAAACAGATGAATTCTACACTTCATCTGCCCCAAGGCCCGTTAGGGCTAAGAAGGGAACTTTTTTACTTTTACTGCTAACATACTGTTACGACTTTCACTCTCTAAGGTAAGCACTCAAAGACACGCGTGTTCGTTAGTTGAATAATACAAGATATATTCACAGTCTACAAATAGTGCAATGTACACTAGGGTGACAAACAAATGCATTATAAAAAAATGTAATGCTCTCAACCTTTTATTTGGTTCCATTTAACGAAAAAAATATATTGTGAAATTTTGGAGTCAATCCGTTAAGTTTAGGGGTTGCTCAAAGCAGTTTAAGTTTGCAAGGTTACTCGAATCCACATTTTTCATGTTTTTCATATTTAACTCTTCTATTTTAATAATTAGGTTGAGAATGCTATCAATATTTTATTTTCTGTTTATTTATGAGTCATCATACATGTTGTTGTTGTTTTTTATGTTATAAAGTATTTTGGTGAGCCCTAGTCAAAGGTACATTTTGGTGAGCACTACTCAAAGGTACATTTTGGTGAGCCCTAGTCAAAGGTACATTTTGGTGAGCCCTAGTCAAAGGTACATTTTGGTGAGCACTAATCAAAGGTACATTTTGGTGGGCGCTAGTCAAAGGTACATTTTGGTGAGCCGTAGTCAAAGGTACATTTTGGTGAGCACTAGTCATAGGTACATTTTGGTGGGCGCTACACAAAGGTACATTTTAGTGAGCCCTAGTCAAAGGTACATTTTGGTGAGCACTAGTCAAAGGTACATTTTGGTGAGCCCTAGTCAAAGGTACATTTTGGTGAGCACTAATCAAAGGTACATTTTGGTGAGCACTAATCAAAGGTACATTTTGGTGAGCCCTAGTCAAAGGTACATTTTGGTGAGCACTAATCAAAGGTACATTTTGGTGGGCGCTAGTCAAAGGTACATTTTGGTGAGCCCTAGTCAAAGGTACATTTTGGTGGGCGCTACACAAAGGTACATTTTAGTGAGCCCTAGTCCAAGGGACATTTTGGTGAGCACTAATCAAAGGTACATTTTGGTGAGCCGTAGTCAAAGGTACAGTTTAGTGAGCCCTAATCAAAGGTACATTTTGGTGGGCACTAGTCAAAGGTACATTTTGGTGAGCCGTAGTCAAAGGTACATTTTGGTGAGCTGTAGTCAAAGGTACATTTTAGTGAGCCCTAGTCAAAGGTACATTTTGGTGAGCACTAGTCAAAGGTACATTTTGGTGAGCACTAATCAAAGGTACATTTTGGTGAGCCGTAGTCAAAGGTACAGTTTAGTGAGCCCTAATCAAAGGTACATTTTGTTATAGTCAAAGGTACATTTTGGTGAGCCCTTGTCAAAGGTACATTTTGGTGAGCACTAGTCAAAGGTACATTTTGGTGAGCCCTAGTCAAAGGTACATTTTGGTGAGCCCTAGTCAAAGGTACATCTTGGTGGGCACTAGTCGAAGGTACATTTTGGTGGGCACTAATCAAAGGTACATTTTGGTGAGCCCTAGTCAAAGGTGCATTTTGGTGGGCACTCATCAAAGGTACATTTTGGTGGGCACTAGTCAAAGGTACATTTTGGTGACCCGTAGTCAAAGGTACATTTTGGTGAGCTGTAGTCAAAGGTACATTTTAGTGAGCCCTAGTCAAAGGTACATTTTGGTGAGCACTAGTCAAAGGTACATTTTGGTGAGCCTTAGTCAAAGGTACATCTTGGTGGGCACTAGTCAAAGATACATTTTGGTGAGCACTAGTCAAAGGTACATTTTGGCGAGCCTTAGTCAAAGGTACATTTTGGTGAGCACTAATCAAAGGTACATTTTGGTGAGCCTTAGTCAAAGGTACATTTTGGTGAGCACTAGTCAAAGGTACATTTTGGTGAGCACTAGTCAAAGGTACATTTTGGTGAGCCCTAATCAAAGGTACATTTTGGTGAGCACTAGTCAAAGGTACATTTTGGTGAGCACTAGTCAAAGGTACATTTTGTTATAGTCAAAGGTACATTTTGGTGAGCCTTAGTCAAAGGTACATCTTGGTGGGCACTAGTCAAAGATACATTTTGGTGAGCACTAGTCGAAGGTACATGTTGATGGGCACTAGTCAAAGAGACATTTGGCTGATTAGGGTCATAAATAAAATAAGCCTGTTCCATACTGGACACAGGACGTGTTAGCGCATTTTCGTGTATGTATCAGTACGTATGCTATATTTCAGTAAATATTTGTCAATTTTGGAAATGTTTATAAATTCAATTGTGTCATGCATATATCTGAAAAAAGATATTAAAAAGACGTTTCTTTATATTTGAAAAAAAAATATTTTCTCCTAAATCTAACTACAAGTGGTTTGTGGTCACTGAAATAGGACTCATAATTGAAACATTCTAAATTGTAGTTATTTAATCGTCCGAAAACTCCGTCAATTGTTGTTTGATAAATTGTTGTTACCAATCTTGGTGAAAGTAGTTGAATGTTGAAGTTTGTTTGGAAGAAATTTTCAATTTCTGCCCCGGGCTCTTTGAAATCTTGATTGAAGTCCCAACAAATGATGACTTTTGGTTGATTGAGCTGTGCTGCAAAGTTGTCATTGATTATGGGTTTTATAAAAAGTAAGGGAAGTAAGTCATGTTGAATAACTGTTACAAAAATAAATAATGATTTCGCCCCTTTGTTTAGCTTATAATCTATATGTAATATATAAGCCCCTTAGGAGCCCTGAAGCCCAGCCCTGAGAGGTCTTATCGCGAAATGGACTTTTGATGTACACATGGCAGGCCAAGACCTACAAAATGATGTATACATCATGGGTCTAGGACTTATGGTTGCTGAGATATAGGACGCTCTTTTATTAATATAGCTTATATAGTAAAAAACGGTACTTTATAAGCTCCCTTTTACGGTCCTCAGAGGTCAGATCGCGAAATGGAGAAAAGTCATTTCTTGGCAGGCCAAGACCTACAAAATGATATATACATCACGGGTCTAGGACTTATGGTTGTTGAGATCTAGGGTGATGACGGACAGACAGACAGACAGAAAGACAGACAGACAGACAGACAAAACGGGGACAATAGAGCATTTTTTTTCGAAAATGCTCTAAAAACAGTCTATGCCGCCTCTTACAATCATTTGACTTATAATAAACTTTCACATTTGACTGTTACGTTGTCCATAGACTGACTGTTTGCAATGTACGCCTGACAGAATTGGTAACTCAAAAAAAAAAAAATTCTTTTAAAACTAGTAATACATCTATTGGGTAGTGAGATGGTTCTTTTAAAACTAGTAATACATCTATTGGGTAGTGAGATGGTTCTTTTAAAACTAGTAATACATCTATTGGGTAGTGAGATGGTTCTTTTAAAACTAGTAATACATCTATTGGGTAGTGAGATGGTTCTTTTAAAAATAGTAATACATCTATTGGGTAGTGAGATGGTTCTTTTAAAACTAGTAATACATCTATTGGGTAGTGAGATGGTTCTTTTAAAACTAGTAATACATCTATTGGGTAGTGAGATGGTTCTTTTAAAACTAGTAATACATCTATTGGGTAGTGAGATGGTTCTTTTAAAACTAGTAATACATCTATTGTACCCCGGAAAAAAAATAATTCGGAGTACGTTAGCCGTACCCGTAGCCACTGCGTTCTGTGAAATGTATATTCTGGTATGTTCAAATAAGAATATTGCGTGGTATATTTTAAACTAAAGTAGAAGCTGATGAAAATTGTACTAAAGTATAATTCCTGGCTTCTTTTTTTTTTGGGGAAAGGGGGGGGGAGTATGCTGTACTCGGGTGAACTAAGGGCATTGGTTCATAGTGGCTTATAGTTTCGTTTATATTCTGTCAGATTATTTGTTTTGTTTTAAAGATGAGTATTTATATCTTATTTGTTTATTAGTTAGGGAAGTATTTCGGGTATTGAGTGTCAAATTTTGGGGTGTTTATCAATAGAGGGGCTGGGGGAATGGGGGTGGGGGGTATTAGTGGGTGGACCGGTGACCTGTGACCGGTAAATGAACCTATTTGGCTATGTGGGCGTTTGACAATGCATGGAATTGACTGCACAGCTGGCGTGGGTTGATGGATGCATGGAAATGACTGCACAGCTGGTATTGGTCGAGGGCATTGACGGACAATAAAGGGACGGGGGGGGGCGGTGACCGCGTGGGTGGAGACCAGAGAGAGGGTTTTGAATCACAAGACGTTGATAACTGGCTGGTGGTTTAGTTGTGTTAGCTTTGAGCTCCTGGGACTTGTGTAATTTTTGTGATACCTGTGTATTTAAGTATTTCCTTCATGAACTATAATGACATTAAACACCTTTGTTTATTCACGTAAGTGTTATTTTTATAATTAAGAACATCGTCCAATGTTTTACTTGTTACTAAACGATCATGTACTCTACACAATATATATCATACAGAAAGAGTATCGCAGTTAAAAAGTTCCCCCTACCAAAGGTTGAACAAAGATGCCATCATTTGTGTTATTTTCTATTTTAATAGTGTAGCCCTTAATTATGATACACAAGAGCATAATAACACATGTGATATATGGCAGCTTTCTGAAATATCAATTTAAATTGATGACATTTGGTATAATGTGTATTCTGTGATGGCAACCCTGACCTATATTATCTTATAGCTCAGTGGTGGTAACAAGCGAAACGTGTAAGTTCCAATCACTGAGCGCTATATTTAAATATATGTGCGAAAAAGGTTTCCACAAACTTTTATGGAAAATAGTATAATGTGTTCATTGCTGCCCTGAAAAATGGAGGGAAAAAAACACAAATAAAAATGAAGGAACGGTAGTATTGATGAGATGGGTATAGGAGGGGTGGGTAATAAAACACAGAAAAACAGGGAATTAGATGTTATAAATAGGACACAAACACTAAAAGCAGGTTTCACTTTCAGTCCCTTTTAATTGTAGAAGTCACTGCTGAATTTTTTTTTTCATTTCCAGATGCACTACAGGACACAGACTGTCTGGAACAGCCCTTTTACGAACTACTGGGCACATACTGACTGAAACAGCCCTTTTACGAACTACTGGGCACAGACTGACTGGAACAGCCCTTTTACGAACTACTGGGCACAGACTGACTGGAACAGCCCTTTTACGAACTACTGGGCACAGACTGGAACAGCCCTTTTACGAACTACTGGGCACAGACTGACTGGAACAGCCCTTTTACGAACTACTGGGCACAGACTGGAACAGCCCTTTTACGAACTACTGGGCACAGACTGACTGGAACAGCCCTTTTACGAACTACTGGGCACAGACTGGAACAGCCCTTTTACGAACTACTGGGCACAGACTGACTGGAACAGCCCTTTTACGAACTACTGGGCACAGACTGGAACAGCCCTTTTACGAACTACTGGGCACAGACTGGAACAGCCCTTTTACGAACTACTGGGCACAGACTGACTGGAACAGCCCTTTTACGAACTACTGGGCACAGACTGACTGGAACAGCCCTTTTATGAACTACTGGGCACAGACTGTTTGGAACAGCCCTTTTACGAACTACTGAGCACAGACTGTTTGGAACAGCCCTTTTATTTCCTAACCGATTTCCGAGAAATTTTTTCCTAAAGAACTTTTTATTTGTTAAACATTCTTTATTTCTATCCTAAAACTATCATTTTGTCTTTTGTTTCCTTACAATAAACAATGGAGTTTATGAATGCTATAGAAATAAACTAGTCGACCCGCGGCGTAGCATACGCCGCAAAGAAAGGGGGAAATATACTGACACAATCTTTGATACGGACACAATAACACAGCAAAGTATGTTTTCTGGAAATCGAAATTTTTTTTGAAACATTTTAAACATCTATAGCCGACCCGCGGCGTAGCATACACCGCTATTTAGTGACGGGTGAAGACTTCCTGAAAGACACAGTTTTCCTAATGGGGTGGGTTTGGGCAAACGACTGTGAATGAATGAAAAGAAGGAACTCTGGAGAGAGAAACATACAAATATCCATGACTGAAAACAGGTTCTGGAAGACACAGGCATATCTTTTTGAAGTTTGGCCCTGTGTTTTATAAATTGTCAAGGCAAAGGCTAATCTAACAGGGAATTGTCTGCGCGTAAAGGTAAAAGGCAAAATTGAATATGATGGAGTCAGGGATATCCGGGGAATAAGGACAGTTTGAGAGGTAACAGCTGCGATAGTTTTACACTCCAGTACGCTGTGGTGAATGCTGGTAACAGTCAGTCTAGTGCAATTGCAGTGCTGGCATGAGGTTTATAAAGAGGCATAACGACTGAACTAATTTTAATTTTGAGTTTATGCGGAGGCATGCCAGTAAGGGTAAGATTGTTGAGAAATTCTTCGGGGAATGAAAGTTGATCTGCGGGATCGTCTGTGACGATGGAGTCAACGCTGGTGAAAGTTACTTCGTCGGTTGGGATAAGTTTCAATACTTGTTCATTCAGATGCAGGGAGCTTAGTTCGTGACACTTAATATAGCTCGCGTAATGAGTTGTTTCGAGGTTGCCATATAGTTGTTGAACGGGATCAGAATATACAGGAAACAATGTGAAGGTAATGTTATAGGTGATCCATTGGTCCGGTCTCCAACATCGAGAAGCCATTTTGTGAAATGTTGCTCGTCAGGAAGAGCTCTCATATTTGTAGTCAGTGTAAGTACATACATGTGACGACACATATGTTGCTTGTTAATGCAGCTGGCGACAGTGAGTGCTCGGGAGCCAGGCAGAATGACGGGGAATATTTGTCAGAAATCTCCACCCGATTGCATTGTTTTCCCTCCAAATGGGAGCGTCTCACCTGTGAGATCATGTAACAACCTGTCAACTGCCTGACATGAGTATGCATGTTGTTTTGAGCAACCGTTGCCATGAAAATCCGGCGTTTGTAAATGTTCATCAGTATCAGGAGAGTGGGACGGTGACGTCACATCAGTGTGGAGATCACATGGGTTTGTAATGTTGGTGCACATGCCGACATTGTCAACAGATGGCACCAGAAGGTCATCACGTGTGTTTGTAATGTTGGTGCACATGCCGACGTTGTCAAAAGATGGCAGCAGAAGGTCATCACGTTTTTTGTGACAGGCAAGAGAACTTCGTAATGGCCATGATCCAAAGGACCGCTATATAGCATGGATGTGGAGAGACGTTGACCCGGATTGTAAACTCGAGGAGGGTCATGCGGACGTTATCGGAAGTGAATAGTGATAGTAGCGGGCAGTGGCCTTTTGCCCCCTCCGAAATGAAAAAAAAATTAAAAGATTAAACTAAATTTGTTTAAAATAAAATACAAATATATAAATAATGTGATTTTTTAATACAAGTGATTTTTTTGCCCCCTCTGAAAGTTTGGTCTAGTTGCGCCTCTGGTAGCGGGAAGTATTTCAGACATCGCCACAATTTTAGCCTCGCCACTATCAACGCCGGAAGTATTCATGTAGGCAGCGTATTTTCGAGCAGTGTGTATGACTGTGCTTCTGTCAGTAAGAACAACGGACAGGGCGTCGTCATAGTTATCCCAATGCTCGCAAACAAAGCTTACAGCCATCTTGCGAAGTTCGAGAGCAACAGTTTCGTGGATGACATTTTCCAGTAATATGCGACTGATAGAAATAAACAGTTACCTGATGCAGGAATTTCGACTAAATTGAAAGACCTGTTGACTCCACGAAATATATCTGAAGCGGTGGCCATGGTTAGGAAACGAAGGGCAATAGGAAGGGGCAAAATCAAAACAAAGCTTCGGAGACAAACGAAGACAGCAGCAATGAGACAGACCACTGAAACAGCAGCACAAAGAAATCAGAAAACAATGCGAGTTGTCGAACGTTGTTGAATGCTGAATGCTTGCTTTGACGTATTCGGGAATTCTGCAAACGCGACTAATCTATCTTTATATAGACTTGCGTCTGCTACGTGTTGTCCCGCATGGTTGGGCGACGAAAAGAATTATATATAGATAGATATAATAGAAGATAGTTAGATTACATCAGATTTTTTTTTAACATTTACAGAATTACATCAATCTTAACTTGATAACCTAGAAAGAACTTTTTTTTTTTTTTAAAAAGTCTATTTTTATGGAAGAATTTCCTCCCCTTAACAGGCTGCTGCCCAGCTATTTGGACCCTTCTTGCCCCATAGTACGGGTACAATCATCAACGGTAGGAGTTGACTCTAACATTTAATGACAGTTAAGTTGAATAGACAGCTACTGTGAAAATTCAATTCTTCGCCCAAAACTTGCTGATTCACTGTTTAGCCAACGGTGTCGATAGTACATAGTAACAAGTAACCGATTTATATTTACCCGGAAAGCACAAGACTGGAGGGCAGGCTTTTTTTTTTCCCCATGTCTTATGTAGAATATTAATGAACCGAAGAATTTATTTTTACCGCTTCCGTGAACCATCACATAGATTTTAGTTGAGCTTTGTGTTGTCTAGTAAAGTTTGTATACACTTTTACCCCCCCCCCCAAACACACACACACACACACAACTGCACATTCATGTTCGCGTCTCTCTCTATGATTGTTTCGTTAAAATTCTCTCGAATGATTGATAGAAAACTTGAAGTCGAGTTGAGCTTCACGGATGTGTACGTCTTTGTTGAAATGTAAAAAATGCTGTTAGTTCTGGTGTACTTAAAAAACAAATATCGCTATTACTTTGTTTTTAGCTGTTGACAAGTTGTTGCTGTTTTTTATTTTACGTCATATTGATATAAATTTACCGGCAGTAACAAAATACGTTACAATCAGTTTTAAAAATGACTGAAAACAATTATAGTTTGGACATTGGTGTGTCTAAATGTTATGATGGTGGCACATAATTCAACTCAAGATATTATAATCCAGTGACGTAAATAGAGAGGGGGGGTAAGGAGTTTCGGCGGTGGGCGGCATTTATTTTGCTGCTATTCAGGGGCGGTTCCTGAAGCATTTGAGTACTTATGGCACGGAAATGGTGTTGACTTTCTAGAGTGCGCCACTAATACTTTTATAATCTACAAAAGGTTTATCAGGGTAATCTCATAACAGTCAAAATGTGAAAGTTGGTGTAAAATATTAAGTGACTTTCATTAGTTTAAAATAGTTCAGTCGAAAGAATTAAAAAGGAAATGACTCGAGGAACACTCCTCTGTTAGTACTTTCATGTTTTACGCAAGTGTGTTTTGACCTAATGTACCTAGTATTTAGTTGGATGACATGGTTGGGAAACACACGTGCAGACAAAGTACTCTCAAAATATTTGAGAAAAAATCCTTTTTTTTTTTCAACAGAAAATTAAAAAAAAAAATTCTTTTTAATTTGCCACCCACTATGTTTTTCAAAAATGTGATAGTTCGCGTCATTGTATGCAACTTATGTGACATGATTTGTATTTGTGACACGCAGAACCGTTCTTATGCACATCCCCCCTTCCCCATTGACAAGGGGGCCCTGCCATTGGGACTTATTATGATGAAGCAACTCTACAAAATATTAATCTGAGCTCTTTCAAGGGTACACGTGTTTAAGAGTAGAATTAGCATACAAGGAAATCGGGATGCGCTACACGGCTGTCTGCCGTTGATTCCGCCGCTGACTAAAGAGGCATGCATCAAGTGTATCTCAATAAAACAATAATTAGCGTACCCTATTAGGACAATAATTAGCGTATCCCATTAGGACAATAATTAGCGTATCTCATTAGGACAATAATTAGCGTACCCTCATTAAAACAATAATTAGCGTATCCCATTAGGACAATAATTAGCGTACCCTCATTAAAACAATAATTAGCGTATCCCATTAGGACAATAATTAGTGTACCCTCATTAAAACAATAATTAGCGTACCCCATTAGGACAATAATTATCGTACCTCATCTGCTGCATCCTTTATGGATATTTATTTTATGACATCATGTTAAGTTCCCTCTTTTTAGTTATTTTGTTAAGTATAAGAGTTCCTCTCCTGTTGAAACACATCCGGTTAATGTAGCATTCATATTCAAAAACAACCTAAGTGTATATAATAACATTACATGGTAAGTTTGCACTTGCTAACCTCAACTGTCAATGAAAAGATTTAAAATTTGTTTTCAAAGCTCCGTGTAAGGATGAGTTGTTTTATCTATTGATCTTATTTACCATCGATGGAAATGTTTTTGTAGCGCCCTTTTAAAATCCTCACCATGGCAGAGAGTGCAATGACTAGGGTGGCAGCTCAGAAGACAATGGTATGTGACTAGCACAATATCTGTCTAGTGTCCACTTTAAGCTGAATGGCACGAACCCCGAGACTTCAGGAGACGGTCATATCTTTACTTACACAACCCCACCCCCATTACATATTTTCAGTGCTTTTTTTTTTGTGGGGCGTACCGGCACCTTTTTCAATGTGAGGAATAAAATTATTACTTTTCTTGTATTTTAACGTTTATTATTAATTTATTATATTATTAATTTGTTGAAATTGAATGATTTTAAAATAGTATCTTTTTGCATTTGTGATTTAGCTTGCATCGAGGTGCGAACTGGTAGGTTAAAGTTAGGCAATCCCTCACTGAGTACCGGCACCTACCGGTAGTTAAAAGTTAGGCAATCCATCACTGAGTACCGGCATCTATTTTTTTTACAAAAAAAAGCACTACATATTTTAAAGGCCTTAAAATTAAATACATTTTGAAAAAGTACTGATCATTGTCAGGTTAAATTATTTTTAAAAACCTACACAGTGTATAACCACCATAATCGGCACCGCCTTGAATTGTCAATCAATGCATAGGACTATAAACTCCTCGTGGTACCTCCAAGGACAACAGAACGGACAACATAACTACAGCCTTGGCGGAGAATGCATAAACATAGATGTCCAATACTTGTTTTTGGGCTCATCATAGGATCATCAATAACATGGTGGCATCTCAGGCCACCATCAGTGGCAACGACAGCTGCTGTGCTGCTCCACTTTGTTTCAGCCCACCATCAGTGGCAACAACAGCTGCTGTGCTGCTCCAACAATGTTGTTGAAGTGTTGGAACTTCAGTTTAAATGACATCATGAATAATAGCGTCAATACCTAATAAGGAGTTAATTGGCTACCAACTGATGTGAGCTAAAGTTTGTTTTATCACAATATCAAAATATTTGCTGTTGCATTTAATTGCTTTCATTTTGATCAAAGATTATAATTATAAAACTCAATTGAGAAAAAATTTAATATTAACAGGTTGTCCACTCTGGAAAAGGCCTTCCAAGTAGAACTGAATCTAAATGATTGTAACATTGACTAATACATGAGATTCTGTCTAATACAAAAAACAATTAAATCAATCAAGTGTTTATCTTATTTTATTGGTTAAATGTTTAACAAAAGAAAAATACAAAATTTCCCTTCCATTATCAAAAAAAGACACTAGCTTCTCTGACCACAGCATTCATCATGATTTGACCAACAAATTAGGTCAGGGGTGAGGGGTCAAGTACTGTTGAATTGTGGGGAAACAGGACAAGAAAAAAAAAAAAATTTAATAGACAGTGTCTGTAGTGGATTGCGCAAAATTACCCTGTCATCAACCATTAAGTACCTCAGGCGTTCAAGATTGACATGTTCCAGATAGATAAGAAAAACAATTCTGAGTCCTCTGCTCGTCCCAAATATAGTGAGATGGTTTCAGAAAGTAGAATTCTGATTTATAAGGCAGCATCTGGCAGTTGATGTACTAGAAATATTGTACAGAAGTAATGAAAACAAACAGCTGAATTATAAATGAAATAATAAAAATATGTTTAGATAAATGCATTATATCTTTTACACAACCAACAATACAATCAACTCAACAGATCCCTCTAACATGTATAATTTAAAGGCAGATACTACGAGCATGCATAACAATGTCACTGCAACAAGAGAAAAATATGAATAAAATGGAATAAACATATAGTCTTACTCACAAAACTATCAGAGTATATATAACTCACAACATTATCAGAGTATATATAAAAACAAGTAATTCATGCTACAAGATAAATAAAACAGATATTTGTAAGAAAACTATAATCATCTCAGTATTTTTTAGTAGCATCTATGGCATTACTCTCAAAGTAATTTATTATACTTGACTAGATGGAGAATGTAAAATAGTTGGCTATTTAACTATTTACGTAAACATAAAATTTTTTTAGTTTAATAACATTAGAGTTTAAAAATATATTTTTATTATCACAATGAAACCATGTTTGAGATAAACTAATAAAGTTCACAAGTTTCTATATCTAGTCATACAACAACTTCATTCAATCAAAAAGATCATATTTTGGTCAGACTGTCAACGAACACATAAGTTATCTGTTGTGAGATCATTTACTAAAAATATAATTTTTTATATAAATCTCATAATAAACATAAAATCAAAAATTCAATGAGATGGTTAAAATATTTTGATTTGAAAACAATGTCAGGCAGTACAAGATGAAGAAAAATATTCAGCAGATTTTGTTCAACTTTAAATCCAGTCTTTTGGGTGTTTTAAAACTTCTACCAGTTTAGCCTCCCTTGATTCAGGTTCTGGTACATGCATATATTCCCATCTCTGAAATAAAATGAACATTTTTAATTCGTTGAATTATCTGATGTAGACAAAATACTCTACCAAAAATCTGTCAAACAATTTAAGTTACTCACAGCAGTAAGAGGCAATGACATCAGTATACTCTCATATCTTGCTCCTGGAGTGTACAGGCCAAATTTTGTTCCTCTGTCGTAGATCAGATTAAATTCCACATATCTACCTCTGCGCAACAGTTGCCACTGTCTAATAAACATACAAGTTATTTTTTATTAATGAAAAAATGAATTTCACAAACAAAATTGCTGAACTCATATTCTTCTTAATCTTGGTTATCTAAGGAACACATAGAAGATTAACTTTGATGAAGTCTAACAAAACAAAATACAAACCTTTCATCGAATGTGTATGTTTTTTTCTTATTCTTTTGAACAATGGGAACGTAAGATGGAACAACAGAATCAGCACAGCTCTGTGAAAGGTAAAGAACATTAATACTATCAACTATTGTTGAATCAAGTCTTAATGTTTGTCTGTGCAACAGATTTAGACCTAGATAGTCAAAACAATCATAAGTAGTTTGGAATATCTAAGGAGTGTTTAATTCTGATACCATTATCTTTCATTCTCTTGGGTGGTTAAAAATTCTATAGTAACCCAGTATATGTACCACTATATATAGTTATAGTTACATTTTCAAAATGTTTAGTTGTTAGATATGAATAAAAAATTTAAATTTGCACAAGTATGACTGCCCCAATTCTAATAGATTTAGAAATGAAGAGAATAGGGACATACTTTTACAAACTCAAAGCATTTCTCTTGAGATGGTTCATCAACATCATCAAAAAAAATGCCGCCAACACCTCGACGTTCACCTAAAACAAAAGTAAAATATTAAATAAAATTAATGAACGTTATCTAATTAATGGGACACACAACAAGCTCAACAAAGAGCGGCATTTGGCCGCATATGGAATATAGCTTGAAACCATGGAAATGTTTTTAATAGTTTTAACACATTTGATGAAACTGGCTGGCAATTCATTTAATTTTACCGATAAGCCACTGTCTGCAGCTTACGCTATTAGTAACCAAAAAATAACTACTTCATAAATTATCGAAATATTTTATATTGTTTATTAAATTTAATTTAAAACTTTAATTTTTCCTTCTTTTATTTTTATTGACAGGGATTTTCCCAATTGTTTACCAAGTTTATAATCAGAAGATATGACTATCAGCTACACCAGGAGTGTCAACAACAATACACAATATAAAACAGCTAAGTTATTAACATTTCTTATTTAATAAAAAAAATGTTTTAAATATTTAAATAATTTCTGTCATCTGATAGTGAAAGTAACACAGATACTGAATCAACCAATTGTAGACCCTTAACACTTGCATCAACAGAAATTCTAGACTTAGAAAGAAACCATTCGCAATATAATTAGTAGGGAGCGACCGATAATCGGATCAGTATCGGACCGATATTGGCACTATCGGTTAATATCGGATCTGCCGATTGTTGTAGGGAGCGACCGATAGTCGAACCGATATTGGCACTATGGGTTAACTATCGGACCGGCCGTTTTTTGGCTACCGACACATTGTTTTTTTTTCACAACAGAGTTGCAGAAAAAAAAAAATCAGTAAATAACCCAATTCTATAACCAGATCAGACAAGATTTTAAAAAAAAGGAAAAAAAAACCTGTACACAGAAATTGTCACGTCTACATCAGAGATATGACCTTGAAACAATAGGATTGGCATTTCTTAATTTCTTAGTTCTAATGTATGACCTTGAATGATACAATTAGTGAACATCTGTGTGTATTTTTTTTGGGATGGGAAGTTGGGGGGGGGGGGGGGTAAACAAGACAGGCGTGGGTGAAGTGTTACAAAATATGACAGGGAAGGGGTGAACATGCTTAAGGGGCTGTCCGTTAACTACGTCAACAAAATAGGGGGAATGAAGGGGTCAGAAAATTTTTGACAAGGGGGAGGGGGGAGGTCAAGAAAAGTTGACGTCAACAATGTTACTTTTTTAAATTTAATATAATTACTTAATAAATAGGAAAATTAAGCAGCGTTTGTAGTTTTGTGTTACACACTCGCTTAACATTCAGTATTTTAATTAAACTAACTATATTCCTACTAATTTTGCCACATAAACATTTTGGAAGCCACCTTTTTTAGGGGGGGGGTAATCAAATGTTGACTTAATTTATAGGGGGGGGTCTCTGGAAGTTTGACAAGTTGTTGACAAGGGGGAGGGGGGGAGGTAAAAATCGTCAAAAATTTGTTGACATAAATAATGGACAGCCCCTAAAAAGAAAATATTGGTATCGGTACAAATGCTGGGGGAAAATATCGGTATCGGACTATCGGTAAAAAGGGATATCGGTCGCTCCCTAATAATTAGTTTAGTTCCTCCAGACAATTAAATATTTGTTAAAAATTTACTGAAATTAGCAGCTAAGAGGAATAAACACCATAAAAAAGTTAATAAAGTTTGCTTCTTATTTAATTAAGAAAAATATAAAGTACTTTCTAGTATTTATTTTACCACAGTCAATTTCTTTGAATTTTTAATGAAAGCTATTGTGAAATTTTACTTCTATTAAATATTTTATAACACTAAAAATCTGCCCTCATAGATTGAATTTAGCAAATTTGACACAATTCTAGAAATGTTTTTACCTCTATGAGTAACATTAAAATAGTCATCACACCATTTCTTGTATTTAGGATACAGATGTTTTCCATGTGGATCACAAGCCTTCTTTAAGACTTTATGAAAACTAACTGCATCCTGAAGAATATGAGAAAAAATGACATTTTAACTATAAATGTATTCTTAGTAAAACAATTACAGTGCAACTATACAAGTTTACTTCACAAATCAATTTGAAAAAAAAAACTAAATGCGAAAAAACAGGTGGATATCTGCCTTTTGCACTTTTTTACCCACAAAATTAATAAATTGGTCACATGGTAATAGACTTCTAATTTTTATAAAAACGAAAAACGTTGGGCGCATGAATTTTATATTATGTGAATGTTTGTATTACAGTATTAGAATCATCAAATGCTAACAATTAAATCACAAAAGAATTATTACAGAAGGTTTACGAAATATCACGATATTGCAGATCATTTATTAGAACTTCGATAACACAATGCATATGAGTATGTAAAATTAATTCTAGTGTTGTATAACCTAAACTCATGATATAGAATGTAATACTTGTAAAGTCAATTGAATCAATATATTAGTATAGTGAAATTATATTAAGCAGGTTTTCATTAATAGAAATTAGAGTATGCTAGAATGGTCTGGATGTTTGTCCTCATGCCCCCAATGTTTTTATAAAAATTAGAAGCTCTTATAAAGTATATTACCATGTGACCAATTTATTCAGAAATTATTTTTTGCTTTTTAGTACGCAAGAAAAACCTTTTTTATAAAATATTTTTTTATAATGTAATTTTTAATTTTCTACTTTTTAGTTGTTTTTTTCAATTAATACATACAAAGAGTTAAAAAATTTTGGTAGCATATATAGGTTTGCTCTGACGTATCAGAGTGCTATGACGTCACACGTGTTCAGGCGCAGTAGAGTATTCATTCTTCAGCCACAATAATTTTATTTTCGAAAAATACTTAAGAAACTCATCAAATCATAATGAAATAGTAAGAATATTGCATTGTCATCGGGTTCTGAATTATATTGAAAGTATCAGAGCTATATCTTATCAGAAAATGGTCTAAAATTGTATTGCCAAATTCCGTTACTGTGTACTCTATTTAGCACCAGTAATTTCCCTTGGTTTAGACAAGGTTGTGAACTATTCGCCATGCATATTTAATTTTATTTATTAAGAAACTCATCAAATCATAATGAAATAGTAAGAATATTGCATTGTCATCGGGTTCTGAGTTGTATTAAAAGTATCAGAGCTGTAGCTTATTGGGAAGTGGTCTAAAATTGGACTGCCAAATTCCGTGGACAGACAAACAAACTAACAAACAGACAAGAAGGGAAGTTAAGAAAAACGTTTTTAAAATATGTTTTAAAGTCGGATTGAGCTCAGGATGCAAAAAAAAGGTAGATAGAGATGTGGTGATTTCACACAAGAAATCATTATTGTTACAGTTCCTGCGATGAGGGAAAAATTTACCAAACCTGACAGAGAGGACAATTTATAATAAGTTCAGCAACGAAAAAATATAATTTAGTTACCAAAATTACCTTGAGCAAGATAATAGCTTAAATGGGGAGATAGAGGGTAAGAAAAGCATCTTTCATCCAGTATGTTATGCGATAAGTCAACAAGACAGTACCAAAATTACATTACTTTGCTAAACTGAGCAGTTTGCTGCGTGTGGGGTGGGGGCGTCGAGTTTTAGAATTACAGACAGCATTACTAGCCAAGCAATGTGCAATACAGGGTCCATTTTTGTATTTGGTGACTATGATATAGTTTTAGTAAAATGTGATAATACTCTTATTGCTTGGGGTAGGGACTTGATGAAAACTGATGATCGTATTTCTGAAAGATGGTAATGAAGATTATAGTTAAAAAAAAATCTTTGTAATTGTTTTTGGGGAATTTATCATAATTTGCAAAGATTGTATGAAAATATCTGATCAGAAATTCTCAAAGGGAAAAATAGATCTGGGGGATTTATAATACCAATAAGAATCACATTTTCAATGTACTTATATATGTATGTAGTTATTTCGAAATTTAGTGGCATAATTTTTTTCTAAATGTAATTAAAAACGCATTATGTCTAAAATAAATTTCAATTATTGCATTACATATATTTAAAAATTTGCAAAATTCTAATGCAAGGGAGAGGGAGGGGTATACTTACTAATTAAGGTAAACTAACAAAAATGTAGTTATCTTTTTACACAAATTTTGAACGGTACAAAATTTCATGAATAGAAAACATTTCATTAAATAGTTAGTTTGACTAGAACATAAACAACAATTATTTTGGACTATGTGAGTAAAATTACCTAAATATTTTAATATTATTTCTAATAAAATGAATAAATCCTTTACAAGTGTTGTTAATTTATGAGAAATTGCAAAAACGTTTAATATTTATTGGTGTTTTTTTTTAACAGCTTATAAATACACAAATGCTATAAATTTATTGTGTTTTTTTTTATGTTATATTTATCCCTTTCAGCTTTATTTTCAAAATAAGTGTCTGTGTGACAGTCACACATCGCACTCATCTTTGACCAACAAATAAATTTAAGTAATCATATCTGCTGGTATCAAATCTAATGCACTTATATGTTTGAAGATATTTATTAAATTATTTCATTTATCAATAAGGACATATGGTTGCAAATGTTTTTAATGCCTTGGGAAGTAAATAATTAATAGGGAAACAGCTATTGCGGTATAATTGGGAAGGAAAAAATGAAAATGTCATTTAGATATAGGACTAATTTTTTAATCAATGATTTTAAAGCATCTACAAATTATGTGCCTGATTCTCAATTGAAACAATTTATTTTTCAAACATTAAATTTATCAGCTGTGCAAACAAGCAGGACAGTCAGATGGTTTTTTTTTAATCTTTAGTTAGCTTTAAACAATAAATAAATGACCTTGTTTGGACTAATAATAATAGTTCAATTCATTGAATAATCAAATTAAAACTAATAAGGAGCTTACAGTTTCATCTAAATAGTAAGGAGTTAAATCAGTTCCTCCACCAAACCACCACTGCTTCTCTCCATCTTGATCTTCAACTTCAAAATATCTGTAGTTAAAGTGAACAGTTGGAACATGTGGATTACGCTGCAAAAATATGATAAGTCATTTTTTGTTAGCTAAAATTAATTGTAACAATATTGTTTTGACAGTTTAACAAAATTAATTAGAAATTTATTTCTAAACATCTCTGTTTAGAAATATGAAATAATATAAATTAACTATACATGTACATTAGAAATTTCTCAGGCATAACAAATGACTCACAGGGTGAATGACAGAACTCACTCCAGCAGCAAAAAATTTTAATGTATCTCCTTTCATTTTCTTTCCCCTGTTAAAGTAATCCAAAAGTTGGCAACATATTATTTTATCAAAACATTTAAAAATGGCAGGTGTTAAAACCAAAATGGGAAATGATAAGACAACAAGACAGAGACAAAGCAGTAAGCTGAAGAGGAAATGCATGTGAAATACATATTTTCTATGCATAAAAAGATAAACTTAAGATAAAAAAACATCTCTGTGATTTTGGGATAATAAATTAGTAAAAAAATTATTTTTGTTACTAATTTCAAAGTGTTCGAAATCACAGTCAACTAAAAAATAAGGTAGCTGCTACCTACCGTGCCCGCATCTGAACCGCAGCATCAGGTGGAAGAAATCCAGTAACAACAGAAACATTCACACCAGCTTTTTCAAACACAGTGCCATCTTGCAAAACACAAGTGACTCCACCCCCTCCCTAAAATACAATATGTCAAAGAAATTACTAACAAAAAGTCTAAGTGAAAAAAAAAAACCTCTCCAATGAAAAACTGGCTGAGATGACAATTTAACTAGACCATGTAATTTTTACCATTGCGCTTGACTGATTAACATATATTATTTCTAAACTAGCTGTACACTTCAAAAATCTTTGCATAAAGTTAGACCATAGTTCAACTTTGACGCTATCATGTAAAGGTCTGTTTATTTTATGTTACGAACAAATTTGAGAAACTTGTTAGCTTTTGTTTTTCCTTTAAACAATCTAAAAGATAAATTATGTCAAAAAATACATCTGTGAGTGGGATTTGAACCCAGAGAACCTGCATCTGAGGTTTTTCCTTAGCCACTCAACCATTTAATAACACTATAGAAGACATTTTTATAATTGTATGGATAATTACTCCATCCTTTTGAAGTGTAAGTCTTGGTAACATAGTCTTACTTAGTAATTTATATACAAATTAAAGCAGTTTTCATTTAAAAATTAAATAATGATAACTGAGAAATTAATTTGTATAAAAATAGTGCAGAATTTATTCTTATTATTTTAGATCAACTTTTAAAAAGAATATTATTAACAAAATTTGATACAATGAACATTGTTATTCTTATCATCAGAGAATTAGCAATTTTATTACAATTGTTTTCGCTTTTTAAAATGTTATCTGATAATAATTCATTAATACTTTTTAAACGCTTTTTCTTAGAATGCTCAGTGGGTTTATATGTATGTCTGGATAAAATTTTTTAAGAAATATTTAACCCACTTCTAATCACTTAATTTCTTTGAACTTTTGCATACTTGCTAATTTCCGATGACAATACAATATACAATTGGGCACATTAAATTTTGTTCCATAGTTAACTAGTTAGCCTTTCATTTGTATGCACCCAGACAGAGCAATGACAAACTATTACTGTGTTTGGATTTCTATTTTTAACCTAGGATCTTCCACAAACAAGTATTTTAAATGCTTATGTTTGGGGGGATGCACTTATCTCCCCTTAATCAGCCTATTGCAGCCGACATTACAATACAGGATGACGCGGGTAGAAATGGACCACTAAAAATAAAATTTATTTTCAAGAAACTGACTAATAATGAGTGTACACTAACCTTTTATTCACCAAGTAATGAAAAATTTTTTTTTTACTCTTTAGTGCATTTTATATTATTTTTTTTGTTTTAATATATTAGTATTTTACGTCTCATATTTAAAATCACTAATACTATTTAAAACTGTAGATTTTTTAAAAAACATTTATTGAACTGAGGAATCTATGATTATTATTTTAAACAGGAAACAGTATTCTTGATTCTAATTTTTTTCTAAAGCAGACAGAAGGATTTGAAATGTAAAATATTTATTTAGATACCTATCCCAAGATTTTTACACAAATGATCCAATTTTAATTGAATACAGCAATAATACCTGTTCCCTAAGCCATCTGTCAACATGAAATTTTTTGCCCCCTTCTTCTAATTCCTCTTTTTCCAAAGCATGACAAACATCAGCCTGTATTCTCATGATAAGTGACTCCATTCTGCATCTCATATCATTACTATTCTGCAACAAAAAAAGATTTGAAAATGTATTCCTTTGCTAATGTTCAAATTATGTGCCTGCCTTTCCATAAAACAAAAGTAAATGGTGATTATCACATGGAAATCATAAAATTGACTAATAAGCAAAGACATTCATTTTAGAAAAGCAGATAATTTTTCAAATGTTGGAAAAAATAAAGGTAGTTTATTCTGAATACTAGAGGTTATAAAGTAACAGTATAATGAAACCTTTAAAAGTTCCAGGCAATTGCTATATATATAACATTTTTATTGATAGCTTACATCTTGTAAATGTTTCAAATCTGTTATAGGTAGTGACATCCATGTAGAAGCAGTTTCAACATCTGACGATGGTGAAGACTGGTAGAAATTTAATAAGAAAATAGTTATTTAAAACTGACATAAATATAATTAGGTAGTCTAAACCAGGGTAAAAACTTTTCAGCTTCCAAAAGCTCATTTTTGCACTACATTCACTTAGTCTGTTGCAATTTATGATAGATATATACCTGTTTAAACTTTTTTTCAAAATATTTCAATAATCTTGTTAATTTACTTTGATGATGTCAAAAAATATTACGAAAATTGGAAATGAAATAGGTTTGGTGATGTCAAAAAATATTACAAAAATAGGAATTGAAATAGGTCACTAAGTAGTGATTTCAGGGGAAATTTTTTCTAGCTTTTTACACTCAATCCGTTTATGAGGGAATCAGTTTTAAAATTAGTGTAGATTATGGAGCATTTAATAATGATGTTTAATTAGATACCAATATGCAAAACATTAATTTTAGACTAACATGATCAAATATTGAACGTAAAATATATTTTCAACATTCCTATGGTTTTTGATAAAATTCATGAAGCAGAATGGCACCATGAAAATCTGGTCCAATTTCCTATAAAAATGTGAAAATGGAATTGAAAAATATCCACAGAAAATTTTCCCCCAGATTGTTACAGTAACATGTATAGACATAAAATCTTTAACAACTCTGTATAATCTCACTCTCATACTAAAATGATGTGTTGGAAAAACATAGTCATTAACATGCTCAAACTTAAATGGATTTATCAGCAATAATACTATTAAAACTGTTTAATAGAATAGAGCTATAATATTTTTCCCTAAAAACAAAGAATTTTTTAATGTTTGAAAATATGAAAAAAATAACATTGCTCAAAAATGATAATTTACTCAGACATCTTGCAGAAGGAAGTGTTAGGAGTTACCATTATGATAAAAAAATTTAATGTGATTCAAAATGATTTCATTATTTTGTCTTGAAGTGATTCAGTTAATTTTTAGCAAATGTGTCTAATAATGTCATGTTTAGTGTTCCCATTGAAAAACATTACAAAAAGGTCATGCTTAAGGCTATTTAATTTTTGTTACTGTCAATTAAAAGAAGTGACAAAATTTTAGTGATGTTTAGTATGTTTCAGGCTTTTGTGTTTTATAGATAATGACATATGAAAACATGATTATTAAAAGGTATTTCAAAAAGAAAAAAAATACAAAATTTGTACAAGCTCATAACTTTTTTAACTCCCAACAAACGGCATACAATAAAATGTGACTCTGGTGATCCATAAAGTCAAACCATGAAAAATATTATTTTTTTAAATAATTTTTTTATTACAAATGTAATATTTTTATTAAAAAAATGCATGCTAAATACTTTCTAATAAAAAATATTTATTTATTTTTTATTTAACTACAATTTCTCGCAAATAAAATAACACTATCAGTTGACCGGCACTGAACGCCATTTTGATTTGTTTACGTTTTGTCAGTCACTTTGACTACATTAAAATGGACTCAGATTCTCATTATTTAGTGGAAAAAGAACTTAAATCTAGTGACAAAAATGAAACTAACACTCGCTAAATCAAAAAAAAAATTTAAAAACATTCAAAACTGACAAAAAAACATTTTTTTTCAACTTTTTCAAGAAAAAACACAAGGTAGCCTCACGACACAGGCGCGCATAAGGCCAAACCCCTCACTTTTTTGACAAAATGTCAAAAAAGTGAGGGGCAGTGCAAAAAACACACTGTGCATTATGTCTTTTTTAATAAAAAAAACTTTTTTTTCTACATTTTTTGCGTTTTTCTTAAAATTAAATTTTTTTATGTGAATAATTAAAGGAAAATATGCATATTTGAAAAAAAGTCACCAAACATTTATTTTTTGAAGAAATTGATTGATAACTGAATATTTCATTTCAGAAATATATGTAGATTAATAAAATGTCTGAAAAAATGTTTTTGTTTTTAATACTTGTTTTTTGTCTTATTGCTGTTTGTACACTTTAAAAAAAAATAATTTTGTTTTGTTAAATTCTTTTTTTTTTAAATATTATCAAGTTTCATTTTCACAAAAATAAGCTGCACAGTTTTAAAGCCTATTCAAAGAAAAAAAAAATGATATATCACACATATATGGGCTATAAAGGAAACAGACAATATATTCCAAAATGTAAGGACACCTGTTTGGTAATAAAAAAATGCCAAAAACCTGCCGTCGATTAAGAGTTAAGATATACTAATAAATTTAGAAACCACATTCTCAGAACAAGGAGTACTTTTCAATAAATCAAATATATTGAGAGCAAGACAAATTTGAACATTTGATCTGGACTGCTTAATATCAACAGAAAGCATTTTTTTATTATCTTTTCAAAATTTAGCAACAGGAAAATAAAAAAGTAAAAGTCCTGACAACATATACCAAATAGTGTTTTAAATTTTATTAATAATAGCAGATGATAATTTTTAATAGTAATTATTTAAATAATTACCCCATAACTGAATGCTGAGAACTGACTTAACAAAGTCCCAGTACTGATCAACTTGACAGACAAGCTGTAATTATATTTTGATGTGATAAATGCACGGAAATGATTTAGAAAATTTTAAGAAATAAACAAACAATTCAGCTAAGTTAACTATAAAATGCACAATTTAAGACAGATACTTACAACAAGTCACGATAACTACATAGTTTTTTTAAACTAACTATTTTCTAGAATATATCTTTTTAAATTTTGCAATAAATTTTTTTTCATCATGTTTAAATAGCAGAAGCCAAGGGGCAATGAAATTCATCCGATGTCAGATCAACTAGCACCTTTCCGTTCCCAATTTCCAGCAATTGATGTGAGAATATCTCTAGTATTATTAGTGTTGATTAGTATAATGAGAATTTACTTTTACTCATATTTATAAAAAATTTAAAAAATAATTTATTGTAAAATTAATTATTGAATCATGCATTGGAGCAAGAAAATCTATCACTAAAAAGTGCCTCAAAATTCGATTACAAAAAAGAGAAGAAAAGATTATGTATATAAATGACAAGGTATATTTATAAAATTGTATTACCTATGTTTTTTGACATACACTGTCAGCCTAGCATATTTCATGGCTCCTAAGCGTACAAGTGTTACAAAACACTGTCTCACTGCACCAGACATTCTCAAGATTAAGACCGAAAGTCTAAGAGAAAAAGATTCTGAAAAACATAAAAAGAATATTACTTAATAGATACTTAATAAAAAAATTATGCATACTAGATATTAATTATTTGAGCACAGAACTGGATACAAACAATCAGAAAAACTATCATGATTGTTGATTGAATTTCTCTATCCCAAGCAGCATTTTCCAACTCAAGCTACCTTTATTCTATGGCTGCAAGCTATATTTTGCAGCTCAAGCAAACCTATACCATTTGATTCAGAAATACATATTTAATCCAATAAAATTCCATTTCTTTTATCAAGGATACATGGGTCAGTGCTAAAAAAATATACTTTTCTTAAAATGCTTTTATAATTTACTAAATAGTCACAAATAATTGCTTACATTTTACAAATATCTATAAAAATTATAGAATTAGAATAAAAAAAGCAGATGGTTACATTGCTATTTGCATTGATGATGTAAGATGTCATTAACAGTTTTCATTCACATTCTCAATTATTAAAAGTAAAACAGCTTTTGGTTCAATGAAGAGTCTATTCCAGGGGTGGGCAATCTTTCTGAGTCGCTGGCCACATTGGGTTTGTAAATTTGACTGGCAGGCCGAAACAAGAGTAGATCACTGACCAATATACATTACATTAGTCTTTTATAAACAGCTTAATTTCTTACATTTTTTAGATTTAGACACTATTATAAAATTTTTTAGTATTATTTTGGGGTGTCTAAATCAAGTTTAAAGGGTCGAACACTGTCATATGGTTCATATAGTGATCTTTGATTCCATTTAAGTCAATTGCTATTTTAATAGTATAGTAACAATTGTTTCAATTAGTAAAATGTTTAATATTAAATTTAAGCTCTACAGTAGTAAGTAGAAAAGTGGTGAGATTATGTACAAATTTCACTTAATGTACAAACTAACTTTTCAAATTCTTTAACAGATTTAATGTACTATTTTGTCAAGCCTTATTGGATAAATTACAAACTAAAATCTGCTGCGGGTAGTGGTAATAAAAAAAGAGCTTTTAGACAGAAGACTTTTTAAATAGGATAAATAAATTTATTTTTAAAAAGGGAGATAAAATAAAGTTAAAAAGTCACACATCATGACATTTGTTTCTTTTTTAAAACAAAAATGTACACAATTTCTTAAATGGAAAACTCATAGATTGGTTAAAGATAATTGTATAAAGCATAATAAAATAATACTTAAGTGTGAGTCCAAACAGTCAATGCCAAAAAAAGGCAATATAATATAAATAATCAAATATTAGTAGTATGACTGCGTATCTATATCATTACAACATGAGACTATCTAAATAATTCTGAACTGAATGGCAGACATCTTCAGCGCCGCCAACAAAGCTGGTGTGGCAGGCACACGTCACCCTGTCATGCTGGCTGTGGCAGTTCATAAAAATAAATTTTTAAAAAAGAAGAAAAATAACACAAGACACATTAAAATAGGGAGATCTTAATTTCTTCAAAAGTTTGCCAAACGTAAACGGTTATTTTAAGTCCTCCTAACTTCGACTAAGTCTAGTTATTCTGGGCCCTAAATAGCCTAAAATTAGTAAAATTGCAAAGGGACTGGCTACGCTTACGTCAAGACGTAGTTCGTATTTTTTTTTCCGGATTACGTCAATAGATATTGCTCCACACCCTAACACTGTCCCTAACCCTAACCTTATCCCTAACCCTAAAGTTCTGCATCCACCAACATGAAACACTTTCCCGCGGAACCTTCCGCGCGGAAGTTTCAACTTAGCGAAACTCTTGTAGATACAACGGGACGAAACGGTGAGCGACGAAACAACTACCGGAAACAAGATTTTTTTTAATGATTACTTCGCACTTTTTCCTGCTAGTGAAAAAAAACGATACTTTAAAAAGCAGGAACTACTGCATCCTGTGTGCCTTTTTGTTCTTATTACAAATAAATTGTCTGGCTGGAAATGGAAAACTGTTGTTTTTTTTTTTTTAACTTTTTATTCGATCGGTAGCTGTTCATTTTTTTTTTCGTTTTCATGATCAGCCAAACATTTTTTAATAGCATTTATCTTTTCAGACAGCGCTTCGATCGAAAGAAATTTCATTTGTAGAATATGTAGATAGACGAAGTGTATTTTCCTTTCAGAAATTCATATACAAAGACTGTTGCCGGCCAAAACTTATAGTAATCATGTTTTTCTGTCAAAATTCACTTTGTTGTTGTTGTTTTTAATGAATATACACTAATGTGAATCATTAGTTTCTAAGCAGCCATTTTGTTTGTTTATCATGACGGAAAATGTAGCTCTCCGGAAAAAACTCTGCAAGCAGCGAAACTGAAAACTTTCGCTGTTCCGCAACGGAATTCCTGACCGGTGTACATGTTCTCATTAGAATATCATAGCAGCGAAACAGAGAAGGAATTCGCAATGCCCTTAGATACCGGAATTTCGTGTTGGTGTATTCATACCTTAACCCTAACCCTTTTTGTTTACGCAGTGGCTACGGTAACATCAAGACGTAGTTCGTATTTTTTTTTTCCGGGTTACGTCAATAGATATTGCTCCACACCCTAATACTGTCCCTAACCCTAATGCTGACCCTAATATAATTGCCGGTACCCGAAAAAAAATGAGAAATAATAGAATGGCGCTTGATGTAATCGTAGCCACTGCGAATTGCAAAATGGAAATGGCAAATGTACACGTAAATGACATATTGTCATGGTTTCTTATTTCTAAATATTTCACTTTAAAAAAATGATAGTGTAAATAAAGTAGTAAAAGTAACTTAGAATATAATTACAATTTGACGCAATACAAACCTTGTCACCTAAAATTATTAAACTTTGTCAACTATAATAAACCATCATTATACATTTAGTTGCGACAAAAAACAACGTCAATTTGATTCAATATGTTGAAAAACTAATGTATCAGCGAGAACGAACAAAAAATTCAATAACAAAAATCAATGTGTTGTATTTAGAATAGGATTACATTACAACTCACTTATTCAGTACTTTTTAATGAACTAGCACACAGTTAAAAAGCACGTACGCTGAAGGGGTACATGCAGAGTGTAACGTTATCATTTTCAACTCCTTTTGGCCTTGACCCCTATGTTGCCAACTATAAGACTAAATAATAATGAAAAAAGGTTAACTTTTCCGTGCACTTCAGCAAGACTGCTACGTTTAGTATTTACTTTGGCATCATAATCTCAATGCAATTTCTTTCCCATTATAAACTACCACAAAAAGTAGTTAACTTCGTAATTCTACAAAATACTAATTCCCGCACTCGAAACTATTACAATGTTGTATTGTCATGTAGAATTTGTACAGTGCCGAATTTGAGCCTTAGAAGAGGTCCAAAATAGATTTACAGGATTTGATGACACACAAATCCATATTTAAGAAGTAGAGCTAACTAAAACAGTAAATAAATACGTTATCAACAACATTATTATGGACTTAATTTTATTAGTATTTGCGCCGTCACTACAAGTATGACAGGGTGATGTGCTACTACCACACTAGCTTTATTGGCGGCATATGATGCGTGCCTGCCATACATACAGAGCAGCGGGGTGAGTGTGTCGGCTATATATTCCGGCATTGCAGAAAAGGGTTTTTGCACTGGTCCACTCTTGTTAGACCAGCAGGCTATGTGTACCGCCAATCAGCAAGAATGACAAGGCCAGGGTTTTTCCGCCACCACGGACAAAGGAGAAGGTTTTATATGCCAGAGATGGCCAGCTGCAAGAGTGTGCTTTAGCTGGACAGAGTGGAAGGGTACTGTGTGCCTATAGACATACATGTACTATATACAGTGTGTCTATGTGTGTGTCTAACACTTCCATCAATACCCCTCGCTGTGAACAGCGTGGTATCGGTGTGTCTCTGTCTCAAAAAGGTCGTTTTGTTGTGGGTTTTTTTTATCTTGGACAAGAGACACAAATGATCCCCCCCCCCGATAGATCGTGGTATATAACTTCCATATAGCGGATCGCAGTGTGACGCATTTAATGCAAAATAATGGATCTAAATCAATATCTAAATGGAACAAGCATATTACCTTGTCTATTGCTGTCATTGACTAAGTGAGCTGTTCATATGAATGAGTCTCCAGAAATTATCTTAAATTAATCGAGTTGTGTTGTTGTTGTGGTTTTTTTTAGTTTAAAAAATAACTGAATATAAAATGACAGCTAATTACCCTCCTTCCTCACCATTTATATTTTATTGTATGTAAAGATGTGCGTGCTCTTTAAAAATAAATTTGTCTCCCCTCACCAACCAACTTAAAAAACCCCCAAACAGATTAAGATTTTTTTCTCTAGAAAATATTTGTATAAACAACTATGTCAACTATAATGATGGGTAAGGGTTAAAATTGTTATTGATCGCGGGATATCAATATTATGGTGCAAGTGGCAGCCCCGTAGGCAAGTGAGGGCACTGGGGGGCCGTGCCCCCCCCCACCCGCTAGGTGTGGAGTGCCCCTCCCCCCCCCCGCTTAAAAAGAAGAAAAAGAGGAAAAAATAAAGAAAAAGTAACTAAAATGAGAAAGTACCCCCCTTGCTGGGTATTGGTGCCCCCTGCTTACTTTAACCTGGCTACGGGCCTGGCAAGTGGATACAACAGACAACAACAAGTGGGAGGTGTAAAGACATAGGCTACTTTAAAAAAGCAACAACTTCCAAATGATTAATTTCCAATAGGCCTACAATTATTGCATAGATTAGTGTGATGTGTTTTGTACGAAACATATTCTATATGTATAATACCACTTTATTATTGTATAATATTCTAAGATAAGGGACAAATGCGGATTTTACTGCGGGTCCCCGGGGGCAACTTTATACCCGCAAATTACAATTGTTGAATATTATTCATGGGTACTTACGTTGTAAGAGGGCCTATTATTTTCTTCTGCGCCCTGTTCCCAACTAGCATTAGTCTGCCACTGGACGTATGTAGCATTGTACAATTGGCAATATGCGGGGCCTGGGTCAAAAGTCAAAAGCTTTGAGAAATACGTCAAGATTTTTTTCTTTCAAAAAGTACACATAGAAATACGTATAGTTGGCAATCCCGTAGTTTTCCTAAACATGTGCACACACAACCTCGCCGGCACAAATATTGAAAGGGATTTCGGGGGGGGGGGAGAGGGGTAATGGGTGAGCTTAATTTCATCTGAATATAAACTCAATGATCACGTTTGAAGAGTTCAAATGTCAGAAGGCCTGCTATTCTAAATTATCACTTAAACATTGGTAGTAACACATTTGGTCAACAGTGCTCGATTTAAGAAAAAACCAGTGCCGGGGAAGAACAAAATTTTCTGCAGAGCCGAGGATATGTGTCATGCCCGGCGGGGATGAAAAAAACTAAACCAGAGCCGGGGGGATGCCAATTCCCAGCGGCGGCGAGATACTAACAATTTTTTTGAGGATCTACAATTTACAAACCACGGACTAACAAGTAGCCTAACTAATTTATTTTCATAGACAAAACCAACACAAATATTTTTTTTTTAATGGGGAAAACATGTGTCTTAATTAACATAGTTCACGTTGGTTCAAACAAATTTGAAGCTGCGCATTAATTGGACAAGCAATGAATTTATTTTTAACAAAAAATGCAAAATTTGTATGTATTCTCTGTTTGTTGAAATCAAATATTCCATTATCATAATTATTTCAATTATTTAAACAAATTATGACGTTGTTCCATAACTCATTCTTTTGTTGGTTTACCTGAAGGTACATCGCTGGCGGAATTTGACGTAGACCCTATCTTATAGATGTGAATAAGTCTTGAAAACTTATATTACACTATTTACGAGCAAATGGTTTTACTCCAGTGTTACCATTAAGGCATTAAACATAAATCTAGTGCGTGCAGAATAAAACATTATTTTATCAATACATCCAGCTACTTAGGTATTTTGATTTCAACTTCAAATTAAACTTATTAAAGTCCGATAATCTAAACTTGTAATAACAAATTATTGCTACGGATATACTGGAACACATGATTTACACACAGTAGACGTAGTATGGAAATCATCTTTTTGAGATTTGACTCCTTGAAATACAGTTGTTTGTTTGTATAAGACAACTTTGTTTGGGTTAACGTTTTTGCAAGACGGCTCTTTGGCAACTTAATTTAAAATTATAAAATAAAAATATTACTTTAAATCTTTGTCTGGATTTTTATATAAAAATAACATTTTTCGATTGATAACTTACGACTTACGAGCGACGAATTAAAAGTGAACATATAGTGAACATAAAATTAGAACAAAAGATTACAAAAAAATACTTCGAACTCTTACTGTAAGTTTATTTCTATTGATTCGGCAGATAGAAGCACAGTACGCAGTTTTGAAGTTAAACGGAAATATTTACTAATGCTCGCTCGACTTAAGAAAAAATCAGTGCTGGGGATGAAAAAAAAATTCCACAGAGCCGGGGATAAATGTCATCCCCGGCAGGGATGGCAATAGCTAAAGCAGAGCCGGGGATGACAGTCCTCAGTGCCGGGGATATCCCCGGCATCCCCCGGCGGTAAATCGAGCACTGTTGGTCAAGCACCTTTAGTTGTGCCGAAAAATTATAAGCTCGTAGTCAATTGTATACAGAATGAGGGGATGATTTAGTGAATGGGTCTAATAAGTCGGTACATTTCACGCCACGTGTAAAGATCGCAAAAATAATAATAATAAGGTGTGAGGATGAGGAAGGGGAATTAAATTATCACCTTTGTTTTTTTTTTTCAAACCATCACAATGCTATGAGCGTGGTGACATTCCTTTAAATCACAACTTCATAGCTGTAACAACATTATTACAATAGAGGAGTGAGTCCAGAAGTGATTGTACGGAATTAGTACGGATCCTGACAGAAATAGATGCAAAGCTGTCCACAAAGAGATGATTGTAAGATATAAATATATCACTCAAAATATAATAATATATCGTGCTATCAAACTTTCGGAAACTGCGGAATTTGATATTTCTGGACAAAGATATTGTGCTATTAAATTTATGTAGGCCTATAAAGTTTAGAAAAATACCAAACACTCTTTGTTTCCCAAATGTTAATTTATTAATTGACAACGACACCCGAAGTGATAACATCTGCTTTATTCGCCTACTGTCTTATAATTAAATCTTGATTGATAGCCTACCTCAAGTGTGATACAGCTGACAACAGTGACTTGTTTGATTAACCTTTACATGAAATGTAACATAAGACTAGTGCTATATAGACTATGACCTAATAAACCATTTGAAGAAAATTATTTGCAAAAGCTTTATTTCGCAGTGGTTATATGATGAAAACAATGCATGGCACATCTTTAAACATCTGTGGCCAGCTTGAAATAGGAATTCCTGTATCTTTATTTTCTCTTAAAAAATCCAGTATATACTTCTCTATAGTCTATAGAACTCGCACCACATTGTTTACTTTAAAGGTCAACGTTGATTTTCAGTCAGTGTAGGCCTATATTTAGCCCATGAACCAGGCAAGTGTAAATTTTTACCTAAATTTTAATCTAGACACAATCATTGCAAAACGATATATCAAATATGTAGGGCAGCAGTTAAATAGTTTAAATTCAACAAGTGAAATAATTTCTAAAAAATATCAAAGCATAAAAAATATGCAAAAGGTATCCACTATGTTGAACAAAAAAAAATGAATATATCAAATCTGAAATGTATCTAAGTTAACGAGTAAGAGAACTATTATTTAAAAAAAAAAAAGACCGAAAGGCAGAGCAAGAAACAGATGGATATATTCTTATGATGTCGAGAAAGACATTAAAGCCCTATTATTGTGAGAGGGTAGAAAGACGGCAGTTAATCGGGAAAAGTGACTAGAACGGCAGTCTAGAGGTCTAATGAGACGTGGGCACAGTGGCGTCACTATGGTTGGTGTCACCCGGGGCCGGTGAGGAAAATTCAGGGTGTCACCGAAGAGGGGAGTAGTACGGCAAGATAGAGGTCTAATGACCGAATAGATGAGTAGTACGACAAGATAGAGGTCTAATGACCGAATAGATGAGTAGTACGGCAAGGGACGGATGGCCAAGTGGTGTAGTTACTCGACTGTCGACCTGAGAGTCCTGAGTTCGATCCTCGGTGAGGCCCATGAAATTTTTCCAGGTGAAATTCGGTACATAGTCGTCCCATAAGTCCACCCAGCTTTAAATGGATACCTGACTTAAGTTGGGGAAGTAAAGACGACTGGGCGTTGTGCTAACCACACAATCCCTTCATATGCCGAGGTTATAGAAACAGATGAATTCTACACTTCATCTGCCCCGATGGCCCGTTAGGGCTAAGGGATCTTTACTTACTTACTTACTTACGGCAAGGTAGAGGTCTAACGACCGAAAAGATGAGTAGTACGGAAAGAGAGAGTTCTAATGACCAAAGAGATGAGTAGTACGGCAAGATAGAGGTCTAATGACCGAATAGAGTAGTACGGCAAGATAGAGGTCTAATGACCGAATAGATGAGTAGTACGGCAAGATATATGTCTAATGAGACGTAGAGCTAAATGAGAAGAGGAAAAAGAATATAGGCCTAAAAAATTTTGAGATTTTAACATATAATACTAATAGAACCCTTTTAATTGTTCACTAGTTTAACATGTGACCAATTTCTAATAAATTGTGTTAAGCATTACATATCTAAACTGAAAATTGCATTAGGGTTTTATAATATGTGACTGACCTGACCAAAACACAATAAATAAGTAAATGTCTATGTTTAGTACTGCATCTGGCTATAGTCAGTTACAATTACAAAAAAAAGTAGGTAACTGACCAATACATAAGAAATGAAGTAGGTGACTGACCAAATTAGGTGACTGGCCAATACATAAGAAATGAAGTAGGTGACTGACCAATACATAAGAAATGAAGTACGTGACTGAGCAATACATAAGAAATGAAGTATTGACTGACCAATGTATGTAACTGACCAATACACAAGAAATGAAGTATTTAACTGACCAATACATAAGAAATGAAGTATGTGACTGACCAAAGTAGGTGACTGGCAAATACACAAGAAATGAAGTATGTAACTAACCAAATACATAAGAAATGAAGTAGGTGACTGACCAAAGTAGGTGATTGACCAATACACAAGAAATGAAGTATGTAACTGACCAATACATAAGAAATGAAGGCCCGTGTTATGTATTAAAACTGGCTATGGTCAGACTGAGTACGTGTATTTCATCATTTCTTTGTGTCATGTGTGATCTTTGTCCTAATCTTACAGCTTCAGAAATGGGACGTATCATATTTACCAAGTGGTATCGAGTAACTGGGTCAACCGACAACGTTCATCACGTACATGTGCCTGCCTACACAATTTGTTTGGCACTCACTAAAACTCTACTTTAGTGTGTGGTTGTACACAGCATCTCTCTGTGATCATCCCCCGTGGTTCTGTGTGTCCATCTGTCTGTCTCTTTCAATCTGCTTCACGCCCAACACACATCAGTCAGCAACTATCATCACGTGTATTGTGCATTACATGTAACAAACATTGTACCCCAATGCACCAAATGATTCTCAAACTTTTGCGATTAACAGACCTACTAAGTAACTGCTTCAATTTTCGCGACCCACCCTAGTATAAAGTAAATATAAGGATAACAGAAATGAAATCTAAAGTTTTCTGTATTGACTTAAATTTACTGTATTGACTAAAGTTTACTGCATTGACTAAAGTTTACTGTATTTACTAAAGTTTTACCGTATTTATTAAAGTTTACTGTATTGACTAAAGTTTACAGTATTTTGTAAAGTTTACTGTATTGACTAAAGTTTACTGTATTTAGTAAAGTTTACTGTATTTACTAAAGTTTTACTGTTTTAGTAAAGTTTACTGTATTGACTTAAGTTTACTGTATTGACTAAAGTTTACAGTATTTTGTAAAGTTTACTGTATTGACTAAAGTTTACTGTTTTTAGTAAAGTTTACTGTATTTGCTAAAGTCCACTCTCATTAAATAATGAACAATTTTGGATAGCCACTTTTAATCAGCTGGCGACTCACCAGTTGATGGAAAGGAGTTGGGCGGAGGGTGGGTTCTGTCGAGAGGATATTGTGTATAACGGGGGGGGGATGATTTTAGGCGGTGTTCTGTATAACAGCATACGTAGATTAAATGTTGGATATAATTAAACTATATTCAAACTAGTGACCACATTCATTAAATACCAACTTAAGATTTGATCACAGATCGATGAAGACACATACCATTATTTTATTTCTTTCTACTTAAAGATTATAATCACTGCACGCTTCAGTGAACATAAATAAAGTGTATTAGATTACTGGCTACGTGCTACCTTGACGGGGGTGTCATTAAGACAAAGTTTCAACATAATACTGACAAAGTTTGTGGGAAGGGGAGGGGACTGTTTATAAGTACTTTTTTAAAGCTTCAGTTTATAAAATAAATAAAACTTAACGTGGACAGAGCTGATTTTGTGTTCTCGTGTTATTACCGTTAATTGATTTGTTTAAAGGTAAGAGCGATTCATCTTTTTAAATGTCGGGTTTATTATGTTATTAACGTAATTCTGTCATTATTTATTTCAGAATAATTAGGTAAAATTGAATTTAAAAAAATCAATTACGTTTTCCTTTTTTTAAGGTTGTCTTTTTCTTCGCTCGTTTCCCCCTTCTTCACACACAGGAGTGGAGCAGCACATTTCTACATATTGGCACATAAAATCTAGATCGTAGTATAGACATCAAAATATATCTTATAGAGCTGTAAACAAATCATCATAATGGGATGTCCAATAATATGTCATAATTAAGTCAAATTGTCTTTTATAGAGTCATCCAATAATATATCCTAATTAATTCAAATTGCGTCATATAGAGACGTCAAATAATATAACAGAGAAATTGAAGTTAATATTTCAAAGACAGAAAGATATGTGTCACAATCTTAAAATATATAAAGACATCGGTGTATTTTCTGGAGACGTCAGGATGTACCTCATAGCGACATCAAAATATGTCTCAATGAAATGTCAAAAAATTAATCGAAACGTCAAAAAAAAAGATCATATAGAGACGTCCAATGTATACATGAGAGACACAGAGGTGCACTTAGCGAATGTCAATCTACTTCACAGGCTAGATCAAACATTGGCACATAGGGCCCGTAGACCAAACCTGTTTGGCAGTTTAATTATGCCTGCCTTCTTCTCTGCTCGTTCACCTCAGTTTAATTATGCCTGCCTTCAACTCTTCTCTGCTCGTTCACCTCGGTTTAATTATGCCTGCCTTCAACTCTTCTCTGCTCGGTCACCTCAGTGACAATGACATATGCTACTTCACCTAAACATTCCATGCTGCCCTTCTGCTAGATTTAAGAACACATTGTGTCTCACGGCTCAAAAAGTTAGCACACCCCTGAACTAGATACTTAAATGGTTAAGAATTCTCTTGACTACGAAATTAATTGGACGATTCCTAGTTGTATACGCTAACCATATTTGAGTTGTGTGTGCTATGATAAAGCACAATTTAATATGATTTGTGTGTAACCCAGTACACCCCAGTATCTATCAGCAGTTCATATGTCAAGTAAATCTCTCGTATTTCTACACCTGTGGTTGGCTTAACACGTTCTATGTGTTACACCTGAATAAATTATTGACGATTAAACAAGGTCTTAGTCCAGCTAGATAGCCAGTTGTAAGATCGTTTGTTAGAATGGTTAATTTTTTCGACAAATGCTACATGTAAATACTGGAATGTTCTGATATCAGTTTACACGTCATTATTAAGTCATTATAATACAGTTGTAAGCAGGCCATACAATACTGCAATGTTCTGATATCAGTTTACACGTCATTATACTACAGTTGTAAGCAGGCCATACAGTACTGCAATGTTCTGATATCAGTTTACACGTCATTATAATACAGTTGTAAGCAGGCCATACAATACTGCAATGTTCTGATATCAGTTTACACGTCATTATAATACAGTTGTAAGCAGGCCATACAATACTGCAATGTTCTGATATCAGTTTACACGTCATTATAATACATTTGTAAGCAGGCCATACAATACTGCAATGTTCTGATATCAGTTTACACGTCATTATAATACAAATGTAAGCAGGCCATACAATACTGCAATGTTCTGATATCAGTTTACACGTCATTATAATACAGTTGTAAGCAGGCCATACAATACTGCAATGTTCTGATATCAGTTTACACGTCATTATAATACAGTTGTAAGCAGGCCATACAATACTTCATTTTAATGTGTTTTATTAAATACTCAAATCCTAAAACATAAATGTTATGTACGGTATGTCATTAGAGTACTGCAATGTTTATACATCAGTTTAATGTATGTCATTAGAGTACTGCAAAGTTTAAACATCAGTGTAATTATGTCATTAGAGTACTCCAAAGTTTAAACATCAGTGTAATGTATGTCATTAGAGTACTGCAATGTTTATACATCAGCTTAATGTATGTCATTAGAGTACTGCAATGTTTATACATCAGTGTAATGTATGTCATTAGAGTACTGCAATGTTTATACATCCGTGTAATGTATGCCATTAGAGCAGGGCCGCCGAGAGGGGGGGGGAAGGGGGTCATTGCCAGGGGGCCCGCATCTGTAAGGGGGCATAAAGGGGCCCGGCAGCCCCGACGATGTCAATTTTTTCACGACTCATTGTTTATTACGGGGGCCCGCAATGATGTCCTGCCCTGGGGCCCGCGTTGGCTCTCGGTGCCACTGCATTAGAGTACTGCAATGTTTAAACATCAGTTTAATGTATGTCATTAGAGTACTGCAATGTTTATACATCCGTGTAATGGTAATGTATGCCATTAGAGTACGGCAATGTTTAAACATCAGTTTAATGTATGTCATTAGAGTACTGCAATGTTTATACATAAGTTTAATGTATGTCATTTGAGTACTGCAATGTTTAAACATCAGTTTAATGTATGTCATTAGAGTACGGCAATGTTTAAACATCAGTTTAATGTATGTCATTAGAGTACTGCAATGTTTATACATCAGTGTAATGTATGTCATTAGAGTACTGCAATGTTTAAACATCAGCGTAATGTATGTCATTAGAGTACTCCAAAGTTTATACATCAGTGTAATGTATGTCATTAGAGTAATGCAATGTTCTATATTAATGTTCTATAGTAATGTACGTCAGTGTTCTGATATCCGTTTTATTGCATTTTTCAGATTCTAAAGTTCCGTCCATCATGCGGCTCTTCCAGGCCCAGCCCCTTTCAACTGAAACTGATCACGTGACTCCCGATTTGGATAAAAAGTTGAGAATGTTGAGACAAACAAATCAACTTGTGAAAGAAAAAGGTCTAAGAGTAGCAACCCCAGACAGGGTCAGATGTTACCTTTATTTATAGACAGGGTCAGATGTTACCTTTATTTATAGACAGGGTCAGATGTTACCTTTATTTATAGACAGGGTCAGATGCTACCTATATTTATAGACAGGGTCAGATGTTACCCTTATTTATAGACAGGGTCAGGTGTTACCTATATTTATAGACAGGGTCAGATGTTACCTTTATTTATAGACAGGGTCAGATGTTACCTTTATTTATAGACAGGGTCAGGTGCTACCTATATTTATAGACAGGGTCAGATGTTACCCTTATTTATAGACAGGGTCAGGTGTTACCTATATTTATAGACAGGGTCAGATGTTACCTTTATTTATAGACAGGGTCAGGTGTTACCTTTATTTATAGACAGGGTCAGATGTTACCCTTATTTATAGACAGGGTCAGATGTTACCTTTATTTATAGACAGGGTCAGATGTTACCTTTTTATAGACAGGGTCAGATGTTACCTTTATTTATAGACAGGGTCAGATGTTACCTTTTTATAGACAGGGTCAGATGTTACCTTTATTTATAGACAGGGTCAGATGTTACCTTTAATTATAGACAGGGTCAGATGTTACCTTTATTTATAGACAGGGTCAGATGTTACCTTTATTTATAGACAGGGTCAGATGTTACCTTTATTTATAGACAGGGTCAGATGTTACCTTTATTTATAGACAGGATCAAATATTACCTTTATTTATAGACAGAGTCAGATGTTACCTTTATTCATATTATTGATAGACTTTTTCTGGAAGAAATTTACTAGATGAGAAGGAAAAGTTGACACTTTGCAGTCTGTCGAAAAACTGGCCCACAAAATGTAATCTTAAGTCGTTGGTGTCAGTACTTGACATTCACACACCTGTGTGGCAAGTGTCAGTACTTGACAAACACACTCGCATGTGTGGCAACAGCATCAGTACTTGATATCCAGAAGAAATTGTAGTGTTGTTTTTGTCCCAGGTCATATTTTAGTTTCAGTTTTTATTTCGTTTTTTCTGTAATAATTTTAGTTTTCGTCTAGTTTTAGTCTTGCTTCTAATTTTAGTTTTAGTTTTAGTTCTCGTTGACGAAAAGTCAACATTTTCGTTAACGAAGGTTTTAGTTTTAGTTTTCGTGAACGAAAGCAACACTATATTTTAGTTCCAGTTTTTATTTCGTTTTTTCTGTAATAATTTCAGTTTTCGTCTAGTTTTAGTCTTGCTGCTAATTTTAGTTTTAGTTTTAGTTCTCGTTGACGAAAAGTCAACATTTTCGTCAACGAAGGTTTTAGTTTTAGTTTTCGTCAACGAAAACAACACTAAGAAATTGGTTAATCTTAATCACATCTAAATGTATTACAGAAGATTATTAATGCTTTTATTTTTATCTTTTCAGACGGCTATCCTGGAACTTGCCAGTAACTTTGAGAAAAGAAAACTTGGCAAACAACAACAAATATTGACCGACATAACAAAACGGTGTCGTGAGCAGGAAATCCAGGATTTATCCTTCAAGTTGACCACAAAATGTGACCTGCAGTCTACGCCACGTCTCACCAGTGACAGCTCCTTCTACATGAATAAACGGTTTAATCTGGACAGAACATCTGAGCTCACACCCGACTCCATCATGTATGCTGGTATGTCCTAGCTTTGTATTCAGCATTGGACTGTACGTAGTTAGTGGGTAGAGATGAAGTAGCAGCTTGAATAGGGGGGGGGGGCAGACCTTTTTGTGTATTTCAACTAAATAAAGGGGGGAGTTTACTCTATCTTGAACAGGTCTATACATAACTCGTTTTTTGTTGGTCTATCCAGGAACGACAATCTCTGAAACGTTGCCTCCAGAAAAGTCTTACAAGTTTTTCCCGGCCAGGGCCAAGTACATACAGCAGAACAAACTCCATGGAGACCAGTTGCATCAGTTCATCGCGGGCTCTTGGGGATTCCGGCAACTTCCGGTGGAACAATTGAAGTCTACAGAGACTTGTAGAACTGGACATCCTGAGAAAACTTTAATCAAACTGACCAACCGTTTCCGCCACATGCGGGGCCGATATAAGAATGACAACAGGAGGCACTCTCCTTTAACGTCTCCCAAACTGTTGCCTGGACTGAACTATTTATATCTGGGATTGACAGACCGCGGCTCATATTCTACAATCGCCGTACAGAAACCTAACAGCCTTTCGTCGGTTAATCACGTTGATCCTGGTCACACAGCTAGTGACTGCGACCTGGGTACAGAAGATTGCCATCAGACAGTTAAACACAGATGCGTCTCTCGGGATGTACATGGCGCCCCACAAGTCCCCAGCATGGAGTCTATTGGACGAGCATTTGCTCAGAGTTTTAACGAATAGCAAACTCAGATTAGACTCCTTGACTTAAAACAGAGATTTACAATTAGATTTTTTAAAAATTGTATGTTAAAAGTATAAAGAAATGTGTTTGAATAGAAAAAAATATAATCATTTGCTGTCTGAAATGAATTTAAATCTTATCCGAAATCTTGGCACTATTTTATACAGTAGTCCCTACATTTTACTGTATTAGTTCTAAAGTTGTGAAGACATCAAAGTCAATGGTCATCTTAGAGGAACAAGAAAACTCACAATAAGAGCAACAAAATGCTCGGTGAGTGACAAAACCGTCAAAGCATAATGACTTTTTCACCAACAGTCCACAGCGGTTGAAACATGGAAGCCTTGATCTTTTCGTGTTTAAATGCTGCATTTTAATAATTCTCAAATATGACGGTCTAAGGCAGTGGTTCTTAAACATTAACGCTTCACGACCCACTGACAAGAGTTTGGGTTACGTGACCCACTATAAATTGTTTAGTTTTCGCGACCCACTGACAAGAGTTTGGGTTACGTGACCCACTATAGGCCTAAAATATTTAGTTTTCGCGACCCGCCTACAAAAAGAAAAATACGACAAGGAAGAGATAAAATCTTAACTAATTGTAAAAATAGATTTCCCTTTTCACTGTGTAGATGTACAAACATATAGTTTGTAATATAAAGAAAAATAGAGTTTTAATTTTGCTTTATTATAAATTTAAATAATTCACCTTAAAGTCGCCCGCGTCCGACACTTTGAGAATCACTGGTCTAAGGAACATATTATATATATATAAATATATATATATATATATACAGCGGCGTAGCGTGGGTATCGGCCGCCCAGGGCGGAAGACGATTTTGCTGCCCTTTCATTTAGGTATTTCAATTTAATCTATACATTTTTGCCGCCCCCCTAAAAAGTAATAAAAAGTGCCGCCCGGTGCGAACCGCACCCACCGCCCCCCCCCTAGGTACGCCACTGTAAATATATATATACAATATAGCTGTATATCATATAGAATGTATATCATATAGAATGTATATCATATAGAACAGCGGTTCTCAACTTTTTCGCGACTGTATCCCATGGGTTGCGAACGTATAATATGTCAGCGGGTAACCCTCATAGTCATACGTAAATCCGCGCGAATCAATGTACTTATTTTCATAATGGAGTATTCTTACCTTTCTAATGCGATATTTGGTCACGTGGTTTTCGTGATGGGTCATGCAGCAAATTGGCGACCTTCTTCGAACTCTTGGTTGTTTCAAAGAAAAGTATACATTGCTGTGTACCACTGCATAACCTTTCCAGTTTCCCAGCCTCTATTGATGAGTAAAAAATTCCGCCATTGTGTTTTTTTTTAATAGTTAGGCACCTAAATATCGATGCATATAAAGCAATAAAACAAATAGAACGGCTTTTCAGAAGTATCTTTTTAAATTGACAATGTGCACTCTCTATAATGTATTCTGTTGTGGATTCTAATTTTTTTTTCTGGCCTATAAATAGTTAATGCAAGTAATGCTTGATAATAACTGTGGTAAATATTTATAAACATGTGCAAATACTTGTATATATCTCTATACCTATAAGAGGCATTTGCTGTCTGTCTGTCTGTCTGTTCCCTTATAACTCAAGATGCAGACAAACAAATAACGTGAAATTTGTTACACATACACATAATTACATGGGGAAGGTTATAGGACAGGTTTCGTTTCATATCGATGGGTAGTTTAATTGTAATTAATTTTTTTTTATTTTAGTATTTTACTATATTAAAGTAATCTCGACGGCGCCATAAATAAAATTCCTCTGTGACGTCATTTCCCGATGATCGAATAGAACTTGCGCGCTGGTGCTGTATTGTGCCTTTGTGATGCAAAGAATTGTTGTTGTTTTTTCATGCTCCCTGATTTGTACAGTTTGAGGAAGATAAAGGAATGAAGAAGGATTTCAGAAGAAGTGTGAAGCCATAATAATAAGTATATATATATATATATATATATATAGAGAGAGAGAGAGAGAGAGAGAGAGAGAGAGAGAGAGAGGGAGAGAGATAAAGAGAGAGAGAAAGAGAGAGAGGGGGCAGGAGGAGAGAGAGAGAAAAGGAGGGTAGGAGGGAGGGAGGGGGAGAGCGGAGGGATGGACAGGGGGGAGAAAAGGAGGGAGAGAGAGAGGAGATGGGGGAGAGGGAGTAGGGGGAGATGGAGAGAGAAATGAAGGGAGGGAGAGAGGGGTAGGGAGGGAGAGAGGGGAGGGAGGGAGAGAGAGAGGGTGGGAGAGAGGGAGGGAGATAAAGAGTGAGGGGGCAGGGAGGGAGAGAGAGGGAATGAGGGAGGGATGAAGGGGGAGGGAGAGAGAGGTGGAAAGGGGAGGGAAGGAGAAAAGGGAGAGAGAGGGAGATGGGAGAGGGAGCAGGGAGGAGAGGGAGATGGGAGAGGGTGGGAGAGAGGGAGGGAGAGAGATAAAGAGTGAGGGGGGCAGGGAGGGAGAGAGAGGTGGAAAGGGGAGGGAGGGAGAAAGGAGGGAGAGGGGGAGGGAAGGAGAGAGGGAGGATGGACGTTGGGAGAGGGGGGCAGGGAGGGAGAGAGAGGTGGAAAGGGGAGAGAGGGAGATGGGAGAGAGATGGGAGAGAGGGAGGGAGAGGGAGGGAGGGAGAGGGAGGGAGGGGGAGGGAGGGAGGGAGAGAGGAAGGGAGAGAGGGGGTAGGGAGAAAACAGAAGGTAAACAGAAAACCTTATTTTAAACCCGGGCAAAGCCGGGTACTTGCAACTAGTATATATATATATATATATATATATATATATATATATATATATACTCTTTATTATTTTTTTTTATTATTTCTAAAATGTCGTTGCTGTTTTTTTTTTGTTCAATGGTAAGTTTGTGTTGGTCTTTGTGTCTCACTAACAGGCCTAGATAACAACATATCAAGTGTATCACTAACACTGCTCTGTTCACGTGTTCGTGTTTAGACTTGAACGAATTATCAATCAATGATGTCAACAATAAACAAAATTGAATTAAATTTGGAAAGCTACTAAAGAGAAGTTATTCATTCTATTTTTTCTTGTGTGTTTGCATTCTAAGCAAGCCGAGTACATGTTAGTAAAGCGCTAAATTTAATTCAGAATAAAAACACATTAACTGTCAAAATACCCCAATTATCAAAATACATATTATCAAAATAAATTATCAAAATACATTAATTATCAGAATACACTTATTATCAAAAATACAATAATTATCAATATACTTTAATTATCAAAATGCATGCCATTAAGTTATATATAGAATTGAAGTGGCACACTTGTCAGTGAGCTGTGCACAATATGTAAATGACATACGTGCCATTAAGCTGTGCACATCGTTTAAAAGACACACTTGCCATTAAGATGTACCAGGGCCGGCTCTAGGCAAAGGCGACATAGGCAGCTGCCTAGGGCGCCAAATTGCTTGGGGGCGCCAAATTTTAGGAAAAAAAACTTTCAAAAATTCAAAAAAAAAAAAATTATCATTAGGCTATGGGGCTGTCCATAAAGTACGTCACGCTCCAAGGGGGGGAGGGGGTATGAGAAAGTGTGACAGTTTGTGACGGGGGGGGGGAGGGGTGTCAGGCCAAGTGTGACGTCACATTTTTATATATATATTTAATTTTCTTTCTAATTTAATTTTTTATTTTTATATTAAAACTTAATAGTTTTAAAAATAATTTTCAAAAAATTTTGTGAAACACTTGAATTAGTTTTATGTCAAAATAGCATGAAATGCATATCTTTTCAATGTGTTGTTCACAATTCCTCATGCTAGTTAGAAACGCTAATAAACTGGTGCAAAGCTTTGTGTTATGTGTAGCCTTACGGAAGTGTTATTATTTCTTTGTTGTCTGCTGCACAATTATATCACTGATAAAGAAATTTGGAATTTGTATTATAATACAAAAAAAGTAATTGAAGTTGCAATCCATCACTTCGTTAAAATAATTTTGATGCCTTATTCCTTGCAACTAATGCACCAGGAAGAAATGCTTATAATCGCGTGGAACGTCAAATGGCTCCATTTAGCATAGAATTGTCTGGTGTCATATTGCCAAAAGAACATTATGGGATCACTTTGATTCGCAGGGCAGAACAATAAATGAGGATTTGGAAAGAACAAACTTCAAGTGTTGCAGGTGAAACTTTAGCTGAAATCTGGTCGCATGTGATTGTTGACCAATTTCCAACAGTTGCAGAATATATCAACCCTGAGAAATCTGAATTGGATGCAGCAGGACTGATGTCGAAGGATAAGGAATGGTTTGACCATCATGTTCGCACCAGCCAATACTTCACTCAAATTGTGAAATGTCAGGACATAAAATGTTGCGACAAAGTACGGAGCTCATTTTTCAACGTTTTACCTTTGAGATTATTTCCTCCTTCAAATCCAATCCCAATCAACCAAACAACTGATGGACTCAGAGCTTCAGAAAGAGCAGATGCAGATGCTCATAAATTTCCTTCATTGTTTGTGGCACAAATTCTCAAATTTGATGACATTATGCCAAGATCAACAAGAGTTTTTAAAGTGCAACCATATGATCTTTATTGTCCATCTTTTCAGATCAGCTTTCATGATCGAATTTGCAAAGTGTGTCACTTATACTTTGCCTCACTAACAATGTTGAAGAAAAATACAGGATAACACAGAGCTCGGGCGCAGGAGAATGTAAAAAAGTAAAGTTCCATTAGCCCTATAGGGCCATCGGGGCAGATGAAGTGTAGAATTCATCTGTTTCTATAACCTCGGCATATGAAGGGATTGTGTGGTTTGCACAACGCCTATCCGCCTTAACTCCTCCAACATAAAGTCAGGTACCCATTTAAAACTGGGTGGAATTGGGGACTTTCACCAGGACCTGAAAAAGTCCTAAGATTCTCACCGAGATTCGAACCCGGGACCCTCCGGTCGACAGTCAAGCGCTCTACACCACTCGACCACCCGTCACCTAAGAGAATGTGCCAACCCCAAATTTTCCAGAATCAACTCAGATAAAATGCATCCGTCCTCCTCTGAGAATCGCTGCTAGAAGGCAAAGAGAACTCATGGCAATTATTGGCAGCATGGAAAATGCACATTCAGAGGATGTTGAGTGGCTAGATGAGGATGAAGTTGATCTGTCTGCAATTAATCTTCCAGGAAACGATGATGGGGAAAGATTTATGTCAGTCGTAACTATGGATGAACACTTATCTTCACAATGGATGGATGATTTCTAGTGATTTTTTAAAAAATAAAACATAATTCACAGGCTTATTATAAACATATTCAATATAGCACCAGAGCTGCTCACATAATTTGTCAATCTAGTCCTTTTTTTAGTCGCATTGTTTTGTTGCCATTTTTTATTATTTAATCACTGGTTGAGGTCAGTTTCCCTAATCTACTTCTTATCCTGTGTCAATAGAATGCATAATCGGAAGATTATCTCAAAGTTGACCCCACTCATTGTAAATGAATAGGTAGCAGAGAAATGATGTTTATTATATAATTTTCAAGCCTAATTTTTGCATTTTTTTTCAAAGTCAATTGATTGAGTTACTGTTTCAAAGAATAACTGAGACTACTGTTGACAATTGGTTATTCTACTATTAAAGTCATTTAATAATCTGATAGTTATTTTAATATTTATATTTTAAGGCAGTTTAATAGTGAAGTGCGATTTAAGTTTTCGATTAAATTTTAATTAGCTATTATTGAAATTTTTTTTCAAAAGTGTGACGTACTTTAGGGGGGGGGGTCCTGAGATTTGTGACACTTTGTGACAGGGGGGGAGGGGAGGGGGTCAAAAATCGTCAAAAATAGCGTGACGTACTTTATGGACGGCCCCTATGCCTGTGTACACAGTACACTTATAACCTTATATAAACAGTTTTAAAAAAATCCAGGAACCGCTACTCCAGGAAGTGTTGATTGTTGTCTTTTAAGAAAGTTTGAAATTGGATCAATCCAATCAAGGCAACATCACTGTTCCAATCTAGGCAACTACGACCTACGTTTGCTGGTCACCGTGTAGTTCAGACACAGATCAACTTACTCCTATTATCGCTCACTAACTTACAAAAAGCATCAACAAGCAATGTGTAACGCAAATATTATTTTTATTTATTAAGGAATCATACCTTTGCACTCGTTACTTTGCTTTTCTAAAGATAGATGAATGTTCGCCGAAACTTGTTTCATTCGATATATTTAAACACATTTCAAAATAAGAACTTTAACTAGATCACACGATAGTATCCGGTAAGAATAGCACTACTAACGTTGAGCAAATCAACAATAATGTATGTATGCGCCGATAATTCAGTGTTCTATTAGTGCCCTGTAGTAAATAACTGTTAGATCAGCAGCATTTTTTCAAATTTGTATTGCATACAATTGTGACCAAGAGGTTATATACCTTTGCTTGTTACCAAATACACAAGTTTGGAGCTTTTTAACTTTAAAAGTAAATTGCGAATGTGTAAAAAATTGTATATCAATCGACCTCAATATTAAATTAGTGGATTTTCGTTTTACATCCTCACATAACTAGCCATGTCAAAAAAAAATTCTGGTGCACAAAACCGAAAAAAAAAGCTAAGCAAGAGATAGATGCAGCCATTTATAAAGACTCATTGCTACAGTTTCTAAAGAAAAACATTGAAAGTGACGATGGATTGCTAAATCAACAAGCCAAACAAGTGAAAGTCATGCAAATATGCAAGAATCAACATCATCCACATATGTAGATACTATAGTAACTGGTATCCAGGAAAATATTAGTATTGCAACATATTCTGAAGGTTTTGCTGAGTAGAAATGAGATTAGAAGCAGTGGTTTCACCAACAGAGACAGCATTAGAAAATAGAGATGATCATAATTTCAAAAAAGAAACAGTTGAGCAAGTTCCATATTTTGATTTTCCAGATGTTAATAAACAGCTCATAAATTTTGAAGATCCTGCATTGTGGCCTAAAAACTCAGGTTCGACTCGGATTATTTTAGTTACAAAAGGACCAGTGCAGACAAAACAAACTTTGTTTCCAAAAACTATGAACAGAAGATTTAATGCAAAACATTATGTGCATAAACTTGACAATGGCGAAGAATTGCCACGATCTTGGCTTGTCTACTCAACTTCTACAGACTCGGTCTTTTGTTTCTGTTGCAAAATCTTTTATAAATCTCAATTCTCATTTGCAATGGCAACAAGCGGTTGTTTGTAATGATTGGAAAAACTTATCAAATACTTTATCGTCACATGAAAAATCAGTACATCATATGGATACATATTTGTAATGGAAAGAAATTGAAGCACGTCTCAGATAAGGTAATTGTATCGATACAATAAACCAACGTCTTATGTTGCAGGAAATTCAACACTGGAGGGCCGTTCTTAATAGACTCCTTGGTTTGGTAGGAGTTCATGCTTCTCAAAATTTGGCATTTCGTGGCAAATCAGACAAATTATATGATACTAGTTGCAAGTACCCGGCTTTGCCCGGGTTTAAAATAAGGTTTTCTGTTTACCTTCTGTTTTCTCCCTACCCCCTCTCTCGCTTCCTCTCTCTCTCCCTCCCTCCCCCTCTCTCCTTTTCCCTCCCTCCCTCTCCCTCCCTCTCTCCCATCTCCCTCTCTCCCCTCTCCCCCTCCTTCTCTCCCACCGCCCATCCTCCCTCCCTCCTCTTTCCCTCTCTCTCCCTCCCTCCTCTTTCCCTCTCTCTCCCTCCCTGCCCCCTCTTTCTCTTTATCTCTTCCTCCCATTTCTTTCATCCTCTCCCTCTCTCCTTCCCTCCACTCTCTCCCTCCCTAACCCCTCTCTCCCTCCTTTCTCCCTCCCTCCCCTTTCCACCTCTCTCTCTCCCTCCCCCTCTCTCCCCCTTCCTCCCTTCCTCATTTCCTCTCTCTCCCTTCCTGCCCTCCTCACTCTTTATCTCTCTCCCTCCCTCTCTCCCACCCTCTCTCTCCCTCCCTCCCCTTTCCACCTCTCTCCCTCCCCTCTCTACCTCCTTCCTTTCTCTCTCCCTCTCCCCTGCTCCCTCCCCATCTCCCTCTCCCCCCTGCTCCCTCTCACATCTCCCTCCTTTTCTCCCCCCTGTCCATCCCCCCCTCCCTCCTCTCTCCCCCTCCCTCCGTCCCTCCTACCCCCTCCTTTCCTCTCTCTCCTCCTGCCCCCCCTCTCTCTCTCTTTATCTCTCTCCCTCCCTCTCTCTCTCTCTCTCTATATATATATATATATATATATATGTATGTATATATATATATATATATATATATATATATACACTTATTATTATGGCTTCACACTTCTTCTAAAATCCTTCTTCATTCCTTTATCTTCCTCAAACTGTACAAATCAGGGAGCATGAAAAAACAACAATTCTTTGCATCACAAAGGCACAATACAGCACCAGCGCGCAAGTTCTATTCGATCATCGGGAAATGACGTCACAGAGGAATTTTATTTATGGCGCCGTCGAGATTACTTTAATATAGTAAAATACTAAAATAAAAAAAAAGTAATTACAATTAAACTACCCATCGAGATGAAACGAAACCTGGCCTATAACCTTCCCCATGTAAGTATGTGTATATTTAACAAATTTCACATTATTTGGTTATCTGGATCTTGAGTTATAAGGGAACAGACAGACAGACAGACAACAAATGCCTCTTATAAGTATAGAGATGAGCAATGGCAATTTTTTAAAGTTTGTAGAATACATTGCCACTTTTGACCCAGTTGTGAAAGATCATCTTAAACGGATAGAAAGTGAGTCATCCGACAGTTTAAAGTATGTTCACTACCTGGGCAAAAATATCCAAAACGAACTTATCAATTTACTAGGAACTTATGTTCAAAACATTATAGTTCCTGATGTTAAAAAAGCAAAATATTTCTCAATAATACTTGATGGTACCCCAGATGCAGGCCATGTTGAGCAGATGACGCTGGTAATCCGATTTGTCACAACCTTAGAGAAAGATGAAAATGAGCAAGGAAGAGTAGTTGTGCGCGAACATTTCATAGAATTTATTCCGTTACAAAACACAACTGCAGAAGCAAAAGCAAGACGAGTTAAATATAAAATATAAACTAAAGAATACACAAAGTTACAAAGAACTTGGAGTTGGACTCATTTTTACTAGGCTACACATGCACCTAAATCATATGATAGTAACAGCATGACTGCATGAACTAAATTTTAGCAATTATTTGTTATATCATACTATAGGCACTGTATAGATATACTTCTTATTTTTTAAATGCTACAAGTAATTCTAAATTTATTAGTTTTATTACATTAACAGTTACTAAATTTTTAACAAAAATTATTAAATTATTAAATAAAATTTGGTTTCATTTGAGTTTCCTCTTCATTCTCTCAATTTTCGTATGAATTATCTGAGGTCCAGTAGCATCTGTTGCAAAAATCGTATCTTAATTTTTATGTCTTCTCTGTAATATGGCTCTCGGTGTCTGTACTGGTTTCCAATTTCCCACTCTTTACTGTTCATGCAGAAGGGGGGGGGTGGGGTCCTAAAAGATGACTGCCTAGGGCGCCTAATTGCCTGGGGACGGCTCTGAGATGTACACATCGTTTAAAAGCCACACTTGCCATTAAGATGTGCACATCGTTTAAAAGCCACACTTGCCATTAAGATATACACATCGTTTAAAAGCCACACTTGCCATTAAGCTGTACACATCGTTTAAAAGCCACACTTGCCATTAAGCTGTACACATCGTTTAAAAGCCACACTTGCCATTAAGCTGTACACATCGTTTAAAAGCCACACTTGCCATTAAGCTGTACACATCGTTTAAAAGCCACACTTGCCATTAAGATGTGCACATCGTTTAAAAGCCACACTTGCCATTAAGATATACACATCGTTTAAAAGCCACACTTGCCATTAAGCTGTACACATCGTTTAAAAGCCACACTTGCCATTAAGCTGTACACATCGTTTAAAAGCCACACTTGCCATTAAGCTGTACACATCGTTTAAAAGCCACACTTGCCATTAAGCTGTACACATCGTTTAAAAGCCACACTTGCCATTAAGCTGTGCACATCGTTTAAAAGCCACACTTGCCATTAAGCTGTACACATCGTTTAAAAGCCACACTTGCCATTAAGCTGTACACATCGTTTAAAAGCCACACTTGCCATTAAGATGTACACATCGTTTAAAAGCCACACTTGCCATTAAGCTGTGCACATCGTTTAAAAGACACTCTTGCCATTAAGCTGTACACATCGTTTAAAAGCCACACTTGCCATTAAGCTGTACACATCGTTTAAAAGCCACACTTGCCATTAAGCTGTACACATTGTTTAAAAGCCACACTTGCCATTAAGATGTACACATCGTTTAAAAGCCACACTTGCCATTAAGCTGTACACATCGTTTAAAAGCCACACTTGCCATTAAGATGTACACATCGTTTAAAAGCCACACTTGCCATTAAGATGTACACATCGTTTAAAAGCCACACTTGCCATTAAGATGTACACATCGTTTAAAAGCCACACTTGCCATTAAGCTGTATATAGCGTTTAAATGCTAAGACAACAATTGAAAAAGGTAACATAGTTAATAGTCAAGTATTCAGGTATTATATAGGTCTTACTCTTATATTTATTTAAAGAGTTGAGGTCACGTAATAGAGATAAGAGATTTTCAAATCCTATTATCTGAGATTAGATTTAATACTATTGGTCATACGGCTTGATCTTTCAGATTCTTTTTTGTAGACTTGAGAACGAAATAATTGAGCTAATTATACCTTTTGTATAGGGCTTCTAGTAGCGGGATGGTCATGTATGGGTTGTTCGGAGCCCTACTGTTTTCTTATACAGTAAAAAAAAATACTTTAAAGAGCCGCGTTATAGTCCAGTAATTAAAAGTTTATGAACAAAGTTATTAAAAATAGAAATACAAACTTGGTCTTTGGGAGCCACATAAAGTCATTTAAGAGCCGCTTTAGGCAGCCCCTGTTCTAGAAATGTGAGAAATATTGTGCAAAGAGAAAGTTTTTTTTTTTTTAGTTTTGTGCAGATATAAGAACTTGATTAATTAGATAAAATTGAGAACTTGATTAATGAGCTAAAATTGAGAACTTGATTAATGAGCTAACATTGAGAACTTGATTAATGAGCTAACATTGAGAACTTGATTAATTAGCTAACATTGAGAACTTGATTAATTAGCTAACATTGAGAACTTGATTAATGAGCTAACATTGAGAACTTGAATAATGAACTAATTATTGAAAACTTGATTGCTGAGCTAACATTAAGAACTTGATTAATGAGCTAACATTGAAAACTTGATTGGTGAGCTAAGATTAAGAACTTGATTAATGAGCTAACATTGAAAACTTGATTGGTGAGCTAACTTTGAGAACTTGATTAATGAACTAATTATTGAAAACTTGATTGGTGAGCTAACATTAAGAACTTGATTAATGAGCTAACATTGAAAACTTGATTGGTGAGCTAACATTAAGAACTTGATTAATGAGCTAACATTGAAAACTTGATTAATGAGCTAATTATTGAAACTTAATTGGTGAGCTAACATTGAGAACTTGATTAATTAATGAGCTAATAATTGAAAACTTGATTGATGAGCTAACATTGAGAACTTGATTAATGAGCTAACATTGAGAACTTGATTAATGAGCTAATTATTTAGAACTTGATTGGTGAGCTAACATTGAGAACTTGATTAATGAGCTAACATTGAGAACTTGATTTATGAGCTAACATTGAGAACTTGATTAATGAGCTAACATTGAGAACTTGATTAATGAGCTAATTATTGAAAACTTGATTGGTGATCTAACATTGAGAACTTGATTAATGAGCTAATTATTGTAAACTTGATTAATGAGCTAACATTGAGAACTTGATTAATGAGCTAATTATTGAAAACTTGATTGATGAGCTAACATCGAGAACTTGATTGATGAGCTAACATTGAAAACTTGATTGATGAGCTAACATTGACAACTTGATTGGTGAGCTAACATTGAGAACTTGATTAATGAGCTAATTATTGTAAACTTGATTAATGAGCTAACATTGAGAACTTGATTAATGAGCTAATTATTGAAAACTTGATTAATGGGCTAACATCGAGAACTTGATTGATGAGCTAACATTGAAAACTTGATTGATGAGCTAATTATTGAAAACTTGATTGGTGATCTAACATTGAGAACTTGATTAATGAGCTAATTATTGTAAACTTGATTAATGGGCTAACATCGAGAACTTGATTGATGAGCTAACATTGAAAACTTGATTGATGAGCTAACATTAAGAACTTGATTGATGAGCTAACATTAAGAACTTGATTAATGAGCTAACATTGAAAACTTGATTGGTGAGCTAACATTGAGAACTTGATTAATGAGCTAATTATTGAAACTTGTTTGATGAGCTAACATCGAGAACTTGATTGATGAGCTAACATTGAAAACTTGATTAATGAGCTAACATTGAGGACTTGATTAATGAGCTAATTATTGTAAACTTGATTAATGAGCTAACATTGAGAACTTGATTAATGAGCTAATTATTGAAAACTTGATTGATGAGCTAACATCGAGAACTTGATTGATGAGCTAACATTGAAAACTTGATTGATGAGCTAACATTAAGAACTTGATTAATGAGCTAACATTGAAAACTTGATTGGTGAGCTAACATTGAGAACTTGATAAATGAGCTAATTATTGAAAACTTGATTGATGAGCTAACATTAAGAACTTGATTAATGAGCTAACATTGAAAACTTGATTGGTGAGCTAACATTGAGAACTTGATTAATGAGCTAACATTGAAAACTTGATTAATGAACTAATTATTGAAAACTTGATTGGTGAGCTAACATTAAGAACTTGATTAATGAGCTAACATTGAAAACTTGATTGGTGAGCTAACATTGAGAACTTGATTAATGAGCTAACATTGAGAACTTGATTTATGAGCTGACATTGAGAACTTGATTAATGAGCTAACATTGAGAACTTGATTAATGAGCTAATTATTGAAAACTTGATTGGTGATCTAACATTGAGAACTTGATTAATGAGCTAATTATTGTAAACTTGATTAATGAGCTAACATTGAGAACTTGATTAATGAGCTAATTATTGTAAACTTGATTAATGAGCTAACATTGAGAACTTGATTAATGAGCTAATTATTGAAAACTTGATTAATGAGCTAACATCGAGAACTTGATTGATGAGCTAACATTGAAAACTTGATTGATGAGCTAACATTGAGGACTTGATTAATGAGCTAATTATTGTAAACTTGATTAATGAGCTAACATTGAGAACTTGATTAATGAGCTAATTATTGAAAACTTGATTGATGAGCTAACATCGAGAACTTGATTGATGAGCTAACATTGAAAACTTGATTGATGAGCTAACATTAAGAACTTGATTAATGAGCTAACATTGAAAACTTGATTGGTGAGCTAACATTGAGAACTTGATAAATGAGCTAATTATTGAAAACTTGATTGATGAGCTAACATTAAGAACTTGATTAATGAGCTAACATTGAAAACTTGATTGGTGAGCTAACATTGAGAACTTGATTAATGAGCTAACATTGAAAACTTGATTAATGAACTAATTATTGAAAACTTGATTGGTGAGCTAACATTAAGAACTTGATTAATGAGCTAACATTGAAAACTTGATTGGTGAGCTAACATTGAGAACTTGATTAATGAGCTAACATTGAGAACTTGATTTATGAGCTGACATTGAGAACTTGATTAATGAGCTAACATTGAGAACTTGATTAATGAGCTAATTATTGAAAACTTGATTGGTGATCTAACATTGAGAACTTGATTAATGAGCTAATTATTGTAAACTTGATTGATGAGCTAACATCGAGAACTTGATTGATGAGCTAACATTAAGAACTTGATTAATGAGCTAACATTGAGAACTTGATTAATGAGCTAATTATTGAAAACTTGATTGATGAGCTAACATCGAGAACTTGATTGATGAGCTAACATTAAGAACTTGATTAATGAGCTAACATTGAAAACTTGATTGGTGAGCTAACATTGAGAACTTGATTAATGAGCTAATTATTGTAAACTTGATTAATGAGCTAACATTGAGAACTTGATTAATGAGCTAATTATTGAAAACTTGATTAATGAGCTAACATCGAGAACTTGATTGATGAGCTAACATTGAAAACTTGATTAATGAGCTAACATCGAGAACTTGATTGATGAGCTAACATTGAGAACTTGATTTATGAGCTGACATTGAGAACTTGATTAATGAGCTAACATTGAGAACTTGATTAATGAGCTAATTATTGAAAACTTGATTGGTGATCTAACATTGAGAACTTGATTAATGAGCTAATTATTGTAAACTTGATTGATGAGCTAACATCGAGAACTTGATTGATGAGCTAACATTAAGAACTTGATTAATGAGCTAACATTGAGAACTTGATTAATGAGCTAATTATTGAAAACTTGATTGATGAGCTAACATCGAGAACTTGATTGATGAGCTAACATTAAGAACTTGATTAATGAGCTAACATTGAAAACTTGATTGGTGAGCTAACATTGAGAACTTGATTAATGAGCTAATTATTGTAAACTTGATTAATGAGCTAACATTGAGAACTTGATTAATGAGCTAATTATTGAAAACTTGATTAATGAGCTAACGTCGAGAACTTGATTGATGAGCTAACATTGAAAACTTGATTGATGAGCTAACATTAAGAACTTGATTGATGAGCTAACATTAAGAACTTGATTAATGAGCTAACATTGAAAACTTGATTGGTGAGCTAACATTGAGAACTTGATTAATGAGCTAATTATTGAAAACTTGATTAATGAGCTAACATCGAGAACTTGATTGATGAGCTAACATTGAAAACTTGATTGATGAGCTAACATTAAGAACTTGATTAATGAGCTAACATTGAAAACTTGATTGGTGAGCTAACATTGAGAACTTGATCAATGAGCTAACATTGAGAACTTGATTAATGAGCTAACATTGAGAACTTGATTAATGAGCTAACATTGAGAACTTGATTTATGAGCTGACATTGAGAACTTGATTAATGAGCTAACATTGAGAACTTGATTAATGAGCTAATTATTGAAAACTTGATTGGTGATCTAACATTGAGAACTTGATTAATGAGCTAATTATTGTAAACTTGATTAATGAGCTAACATTGAGAACTTGATTAATGAGCTAATTATTGAAAACTTGATTGATGAGCTAACATCGAGAACTTGATTGATGAGCTAACATTAAGAACTTGATTAATGAGCTAACATTGAAAACTTGATTGGTGAGCTAACATTGAGAACTTGATTAATGAGCTAATTATTGTAAACTTGATTAATGAGCTAACATTGAGAACTTGATTAATGAGCTAATTATTGAAAACTTGATTAATGAGCTAACATCGAGAACTTGATTGATGAGCTAACATTGAAAACTTGATTGATGAGCTAACATTGAGGACTTGATTAATGAGCTAATTATTGTAAACTTGATTAATGAGCTAACATTGAGAACTTGATTAATGAGCTAATTATTGAAAACTTGATTGATGAGCTAACATCGAGAACTTGATTGATGAGCTAACATTGAAAACTTGATTGATGAGCTAACATTGACAACTTGATTGGTGAGCTAACATTGAGAACTTGATTAATGAGCTAATTATTGTAAACTTGATTAATGAGCTAACATTGAGAACTTGATTAATGAGCTAATTATTGAAAACTTGATTAATGGGCTAACATCGAGAACTTGATTGATGAGCTAACATTGAAAACTTGATTGATGAGCTAATTATTGAAAACTTGATTGGTGATCTAACATTGAGAACTTGATTAATGAGCTAATTATTGTAAACTTGATTAATGGGCTAACATCGAGAACTTGATTGATGAGCTAACATTGAAAACTTGATTGATGAGCTAACATTAAGAACTTGATTGATGAGCTAACATTAAGAACTTGATTAATGAGCTAACATTGAAAACTTGATTGGTGAGCTAACATTGAGAACTTGATTAATGAGCTAATTATTGAAACTTGTTTGATGAGCTAACATCGAGAACTTGATTGATGAGCTAACATTGAAAACTTGATTAATGAGCTAACATTGAGGACTTGATTAATGAGCTAATTATTGTAAACTTGATTAATGAGCTAACATAGAGAACTTGATTAATGAGCTAATTATTGAAAACTTGATTGATGAGCTAACATCGAGAACTTGATTGATGAGCTAACATTGAAAACTTGATTGATGAGCTAACATTAAGAACTTGATTAATGAGCTAACATTGAAAACTTGATTGGTGAGCTAACATAGAGAACTTGATAAATGAGCTAATTATTGAAAACTTGATTGATGAGCTAACATTAAGAACTTGATTAATGAGCTAACATTGAAAACTTGATTGGTGAGCTAACATTGAGAACTTGATTAATGAGCTAACATTGAAAACTTGATTAATGAACTAATTATTGAAAACTTGATTGGTGAGCTAACATTAAGAACTTGATTAATGAGCTAACATTGAAAACTTGATTGGTGAGCTAACATTGAGAACTTGATTAATGAGCTAACATTAAGAACTTGATTAATGAGCTAACATTGAGAACTTGATTAATGAGCTAATTATTGAAAACTTGATTGATGAGCTAACATCGAGAACTTGATTGATGAGCTAACATTAAGAACTTGATTAATGAGCTAACATTGAAAACTTGATTGGTGAGCTAACATTGAGAACTTGATTAATGAGCTAATTATTGTAAACTTGATTAATGAGCTAACATTGAGAACTTGATTAATGAGCTAATTATTGAAAACTTGATTAATGAGCTAACATCGAGAACTTGATTGATGAGCTAACATTGAAAACTTGATTGATGAGCTAACATTAAGAACTTGATTGATGAGCTAACATTAAGAACTTGATTAATGAGCTAACATTGAAAACTTGATTGGTGAGCTAACATTGAGAACTTGATTAATGAGCTAATTATTGAAAACTTGATTAATGAGCTAACATCGAGAACTTGATTGATGAGCTAACATTGAAAACTTGATTGATGAGCTAACATTAAGAACTTGATTAATGAGCTAACATTGAAAACTTGATTGGTGAGCTAACATTGAGAACTTGATCAATGAGCTAACATTGAGAACTTGATTAATGAGCTAACATTGAGAACTTGATTAATGAGCTAACATTGAGAACTTGATTTATGAGCTGACATTGAGAACTTGATTAATGAGCTAACATTGAGAACTTGATTAATGAGCTAATTATTGAAAACTTGATTGGTGATCTAACATTGAGAACTTGATTAATGAGCTAATTATTGAAAACTTGATTGGTGATCTAACATTGAGAACTTGATTAATGAGCTAATTATTGTAAACTTGATTAATGAGCTAACATTGAGAACTTGATTAATGAGCTAATTATTGAAACTTGTTTGATGAGCTAACATCGAGAACTGGATTGATGAGCTAACATTGAAAACTTGATTAATGAGCTAACATTGAGAACTTGATTAATGAGCTAATTATTGTAAACTTTATTGATGAGCTAACATTGAGAACTTGATTAATGAACAACTATTGAGAACTACCGTAAGAATTGTCCTATAGTTTAACATAATTTACTTTATTTGGCTAGACACTAGTCTATATAATACAAAACAAAAGGTTTACTTTTTGGACCCTTAAGAACTGTTGCTTTATGTCGTATTTGTTTGACATGATAATATCAATGCCGAGATGATATTTCTCTTCTTTATAAACATTATAAACAAGTAATCAGCTTCGTACTTCTATAAAACTTTATTGCAAGGACTCGTAATGCTTAAAATCGTGTATTGCCACGCGGTAAAGTGCTCGACTGTCAACTTGAAGGTATCTGGTTCGATCTCCAGTGAGGACCAAGGAAAATGTTCATGTCATGACTTAAGCCCTCCCTCCCCCCCCCCCCATATCTCCCGTGGTGCCTCCATGGCCGTTGCACTATCGGCTATGGTGGGTATGATAAAAGGGCATCATAAAAACCGTTCCTTTAGTGGTTTTATAGGATCGGTGAGATTTCATCTCAGCCTTACGGGGACTTCCCACAGATACAACAGTGTGCCAAACATTGCCATTCTCACCATATTAGAGGAGAAAGTTCAAATGTGAGTTACAAGATTTAAGCACACAGCCACAAACCAAAAGTGAAACCTATTAAAAGTTTATAAAAAGACACAACGACATTTTATATTGGAAAATAAATTTCCACTATTGATAATTGCAAATTATTGCTTTATTGTATATAAACCTAGTCCATCTTAAATTTATTCATAATACTGCTGATGAGAGTTGAATTTTTCATCCTATTATGCAGGACCGCAGACTAAAAAATCTTGGACTTTTGACTATTTTGACAACTGGGTCACCCTATTTTCGAGGTTCCCAACGTTGGTACGCGTACCCCGAGGGGTAGGGAAAGGTTATCCAGGGGTACGCAGCAATACATAATTTTCGTTTAAGACATCCCAGATCGCCAGTTTGCTGCGTGACTCATCACCAAACTTCGTACCCAAGTACCGCAGTGGAAAGAAAACTATACTTAGTATGCGTTATCAGAAATCAGCGGAGCTGACAAAATAAAGGGGACGGGTGGTTAAGAGCGTCCGACTCTCGGCCGGAGAGTCCTTAGTTCGAACCTCAATGAGAACCTTGGGATTTTTCACATCCTGGTGTAAGTCCCCAAGTCCATCTATCTTTAAATGGGTACCTGACTTTAATTTGGGGGAGTAAGTGCGGCTGGGCGTTGTGCTAACCACACAATCCCTTTATATGCCGAGGTTACAGAAACAGATGATTTCTATACAACATCTGCCTCGATGAGCCCTTATGGGGGCTTAGGGAAACTTTACTTTTTACAAAATAAGCTTACTAATATTGTCTGAGTGCCCTGTTGGGGGCGTGGATATGAGTGATTAATGGAAAGTATGGACAAATACAAACACAACAATTAGTATGTAGCCTACATATATGGAGATATATATTGCCACGTGGCATTAGTGTAGCGTAATCTAACGGGACATATAAACATGTAGCCGTGAGTTTTATTTAACATCTGCTTTGATATTTTGAAATATTCTCACATATTTTTTTTTTGACATGAACGTTATGCAAGTTCCATTTTTCCAGTTTAGCAGGTGACTTAAATAGCCAGACAATAAAGAGCCGGTCAATAATTTCCTTTCGCGTGTACCCCCAGGGTACCAAAAAAAAATCAACATATCACTCTAGCTAAGTTTATGATTAAAAAAGCATGTTATTAAATAATTAAAAGCTACAAAATAACCTTTTGGATGTAGCCTAATTACAATTCGCAATGTTTCAAACGTTTCTAATATGCGTTTATCATATTATACAGTCATATACAGAATGTTCTGTTACATTTTTTGTAAGGAATACAATAATTATTTATCAAATTGAAATTGCTAGATACATATTTAGCAAATCGCATAATCAATTACCTGGGGGGGGGGCTTTTATTTTATAATTCAGGGTAAAGGAAGAGAGTGCATAAGATTTGACATATAACATTATAATAGGTGTCTTTAAATGTTCTATAACCTTTTACCTTATATAATAACTGAACGGTCCTTATGAATAAATTGGTCAGCGGAATAAAGCTAACTGACGACTATCAAAACATTTGTGCTCTCTCTGCAAGTTGTTTGCGTGCGCACAGATTGTGAGGAAACATTGGTTTGTGTGCACTGTATATATTTTATTATTAATTTATTATATATGATGGGGCATTGATGGGCACCTGTCCGTTCCTGTTCTAGCGCTCCTAACAACTCGGCTAGTTGCTAGCATTTCAGCTCTTTTGAATAGCTTTTCCATTGAGATAGACATTTAGATCGGATGTGTTCATAAATCTGAATTCTGATTGGATGTTTGAAATACGCCATTTAATTTGAAAATTACGGGATACAATGAAAAACAGACACAGTTTTTTTATGGTAAATAGATATAAATAAATAATGCTTTTATCTCTCATTCATCTCAAAACTTTGTTAAATTTTACGGCACCTAGTCTATTTTTTGACTTTTTAGTTTTTTCGTAGTATATACATGTATATATTTTTTTCTTAACGTTTCGACAATTTCGTAAATAAATAGGGCCTATACTTATTGACTCTTGACTACTTGAGACTAATGCCACACAAGTAGGTATGTGAGTATATGGAATGTCTTTAATAATATTCATTAATTTTATTGTAAATGTCTTAAAACTGGTCACTGTAAAACCTTTTCAACACCCATTTTTATTATAAACAATACAGATTAACTTGATTCTGTAATTCTTTTCTACTTTTTGTCACTGAAAAGTAAAACAATGTCTTGACGTTTTATAAGTAATCACTAATCATGACTAATGGAATGAGTTTTTATTGTTCAGTGTAATTTTTTACTATTAGTAAAGATGAAATGATGATTAAGCCAACTCAGGATACTCTTGTATATTGATTATTGTGGACATTGTCAATGAGTCCACCCACAAGTTTAATGGTTTTCAAAAATGTCATTGCAAAGATATTGAATTGAATGAAATTGGCTGAAAAATTACTTGCTAATAATCTTAATTTACTTAAAAATAAACACTTTATATTTCATAGTATTTAAATGTAAACACTGCTTCTGTTATGACTTATGTCTGTGATGTCACACATGGCGACATGCAGCCTACTAACTTAAATACAATTAATTGTACGCACTGGCTCTGGATACGTCAAAGACGTACTTCATATTTTTTTACGGGATACGTCTACAGAATGAACTCTTATGATTTAAAGTTATTTTCTTTTCGCGGGAAATGCAGTTTATATTATGATATTATTACACAATGATGGTGCTCAAAATCGGCGATCGTTTTAACACGTTTAAGGAGTAAACAGAATGAATGAGAACTCTTATTTACTGCAGACGTTGATGGTGTCATTTACTGTTAATAATTGTTAATCGTAAGTAAAGAAACTTTTTTTTTTAATCTAACTTAAAATAATTAGGCATTAGCAAGTAATTTTTCTGTCCATTTCATTTGATTCACACTAAGTCTAAGTTGGGAAGAACCATTATTTAAGTGGACTCACTGTCATTAATTTTTATTTTAAACAAAGACTTTTAAAAAAGGAAAAAACATAGTTGCACATTTTTTTAAAATGATACTGCCAACAATAGTGGCCAATTATTTAAAAAAGATCTTGAGAGAAAGAGTTGACTGTATTACAGTATTGGATATTGTATTTTCAACTTAATTTTATTGTTCTATTCGATAGCAATGCAAGCTATTACTGGATTAACCATTTTATGACTTTGTGTTTGTTCTTTTTAAATTGTGTATTTTTTCCCCTTATGACGACTTATGTCACTTATGATCTTTTGAGCAATACTGTTTTGGGGGAGGCTTCTTAATTCTATGCATTTATTTAATATTAGCTGTACCCACAGTGGTCAAGCCCTGTGTAATGTAAAGGTAAGTATTTGAGAAAGCCCTTGTTTCTAATTCTGTTTATTTAAAATAAAAAAAGACAAATTTTAGAAAAATAGTTATCAATCATTTCAAACTATAAACAAAGGGAAAACAGTTCTACTATGAAAACACCTGTTTCTTTATTTGTTATGTTTATTAATGCGAAGTTTTTGGATCTACTTTTGGAGCTATGATTTATAGTGTGAATCCTGTTTACATGTGATTAAAAAAATACTGACGAAATAATAATTTGCAAACTAAAGTAAAAAGACATATTTTACGATACTTTTGTTAATTAAGACAAAATATTGATGAACTATTAGTGTGCACATGGCGTAGGCCGTGTAGCACTCTGTGACTTTTAAATTACCTCCTGTGGTTTAAAAAAATATAAATTGAAGTAAAGAAATAATTTTACCAAACCGATCGATTAATTATTATTTTTAAGTATCATAGATGTGATGACTATGTAAAATATATATATCAACACGCCAAGTAATTTTGTGTGTAAATTTAAGCCAATTGGTGAAGAACTTTCAGAGTTATTATTAATAGCGTTAATCCTGTTTACATTTTTATTTATATAGATAATATCTTTCCTCCTGTAGCGAATATGGTTTTAGTAAAAAAAAAAATCACTGAAACAATTTAAAAACATCCTAGAAAAAAATTACATTCACAAAGGTAACCATACAATGTCCAATAATGGTTTGAAATTTGCCTATACTGAAAATTGAGCCATTTATTAGATGTTTGAGTTGATGATCTGCTGAGGATTTTAAAATTTGTATTTGCTTTTGCAATATTACTGCATTAACTAGTTCATACTATTTTAACTCAGTTAATGCTATTTCTGTCTCACATTCGTATTGTCTCTCTTCCTCTGGTAGTCTGAATTCTTTTCTACTTTTTCACATCTCTTTGGTCTGTCATTATAGTCATAAAATTCATTCTTTTAAAAAAATAAATATGTGCTTCATGTTGATCTCTATCTGTGTACTATTTTATTTTACTTTTGTTTTGTTTTTCTTTTAGGTAAGTTCCTTTTAGAAACTCCTTAAAATCAAAAACTATAAAATGGAGAACCTGTGGATGAAAAACTTTCCACTTGCTTGTAGTTCTCTACTCACTCCCTTGGAAGAGTGTCAAAAAGCTGTTGACAAAGCTTTGGATGAAATACAGCAAGAGTTTACTTGGTTAGAGGAAGTTGAAAATGAAGCATATAAGATGTTCGCTGTTAAAAGGTAAATGCAGCCATTTTTTTTAATAACTTTTTATGTTCTGCATATTTGTGAGACAAAAATTTTAATTACGAAAATTACTTCTTTCAGAAATAAGTTAGAAATGATGCCAAAAACGCCAGGCCAGAAAACACGAGGTAGAAAAAAAACAAAAAGAAAATTATCAGAGGTTGATGAAGAAAAAGAAAATAAAAATCAACTAAGCTTCACAAAATTTGTTCCTACAGTTTTAAAATTTGAAGAAAAGAGGTAAGGAATAAATATCAATATTAATATATTGTACATTTTATATTATATATTATTAACTCTTTCCCTACCTTAAGATGGATCACAGAATATATATCAAACAGAAAGTGCATTTCTATTAAAAAAATTCTCTATTAATGACTTAATAATGTCACCAATTTGTGTTTTCTTCTTTTTTTAATAGTATAGCACCTAAATATTAATAGGCAATAATACAAAACTTCTGCTTTCAGAAATGTCAGACAGAAATATGCATTCTGTATAATTTATATTCTGTGAGCCGCATTTTGTGCCTCAAGCTCCCTTCACTTTATGACCACGTTTTACAGACACACCAATGCCATTGAGAAATAAATAACAAATCCAATATTTACTCCTTGAAGTGAAAAATTATACATTAAGTGTATCCAGGTCAAACAAGAATAGTTATTTAAGCATGAATTGAAACTATAAAAAAATTTCTACTTTTTATTTTTACTTACATAAAAAATAAACTGCAGACACTCACTAGACTTTTTTTTTTTTAGTCTTTTCTAGTTACAGCATTTCTATTTCAGTTTGTTAAAGTAAGAAATTTTGACATGTTCACAATTATATTCTAGAATCTAGATGATACATGTATTGTGATTTTTTTTAACCATGTACTCTCAGGTTTTTTATTATTATTGAGGAAAGTCATATATTTCATTATTTCATGTTGTGAACCTGTTCTGCATCATATCATTTTTTGTTTGTTTAATATAAAGGCAGTTTAATAAATCTATTAAATAATATAATAATCAGTTTAATATATTCACTGAATTGATCAGATAGTTCGACTAATCATTTGAAAATAGAGTATTACAGCTCCTCTGACTTAACATTCTATAATTCAATGTTATACTGTAGTCACAAAAGACTATTGAGCATATCTCTATAACAAGTGATGTAATAAAAAAAAATCTAATGCACTATTTTCATTTCTGCATATGATGATTTAATGCTTGTTAGAGCTATTTAAAATACAAATTCATGAATCTGCTTGTAATCGGTGATGGGTGCATCAGAATAATTAAGGTAGGTATCATGTTGAAGTAGGGAAAGAGATAAAAATTTATTTGAAACTGGAAGAAAAAGAAATAAAGTTTACTTTTATGTAAAAGCTGTTTTTTTTTTTATAAAAAAATGTAACTATATAAATATTTATCACTGCTTAGACGAAAATGAGGTTAAGATGTATTTTTTTTAATTGTAAGTCCAAATACAGAGAAATCAACTGTAGATGACTCAGCTTCTGGAGAGTCCTTATCTGATAATAAGTCTGGACGCCCTAAAAGAAACTGTGCAATGACTAGGCCTGTATATAATGATGATGAAGGAGAGAAACCTCTGAAAGGTACACGTCAGTCTCGCAGGCAAATAAATAAGAAACCAGAAATTAGTCCAAGTGTCAAAGAGAGGACTAAAGCTTATGAGAATTTAATCAAAGGAAATGACACTAAAAGCCCTGTATACACTCACCTGCATAATGTCTTAGGGGATAATGAGATATTAACTCCAAAGACCACCAAGAAGAAAGTTTCTGGTAAGAATACCTCTATACCCGAAGTGAAGGGAATGACTAATGCTTCAATGAAGCCCATTTTAAACAGTGAAAAATACTCAAAAAACAGTGTGGTAAGAATTATTTATATGTTGTTACTCAAAATAATATTTGTTTTTCCAGTGTCATTTAGCAATTAATTTTTAGATGAGTGCACCTGTTGTTTTAATGGTGAACCCATAAAGTAGTCATTCATACCTTTTTTTTTAAAAAAAAAAAAGGGAAAATGTAAAGTCATCAAATTTTCAGGAAAGCTTTATTAAATACACATATTCTGTTATAATTATAAAAGTTTAAATCAAAATTATAATTTATAGGCTCGGATAAAATTTCAAGCTTTTAATGAAAAAAGTAAAACTATGGCTGAGAGTAAAAGAAAAAAATATTGGAAAGACTTAACAGCAATTATTTAAAATATTGCTATTTTACAACAGTAGTTTGTCAGATTAAAATATTGCTGTTTTACAACAGTAGTTTGTCAGATTAAAATATTGCTGTTTTACAACAGTAGTTTGTCAGATTAAAATATTGCTGTTTTACAACTGTAGTTTGTCAGATTAAAATATTGCTGTTTTACAACTGTAGTTTGTCAGATTAAAATATTGCTGTTTTACAACAGTAGTTTTGTCAGATTAAGGTGCTCAGATTTTTTAAAATAAAATAATATTTCTTTTAGCTCAGCCATAAATATACTACGTATGAAACAATAGTTAAGAAATTTATTGCAAAATAAATGCGAATAAGATGATTTTAAGTGAGCAAAATAAAGAATCTGATTGGGCCCCAGCAAGATAATTAAGGCTTTATAATGACCCATATTCAGTTTTGGACTTCAAAGCCTAATACATGTATCTTTATAGATCTTTTAACCTCAAAACTTTTTTTCAGTTACCCTTCTCTGTTCATCCATTAGTTCAGCTGAAATATGGTGCTGTTCTAATGATTGTTATGTTTTAGGTAATTGTCTTGACTAGTGGAATAAAATGCTTCTTGTTAACATTTCAAGTTTCAATCCTTTTAGCCATGTTTCAGATCTTGTTGACCTGGAGGCATGGCACTGGGATGTCAAAATGTTGATTTGTCATTTTTGACATGGTAGCTACTAGATCTATTCCATAATAATCACTATCTGATACATTTTTAATTAAATTATCAGCTTCACCTTCACAGATCTATTACCACAATACTTAGACTTTCTTGAATACCTTGAAAATAATTAGTAATCACAGTACATTTGAGTACTCTCTAATAAGTGAAAAAAATTTTTTTTAATGTAATTTAAAGTAAGAAATAACTCTTTATGATAAATATGTCACGAAAAATTTACTGGCTTCAAAAATGTGCTTGCAATCTTCATTATAAGTTTCAATTTTGTAAGCAATTTATCGCTGGATGTAGTCAAAAGACATAACTTGTGCAGATATATTAGTGGCCATGATTTTTTTTATTATGTAGCCATCTTAAATTCTATAAATGTGTGTTTATCACCTAAGATAGGACTCAGCATTTTTTTCATCTTGCCTCCCACTGTCTTTAAAACTTGGTAGCATTCTTTTAAAAAAGTATAGGAATTAATAAATAGTTCAAAATTGTATTTATTTTTGTATACTTCTTTAAAAAAAAAAAGTTATGAACGTATTTCTAATTAAGCAGAATGGTTGCAATTTCGTATTGAACATCATTTTTACAATTTTTGGCTCAGAGATTTGACTAAAGCATTAAATGTAATTCAAAATATCATCATGACTATAGGTGATTCAATTCATTATTTTCACAATTTTTTTATTTCTGAAAATGTGACTCTTTAAGGTGTTTCAAAAAATATGACAAGCTCATAACTTTTGGTTTGTATTAAATTTGATTAGGACCACCTTTTCTTGCAAATAAATTGTACAAAATTTTATCAGGTGTTTTATGAATCTCTGGTTGAAATGCAGAACTCAGCTATTAAAAATGTTTTATTCTGTGTTAAAGTAGTATTCACATTTCCTACACTTAAATCAGTGATAATGTTCTTTTGAAAATCCTGATAGATAAATGAACAAGTTGTTATTGCCAGAATGGAGTCTCAGAGCAAACTAAAAGACAACGATAAAGAGCAATCAGAGAGCTGTGTTTTAGATGAAACACAAGTGGTGGTAACAGAAGTCTTTGAGCTTCAGAAAGATTGTAAATCTGTGAAGTTAAAAGAGTTTGAAATGGTGAAATCAAAGACAACACCTCTCACAGAAGTTTCCTTAGGACTAAAGAAAGATAACCCCAAGACCTGCAAACTTATCAGTCAAGAAAGCAATGAAAAAAAAAGTTTAAATATTCCGCAAGAAAAGCATCAGATTCCAGACATGGATGAAACACAAATAGTTCTTACTGAGGTTTTTGAAATTAATAGTAAAAATAAGATTGCTGTGTTGAAAGACTCTGAAATAGTGAAAATTAAAACTGTGCACATAGAAAAAATAATAGACTGTCAGAATTCATGTGACAAATTTTCAAAAGACAATGAAAAACATTCTGAAGATTTGTCAGTGAAAAATAAAAATTCACACAATGTATTGCAGAACAGTGACCCTAGATCAAAACCTAGTTCCATAGTGGCTAAAACAGTTGATTTAAATGCCACATTTACAAAGGAAGAACATCCTACACCCATTAGAAATACTCGAACAAAGACTATTAAAAATAAAGAACAGGTTAGTACTGATATACAACTAGCAGACAATGATGGGCCAAGCACAAGAACAAGAACAGCCAAGAAACTTAAAGAGCCAGATAGTACTGAGGAACAACAAACAGAAAATGATGGGCCCAGCACAAGAACAAGGAAGGCTAAGCTGGCGGCTGCTTCTGTGGTTACAGAATCAGTTGGGGCTGAAATTTTAAAACACCTTGGGTGAGTGAATAATTAAGTAAATCCATGTATAGTGATTAATCAGTGTTGACAAAATATAACTCATAAATGGCGTTAAAACATTCCTTTTTTAATTGTGCCATTTTATGTTTCATCTAATAAAAAATGAGCAGATATAGTCATTTTATACCTTTTGTTGGACATTAAGCTGATTTGGTAAAGTTTTTTTAAAAAAATTAAATGATGTCACTTTAAAGGTTCCCGTCAGGGCAGATGGGTTTAGAGTTCATCTGTTTCTGTAATCACCATTTAGACTGTCAGAATTCTTGTGACAAATTTTTGAAAGACAATGAAAAACATTCTGCAGATGTGACAGTGAAAAATAAAATTCTGTAATCACAGGGTTGTGTGGTTAACAAAATGCCCTACCGCCTTTACTGCCCTAAATAGAGAAAAGTACCTATTTAAAGCTGGGTGGACTTGACCTTTAATCAACTTTTAACAAGTTCTGGAAAAATTCTCTTCGTTCTCTCATGTCTACAGTCAAGCGTTAACACCTCTCACCCAACCGTCACTCTTAATTGATACAAAAAGATGAAATTTTAAAAATTTTGCCTTTAATATTTATTCTAATGAGAAAGAAATTTTACATCAATTTTTGTACATAAACCTTTTCAATAGGGTCGCTGACTTTTGACAGCATTGGGAAGTGGCCCGAAATACTGACACAGATTTTTGACATTTCTCTTTAGCAATAGGTTTCTATACCTTTTTTGAAAGGTATTACAAGGAAACCTACATTTTTTTGTAGATACATGTATATCATTTCTACACAAAATTATGGTGGGTTTTTCATTCGTTTTTAGACTGCTTTTTTTTAGTGGATAGGGGGTGAAAATGACAATTTTTTTTCCGATCAAGAGCTTTTGACGCAAGGTTTAAGCAGCCATTCTATCTAAAGATACATGTGCTATCATTGTTAAGGTTTGCTTTTTGTCTATTTGAAAATCTCTGGCATTTGTGTAACTATCCCTGTATGTAATAGCACAAACTTTTCCCTCCATGTGAGTGATTTCTTTGACTGATTGAGGTCGGTTATAAAAATTGAATAACATGATCACAGGGCATACGCTGTAACTTTGTTAGCCTTAGACACCAAGCTCACAATTATATTTTTAGAAAAAATTTGACTATGGTATAATCAATATTGAGATAGGTGAACATATATCATTAAAATGCTGACATCGGTGCATAGTCATTATTATTGCTGGGGGTTAATTGTAATTTTTGTAAGTTCCTTGCTTATCCAACTGGACGTTTCTTATGACTTTTTCTAGGGTTAATTGGAATAGTACGCACGAAAGGGGGTCTCCTTGTCCTTGGTTGGCTTTAAATTCTCTTGAGCTTTCCCCTTGTATTTTCAATTTGCTTCTTGAGTTGTTTAAAGTCATACGTACTAGTCTAATGAGCTTGTTGGGGATACAAAAAAGATTACATTATTAGAAAATAAATTATCAAAATAGACGGATGACATAGTTACTGACAAAGCAGGGTCTTTCACTGTCACATTAAGTTGTACAACATTAATGAAATTTACTAGAAATTAAATGTCTGGGCCAGATCAAACAGCCAAAGAAGCTGAGGGTTTGTCCCATGGGTCACCGTTTGCAATCTATGCAATTGACACCTCAAGCATTCTTAGTCTAGCAGAAGTGCAAGATAGTTCTGTTCACTAGAATAATTCTGAAGAGGGACACTAACATTGAGATTAAAAGATTTTGACTACTTTTAACATTAATTCAAATTTATAAATGAACATATTTTTATATTTTAAATATAAAATAATTTAAATGTTATACTAATATTTAAGATTGTACATGTATTATTTTTACAGCTGCTGTTCGGTTAAAAAAAAATGATCGAAATTAATGCATGATTAAAAATTTTATCACACATTTTAATCGACACAGTATAATACAATTGTTTGTGTTCAAAATATTATGTCATAATATCATACCATTACATTGGCATAATAAACAAGTCAGTTTAATTTACGAAAGTGTTATAAATAATTGTAACATATTTATTAAGCATTAGCATATATATCTATAGAATTAGTTATTGAGATCAGTTTATAGGCAAGTATGCGATTTGTTGTTTTTTTTTAATCAACAACAATGCCAGACATATGTTTTTCTCGTACTTTAGTTTCCGAACTATAAACATATGTCAACCCCTCTTCCCTCCTTCCCTGTCATATTTTACTTCACTTCGCCCACATGTAAGTCTTGTTTACCATAGCCTCTACTACCTTACCTACCCCCTCCACTTCCCATCCCAAAAAAAATACACACATCATTTATATCTCAAATGTAACTTTTCTTTCATAAAATAATAGTATATCCAGAAAGTAGTTGTTCACTTATTATTAACGCGTTTCCCCCCCCCCCTCCCTTTCCCCACCAATTCACACTTTTGACACACTCTCCACACAAAGATGACATTACTTATGGCTTAACCACCGTACCCCCATCCCAAAACAAGTGGACACCAGTTCCATCATTTCAAACCACGAGCACGCGTCTGCAGGTGTTCACTAAATTGTATTCAGGGTCATAAATTAAAATTAAGAAATGACAATACTATTGTTTCAATGTCATATAACAGTTTCTGTGTTCTGGTGTTTTTTCTTGCTTTTTTTTTTTTTTTTTATCTTGTCTGATCTATTTCTGTTTATAGAATAGGCTTATTTACTGATTTTTTAATTTTTTTCCGCAACTCTGAACAGCATTTGGGTAAAATTTAAAGCATTTAAGTGTTTGCGATAAAAAATGTGATTGCATAATTTTTTATTCTTTAATTACGCGTTAATTGCACTTAATCAACAGCCCTATAATTCTGAAAAATAACCGTCTCGTGTACAGAGCCATCAGCCGAGTCTAGACCTTGATTGACAGGTGTCATGTATATGAAACTATTAGTTCAGCTGTAGCAGACGTGACCAGCAAACGCTGTATTTTCAAATGCGATAAAAATTGGGTGCAAAATAATGATGATACAAAATTTCTAGCATCTCGTTATTTTGACCTAATTATAACCGAGTTCACCAAACACTTGTCGTTCTTTTACCTCCACCAGTACACTACAGTACCTTCACTAATACACTACAATATATAGCCTAATTTCAACTAGTGAATGAATCTTTTCTCTTTTTATATCAACCGGGAAGGGAGCAGGAGGTTCACTTGTCTGAGGGCTATATAACAAAAACATCTTCATTTTATATTATAAGTGGGGCTTTTGTCGACAAACCTGGGGTTGAGGGGGTGTGCAAATTGCGACATGGTGCTGTGGTAGATCTATTTAATAAGTGAACGGACCTTAACTTCAAATTGTCGATCGAAATTCTGTTATTTATCGATTTGGTGAACTTTCAACATTTTGTTCAAATTAACGCATTTAGGTGTTGCACTAAAAATTTTAATCGCAAATTTTTTTTGACGCAGTTTAATCAGCAGCCCTAATTATTTTATTTATTATTGTAAATTTTTTGATGAATCTTTTGTTTTTTCTCCTAAGCTGTTTAATATTACATGTTTTTACATTAAAATGTTTAGATATTTTTTGTGTATCATAAGGTTTGAGATTTTTTTTTAATGTTATAATTAATGTGCTATTAGATGTGGACTGAAGAGACCAGTTGAAGAAAGGGGGTTGTCACCTTGTCCTAAAAGAACTCGTTCCTATCAAATAGATAAGCCTTTGGTAAGAATTTCCAACTTATGTATACTTATAACACATTCTCATTCTGACCATTTCATTTATAGAGCAGCTCTTACATAAAAATAAAGTTCCCTTAACACAGAATATAAATATACAGAATTCGCATCCTCAGTCTAAATAGACATTTCCTGAAGCCACCATATTTTTTTTTTATTGTGTATCAATATTTCAGAGCTACACAATTATAAAGGAAAATAACACAAATGGTGGCATTTTTTAAAGCCATTGTTAGAGGACTTTTTAAATAGTGATGCGCTTTCTGCATGATGTGTATATATTCTCTAGTCCTTAAGGGCCATCAAAGTAGATGACGTGTACAATTCATCTGTAGCCACTGCATATTAAGGGATTGTGTGGCAAGCTTTACACTAAAGTGCCATTTAAAGCTGGGTGGACTTGGAGGACTTTCAACACCAGGATCTGGAAAAATTGCCATTGTTCTCACTAAGGATCTAACCTGGGCCTCTCATTAAAAAAGTTCTTTATTTTGGATAGATAGATCATATTTACTGAGAGCAAGGGTTTCTTTAAAACTACTCTGTGTTTAATTGTTAAAAAATTCCAGTGTAAACCAGATTCAGGAATCAATAATAATTACCGGTAAATAAATATTAGCTCAGAGGGCTATCAGCATGTACAGTAAGCGCTGTAGAAACTCAAGTAGAATTTAATAAATGTTACAGTATAACCATTTTTCTTCTTTTCTTTTTTTTTTATTACTTGTGCATCAAGCTTTCCCTTTATGCATGAACACTTGCATGTAAAATGATGGGCCCAGTGGCGCTGCTCTGTCAAAAAAAAAAACAAGGTTTTTTAAAATAAAGTTCAAATTTTCTATTATTATAGGCTATAGCAGTTTAACATTCAGAAAATAATTTCAGTTTTCTTTATTTCAATTAAGAGTTTAACTATTTCACATCATAATTTAATTCACATTTTAAAAAAAAAAGATGTTAGGCCAATACAAAAAATGTTCATCATTTGTATATATTGAAAATAATGCTCTTTGTTTTATAATTTGCTTGCTATTGCAAACTGTTTATTTCAGCTGTTTTAATTTATTTTTTACAGGAAGACCAAACCTCTATAATTAATTCTCCATTAAAGACAGAAGGTAAAATTGTATTAAAGACCTTTCCTTGAATAAGTTAAGTTTTTTTCCCGCATTTTTTAAGTGCAAATTATTTAAATTAAATGTATATATTTGTTACTTTTTCATTTAAAAACAGACAGAGATATCTTAAAGTCGCCAAGAAGAGTGAGTTTGTTGTTTTTTCCTGTTTCTTTTTTAAATTTAAAAATGCATCTATAATTAATCAAAGTCTAATCAGAAATCCAAATAATTGACTTTAAAGTTTAGGTTCAATTCATATGAAAGTTGTAATAATTTTTTTTTCAATTTTAGAGCCCAAAAGCCTTTAAGTTTAACAGTGCTCAAAAGAAAATTTCAGGTTTCACCAACAGAACTCCAGGTTTTGGAATAAACACTGGCAGGTTCTTTAGCTTTGCCAAAAATACTCCTCAGAGCTCATTCTTAAAAAGAAACTCTCAATCTCCCATGTCCATGCAGGTAAGATATATTTTATACTTGTTTATACAAATTGGAATAAAAATTAGGACGAAACTAGGAGATGTTGATCTCTTGATCTGAAAAACCACTAGGGTCCTTTTCCATCCTCAACATTATATGTGACTGAAGTTGCTGTGCCAGTTCTCTCTCTCTCTCTCTCTCTCTCTCTCTCTCTCTCTGAACTCTCTGTGTTAACTGCGGGCTAAGACTTAGTCTCTTAGAGCCCGTGAGATCAAACTTGCTGTGTCTCTCAACATCTTGGAACTGCCATAAAGGCCGACGGCAAGCAAGCTACCCATCTGGTCGCCCTGTGATCCGTCAATTTGGAGCAATGGAATAGCACATTATCCACGGTTTTGTCAACTTTTCTGCATTGTCAGCTAAGGGAATTACATTGGGCCTCAACATCCAAAAGGACGCACCTATAGGACAATACCCGGTAAAAAAATTGTGCAATAAGTGCCTGCTTGATCCTCTTGAGCCCCCACCATGGGTCAGTTTTAGATGGCCACTCCATCTGACTGCGGACATTTCTGCCTGTCACCCCATTGTCCCAAGAACCACTGAGTTTGTTCATAATGTCTGATCTTGGCACACTCATCCTCAAGTGAGGTTTTGCACGCACCCACGGGTTGGGCTTAGGCATCAAACGACTTTATGTGCCAGTTAGAACTAAACAATTTTATACATTAACCAGCTATTTATGTTAACATACACACATTTTCCCTATGATGATGGAAAAATGAAGAATAGGTCATATAAATATAAATGGATTTTTGAAATATTTCATTATCTCATAGGCTATTTATGTTAAAAACTTGTCTTGTTTACCATTCTAGATTATTCAGGAGCAAAAGAAAAAGAAGATGCTTGAGAAAGATGCTAGAGATATGGAAAGAATCAAGAGAGCAGCTGAAATGAAGAAAAAAAAGATTGAAGAAATGAAAAGGTAATTTGCTCTATAAAATATTTAATCCTTTATTAATTTGTAATTACATCTTTTTTATGCTGATTTTTCTAAACGATGTTTCAACAATTCAAAATTGAAATTTCTTTGTAAATTGTATTTGTTTTATAACACCAATACATTCAATTTGGTAAAAAACTATTTATCCTTGTAAATTATTCTAATTTCCTGTTAAAAAAGTATAATTACATATTCTTTACATGTAGACAACGAGAAGAGAAGGAGCGCAAGATCGCAGAAATTAAAGAAAAGAAACTGCGTGAAGAGCAAGAAATGAAAGAAAGGTTGAATAAGAAACTTGTAGAACAGTCAGCTCTGAATGAAAAAATAATGGAAGCAAAACTTAAGGAAGAAAAAGAAAAGCAAAAGCTCAGGTAATGGTATAATTTTGTTTTTAACTGCATAACAATGCTCTACAAACCCTAAGTCTTAAATGCTAGTTGATTACATGCTTACCAACTTAACAAAACTATCTTATGGGAGATGTTTGTGTGTATGTCTTTACCAAGTAATTAAATTTAAAACACTGCTTTGTCTTAAAGGTATCAGTGTTCTATTCCATATTGAAAAGTTGTATTTTAACATACCAATGCAATGATGTCATTTAATTTCACCAAATCTGCTGAAACCTATGAGCTGAAACAGTAAAAAAAAACTTTTCTTAGAAAATTTGGTTACTAAATTGCTTTGTTCTCCTATCAGTTTTTTTATCATCATATGCAAGGATATAAGAAGATTTCTTAGACCTAGAAAAGTCAGTGTAGAAAGCAGGATTAACATTCAATGAATCTGAGATATGCTACATTCTAATGCTACGAAATGAAAAGAAAGGAAGAGAAAAAACATTCAAAATGATAAATAGAGCAATTGAAAGGATAGAGGCCTAAAAATACCTGGGATCAACCATTAATGAGAAAAATTATATGACTAGAAAGTAGAAACACCGGCTAGAAACAGGGAACAGAATTTATCCTGCATTACATAAAATACTTAAAATTAGACAGATCTCCAAATAACTAAAGAAAACAATATACAACCCTTGATCAGCCCAGCAGTAACATACACTAGTGAATCTTGGACAATCAGTAAGTAGGCACCTGGGAAAGAAAAATATTTTGGAAATGTATGGGCCAATCAAAGTCAACAAAGTATGAAGAAGTAAGAAAAAGAATTCTACAAGTTAATACGTAATGGAAAAAATTTGTCAGGTCCGGTTTTTTTTTTACTTTCACAAAGCAATCTAGAATTATGTTTCATATAACTGGAGTGAGAGCTGTACTTTATTTCTATATCTGTTAATGTGTACTTATATGTGTCCTTATTAGGCACACAAATTATTTCTTGCAATAGACCATGAACAAGAGGATACATGTGATAGGTGCACATTTTCATACTTAACATTTATTGATTATATGACTACATTACTCAGATATTTTGTTCAGCATCTTCTGCGTACTATGGTTTATTTAAAAAAAAAACAGTATTCAGGTTTTACCCAATTATATAGTTAAAGTATGATCAGCTCCAAAGAACATGTATCTGCTAAGCAACATTATAATAAGACATAATTATTGATCAAATGACTCTTAAATAAATTGGTATCTTGTGTGTAGCCTTTGTAAATCAACCTCAGTTTCAACAAGTTTTGTATGTCGATGGTTAGGAGTAAACAAAGGAAAAGAAGAGAAAAAAAACATTTGTAAGTTCTCTTAGCTCTAAAGGTCATAGTGCAGATGATCTGTTTCTAAAACTACAGTATATAAAGGGACTGTGTGGTTAGCACATGAGTTAACTATTTACCAGTCACTCCTTTGTCTAAATCTTGAATGATTTTTATGTGATAGAATTAGTAACGTAATAACATTAACTGCCTTAATCTACCCTTACAGAGTTTCATATAACTTGAGTTAAAGCTCAGAAATCTGACTAAAAATTATTATTAAAAGAAAAATCAGACTTTTCCTTTTATAAGCAATGTATGGCAAGATGAGCACATTTTAAAAAAAATAGTGGAATAAATTAGAATGGTGTGTAAAATGTTGGAAACATCTCACAAAACATTTAATTCACTAACCCATGACACATTCCTGCTAACTCCTTACAAAGAGGGCGAAAAAAAATTTAAAGCCTCACAAAAAGTAAAAGATGTTCTACGTAATGATTAATTCCGTTACTGAATTTAAAATGTCAAAATTACAGCATTTTTTAATTGTCCATAAGAAATTTTTTTTTCTAACCAATCATCAGATTTTTCATTATTTCTTATGGGGAAATCTGCTGTGATATGTGAGTGCTTTGGATGACGAGCAACTCTGTGGAGCAGATTTTGCTCTTAAACCAATGTTTGATTGTATATGTTAAAATTTAAATCCCTGTTCTGCATAGTTTATTATTTAAATTATATATCACCCTTTAGGCTTAAGAAACAAATGGAGGCAGATGCTAGAAGAAAACAGGAAGAAGAAGACAGACAACGCAAACTAGCAGAACAGGTTATTTTTTTTTTTTATTGTTAGTTTATTATAATTCCGTTCTCTAAAAATGTTGATGCAGAATATTAATATGTCTAGCTGAATGTCCATGTTTAAAGATTAATGGTACTTGATTTATTTATATATAGATATACATTTACTTTATTTATGTTGTGCTTCTGTGAACTTTCTTTAATGGTGCCATACTTTAATTTCTTTTTTTTTTTTTTCCACAGGAAAAAGAGCGCATTAAACAACACGAAGAAGAGAGAAAACATTTGGCTCAAGTTGAAGCACAGAAGCTAGAACTCAAGAAGTTAATCAACTCACACAATAATACCATAAAAAATAATGGAAACAGTATTAACAATCCATCAGTCAGCTTACATAATCAGTCTGTTAATCATGATAAATCTTTAAACAGGTGAACTATATTTTTTTAAGACAGTTGATTAGTATTAATATGTTATTATTAAGGTGTTGTCATCTTATATTAATCATTAATCTTAAACTATTATGAGTTTATTATTTTTTTTTTTTTAAACATTAAGCTGTAAAACCAGCGCTGGCCGGTAAATTGAGGTTTTAATCGTTTTGTAATTAAAATTTAATAAGCCTGTATGCCCCTATGTTAATCAACACAAGCTTGAATTGAAAGAAAAATTATAAATAAAGTAAAATAATACGTAAATTGTTCACAAAAGCATAGAAATACAGTTTAATGTGCAAGTCCCACAATATTCTATGTTTCATTTCATTTAAACAACAGGACATAGTGGGGGGAGGGGGGGTATGAGATTGAGAATTTTATCATTCACATCTTATCAATTAAATAGTTTCCATGCCCTTTTTCACGTTGATGGGGGACAGGCACCACAGACTGGACATATCATCTAACAATGTTTTTCAAAGTCAGTGAATAGAAAAATAAGCAGCGTTTTATGAGTGCATACACAAATTAAAGAAAAATATTCTTTAAATTGTATAAAAGACGTTGTTTGTCTTAAAGGATAATGTCACAAGTGGTTTGCTTTTTTTTTATATGTGCAGCTTTGCGAAAATGAAAGGGGAAAACAATTCCTTAATGGGCATATTTATTACTAGCCCCTTGTCTTGGTTCACGTCAAAAAAACACCCTGGCTGGCAAGGTTATCAAAAGAAAAGGTCAACTAAAAATGATAAATATTTAAATTAAAATCCCAAATATCTTAACACAATTAAAAAATAAATAAAGTCACAGGGAATATCATGGAAAATTTTTAGATTTTTTTTATTTGGCTCAACAATGTGGATTTTATGCTGCACAGCCGAACATATATGAATTAACTTTTTATATTGACTATAATACACAGCCTAATAGATGACTCAAATATATTAGTGCTTAATATGGCACATGAATTAACATTGGCGTCTTACTGTGTTATTTTTTTACCTGGATTGACCACATTTTTCTTCTCTTTGTACAGTTGTTAAAATCCTCTTTAAAATTGTGTATGCATCATGAACTAATTCAATATGTATTTGGTTTTAAATATTATTTTGATTGACTGGATTGAAATCTATGAACATGTATGAAAAAATGTCTAAGAAAATAATTTTTTTCTTTCTTTACACTAGTTATGACTTAACTCCAGTGAAAGACAAAATATACAACATCCCAAATAAAGATCCTGAAAACTATAATATTGAAGACATAGGTTCTGATGAATCAACTGATGATGATGAAGCTCCCAAGAAGCAGATTCCTAAATGGGCCACAGGTTTTAATTTTATTCTATTAACCATTGATTTCTGCCATTTTTTTTATTTTAAAAGAAGCCTTCCAAGTTATCCCCTTCTAAAGTAACTCTTAGAAATTTAAATAAGCTGATATTAAAAAGGAAAAAAAAAGCTTGTTTTGGTTCTTATAAAATTTTCTACCTTTAACTCTACATGTAGCGCTCTGGCCTTGAATTACTTGCTCATACTTTTCAATGGTTTGTGGTTCTTTTTTTTTAGTTTTAGACAGTCAATTTTTTTTTTCTTGGCTTTTGTGTTGTGGAATATGCTTATTGTTTGTTTACAATTCATTTTGATGTGATATGTGTCAGCATCTGCTCCTCTGCAGTTCTGATAGAACCATGTCATCTGTCAATTAACATGATCTATTTTATTCCTTGTCATTCAATCTGGTGATCTCCATGTTTCTTTTTGTATAGATGGTCATGCCTTTACCTGATACAAAGTCAGTAAGCAGTGTTTTAATCATAGCTCTTTTCATATTGTTTTTTTCCTATCTTTGCTTTGAGGTCTCTTAAAACTATAACATCTTGTCTGGGCACTTATTCATACATTCTTTCTAAACCATTATTAAATTCTTCTTTGGTTTTTTACCTTCTGAATCGTCAGTGGGTGCTTGGACACATATTAAGGTCAGATTGAACATTGGCTGCATATCCAGGGCTACATAAACTGACAATAAATGTTTAAAGCCAATTACTTTATTTATTGAGGAGCGGGTAGCTGAGAGTTGTTGCGCACTCGAATGTCAGCCTGCGAGTCCCAGGATCAATCCTCTCAAACTAAAGTAATTTTTCCAGGTCCTAATGAAAGCTGGTTAAAATTCCAGCAAGTCCACCCAGCTTTAAATGAGTACCTGACTTGAGTTGGGGAAGTAAAAGTGGATGGGCGTTGTGATAACTACACAATCTCTTTATATTATGTGGTTACAGAAACAGATTAATTCCACACCTCAAATGCCCTGATGGTCCATTAGGGCTAAGGGAACTAGACTTTCTACTTGATTAATTATATTTTTCCCAATCACAAATCATTTCCCTGGTGTGTTTGTAATGTTACCACTTAAGAAGATTTTATACTCTGAATTTTATTGAAGAAATCAAAAACCTAAATACTAAACCTTTTTTTTTTATTATTATTACCTTTTGCATGACATTTTGGATCTTTTCTGAAGTAGTTTTCCTTGTTTGGGTCTATCCACTACTCCCATAATTTCAAGTTAAAATCAGAAAGCCATCTGATAGGCATTTCCTGAAAAAAGTTTTTGTTGTTTTTTTTATTGCTGCCCAATCTTTTACATTTTTTTTTTATGTAAAGCCAAACACCTAAATGTTTTGACTAACTGGGGAAGTTATAAAATTCAAAATAATAATTAGTCTTTCTTTTTTCAGGCATAGATCTGAATGTGGCATTGATTAGACAACATTCCAATCCACCGGATTTGTTTGGCTTGTTTAGAGCTTGTTGTCTGGAACCACCAGATTTAGAGAAAGTTTTTGCTGGGACAAAAAAACGCAGATACAAAGAAAGGACAAGTTCTGCCATTTGGAATTAATGATACATGTGTTTAATCTTTTTTTTTTTTTTTCATTTCGTTGATTTTTACCTTGATATGTGGACATTTTACATATTTAATTTAGTGACTAATTAGATTATATGTATATCTGGTTGACATTCAGATCATTTCATTTTTTTATTTCATTGCTATATTTAAACATATTGTATTAGTTGTATTTATTAGATGTTTCATAATGTCACAAATAGGGGTCTGATAATAATAAATGTCCTGTTAGATAATAACTTGATAATATAAATTTGTCTAAAAATGGTTTCTTTTTTTATATCTGGACCATTTTAATATTTGTAAATAACTTTGATCATTAGACTACATGTGTGAATAGCATACATATTTTTCAAACAAGTAAGTTTTTAACATGGATTTGGATCCTATTATTGTTACTACATGTACATGGCTGTAGCTTAAAAATTTGATTAAAAAATATATGTATACATCCTGCAATAAAAAAATGCTCTTTGTCTTCTGCCATATCAGGGCACCAAATTTCAGGTCGCCTCTGGTGATAAGAAATTTAATTCTGTGTGATAAGCATTCTAAATTTATGGTCAACATTAACAAGACCCACTGATCTCGCCACTAGATTCAGACCTGAAATTTCGCACCCTGCACTTGATATACATTTACCATACCAATTATTAGACTTAAAAATAAAAGGCGGACGTTTTAAATTTTATGGTTAGACAGATCTAATTGTTGTTTTTTTTATAAAGAGGCAGCTCAAAAATGTAAAACCAGTTGTAAAGATTCTTTTTCATCATTTCATTATAAAGTTGCTAGCATTGATCAAAGCATGATTTGATAAAAAAAAATTTAAGAACTTTAGGAGAAATAGATTGGCCAATACATATTTATAGCTTTACAAGAATTGTAGTAAATACTGTATATAGTCTTTAAATAGCTTCTTGTCATTCATATTGAATAAAAATATCTTAAATCAATGGTGGATACCTGGCTCTTATTGGTACATGTATACAGCTACATGTTAGAAGAAACTTATTTACATCATCTCTTGATAAAAATAATTCTACCAGGTGTTCGTTGTATGGTGGTTACATATCATTGACACTTCTTACAGAGGATTTATTTTTTTTCAACGTTGTCCATTTTGTACATAAAGATGATTACCCAAGGCAAAGTGTCTTTTTGATTTTTTTTTAATGGTGAAAGAAATACCAAACAACATTTATAGAAAAAACATTTTGTTTAAACATAAAATATGTGTATTATCAAAAGGAAATGGGAAACACTTCACAGACTAGTAAAATAAAATCTCCCTCCAATCACACCATTATCAAATCAGTTGACATAGACAAATAGAAATATACAATAGGTATCTGTAAATATATTTTCATGTATATGATACATTAGTTTTGGATTATCTGACTTAAATTCAATACATTTACTTAACTAGAAGTATTTTGTATCAAAATATATTTACAAAGATAAATCGAATTGTTTCGGGGCGTTCAATCTCCCCTTTTTATTTACAATTACAATTTTTTATTTTCAAGAGAAATATATTTTTTTTCTCAAGGGAGGTAAATTGCATCATTTTGATTTTCTGTACATGTATTTTAAAAATTGATGATGTAGACTTTAAACTTTTAAGATTAAAAAACAATCCACAAAAACTTTTTATTATTATTTATTAGTTGAAAACTATCTAAACATTCCCATTTTAAATGAAAAGCTAACATAAAAATTGCATTTCAACAGGAACTGTTGCTGTTTTTCATTATATACCCATTTGATTCAAGAGTATCTCTTAGATGCAGCGACTTTTGAATAAAGAAAAAAATATCGCACAGGAGCTACGAAGATACACTATTATCGGATGAACATTCTCTCCTTAAAGAAGGGCATCGCGAAACCGTCCAAATCGTGGATTATGGGATATACGAGATCTCACCCTTACAGAGACTTCACACACGTTCCTTTAAGAGAGCATCTCTGTCCGTACCCCAAGTCCCCCGCCGTTTGCATAATCAAGCTCACTCTCACGGTGTCACGTAAAAACTCGACTTCCCAGGCAACGCGTCTATTAAACAGCTAGACATTTATATTTTCTTACATTTTTATACCGACTGCTGCCTTCACAACGCCTTATATTACAGCTGGTCATTTATATTTTCTTACATTTTTATACCGACTGCTGCCTTCACAACGCCTTATATTACAGCTGGTCATTTATATTTTCTTACATTTTTATACCGACTGCTGCCTTCACAACGCCTTATATTACAGCTGGTCATTTATATTTTCTTACATTTTTATACCGACTGCTGCCTTCACAACGCCTTATATTACAGCTGGTCATTTATATTTTCTTATATTTTTATACCGACTGCTGCCTTTACAATTGTATGAATTTGTGATGTCCATTTGATATAAAGTAGACCTAACCCATCTATTTATGGCAGTTGTGAGCGGCTGTGGAGTTTCCACCCTGTGCGGCACTTTATTTTCCATCAGCACTTTTTAGTATGGTAATGGGGGGCATCATTATCAGAGTCCACCCCAGGCGACGCCACTGGATTGGCCTCTCGTGTGTGTTTCATACCGGTACATATTTTTAGCAAATTATTGGTTTGTCTCTCGTGTGTGCTACATACCGGTACATATGTTTTAGCAAATGATTGGTTTGTCTCTCGTGTGTGCTACATATGTTTTAGCAAATGATTGGTTTGTCTCTCGTGTGTGCTACATATGTTTTAGCAAATGATTGGTTTGTCTCTCGTGTGTGCTACATACATGTATTTTAGCAAATGATTGGTTTGTCTCTTGTGTGCCTCATTTATTAGAGTTAGAAAATAATTGGACCAAGGGCAGATGGATGGAATGTTGACATGAACTAAAACAGATTTAAGATAAACGTCATGCCATGAAATTGAAAGGCTAATGCCGTACTTTACTCTGAAACAACTAGATGGCCGTAGTTTGCCCATGGCTGATTTAGATGGTTGAAAATGTCATCTGATTCAAGACAAATCCAAGAGGTCAGCCCTGATGATACATCAGATATGGTCAACATTAATCCACGTCAATGATACGCTACATCCGGGTTGGGCAAACATTTTGATTCGCGGCCCAATTAGGTTCGTAAATTTGACCGATGGTCGGACCAAGTTTAGATGAATGGAGAGTTGGCATGAGCTACTATGAATTAGAATATTAGATGTTAACAAAAACCAAAAGTAGATGGAGTTGGCAAAAACTACTATTATATGTTAACAAAAACCAAGAGTAGATGGGTGGAGAGTTGGATTGAATTATTATGAATTAGATGTTAACAAAACCCAAGAGCAGATGGATGGAGAGTTGGCATGAATTATTATGAATTAGATGTTAACAAAACCCAAGAGCAGATGGATGGAGAGTTGGCATGAATTATTATGAATTAGATGTTAACAAAACCCAAGAGCAGATGGATGGAGAGTTGGCATGAATTATTATGAATTAGATGTTAACAAAACCCAAGAGCAGATGGATGGACTAGTCTATAATGTTATCTTTTACATTCAATGCCTTAGTTAGGCCTATCCCTTCTGTAACGTAAACATGAAACGAGTGTAGTGAGACAGAGAGCTAATGTAATATTGTCGTTAGTTTAGTAAGACAGGGAGCTAATGTAACATTGTCATTAGTATTGTCGGAAGAATGTGATAGTTGCGAGATGTCAACCATGTCCATAGTTTGGCTGCACGTCTGTGTCTAGAGAGTGCAATAATTACACTGGTTTACAAATTTTCATTTTGTGAAAACTGCTGATATGTAAATAAGTGTTTCTTATGCAACTTTTTATGCTGATTCCAAATATGTAATCCAAATTTTTGTATCACGTCAGGATTTTTTGCAGTTTGACATTTATTAATGTAGAAAAAAGTCAATTAAACCAACAACAAAATGTACTTCGGTCATGCAGAAAACTATTGATATATACAAAATTATTTAAAAAAAGCAGATTTATTTTAATTTATTGTCTTCTACTGTACGAATTGTCTTTTAAGTGATTTGCGCTTATGAGCAGCGCCAGGATTGTGGCGTTTTAATGACCAGCAATAGTCGGCCATCATATTTGCGTTCCATCGACCTTGGTATCGACTCTCCATTGCACAAACGTCTTGATGGAATCTTTCACCCTGCTCTTCACTGTACGCACCAAGATTTTCAGGAAAGTAGTCTACATGGGAGTCCAAAAAGTGCAACTTTACACTCATGCGGCAACCCAAAGCCTGAAATTTGGCTATCATGTTCTCAACAAGACTTTTGTAATTGTCGGATTTAAAGTTTCCTAAAAAATTGTTGACAACATCTTTGAAGGCATTCCAGGCTTGTAGCTCAACTGTGGCCAATTTACATGAAAATTCCTCATCAGTCATTACTTCTCTGATCTGCGGTCCAACAAAGATACCTGCAGTCAATTTCGCTTCACTTAAATGGGGAAATGTTTCTGCCAAGTATTGAAACCCAGAGCCAGTATGGTTCATATTCTTAACAAAAGCTTTCATTAACCCCAATTTTATATGCAGCGGTGGAAGGAGAACTCGATGTGCTTCCACCAAAGGCTTTAACTTTACACTGTGGCTTCCTGGAGTGAATTCTTCTCTCGCTGGCCACACTTTTTTGGTATAATGCTCAGAGTCTGCTCTGCTATCCCAGAGGCACAAAAAACATGGAAATTTTGAATACCCTCCTTGGAGTCCCAATATGATGGCTATGACCTTCAAATCTCCACATATCAACCACTTGTGCTGGTCATAATTCAACGAACTGAGCAACAGTTTCATGTTTTCATACGTTTCTTTTAATGTTACTGAGTGTGCCACTGGAAGTGATGATATTTTATTTCCATTAAATAGAAGAACTGCTTTCATACTGCGCTTTGAGGAATCAATAAACAATCTCCACTGATTAGCATCGTAAGCAATTCCCATAGATGTGACAAGGCCTTCAATATTATTACAATATAACAATCCTTGCTTACTTGAAAAAAACTGTACAAATTCTGTCTCTCGACATCTGTACACACTTACGCTAGTATCAAGAGTGAGAAGGTTTCGTTCTTGTAAGCGGGATGCAAGCAGTTCAGCTGATGACTTTGGAAGGTTTAGATCTCTAACTAGATCATCAAGATCTTCCTGAGTAAAAAGTTTTGGTGTGACATCTTCTTTAAAATCAGGATCAAGAACATCACTACTGTCTTCAGAACTTGAGCTGTCATCACTTTCAAAATCATCCAGCTGAGTAGGAGGTGTAGGCACAGGAATGTCTTCGCAATGTTCTACAGCCCTCAAGGCTGACGGTACAATAGGATATAGAATCATGTGTCTGCTTTTTTTGTTGAATCCTACAACATTCGTCATGCAAAAATAGCAGTCCGTCACATGATTCGAAGGCTCACGCCAAATCATGGGCACACCAAATGGCATACTTTTCACTTTACCTTTAAACCACTTGCCAAGAGTTACTTCACAGAGTTTACAAATAACATGAGGCGCCCATGTTTTGTCCTGGTCTCCCAGTTTACATCCAAAGTATGCATGATAATATTTCTTTGTTAAATTTGATATTTTCTTCTTCTCAGCCATTGTGCAAAATCGTCCACAAACATAACAAAAACTGTCTGCTGAATTCGTACAATGTCTTGGCATTGTGAAATTTTTTTAAAATTTAAAATCAGCTAATCAAATATAATCTTAAACACATAAACAACAGCAATAAAATATTCAATTAAACTTGTGTTCAAACATAAAGTGATGACGTCATCTGCTTATGATAAGCATAAAATTTGTAAACACAAATTTGTGGTTTTCTCAAAAACCTGACGTGATACAAAAGAAATAAGTACATCAAAATTTATCATTTTTAATAAGCTTTCAGAAATTCATAATGTTTTGCTTGCAGTTTTTTTTATGTAAACCAGTGTTATTCACGCAGCTCTCAAATTACAACCATAGAATAGACGTCACCAGTGGGTAAAACTGAACACTGCTTAAACATTATAGATATATACTTTACCATATACGTTTATACAAATTAATATTGAAAAAATATTAATATTAATTAACATTTTAAGCTGACGGTTCTTCTCCAAATTAAATCATTGCAAATGCCACGTGAAATAGTTTTATATATACATGAAAAGCTATTTCATTATCAAGAATTTTGATCAAAAATGCCCTTAATTAAGTTATTTTTCGATCAAATTCGAGATCCTTAAAACTGATCCGCTATATAGCGGTCGCAAACTTGTCGGTCTGCTGCATAGGCTGCCACTATATACTGAACCGACAGATTTTTGCACATCGGCATGCCGCTGATGCGCCGACATCAGACCGCTGTAGAAAACCGACAGCGGCATGCCGCTGGTTATTCGACATCGGTGGGCTGTCGGCACATCAGCGGCATGCCGCTGTCGGCATGCCACTTGATTCTCGATAGCGGACCGATATCGACTGCTAACAGGGTAGATGACACCGCGCAGTAGATTTTAGAATATAAAATAATAGATGAAGATAATCTAAAAACTAGTATAGATGAAGGTCATCTAAAAACTAGTATAGATGAAGATCATCTAAAAACTAGTATAGATGAAGGTCATCTAAAAACTAGTATAGATGAAGGTCATCTAAAAACTAGTATAGATGAAGGTCATCTAAAAACTATTATCTTTTTATCCATTTTGCATATAATTTGAGCTAGTACAAATGTTACCCGCACCCTAGCAATTATTATTATTATTATTTTGCACACCACTGCAGACCGCGAATTGGATACATGACAAACCGCAGATTTTTGTGGAAATTTGGTTCAAACGAGATTAAAGATTGGCCTGAATCTGTTCTGCTGGGAGAAAGAGACTCACCCTTCACCCGATGCTACAAAACAACAACAACAAGGTGATTGATGTTGTTTTTAGCGCATTTTCGAGAAGTCGAATGCGCTATTGTTTCCGTTTTGTCCGTCTGTCATCACCCTAGATCTCAGCAACCATAAGTCCTAGATCCATGATGTATATACTTTTTTTTTGTAGGTCTTGGCCTGCCATTCCTGCATCAAAAGTCCATTTCGCGATCTGACCTCTGAGGGCTGGGCATCAGTGTTTCTTAGGGTACCGTTTTTTTTTTACTATATAAGCTATATTAATAATTATGTCATTTTCATGGCCCCCATTCTACACCTTATACGCTGTGGTGGCGCACCAAATGAATGGGTTATTGAACGGAAGTGAAAAAAGAGGAGACAGAGACGGTTGACGAGGAAAGAAATAGAGCATTGTTTTTGATACCCCTGTTTTGTTTAAGTTTGGGATAGGTATGGAAATCAAAGAGGAACGAAGGAGCTAAAAAGAAGTGTTTTATGGTGAAGCTATAACGTGATGTTACTATTGTTAACTATTTCTAGAATTAAAGTAACACTGATTATTTTCAGATATATGCATTACACAATTGAATTTATAAACATTTCCAAAATTTACAAATATATACTGAAAGCTAACATACGTAGTGATACATAACAAGAAAATGCGCTAACACGTCCTGTGTCCAGAATGGAACAGGCTTAAGATGCTGGTTTTTTTCTTCTTGCACTCAATAAAATCATGTATGGAAGTTCTTTCGACAGACTGCACAACGATGTAATGATAGTTAAAGTACGTTGTGACGTGGAGACACGTAGTAAAATAACTATAATTGAAATTAATGTACTACAATACTCATAAGTTTTCTTCCGTTTCTTGAATGGCGTGGTCGACTACTCATGCACACGAGGTCTATAGTAGTATATACGTTGACATAAAATGTGTTAGTGCAACAAAAAGTTCCACACGACCACATAGGCTACATCTATTTATACAACAGCTTAATCTATACATGATTCAGCAGCTGACCATAGTATACACCAAACTTAGTTAATGTCTTCGCAACATGATGGCATGAAAAGTCTGAAATGGGACAAGTTAAAATCATGACCTATTCGGCTGCCACAAAGAAAAAGAAAGCAAAAACCGGAAAGACAGGTTATGTCATCCTTTTCATTGTAACAAAAAAAAAAAGTGACAATATTGTGTGCGTCCTTTTCTTTGAAAGAAATAACAATAGCTGGTCACCCTAAATAATTATTTGCTTGTGTTCTAAAAAAAAATCGGATTTCCATGGGAAGGGGGGGGGGGCGGGGGACAGCACCGGTATATTTTACATTTAAAATAAGGTTCAAACCAAAATAAAGTTGAAACGGGGTGTGGGGGGGGGGAGGTGAGTGTGTGTGTGTGTGTGGGGGTAACAGAGGAGATTATAACGGCGGCCACAAGTTGTGCGCGCCTGACGCCTGTAAATTGAGGTTGACTCAGCCCCACTATCTCGGCATCATGCTGGGTCTTCAAATCTTATAAGTTATAACTTTATTTCGGACCTGTTCTAATTTGAGAAGGCTTAAGTTTGGCGCACAAGTAATTAATACTTAATGTATTATTAGAATATATTTTATACTAATATTGTATACTGTATCACGTTATTTTAAATATATGTTAAAAAAATCAAACAACACCCCAGAATGCGGCTTTCATTGACTTCGTGCGTGGGCAGCTCTGATATCTAATAATACGTACCGGTAGTTGTAGTACATTGTGTCTTTTTTATTGCAGAGTTATTTTATTTAAAGAATAATATCAACGACCGTGAGTGTTGGCGTCTAAAGTGACACTTTGTGACCCGTCTTTTATCGAGATCAGAGTCACGTTCTCGGTTGCAACAAGAGCGACAGTCACAAGCCTCAGGCCCAGGGAGTAGGGGCAAAATACATGTATAAGCAAGCTGACATGATAAAGAAGCTACATTTATGTCTATTAATTATAGAAAACATATTCGACATTTGTCCATAGGTCCCACGTCGCGCATTTTTTAACCGTAATGTTAACATCTACATCTCAGTATAGAGATTTATTACAATTCTTCCACGATAACATCGCGTCAATTAATTAACAACTATATACCCTTAGAAATTTCTATAAAACAATACCTTTTTTGAACTATCATATTTCTCTGATAAAGGTTTTGTTTTGTTTAGTTCTGTTCCAATTAATATATTACCATTATCATTATGCGTCATCACTCAATAAGCCTTATGATTAGGACATTTTTATATAATTAATATTATCAAAGCAACTTTTAAGTAAAGTATATCTATGTATTTCATTGTTTTCAATAATAAAAAAGAAATTTTACTATAGTCTATGATCGGAAAAGGTGTTAATCGTTGAATAACTTATTTAAAAGAATGTTTATTATAAATGGCAAATGGCACTGTTTTTCTCTTTGTAAAATAAAAACGTCGACCTGGCTAATCTGTCTTATTTACTTTTTTTTTATTTTTTTTTTTAAACCGTGTCAAAATGTCTCGTAATGCGAGTGACAGCAATAATTATAGCCAGAGTTATAAATTAGTTGTTGTTGGTGGTGGAGGTGTTGGAAAAAGTGCCTTAACTATACAGTTTATTCAGGTATTATTATTATAAATATTTAGGTTAAGAAAATCATAACAATGTTTAACAATAACAAAACAACCGATTATCGATAATAGGCGTAGCTTAGGTTTGTTCAACTCCATAACATATATTATTCTGTTGTTTCTATTCTATTCTCTCTGAATAACTTAAAATATGTATACACTGTAATGTAAACTTTACTAAATCTTATCGAGTTTTCTTAATTTATATTACATATTTATCATATTTTAATATTTTGAACTAGTCTCACCCTTACTGCTTTGTAACTTCTCAAGATCAAGTTTAATTTGTAGTACAAGTATTAATAACTATTATTAGTCTAGTCAGTTTGGTTACTTAAGACTGAGAAACTTATTTAAAAAAAAAACATGTTTATTTACTATCAACAATATAATAAAATAAGCATTCTTTTTCTTACTTGATTTAAGTTTACAATTTACACTATTTACAGTTACGGACAGGCTACGCTTACGTCAAGACGTAATTCGTATTTTTTTTTTCCGGCTTACGTCAATAGATATTTCTCCACACCCTAACACTGTCCCTATCCCTAACCCCTAACCCTTTTTGTTTACGCAGTGGCAGCGGTAACATCAAGACGTAATTCGTATTTTTTTTTCCAGCTTACGTCAATAGATATAATAATAGAAGGCGCTTGACGTAAGCGTAGCCACTTCGTTACAGTTATTCACAGAAGCACTATTAGTATTACAGTATTAGTAATAACTAATTAGTCAGTATTAGTAATAACTAATTAGTCAGACATGTATGGGCTAACTGCTCATTGGGAAATTGATCCAGTCCACACATTTAATTTTTGGTATTTAAATTAGTTCATATAAACTCTCCATCTATCAACTCCTGGTCTGTCCCTTCTGTGTGATTTCTGCTCTTGGTCCACCCTAAGAAATTTAAGAAATTCAATTTGGCTATACAAAATATTTGATTAGACTAGAGTATTTATTTATTTAAAACTGAAGTTAGTTCCATTAGGCCTATATCAAGACAAGTCTAATTATTCTACCGTTAAGTATTCATTCCATGTAATATGGTAAACATTTATAAGATCTTAGGGCCTAGAATTTTTATTACAGAATGTGACAAATAAGTCCACATTTCCAGAAATAACATGATAATAAAAAGTATTAACTTCAGCTAAAAATGTATCTAAATTCTTCGTTAAACATTAAAAAAGGGGGATGGATGGGCATGCTATGTAAATTGTCTGACTGTCGACTTGAGGGCTCTTTGTTTGATCTCTGATGATGAGCAAAAGATTTTTAGATTCTAGTAAAAGTCCCCTCTAACTATCTTGGTGCACAATCGGCTATGGGAGAAAGGAAATAAGAGCACTACAAAAACTGTCCCATTAGTGATTTATAGGATCTAAGTGATAATTATCTCATCCTTTAGGGATTTTAGTAAAAAAAAATTTGCAGAAAATAACAATTCTAACGTTTACAAAGCATTGCTGTTATTTTTTTTTTTTTAATTTAGTTAACTTATTTCTATTTTTCTTTCAGTCATATTTTGTAACAGATTATGATCCCACAATAGAAGATTCTTACACCAAACAATGTGTTATAGATAACCATGTAGCCAGACTTGATAGTAAGTTCAGAATATAACTTGATTTTTGTTAAGAGTTAATTCTGAATTAAATCTATTCTTAAATTAATGTGCTTTTGTAGTATGTCAGTGATTGCGAGTGGACTATTATTATTATCTCACAAAAAACTTCTAATAAAACTCTAAAAGTCAATTTGATTCATATATGATGAACATCCACTATTGCATTATTGCATACAAGTAGTAAATAAAAGTTAAGTCAACACTATAGAGTACCATCTGTTTTACAGAATATCAATGCCTCGAAAACAACTCTTCTAAACTTCTTTTTAAAAAGCTATCTCAATGCACAAAGTACATAAGTCCTAACAAATCTGGATTACACGATCGTCTCCGCTCTAAACTCTCCCCTGAACTAAACTTACATTCTCTTATTTAGGCTATCTGAACAAAGCATTCCAAAATTCTCAAGTCTCCAGTTTGCTTGATGATTCCAACCCACACACCTGCCCATCGTTTACATAATCAAAAATTCTGTGAACAGAATTAAGAGGACACTACTTCTCATATTACCTGAATTCCCCAACACTGACGCATTGTTCTTAAACTTTATTTAGTTATATCAAGTTATAACCCTGACCTCCACATCAACGCATCGTCCTGAATTCTATCATGACACTATTGTTCATTGTCTAAAATCCCTCTTCTGTGATAAAGTGAACAGGTTCTGTCTCCCTTTCTGTCGACCCTTCCCATATCCAATTACGTTAAACTGTCCAAAACCTGACCTACTTTCACTGCCCTGACAGTACTAGCACCCAAGTTTGGTATATATCGAGGAAAGTCAGAACATATTCTATGTATATAAATATAGTCACTGCTAATCCTTACTCTCTCTCAAACCTCAAGGAAATATCAACACCCTGATGTGACAAGTCGTAACATCAGGTGTGGATTGAAGATATGAGTGACTTTAATGTTAATGTACAAGAGTATATTTACTGTATAATTTTGACCTTTACAAAATTTATGAATTGTATGTTTATATTTATTTGTATTCACTTCATGAATTTAGTATGTGTATGTTTACTTTATTTCTAAAAATACAATTTTTTTTTTTGAACCGAAGTATTGGACACAGCTGGTCAAGAAGAATTTAGTGCAATGAGAGAGCAGTATATGCGGTCTGGAGAAGGCTTTCTTTTAGTTTATTCTGTCATTGATAGAAGCAGGTAGATTCATAATTTTGGATTTGTCTAAGGTTCTGTTGTCATTTGAGTGTTTATTTTCACCATGAATGAATGGAATACAAGTATGAATTTTAAATTATCTACAGACCTCTGGGAAACTTTATGCCATGCTATTTCTCTGATGAATATTTTTTCAGCTCGAAATCCATTCACGCTAAAGGTGAAATTTCCTTCTTTTTTTTTAAAGAAGTTCTTTTGCAGCTAAAAACAGATTTCCCAAAAGCTGTGGGCCAACAGCATTAGGCTAAAATAAAAAAAAATGTTTATCCCTAACTACAGAATAATAATAGTTTTTATAATAAATTAGTATCATAATCATATATTTTATAAAATATTATTGTCTCATAAACTGTTTTTTTTTTTACTTTTATAACTGAGCTTTTATCAAATATTCAATGCAGTTCAATTTTTCCTCTTAAATTATATGTCCTTATCGTTCTTTTGCCACATATATTCATTAATATTAAGATCTGTCTGTTTTTCAGTATTTTATGCAGCGTATAATATATTCTGTTCCCTACTTCTAATCTGTTTTTGATCTCTATCATTATATCATTTTTCTCACTTATGGTTGATCCCAGGTATTTAAAGTTTTCTACTTTTTCAAATGCTCTATCACTGACTTTGAATGATTTTTCTTTTCCTTCTTTTTCATTTCTTTGTAATAGCATGTACATGTATTGAGTCTTTGATTAATTTACTGTTAAACCTGCTTTCTGAGCTGCTGTTTCTAGTTCTACGTATGCTTTTGCTATATCCTTGCTTTGCTTTCCTATCAATGTTATATCATTAGCATATGCAAGGTACTGGATGGGTTTTGTATTTTTACCTTGCTTCTTGAGTTGTTTAATGTCATACATACTGGTCTAATGAGCTCTTTGGGGATACACAACTCATGCAATGTTTTGTAAAATAATTTCTATTAATGCTGTCATATGCCATCTTGAAATCTATGTAAAGCTAGTGTAGATCTATATCATGTTCATAACATTTTTCTGAAGTGTTTTGAAGGGAAAAGATGTGGTCTGTGGTAGCTCTGTTAGGTCTGAAACCACATTGATAGTCACCTAATAATGTTTCACTGAAATTCCCTATTCTGAAAAAATACCCCCTGGATAATAAACTCTGCTGCACTGTTGAGGAAATTAGCTTTGGTCTGAATGGCATTTTAAAAAAGACATTGCTGAGTAAAAGAGGTGAATTTCTCTAAATCACTAGATATGCAAAATTCACGTTGGTCTGTAGATAACTTGGCAAGTTTTTAATACATCTGGCTTTGTGATAAAAAAAAAAACAGCAATAAATATTTTTAATATTGATTTCTTACTGGCAGGCTTTTTTAAAATTCTGTTTGCTAATACATTTATAAAATATTTTGTTCACAGTTTTGAAGAAATCTTCAAATTTCACAGACAGATATTAAGAGTTAAAGACAGAGATGAATTTCCAATGTTGTTGGTAGCTAACAAGTCAGACTTAGATACACAGCGAGTGGTATGTAAATAAGTAGCGAATGGTATGTAAATAAGTAGCGTGCAAACTAAGAAAAAAAAATCAGGATTTTGTGAACCTTTTTTTTTTATTAACATGCAATAGAGTTAATTAGTTTTCAATGTGCCACATTAATCAGGTTTCCACATCAGAAGGTCAGGAATTAGCAAATAATCTTAAAATTCGCTACATGGAAGCAAGTGCAAAGCACAGATTGAATGTTGATCAGTCATTCTATGAACTAGTTAGAATTGTCAGGTATTTAAACAATTTTTTTATTAAATTAATAAATTCTGTTTTTAAATCTATTAAGCAGACACCAATACATCCATTTCTCGCTATTTGACTGTTCTTTATATGGCATTTCTTCATAACTTTTTTTACTTATGGTACTTTTCTGGTTTACTGTCTTTAATGTGACCCACAATGAACAAGGTTTGGACAAAATTCTGATGCATCAAAACTAAGAAACCTGAAGTAAATTCATTCCTGAAATTTGACAATACATTTCTAAGCCATCTGGTTTTGAAGATTTTGAAGAAGCTTATTAGCTTGACCCTCTAGAAACTGATCTATTCAGAAACAGAATGAACACTTGAGAAAGAGCCAGAGCTGTATTTGAGCCAACAGCTAACTGCAAAGAACTTGTCAAATGCACTTTCTTATTTTGAGCAAGGAATTAACATCCTTCTCCAAAATGATCCTGACAAAGAATGCCACGCTAAAATTTCTCGAGGAGTAAACTCAGCCATTGCCTGTTACAAGACACTTTTAAAAGAAACTGAAAACAATGTGAATCAGACTAACTCTGCACCAATATTTTAATCTGGGTCAATCCACGAAAGTAGATAATGAGGATTGCAGAATATAATAGCTTAGTCATTCTTCATGTTAATGTTCGTCATCAGATAAAAACAGTTATATTATTTTATTATATGTGTAAATACAAATAAGCATATGGTTTCTTTATTTTTTTAATACTTTTTTATTTTTATTACACTGTTTTGTACTTTCATTTTCAAGAAAGCACTTTTGTAGGCAATAAAAATAAAGCTTTATGGACTAAATTTTATATTAATATATAAAAAATTGGAACTAACCAATTAAATTTGTATGGGTTTGCATAAAAGTTCTTGATTCCTAATATGCCTACATTTATTTGCTTTGCTGCCAACTCTTCCGGAATGCATCTAGGCCATATAGGAATGTATGGGTGTATTCTTTAACTACTCTTTAAAGTACTCAATGTTTAATTTGTAGAAATATTTTATGATTAATGTTATTTTTGATTCTTTATATACAATATTTCAGAACATTTCAAGAAGAAGAACGACCAACAGTCAAACCAAACAACCGTAAACGCAAGAAATGTACAATTCTGTGATATATTTTTAAAAATAAAAATTATATATTTTTAATTTTACTTAATTTTCCAGCTTTTTCTACAAGAGGACTATACTTACTTTACAAAATGTTTTAAAATCCTAATAGTCTCAATCAGGGGTGCACAACCTGCATTTATACAGCAACTTGAGGCAGTAAGAGTGGTTAATGGGGGCCATACAAAAAAGTTCCTTCATAAATATAATGATAACGATTTGTCTGGCAGCTGTCCTAACTAAAATAAAATGCTCATTAGGGCAGTCAGCGTTAAATAGGTTGTGCTCCCCTGGTCTAAATATACAAACAGCTACTCATAAATTAAGTTTGATATTAATATTATTAACTTTTTCTACTGGCTTTGAAAAACCACTTCCTCCCTGTATTTGTTTTCCCATTAATTTTTATAACTATGTGCTTTTTTATTTTATTTTAAATCAGACTATTTGGTTAACCAAAAAACTTGCTCACTATCTTCCATGAAATCAAAATTTTAATTGCAACGAAAACAAAGACAGAAACAAAACCTGGGTTTTATTTTGATATGATGAATTAAAACCATTTTGTATATAAAGAAAACGGCAAGCTTTTATTAATAGCTTTCAATGATAATATAGCAGGGTTGCCTTGCTAACTTCATTTGCTATCTAGCAGCATGCATAGTTTCTGGAGTATTTGTTTTCCCTCTTTGACAGACAGCTGATCATATTATATTTTTTTGAAGATGGTTCTTACCATTTGTTCATACATGTTTCTACCAGTTCTTTTGCAATAAACTGTTGTATTTTGGCTTGTATCAGATATCCAGGCTGTAAATCAAACAGTCTGAAATGCTTTGTTTTATTGAACCCTTACTTTTGATTTTCTTAATGAATGAATTCAGTTACTCGGATTGCACTTGTGAGACAGGCCAATTAACTCAGAAATAATATTTGCAACATACATGATGCAACATAAATAATGATGGGAATGTTATGTCTCTATCTGTCCTATGCTTGTTGTTGTCCTTAAAAAGTTATTTGTAAATCTCTACACAGCTGAACATTTTGAAGATAGTTTAAAAAAGAAACAGCTTGTTGATCAGAAAATCTGGCCTAAACAGTTTGCTTTTTTAAGTCCAAAATTTCTAATCATAGTATGAATTTGATATCAGCAATAGTCTTTTTTGACAATGTAGTCATATAATTGTTTGCCTTGGAGCATGCTGAATACTTTTATTAATGTTCTTTTTTTTTACCCAATCAGGCCAATTATTGTATGAAAATAAATATGATGGATAAGATAATTGGTTGATTTAATATAAAGGGGAAATCTTGTATAAATTTTTATTCAAAATGACTTAATCATCAGTTCGCATCTTAATTAATTAGCACTTGGATTATGGTTGGTTTTGTATCATCTCATTAGATTGTTAAAGCACAGTTTGGTTACCATGTACATGTACTTTTATCCTTTTATTGTTATAACAGCATAAAAACTTATTTTCATCCTGTCTCAGAAATATCTTTAATTTGAAGTATTTTCTGTTCTCTTTTGTTTTATTTTATCAGATCCTTCATCTATCAAAAGATTAAATTTATTTTAGTTTTTTTGTAACCATTTTTATTTTTAAAATATATTTTGGCATAATTGCAATACTATTATACACCCTAAAAAGCTATTCAAAACTGTTCATAATATTTCCAGTCAGTCTAAACATTTTCTTTTTGTATTTAAAAAAGTAAAGTTCCCTTAGCCCTAATGAGCCGTCGGGGCAGATGAAGTGTGCAATCCATCTGTTACAATAACCTCTGTGTGGTTAGCACAATGACCAGCCGCCCCCAATTTAAAGTCGGGTGCCCATTTAATGCTGGGTGGACTTGGGGACTTCACCTAGACCTGAAAAAATCCCAAGCTTCTCACTGAGATTCAAACTCAGCACCCCTCCGGTCGACAGTCGAGCGCTCTACACAGCACGACCACCTGTCCCCTTTTTGTATTTCACATTGTACATCCATTTGATGTTTCTTTCACTGCATAATAATATAGTGATCACAATGATATCTAAGTGGATGAAAAATGCTTGTCGGGCCATGTTAATGGATTACATCTTGATTACATTTTTTTAGTACACTTTTTTTCAATTTGCAAGCTTAACCGAATGTATGCCACTTTTCAATATCAATCAATGGGCTTCTCTTGCAAGTGCTTTTTTTTTTTTACTTTCAATCTATAACAGCTATATAAAGTTGCAATACATTTTTGGAAAAGTTGCCCTTGGCAATGTTAATTCTAGCTTTATTGCTTGTGTTTAAATTTAGACTAAGTAAGATATTGTGTGTGTATATATATATATATAATTTTTAGTGGCTATAACAACAATATCACACACGTTTTTAATTACATTGGTTTATTCTGTTTCTGATGTAATTTTGCACATTTGATTGGAATGTAGTAGATTATCTTAAAAAAATAATGAGCTCTATGTAAACTACATCTTGAGCAACAGGCAGCCCCCATGGTTAACATTTATCAACTTCCCTTACCCCTCCCTTGCCCCATCTGAAATATTTTTCAGCTTAGCTAGACAGATTGGTAAAATAGATAACCAATGTACATATCAATAGTTGTGGCTACTAATTCTGGCCTAACACACTAAAGTGACTTCCTAACTCCTATATATGTACATAAAATTATGAATTCATACATATAATTTAAATGTGTATACAATTCATATACATACATATAATATGAATGTCCATACTTGCATACAATGCATTACATGTACTGATACCCTATTCCTTTTATTTTGTTTCCTATATTTTTGTCTGATACAGTATTGTATGTACATTGTGATCTATATTTTTACGGTATTTATGTATTTTCTGTATTTTTTTCTTATTGTACATACATTTTTTTTATTTATCTGAAGTATCTATTTTAAATGAATATTAAAAAAATGACTCATATTTGGACACAATTTCATTCATAGATAACTTAAGTAGCCTGGGGTCTGCCTGGAGTAAGTTAAAAAAACATTCACTACCGTACTTTCATTATATTATTTTATGCCTTTTAAAGTATTTACTAGTGTCGCGTTCAGTGTCATTAAATGACAGAAGAATAAAGTAGAACTTACTATATCCTGCTCCAGCTGTATTTCAAACACATGAATTTGAGTAGGTCCAGCTTCATTTTAATGTCATTTGTTTGCTTATACATAAAAACGGACTGACTAATTTTTATGACACTCAATGTCCTTTAAGAAAAGTGATGCATCACGTGATGCTCGCTCATATGATGGCTACTCACAACTTCACAGAGTTCTGGACTCGGGCAATAATGATGAAACTTATCCCACATTTTGTATGTTGTTGCTTAACTTAACATATTATTATTGTGTATCTGTTGTTTGTCATTTTCTGCTCGCTTTTTTATTCCAAGTGTTGACTGCCTAATTGTATGGTTTCCAGTCATATTGGCTGTTCATATTTTTTGCTTAAAACTATTTATTTAATTAATTGGTATGAAAGAGTGTGCAATGTTTTAAATATATTTTTTTCAGCTTTCATAAACAAATACAGATCTTATTCTGTATTTGATAGATAAGCCTAAACTCTTCATAGAGTTTTTACATTGTAAACAAAAAGAGTGTTTTTTAATGCTCTCCTTGGTGGCATATTTTCATACATTTCATGACTTTTACTACTGTTTAGTAGCTTCCCTTACATCAGTTTGCTCTGATGTTCAAGTAATGTCAGTAGACTGTTTCATTTATGACACATATATTTCCTATTGTTCCATTGACAGTGCATAATTGTAAATGCACAGATTGACTATGCAGGATTCTGGATAATTCACTGACAGAGTAACATAGCTGGATGTTCATAGAAAAGTGCACATTTCCAATTATTCTGTTCATTTTGAGCAGAATGCAGATATTGTTGATTTATTGACACATTTGTTTATGTTTTTTTTTCTATTGGCACTGCACATTTCTGTTTTTTTCCACTATAATATATGTACAGCGTATGCTTTCTGGTAACTGCATACCTTTTTTATTTCCACATTCTTTTTATTGATTGCTGTTTTAGTGTTGTAGTTCTCTTTTTTTTAAGATGTCCAATATTTTTTTAAAAACTTTTTCCTGTAATTGTGCTTAACATTTGAAAAGAATAAGTAACTTAATGACAATTTTTTATATTCATGAACATTTCTTAAAAGCTGTTTTATTCAAAGTAGAAATGTTCTTGATTGAGAGATAAAACATGTAATAAATACATTCGTTTAAAAAGTAACAAAGCTGCTCATTCTCAAAGACAAACAGTTTTATTTTTCCTTCTAGTCTAGTCATTTTGGCCACTCCTTGTATCTGTTGTATTTTTCTGTTAGAAGTGAAAGTAATTTCCAGTCCTTCTTTGCCATTGTACTAGAAAAAAAATTGTTTTATTTTTAATCTGTTGAGAAATATATTTATTTTTTCTTCTCCATATTTTAAAAACTTGAACTAATCTGTTTTGTCTGAGTGTTTTTTTTTTTTTTTACATTATCAAATAATAGATGGAAAGAGTGTTAAGATTGTTCAGATGATTTTACAGAGTCATTGTTTGAAATGTGTATTTGTTTCTATATATTTAAGTGCTTTCTTTTTTTTTTCCCCATACTGCTAACCACAGAACATGCATTTAAACTTTTTCTTTCCTAGCTTGAAAAAAAAAACAAGCATTTTTAGTAGCTAATAAAAGTGTTTATTTTTCAGCATTGTTATAAATGTATTACAGTAAATTATATCTAATGCTGAATAAAAGATAACAGTCACGTAAACACTAAGATTTTTACAATGTTACTTACATAACACTGACATGTATTCTTCATATCTTGCCAGAACTTTAAAACAATATTATTGTACATTCATTATAGATCATTATTTTTTTTCAATTCATATTACATACACCTTTTTTTAGACTAATTTCCTTGTTGGCTTAAATATCAAGAGTAAATCAGAATTATATTATCTTTTTAAGACACATGTGTATGGCAGAATTTCTTTTTATTTCCTAAATGTGAACTGATTGTATCAATGATTCATCTGTAATGCTTAAAGTAAAAGTGTAGAAATGACTTTAAAAATTTTAATAAATGTAACTTGTGGTATTCCTGAAATCTGTATTACAAGTCAGTGTTAATTTTTTTTTAAAGGCATCAATCAAGATATTACTTTCATGTTGTTACTGTACAGTGGGATTGGGACTATAGTTTATGAAGAAGTGGACTCAAATTTACCACTGATATGTTACATTGTGACTAGCTGGAGTTAAGTAAGGCCATTTGAAATGGCAGTTCATAATAATAATAATAGTAAAAATGTGTAGCTGCAAAAGTGTTGACTAATGCTTATGAAAGTTGTTTCTTAATCAGAAATCTCATTTCTAAGTATCTTGATGAAGAAATCACATTTCAAAGAATCTTGATGAAGAAATCACACTTCAAAGTATCTTGATTCCTGTTGGGAACTGTTGAATACAAACTAGCTGTAAAATGCAAAATCTTTGCTTAGAGATAGACCATTGTTAAACTTTTAGGTTATCTTGAATAGGTCGATGTAATTATATGGGTCTTTATATTTTATGTTATGAACAAAATTGAGAAACTTATCAGTTATTTTTTCCTATTAACAACCTAAATGATAATTTTTTTTTTAAATTATCCATTAGTGGGCTTTTATCAAAATGACGTTAATACAGTAAACAATCTTTTTTAAAATTTCTAGATTTTTTAAAATTTACACTTAATCTAGGTGTAAGTCTTAGACGTCTTATTAGTAACATAATTTTACTTGGTAATTTAAAAACAAATTAAAAGTCTTGAATTTGAAAATAAAATAAAACGATAACTGAGAACTTTGACTGTTAAAAAGAATTTTATTCACAAAATTTGTTACTATGAACGCGGATAATTTTATCGTTGGAGAATTATCAATTATTACATTTGTTTTTGTTTGACGATTTTAAAATTAAAAATGTTGTATATAAAAATCGAGAAGCAGGCAAGGAGACGTTAATATTTAAACAGGAAACAGCATTCTTACTTTTGATCTACACCAGACCACAGAGCTGTATGGGTGCACCAGACAAAGTTGAGACAGAAAATATTTTTTTTAGATAACTGTTATTACTTGAAACACATTTATTACAGTCAGACAGTTTTCTTCCAAATTTTCCAGTAATTTTGAGTGCTAATGACACCGCCCCCCCCCTCCCCGATACAAATGTTTATTAGACCTTTTATTTTAACAATATTTAAATGAGAGATATTTTATGTGAGGGGGTTGGTGTTTTCACTAATATATCCAACGTAGCCCTGACCTTAAAAGTGTTTTGGGCTTTGTCCATTCATCAATATTGTAGGGGAGGGAGGGTCTGAAAATGTTTGAAAGTTGGGTGTATGAAGATATTTGACTCAACAATTTTATACTTTAGGACAATGAGCTTTATGATTTGTTTGAAAATATACAATGAGAGTTTTTTCTCAATTACAATTGGACCATAAGGCAAATATACAATGCGAGTTTTTTCTCAATTACAATTAGACCATACGGCAAATATACAATGAGAGTTTTTTCTTAATTACAATTGGACCATAAGGCAAATATACAATGAGAGTTTTTTCTCAATTACAATTGGACCATAAGGCAAATATACAATGAGAGTTTTTTCTCAATTACAATTGGACCATAAAGCAAATATACAATGAGAGTTTTTTCTCAATTACAATTGGACCATAAGGCAAATATACAATGAGAGTTTTTTCTCAATTACAATTGGACCATAAGGCAAATATACAATGAGAGTTTTTTCTCAATTACAATTGGACCAAAAGGCAAATATACAATGAGAGTTTTTTTCTCAATTTCAATTAGACCATACGGCAAATATACAATGAGAGTTTTTTCTCAATTACAATTAGACCATAAGGCAAATATACAGAGACTGTCCGTAAACTTCGTGCCATCTTTGGACGTGACAATGCCCCGACCGCAACAACAGTTTCGATGTTGGTACAGAAATTCGAAGAATCTGGGTCAGTTGCAACCAGAAAATCGCCCGGTCAAAACCGTAATGTTCGAACGCAACAAAACATTGCGGTAGTGCAAGACAGTGTGAATGTGAGCCCCGTGAAGTCGCTTCGCCGTCGTTCGCAACAGTTGGGTATGTCAACATCTTCGGTGCATCGAATACTGAAAAAAGATCTTTATATGCACCAAGATTCAGTTGACACAAGAGCCGAAACCAGCAGAGCATGCAAAACGGCGAAGATTCGCCAATTGGATTTTGACTAGACAACAAGAGGACGACAATTTTTCAAAAAAACAATAATCTTCAGTGACGAGGCACATTTCCATCTCTCGGGGTATGTCAACAAACAAAACTGACACATTTGGGGTGACGAAAACCCTGGAGTGACCCAAGATCACGAAATGCATCCCCAATGATCCACGGTTTGGTGTGGTTTTTGGGCAGGAGGCGTGATTGGCCCCTTCTTTTTGAAGATGATGATGGAAATTCAGTTACTGTAAATGGCAACCGTTATCGGGACATGATCACTAACTTTTTGTGCCCTGCCCTGGAAGAAATGGAGGATGACGGAATTGATGAAATGTGGTTTCAGCAGGACGGGGCTACCTGCCACACATCCCGGGAGACAATCACCTTGCTTCGTGAAAAATTCCCTGAGCGTCTGAGGCATCCGAGGTCATGTGACCTCACACCTTGTGACTTCTTTTTATGGGGATATGTGAATTCACAAGTTTACGTGAACAAACCTCAAACGATTACCGAACTGAAGATGGAAATTCAACGGGTAATCGGCGAAATCGACAAGGACGTCTGCGAAAGAGTTATCGTTAATTGCAACGATCGGATTACTGCCTGCAGAGAAAGTGGAGGTGGACATATGCTCGATATCATTTTTCATTATTTAATTGAAGTATATGTTGAATGAAATTAAATAACAATTTTGAATTTTGCACCGATTTTGGCTGATTAATGCATTTTTAAAAACTGCGTACTTTATGAAACACCCGTTATTTAGGGGTAAAATAATCCACGTAATTTTTCTAGGGGGTGGGGGGTCACCAAAAGTCTGACACTTATTGACAAGGAGAATACGGGGTTGGTCGAAGTGTGACACGCAATGATAAATAATGGTAATAAAAGCGTTACAAAGAAACTGGAATTTTGAGCATTATAAAAATAAACGAAAGGGTTAAGTTTTTTATATGTTCAGTGGCGTAGCGAGCTTAACTCGCTTGTCCCTTGCCCCCCCCCCGCTACGCCACTGGATATGTTTGAGTTTGTCGCATATATGGGCTGCTAAAGCAAGTAAGTAGGTCATCTTAGCGCACTACTGTGCTTGGATGTTTGATAGGTCTTCTTAGCGCGCTGCTGTGCTTGGATGTTTGATAGGTCAAATAAAAAAAATAAGAGCAAAATGGGCTGGTGAGCTATTATTTGTTCACACTTGCTCTGAAACAGTTTCAGTTTACACAGAAACACTCAAATGGTACGCTACTGGGCACCCTAGTCACACATGTATCTTGATCTGGAAATCAAGTTAGCACACAGCACTGATGAAGAAATGCGAATGACAGGAAATTTCCTTAGCTATTAATAGCTTTGGCCATGTGGTCCAACGTGAGCAGATGCCCCCGCCCCCCCCCCCTTTTTTTTCGCTGAATGTGTGTGAAAAGAAATGAGGCCTAAAAAGAAAAAAAAGTTGCCACCACATAATACATCATCAAATATTAATTTTATTGTTGCCACATTGCGTGGTTCTATGAATTTAATATAGGCCTACACACTAAAGGGGGGGGGGGGTTGCAGGCCGAACCGGGTGACACCAACATGGAAAGAACTCGGTATTGTCAATTTTATAACTGATCGTAGTAAAAAACATGAGCAGTAGCCAGGGCCGGTCTTACGAATTGCGGTGCCTAATTTAACGGATGATTGCGAGGCACCTCTTCTATTTTTTTTAACAATAAGAGCTATTACTATTAATTAGCTATATGTAAAGGTACGGGGCCCAATTTGGAGCAATCGGTCAAATCGGCCTAAGGCCGGCCCTGGCAGTAGAACAGGATGTCACCATGCAGAGCATCTGGAGCTTAGGTAAATGACTACAAGTCAAAGCTGCTTGGATCAATCTAGAGTTTTTTAAAGCGTTTTTTTTTAAATGGACGCAGTTTAATGAAAGTAATATACATTTTTCTGAAATAGAGTTATTTTTATCCCTAAAGTATATTAAAGTATATTCTCTAAGGTCTAGTGCAGGAAATTTCGAACTATGTACCATTGTTCATGGTGGAAGTCTTGAGGGGGTGACACCCTGAATTTTCTGCACCGGGTGACACCAACCACAGTGAAACCAGTGCTTACACGTTATTGATTGCAGTTGTTTTATAGGGAGCATAAACCAATTTTTCCCTTCTCAAAGGGAATTTGGGGGGGAGGGGTGAATAACTGATTGCAGGCATGGAAGTTATGCATGCATCTGATTATTTCTGTCTCTTAATTAATTTTCTATAAATGTGATGGTTAAACTTCATTATGTTTTAAAAAAAAATTAAATTGTCACATATGAACAATTAAATATTTAGTTGCAATTATATTTCTTCGCGCAAATCATTGATAATGTGTATCCGTCTTTCGGAAGTAATAGAATACACTTTTTAGGTTGTCGAAAGCATGTCGAAAGTCGAAACGAACCTTTTTGTACGAAATACTGCCAATCTCAATATTTTGTGTACAGATCAAGATATTTTTTGAGATATCTATATATAATACATTCTATCAAATTATAGATCCGAATAATTTAATATGTCATTTAGATCTGAAAAATTGTATTATTTGCTATATATTTAGTATAATCTAGATATTTTCCTATTTTATTCTGGATAATTCGTCAATAAATTAGTTGGCAGCTTTGCTCGACTAATAACTGCATAAGCAATACGCTTCCGGCCAAATAGAGAGAACGGTTGGCGTTATCTTTTATGGGAAATAATTACTTTTAAACGTAGACAACTGTTCATGACATAAATGAGTGCTTCACGATGATCGATTCTTAAGTCACTACTTTGTGTCATTAATATGCAAAACATTATGCAGAAGGCAACTGTACCCGTTGTCTCGACTGATCGCGGTGCTCTGCCTGGAACAATAAAACCGCTGGTTCCAGAGGTGAGCATTGCATTAAAATAATTTTAGTATTAATATTAAGAACGGGCAGACCACGCTTACGTCAAGACGTAATTCGTATTTTTTTTCCGGCTTACGTCAATAGATATTTCTCCACACCCCTACCCTAACCTTATCCCTAACCCTAACCCTTTTTGTTTACGCAGTGGCAGCGGTAAAATCAAGACGTAATTCGTATTTTTTTTTTCCGGCTTACGTCAATAGATATAATAATAGAAGGCGCTTGACCTAAGCGTAGCCACTTCGTATAAAGAAATCGGACAGGCTACGCTTACGTCAAGACGTAATTCGTATTTTTTTTTTCCGGCTTACGTCAATAGATATTTCTCCACACCCTAACACTGTCCCTAACCCTAACCTTATCCCTAACCCCTAACCAACCCTTTTTGTTTACGCAGTGGCAGCGGTAACATCAAGACGTAATTCGTATTTTTTTTTTCCGGCTTACGTCAATAGATATAATAATAGAAGGCGCTTGACGTAAGCGTAGCCACTTCGTTAAGAAATAAGTTTTTTTTAACGCAATGGCTACGGTTCGGTCCGACCGAACCCGTATTTTTTTTTTTCGGGTACCTGCCATACTTATTGCATATTTTTTTTGTTTTCGGGCATATTTTTTGTTTTCAGGGCTAGTGTTAGGAATAGGATTAGGGATAGGGTTAGGAATAGGGTTAGTGCAGTGACTTATATGTTGTTATATAGCTCAGCGCAGCAACTTGGCCGCTATATTTAGATATCTATAGCTGGACCCTAACCCTATTCCTAACCCTAGCCCCGAAAACAAAAAAAAAATATGCAATAAAAAGTATGGCTAATTACAATTAGACCATAAGGCAAATATACAATGAGAGTTTTTTCTCAATTACAATTTGACCATAAGTTGACCATAAGGCAATAAAATAAATTTTTTTAATGTAATTTTCAAAACGTAGCACACTTTTACATTTACAATCTTAGTACCTATGTATTTTTGTGTATAAAAATCCTTATATTGTCTCAAACTATTCTCTAGGAGCAAGGAAGTGGTTATATAGCAGATAAACTTGTGAAGGCTGAAAAACGCATCCAGGCATATCCTTATGATACAGAAGCTTGGAGCATTTTGATTAGAGATGCGCAGGTATTAACTAATTTCTTTTTATCTTAAAAACATAGTTCAAGAATTTGAATTTGTTCATATACAGCTCCTTTCCCTGCTTCACAATTTCTCTATTGCAAGCTTGGAGACCCTGGCATTTTTAGATTTTTAAACAAGTGTTTGCTGACTGAGTTGTGACTTGTATTTTAAATAATCTTGTCTTTACTAGTCTTAATCATCTTAAACATTAATAAATTATCTTTAAAATATTAATATTGGTATTACATTTTTGAAAAAAAAGTTAAATATATATTATTCATGAGAAAATTATATCAGGCTGCTTTTGAGTAATAAAAATTCTGACTTACAATATTTATAACGAAAAAACTGATAGTTGAATCCTAGAAGTAGTACCGAAAACAATACCATCTAGAATTTAATACTGAACTGCATAATACATTTCTTACTTTAAAAAACAGAAATGAAAAAAAGTAATGACTAAAATATAGTTTGCCATTCTGCCCATTGGCATTTTAAAAATATAATTTAAAAAAAAATTATACTTTTTTAGTTTGAACCCATGCTTTAATGCTATTTGTAGTATTTTAATATGAAAACTGAAAATTCGCTTTAAAAAATACCATTTGGATAACATTTTTTTCTTAATGACATAGCAGCTATAAATTGCAAAATGCAAAAAAAATCAAGTTACATCAATATTATAAGCCATTTTTTAAATTAAATTATAGTAAATGACAAAACACTAGAGTGTTTACTGGGTTAGTCCTTTTACACTCAATTGAAAATTTTAAATAATGTAACTAATGTTGCTCTAGTTTTATTAATTATTTTTTATCATGATAAACTTGCAAACAAATCTGCCTAATCATGCTAATGCAACATTAATTATTACTGATATTTAAGGTTGATCATGATGGCTATTTGTAAAAAAAAAAATTGTTAATAATGAACTGGACATATTCTAAAAATTCCAAATATTTCTGAAAAGTGTAATAACAGACTTTATATCATTTGAAGAGATCTTAGATCTTTATTCTGATGTTCTCAAAATTATATTTTACAATTTTATCTGTATTTCAATTTTTAAAGTTCATAATAATTTTTTTTATTCACAGATAAGAAAAATTGAAGATGCTAGAGTGATTTATGAAAGATTGGTTGAACAATTTCCTAATGCTGGAAAGTACTGGAAGATCTATATCGAACATGAGGTTTATATAATTTATTTTTTTCAAAGCTTAATTCCAAAAATTACAATATCTGTGAATTCCTAGCCATTATATATTATTTATGTTATTTTGAAAACAAAATATTATGTTGGCATTTTTGGAATCAAGTTCTTAGCAAAGATAATAATATATGTAAAACTACAGTGCTGATATAATTAAAAGAAATTTGATAAAAAAAAGCCATGTTTAAACAATCACGTGTTTGACTTATTGATGGTGGGTGGGAAAGTGTTGTGTTGATTGTTTTTTTCATATATATACAATATGAATTTTATTTATGTTATTGACTTTTTTGAAAGATATTATTTATAATTTATTATATAATTTATATGTATATAATTGATTCAGGCATAAAAATGTGTGTAAGAATCAATCAACAGAGTTTGACTTGTTTTTATGCACATCATTTCATTGTCTTGAGTTTGTTTCATTGTTTGTTTTATACAATTTTTTTTTTAATAACTAAATAAATGATTATTGTGGGGATAAATACCGCTAAACCACAGACTTGTGTTCTGAGATCTAATAATACTGTTATGTACCGTACATTAGAATATGGAAGCGGTTGTGGCAAAAAAAGACTTTATTTTACAAGCAAATTTAAAAAAATCTTTTAAGAACTGAATTAATGTGTTTTTATATTAAACTTTAGCAGGTAACCTTAATTTCATTTTCATCTTGCTTGTTTTATTAGCAATTCTATTTTCAAGATCTGATTGATAAATAGTATTTCCTTTAGTCATTGAGGGCTCATTAGTATGTTAATGGGCAGTTCTTTCTTTCACTGGTTGGGGGCATGTGTCTATTGCAGTGGTCAGCAAAGTGCTGCTCCTGAGCCGCATGTGGCTCTTAGACTCTTTAAGTGCGGCTCTGGCATTTAGTTTTATTTAGTATACAACTTATTTAGTGTATTACTTATTTAGTGTAATAAAAGTTTACTAAACAAGCAGATTTGGCTCCCAATTTTTTTTTTAATTGTTGTAATGTTCATATTTGGCTCTTTGGCTGATAAGTTTGCTGACCACTGGTCTACTGGATTCATTATCCCTTTGTCTTCCTTCTAGCAAAATCTTTCAAGCTTGTTTCTGGGCTTTTTTTCTTTTACTAATGTGCAGATCTATTCTGACTTGAATACTAAAGGGGATAATATATATTACCTCCTCTCTCTCTTCCCCCTCATAAAGGAGTTTACAAAATGTTTAATCAGAATTGCTTTTTAGTTAAAACACTAAACTTTATCTTTTGTGGTAGTTTACTTAAATAATTGTATGTCACATTTTTGACAATATCCTGCCTAGTTTTAAAATAAACTATTTGCAAAAGTATTTTTTTGTGTGCTTAAAATGCGCATAAATGGATGGGGGCTCGGTTTTATGATTAAAAAATGTGGGTTCCTGAAATTTGTATATTTTATAATAGGTAGGTGATTTAAAAAAAAAACAACCTTTGGCTTCATTTATTGTTAACGGCGCCAATTCTTTACTGATCTTCATGTATTTTAATAAAAAAATGTAGAATTTCAGGAGTTTCATCTGCTGAATTTTGTGTATTTTTTCTTATGATTTATAATGCTCTGTGAACTAAAGAGACTTAATAAATTTGCCAGTTTCAGCAATCAATTAATTTACTTTTAGAAGTAATAAAAATTTACCTCTTATTAACCTTGAAAATGTAACTTATTCTCAATTAATTTGAAATGACTCAAAGGATATCACTTAGTTTTGTTCTCTCATTTGACTGAAAATCTAATAGTGACTATTTCAAAATTGAAGTCGAGGGGAGGGTGCTGTTGGGAATAGCGTGGGACATCAATACTGCTGGAAAATCTGTGGCTAATTAAGACCATATCAATAGTTAAGATCTTCAAATGCTGTTAACAGTCTTTAGGCTGCATATACAAGAGACATTGAAGAATTTTTTGTTTAATTATAAGCCTGCATGTAATTTTTAAAGACAGATACGGCACTGTAGTATCTTTACTTGTAGTATGGGGTTTAGATAATGAAAGGGCTACATTTTTATCCTGTCGTTTAATTTCTCTGTATTTAGTTAATTGATAAGTCATGATCTCCCAGTAAACAATCTTCTCAAAACATTTTCCAATTTCATAAAAAATAAACAAGATGATGAATATATTCATTTACCGGGTTACTGGTATTTTCCAAGCCATTTTATTCTTACCATTATATAATATTAAAAAAATATTGATCATTTTTTTTAGAAAGCTCAGTGGGATCAATCTTTAATTTGTTACAGGGAGTTGGTTCTGTATTCTATGAATATACATTATACTTATATTTTAAGAAAATACAAGAGGCTTTAGATAAAGCTTTAGCCTAAAGGTGTATCCTATTGCCTTGAATGAATTATGTATAAAACACATTGCTCTATCAATATCTTATAGTGGAGCCAAGTACAGTGTTTCAAATCATGCTAGATCAAAAGTTTGTTTAATGTCAAGCTGGTAAACTCAGAACATATTATCATCTTTGATCCTAACACTAACCCACAGCAGCTCAATTTTACTTCACAAACGCTCAATAAATCCTTAATTTTAACTTATGAAATTATTCATAATTAATTCTGTGTAGTTTAAAAGAGATTTTTGGGAAAATAAAATTGAATGTTTTTAAAAGAGAAATGCCTTTGTTGACATTGTTTGTTTGCCATGATTTGTTTCAGCTGAAACTGAAGAACTTTGAAAGAGTGGAAAAGGTTAGTGAAAGAAAATAAAAAAGAATTGCTTTAAGTCAAACATATAAAATACAACTTGTGAATGACAGGGATCTCCAAAGACTATTAAGCTTTAAAACGTTCTAAGCATATGAAAATCTAAGGCAATAAGTGCATCTTTAAATCTGCATTTTGTTTGGAAAGTAATATTTAAATATGCTTGTGAAAGTTTTTGGAGGTCTTTTTGGTAAAATACTTATTTCAAATAAAATGATCCATGAACTTTACATGAGTTACTTTTTATTTTGATTTAATTTGTACAGACTTGTGTTTTGTTAATACAGTATAATTTGTGACTTGTCCACTCAGAAGTTTGGGGGAGGGAGAAATATATTCTTCGCTGCGTATTATCTGATTTAATACACATTATTTCTTTATTGTCTGTTGCCATTTTATTAATAATCTTCATTTGGACGTTTTTGGGAAATAGTTATTCCAAAGATGTCTCATCAAGGTGTTGAATATTGAACTATGGAAACTTTATCTCAACTACATTAAAGAAACTAAAGGGTCATTACCTTCTTACAGGTACATTTTATGTGAATTTTCTGTAAATGCTTTAAGCTGGTAAAATTTTAACATAAATACAACTCATCAACCATTAATTAATTAAATTAAATGACTTAATATATAAATATTTGTTTTTCAGGGAAAAAATGGCTCAAGCTTATGATTTCGCTCTTGAAAAAATTGGAATGGATATTATGTCATATCAAATATGGGCAGAATATATTAGTTTTTTAAAATCTGTGTACGATTTTATAATTAAAATATTGAATTATTTTTTATGGTGTTTAAAATGTTTTTTAGAAGCACCATTTTATTTAGTAAAAAAAAAAAAGTAAAGCAACATATTTTAAGTAAGGTTTGTTGTATATGTGTGTGTGTATATATATATATATTTATCTTTCAGGGAGGCTATAGGTTCTTACGCAGAAAATCAAAGAATAACAGCTGTTCGTAAAGTCTACCAGAGAGGAGTTACGAATCCAATGATAAACATAGAACTACTTTGGAAAGATTACACAGCATATGAAAATGTATGTTTGACAACAAAAAGTAACACTTAATATAGTTCTTCAGTTACTTTAGTGCAATGAAGGCCATCCTGAATAACATGAAATATAGTTAGAAATTCTCAACATTTCTTTCAACCATTAATTCTGATTGAAATTCAAATTTTACAGCTAGGTTAAATATTTCTTATTAAATTTATCAATTTAATGTAGTATAATTAAAAAAAAATTATTTTTTTAAATGTAAGTCTTTGTGGATTATATTTGTTTACCTTATGTTACTACTTTGTAAAATATTTTTAAAATGTATTTATGATTGCTTTGATTTTTAGTTGTATTTTATATTCTCTTATGAAACAATGTTTCAGAGTATCAACAACTTGATAGCGAAAAAGATGATTGATGATAGAAGTAGAGAATACATGAGTGCTAGAAGAGTGGCAAAAGAATATGAAGTGGCTACCCGCGGCCTTGATAAAAATGCACCTTCTGTCCCTCCACAAAACAATTACAATGAAGTGAAACAGGTAAACATTACAGACTAATGGAAATTTTTTTCATTGTTATCATGATTATTATACAATAATTTGTCTGCATATATATCTAGTATAATTAAAGATACATTTAAACCTTTCTCTGATGAGGATAAAATTTGTCATATTTTGAGATCTATCCTAACTGTGATAATGCAGATTATTTGTAATTAACATTGTCGTGCTCCAGTGATCTTGTATCCAGAAAATATGTTATTTTGGTATCAGCCTGTAAAGCAGAATGAAATGATATTTTATAAAATTTATTTGTTTTTTTTTAAAACTGATGTGCTTGAAATACATGTAGTTGTTTTTATCAGTTTGTGACAGTTTTTATTTCCCTGTCTCAAGGAAAGATCTTAAATTGTAGTTTGAGGAACCTGTGATTCCTAAAGCTTGGAGAATTTTGTTCCAACATTTATCAGTTTGCCCAGAGTATACCTTTGGCTTGCTGATTGATATCAGAAGCAAATAGCTAAGTGAAGTACTTCTAAAACTGTTCAACCAAATAAGCTGACAATTAAACATCTGGGCTTTTTAAAGACAATATAATCAATTTTATGACAGCACCCGTTGAGCTGGGGATAATAAAAGGACACTGCTAAAGTGTTTCTGTGGGGTTACATATTTGATCTAGAGATAGTATCTCATCCAAACAGGGACCTCATGAATTGTAATTATCACTAGCTCACTTCTTTTACTTTTCAGGTTGAGCTTTGGAAAAAGTACATAGCCTGGGAAAAGAAAAATCCTCTTAGGACAGAAGATCAAACAATTATTACTAAAAGAGGTTTGCATTTTGTTATTTGCTGATCTGTTACTAATGTCTGTCACCTAGTAAGTTCTTGATTATGTTTTGTCATCATTTCACTGATTTTGATATATTTCAGTTATGTTTGCCTATGAACAGTGTTTGCTTTGTCTTGGTCATCACCCTGATATATGGATTGAAGCTGCCTCTTATCTAGACCAGTCCAGCAAAATTTTGATTGAGAAAGGGGTATGTTGTTTTTAGTTATTCCAGACCAGGGATGGCAAATAGAATTTTGCCTTGAATGGATTAATGCCATTTTAATTAATTTCAATGGGCTAATTCACTTTGAGATACGAGCAAATTGATGTACGAGCAATGTTATGGAACTAATTAAATTCGTATTTCGAGGTACCATTTTGGTTGATTTTAATGTTAGTTTGTATTGAAAAGTTGTAATTTTTTTCTAACAGCAACAGTTATTTTTATCAATTCATGTATTATTGAAATGATTGGAGTCATTTGAAGGGTCCTCTTTAAATTAGCAAAGGATGATTCAGATTAAAAATGTTTGGCAAGTTTGGTGCATGTGCTGTGTATTTGCCACCCGTGTGCTACATTGAAGGCATAACATTTATTTAAGGATTTGAAAAATAAATTTACTAGTGCTCTGTCATCTAAAAGGTATTGCTACTGGCATTCAAAAAATGCAGATTTTTAATAATTTCTTGAATGCTCATAGATATTGAATCGTGAGAAATGTTCCAGTACTAGAAACTGGTCTGTTGTGTCTATTTAAAATGAATATTAGTGACAGAAAATAAAAAATAAAAATGCATATTGATCAAATTTGTATGCATATTTCCATGAATGACCTTAAAGATAATATAGTGGAAATGTCATGAAATGAATTGTTTCTTTTTTGGCTCTATAAATAAAATTGAAATATTTTAAAAAGCTATTATTACCTGATGTGATGGAATTGTATTAGGAAACAAGAAAATCTGGATAGGCAGGACCTCTATATAAATTGTTATTCTCTCCACTCAACAGTTCCAATAAAAACACCATATTTATTGCCAAAAGCCTAATTTATTTCTGATTTTATTATTTTAAAACTTGGCCAACTACATGAAATTGGAGACCTAATTCTTGCTGGGTTGTTGTCACATTCTGTGAGTTTTGGATCAAATCTAAGCCCTCCCTTATTTCCTTATTCTTCATCCCCCCACTCCTCGGTTGCGTCATCGACTCAGGGGGAAATAACAAAGGGGATAGTCAAAGGCTTTGGTCTTCCCAGGTGTTCGCACTGTGGTCAACACGTCTAGCATCAGGGGAATTAACCCACTTAGCACATCAGCTGACGTCAATTGGGAAAGATCAAAATAGACGGGAGGGAATCGGTACCCTTATCAGATTCAAGCAGGAGTGAGGTGGGCACTCTGTCCCTTTATCGCCCCACGCTTGAAGGTCACAACTGACCACACAAGATGGGTGTGGCCTATACTGGTCTCTTACCACTGGTCAGCGAAGCGGAAGTCTGCGCACACATGAATCGCGAGCTTGGAGCTGTGTGCATGGCTTGAGACTTCAGTCAGTTTTAGTGAGTCAGTGAGAGAGGACAGTTGAGCTTGAACTGCGAGGCAGTTGAGTCGACTTGATCTTGGGCTGGGAAACATGAGGTAGGCAATGGACTCAGTCCTTGAACAGCTTAGAGGTCATGCACTACTGGCATGCGGGCCTCATATCAATTAGGTGGAATTTGGCAGACCAGGTAGACATTGGTCGGTCCCTTAAGGCAGGGATGTCATTATGATGGATACCTCATGTTTCACTCATGAGTTCGACCAGCGCAGTTCTGAGTTCTTTTTAGAACTACCAGCCACAGGTTAGAGATTAAACACATGTGGTCTTTTTGGGTTTGATCTGTTATGAAGTAGGTAGCCAATAAAGCTACTTGCCCTTTTTGGGGCACATTGGTTGGCACGATGTAAATAAACGATACTCGTTGTACTTGTATGTGTTGTTTTTTCATTTCTCATTGTGTTGTGTGCAACCTGTTGAACCACGTGGTTGGGAAAAATACAATTACTAACCCAAACTCAGTGGGTGATCATACTCATAGACAACAAGCACAAGGATTCCGCAAGGAGCCCTTGACAGTAGTCGAACATACTGTATATGATAGTTTAATGGCTACATTTAAATTGATTAATTTCCAATTAAATTTGTATTTAATAACAATATTAATACTTCATTTTCATATAATTTCTACAATTTTCTTAGGATCAAAATGCTGGTAAAGTTTTTGCTGATGAAGCCGCTGCAATATTTGAACGAGCTATCAACTCATTGATGAAAAAAAACATGTTGATTTATTTCGCTTATGCTGATTTTGAAGAGGTATTTTTTTAGGCTTCAAAACTTAATTATTGTTCCTTATTTAAATAATCATTTTTTTTTAGAGAAAAATATTAAAGGGACATAATCAACATTTTGAGGATAAAATAATTCAAGCTTTGAATTTTTGTATGAGAAATGCAGATTATGAACTTTTTTTTTTCAAAAATGGTTTCTCAAAATGATAGAATATTTTAATAGAAATAAATAAATAAAGCAAGTTTAAAAATAAATGTAGTTTTGCTTACATAAAATTGATTTACAAGGAATGAGCACAGAAAATATGCAAATAATGAAGTTTTAACATCACCTGGCTGTCTCAATCATGTAAATTAAAATTAAATCTAAATGAAATGTATAAATAGCCTATAAAATTTAAGGACTTCCTTTCTCTTTTGTGCAAGCTATTACTTTAAATAATATAGAAATTTTAAAATATATTTTTGTATTCAATGAATATTTTTTTCAGGGACGTATGAAATTTGAGAAAGTTCATCAGATTTACAAGAAATTCCTGGATGTGGAAGAAGCGAAACCAACACTGGTAATTTTTAAGTTTTTATGTTGTATAAATAGTTGTATGAAGTTGATAAAGTTTTATCACAGTCTATTTCCTAATATTTGACAGGCTTACATTCAGTATATGAAATTCGCCAGGAGAGCAGAGGGCATCAAGTCTGCTCGACAAGTGTTTAAATCAGCCAGAGAAGACAAACGCTCAGAATACCATGTTTATGTTGCTGCAGCACTTATGGAATATTATTGTAGTAAAGTAAGTCAAAAAGCCTTTTGAATTTGTAAGTAAAATATACATTTATAAACATCAGTAGAATAATAGAAATAGATTTTTAAAAAAACTTGTAAATAGTTTTGAATTAAAAGGAGCTGGTTTTTTTGCTTTATTTTAGGAAAAAAATATTGCTTTGAAAATATTTGAGCTAGGATTAAAGAGGTATGGAGACAACCCTGAGTATGCTTCATGCTACATAGACTTCATGTCTCATTTAAATGGCAAGTTATTCCTATTTTTAAAAAAATGCCTTTTAAGTTTGAAATGCTTTTTAGCATTTGTGTGTGTGTGTGTGTGTGTGTGCTTTGGCAAGATGTTTGAATTCTGTTTTCTCCTTACTACTTAAAGACATCAGCTAGTAATATTAATGTACAGAGATGGCCACTCATGGGGTGAATGAGAGCCACAATCCAGTTTTTGAATACTTTAAAGAGCTGCTATGATAGACACTTATTCAAAATTTAAAGAAAAATGTAATTAAATAAAAGAACATACACTAGCTCATTGGAGACAAAAAAAATCGCCATAGAGTTGATTTGGTCATTCCTGTAATATACCATGATGATGTCAGCTTTCAATAATAACTTTTTTTATCCATTCTTTTACAGAAGATAACAATACTAGAGTATTATTTGAAAGAGTTTTATCTTCCGATCAGCTGCAGCCAGAAAAGTCCACGTAAATAAATCTAAATAATTTCTTTAAATTTTCATAAACTGAATACACAATATACAAATATAGTTTTGAATGTATCTTTATTATTATAGTTCTAACTTAGGATTGTTAAATATTTCATTTTTAGCATTTCTAATTTATTACTTTTCAGAGATATTTGGAGCAAATTTTTATCTTTTGAGTCACAAGTGGGTGATTTGGCCAGTATTGTGAAAGTTGAAAAAAGAAGAGCATCTACAATAGAAAAGGTGAGAATTTTTTGTAAATGGCTTTTATGAATAAGCTTCAATTAAATGCTTTGTTGTATGTTTATCCAGTGGTACCTTGTGCTGTGAAGGCTTCAGGTTACGAACAATCGGATTATGAGCGACATTGACATTTTTTTGTCTTTGGTAAGGAACAGTGCCTCAGGTTATGAAAAAAGGCCAGAGAGAGACAAATGATTGTATACTGTACAATGAAGACCAAGACAAAATTATGGGCCTAGGAGTCAATGGCAGTGACTTGGCGGAACTGATAGAAGACCAGTGTAGGAAGTTTGCTACAGATAGGCCTGTGGATCTTCATAATAAAATGCTTAAGACATTGAAGGAGTAGCTGTTGTCCGATGATGAGCCAGTGACTGTTTCAACTGTCAAGATTAAATAAATTGCATCAAAGACATCATCAGAACAAACTAGTTGCTAACAGGGTAATAAACCTTCTGAATGATAATACCATGACCCACTTCTGAAAGATTCTCCTGCAGAGGATGTGAAAAATTCTGTTGATCGTTTCTTGGTTCAGAAAGATTCCCCAGTTGGCTGAAACTAATGATTCAGAATAGTAAAGAAAGTGACGAATTTCCCATGATCTTTTTCTTCGAAAGCTAGACAGACTAAATTTTTACATATTTTACATTTAATTTATTTGGCTGTTAATAAAAAAAGAACGAAACAGATTGTCTCTATGTAATTGCTTTCAATGATTCAGATTACTACCTTTTCAGGTTACGAAATAAGTTATAGAACGAATTAATCTTGTAACATTAGGTACCACTATATGACGTTTCTTGTACACCAGCTCCTTTTCTTTTATTTTTTCCTTTGTTGTCAGTTTAGTTGAATATTTATTAAACTCCTTTAACAAAACGTCAATACTATATCATAAAACCTTTTTCTAGTACTATCACTCTCATCACAATAACATTCTAAGTTTAATACTGTTGCAACAACTGCAATTATACGACACTTTAATTGACACTTAAGTTCATAACTCACATTACAGACACCATTATGTGACAATACACCTTAGCGATTCTTATCATGCCAAGGTTGACTAATAAAGTTCAATATATTTTTTTTATTACTGTCTACAACTTTGTGGATAAAATTTCTCCAAGACATTGTGCAAAAGTTGACTAGACTATTCTGTGATATGCCAATCTTTTAGGTGACAGCAGACTTGATAATTCAATAAATGTATTGACTGGTTTACCTCCTGATTCAGTTTTAAAAAAAATAAAATAACTTGATTTCAGACTTTGACTGCAGCATAGCATTTTGGTAACAAAAATAATGTGAGTGTGCTTCATGGCAATATTAATGCATGAAAGAATCTTATTATAAGGGTAATAAAAGCATGATCTTGTCAAGAGACTGTAGACACTATACATTAAATGTATTTTGGAAAAAAGTTTTTTTTAGATTAGAGGACACAATTTTAGATTATTTTGCTGCACAATATGCATGAATGAAATACCAATTAGTGAAAGGAAATCAGAAAACATCTTACATGTAAATATAAAAAAAGTTTGCAAATATAGTTGGATAACCAACTAATCAAAAGACATGAGATTACAGTTGTCGCTTCAAGAGACATGCGGACATATAATTAAGCTAAATAAATTTCATTGCAATGGCAGAGACCAAATCATTTTTGGCAAAAGATTATAAATTAAATCATGTATCGTTCATCATTTGCCTAAGCAGTATTGGCTTTTTTATACTTAATATCTCAGTAAAAGAAACATACTTTTCGCACCCTTTACATTACATGTATTTGCTTATTGAGTATAAACTGTAGTATATAAAAGATGTATAAATAAAGTATCCATACCATTTTTTTTATTTACACTTTTAGATCCAAGCTTTCAATGAGAAAGAGACAGCTCTTTTAATTGACAGATACAAATTTTTAGGTCTCCTGCCTTGTGCAGACAATGAGTTGCGAGCTATTGGATATTGGGTAAGTGATGACATCTATGATACTATTAAAAATGATTATGTTTTATTATATTTATTTTTTTTGTACTTGTATGGTTAAATAATAATAGCTTGTTATATGGCTCATCCTGAAGTAAATAATCTTTTTATAATGATCATAATTTTATTATTTAAAAAAACACTTTTCAGCTTTTGTTGTGAGCATTTTTTATTTTTATTAGGACTTAGTAAAACATCATGTACTACAACTACCAAGTGGGAGTGCAAAACAAGTATTGTTAGCAGCATCAGACGAAGAAGATGAGAAAGCCAAAAGACCTAAATTTCCAGTGCCAGATATTGATCAGATGTTACCTTTTAAGCCAAGAGCAGTTGTTCGTAAGTAACTGATATATTAAAAAATATATCTACAAACACATAGCTAGGTATTGTATTTTTTTCAATGATGGATATCTTTGATCTTAATTAATCCTTTTCTTTTAAATGATTGGAGTATAAAAAAAAGCAGTCGCTTTTTTAAATAGCTAAAATACTTGGTTCAGTGACTTAATAGTTTTTATTTTTAATACAGAAGATCAACAGGTGTTACTAATCACATCAGGCAATACAATTTAATATTTATTGACAGAGATTAGCAATAAAATGTTTGTCAAAGTTATTGTATGATAAAAAAATCTAAGGGTTAAATCACTCAGCCCATCGATGTCAAAAACGTGTGAAAAGACTGCCATCTTGGAATGGCCTTCTTTTCATAAAAGATACCATGTAGTTGTAGATATGATCACACATTACTGTGTTTTTAATTTAAATATAAATGAAACACCACATACAAAAAAATAATTAATAAATTTAGCGGGTATCAAATGTTTTAATCTTTGTAATTACTTAGTCAGTTGACTTGGAATTAGTCTTTCAGAGTTCCTTTAACTTGGTCTCAGTCTTAGTAATATCAATGATGTACATGTACAACGCTATTATTCTTTATACTTTAATTTTATAGAAACTGCACAATACAAACTACCCAGTTAAGAAGAATAAAACTTACTATTGATCTTATTCTAAATTTTATCTTTTTGAGACATCACAAAACAAAACAATAATAATAATTATTTACAGGGTATCAAATCACAACTCTTACTTATAAATAAAATTATCATCAGTAGAGGTTAAAGATTACCATAACATCTTTCTCTTCTCACACTCCCCTCTCCCATTATCTAGTAAGCTCAAGTTGACTTGAGTTTTAGAAATTTACCCAATAAAAAAATTATTTTTGGTAAGGGAGGAATTAAATAGCTGCAAAACAGCTATTTTTTCCGCAAAACTGAATATCTGAAATTCGTTACAACGACACTTTTTAACAGATTTTATATAAGCGAAGGGAAAGGTGCAAAAAAAAAATTTTTCGCTTACTGAATATTTTGTTACACTGACGTTCGTAATAACGACATTTCGCTGTATTGTGTCAATATTCAGTGTGGTAGTATTACTGTTAGTGTTCTCTAACTTTAAATAAATAAACCTCAAATGATATTAAACCATGAATTGCATGATATGATATAATATGGTTTATATTGCTTTACATTATATTTCAAATGTTAAAAAATGAATAAATAAACCAAGCTAAAGGACTAAATTTATTGTATTAAACATTTCGTTTATCAATGTAATTATTGAATAACTGAAAATATTGTTTCAAAATGTCATTAATCTGTATAAAAATTCAACAACTGAAATTATTGCTTTAAAATGTCATTTATCAGTACTTTTCTTGAACGACTGAATTATTGTTTTAAAATTTCGACAGAAATGTTTAAAATGTCGTTAAACATCATAACGTATCATTAACAGTTTATATTTTTTTTATGTATTACTTATATTAAATGACTAAAAGTTAAATTATAAATGATGTATATTTATTAAGATATTTATTAAATCTCAGCTTCAATAATTTTATTAATTCTCATTAAAATTTTCTAAGGTTTAGTTTGGCTAGTAAAAAAAATTATTTGTTCAACTCACTTATTTACTTAATTAATGGCATGCTAATAATCTAATCAGACTATAAGTCTCATTTATGATAAAATAATTTAAAAAAAATATTCACATTTTACTTTTTATGCTATTTATTACAGCTTATAATTTTGGTGACAATAAATCATTTCAAGACAAAACCATTGCTAGTGTTTTACCAATAAAAATACAGAATTTCATAATTAGTCATAGCTGTCCACTTAATAATTGATATTATTACTTTACTGATTGATAGACTATAGCTATAGTGTAATAATGGCAAGAACTTTAGGTGAAGATAAATATTTTAGACAATATAGAAGAGGTTAAATGTTCATCATGGTAAAAACAGTTTTTAATTATGAAACACTATTCTCTTTTCTTTAAGAAATTTAACAGAAAATTTATTTTTGCCACTGTTAGCACAATATCTCATCTTATTATTGCCACGAAGGTGATTCCAATGTGGCCAACTTTTTCATGCAAATCCCATATGGTTCATAGCAGGCACGAGCTGTCCAGTTAAATATAGAGCTCAGTGGGTTTAAACCATTACGTGTAAGATAACTGCTCAAATATATAAAAAAAAAATTCTTTACATTTTTGTTTTTACTGCCTCATTATTTGCATTTTGTTTTATTATTCTTTTGACAGCCACTGGTGCACATATAGTTCCTGGTGGCGTTTTCCCTCCCCCTCCAGCTGCTTCTGTTCTGCTGCAATCCCTACCTCCACCAGAGTGTTTCCATGTAAGATTTAAACCGTTTAAAAACATAGTTTATTCAGTGTAGAATTATATTATTTAAAAGTGTATTGTAAAAAAAAATGTTACTTAAACATTTTCAAGTAATTTTCTATTATCCTGAAAAATTCAAATCACTTTTGTTTCCAAAATCTGACATATTTATTTATCCAAAATGAAGAAAAGCTTATCTATTACCCAGAGAGCTAAGTATTTTTTATTTTATTTCAGGGTCCACATGTTATAATTGATAAATTTATAGAATTAATGAGACACATTAAACTTCCAGATAGTAAGTATAGTAAATTCTTAATTAATACAATTTGATGAAATGCTGTATTATCACAGGTTTAATAACATACTGAAAAGTGGCTTTTACATTGGTACACAGAATAAATTTATTATTATTTTATGGGAGGTGTATAGTACAAGTTGACTTTTAGGTTTCTTTGAGGGTCAAGATTTTTCTTGGTCCCAGAGTCCCTCGGATCACTCAACTTAATATAAGGGCTTAACATTTGACGATTAAAAAAAAAAAGGCAGAAGGTGTTGTACCAAGCACACTATGCCTCTTATATTAAAACAGGATATCATACATGTATTTGCCTAATTGCCCTTTTGGAAAAAGTGCTTCTAATGGTCTGAATAATTTGATATTCCTCCTGATTAAATAATATGTGAATTAAAAACCTTAAGAAAATTAGTAAGTTTATAAAGTGAACAGTTGCGTTATAAAAACACTTTAAATTTCCAGTTACATTTTAAGTGTGATAAGTTTTTTTTTTAAATTCTGTTATTTTATCTTGTAGATAAACCATGTAACCAAAAAAAAAACCATGACCATGTTTTTTCTTACCCAGTATTTCAACTATAGCTAAAAACAAACATTTTAACTAGGCATACATTTTCTTCTATCAAATTAAACAGAAATAAATTATCTTCAAATTGATAAATAATTAATGAAAAATAAATGTTATATCAAAATTTGATCAGGTTTAATGGTAAGAAATATATTTGAAAGCAAAGTGAAAATAATGAAACCGCTTGATTGTGTCAACAATAATTAAAAAGCCATTTGAAATGTAATCACTGCAATAGATAGATTGAGAAATATAAAACTTTCAACAAACCATTTTGTGGGTAGGCTGGCTATAAGAAAAAGTAAAAATATATCTACCCCGAAAAAATAAAGGCATTGATATTTTTAGTTAAAATGAAAGCTTTTGGTGTTCTAAATTTAGATATGAGAAATTGATGTCATTCTTATTCATTAATTCAAAGTTTAGCTTTTTTAAATGATTCAGTGGCAATGTGGTAGAGCACTCAACTGCTAACCAAAAGGTCTCGAGAGTGCCAGGACTTATCTTTTGTCTGATCATTGCCCACCCAGCTAACAAATGGGTAACAGACATTTGTTGTGGAAAATAAAGGTGGATAGACATTGTAACTAGCTACACAATCAAACAGCATAGCCACACTATCCGTGGCTACAGAAACTTGAACCAGATGGTTTGTATAGGGCTTTAAAAGTGAAACTTTACTTTTAGCTTGATTATAATGTAGTTTGTTTGAAACACAACATTTTTTCAAGCTCCTAAAATGAAAGGGAACTTTAAACATAAAATTTGTTCCAATGTAAAGAATGAGTGATCCCCTGAGGGTTTCTAGGGGTGTATTTAGGGATTGTGTGGCCAGCACAAAGCACAGTCGCATTTACTTCCCCTACATATAAGTTTGATACTCATTTAATGTTGAGTGGATTTGGGCACTTTCTCCAGGACCTGAAAAAGTCTTGAAGATCCCCCTGAAGTTTGAACCCAGAAATTACAGGTTGACTGTCGAGCACGCTCTACCCCATCTTCAGATAAACCATGTATTGCACTTTATTCTGTTTTGATGATGACACCAACACCAATAGCTAACAAAAAAGATTAATAAACTTTGTTATGTATAATGAAATTATTGTTTAGGCTGATCAGTAAATAGTATCAATGGAAAATATGTTTGCTTATTTCAGAACCAGTAGGCGAAGAAAATGGCAAAGATGGTGACTATCGATTAGATCCCGGTACAAGGTTATCTTTAGAAATAGCAAGTGGTGCTCGTAAAAGAAAATTGACTGAAAATGAAAGTGATGATGAAGATACAGAAATAAATCTGTCTGCACCTATAAATGACATATACAGAGCGAGGCAGCAGAAAAAAGTTATAAAATAACTCAGTGTGAATCATTTTTATTGGATTTTCTTTTAATGGGTGAATGATTGATTAAATGTATATTGTTTGCATGTCTACAGTCACAGATTAAGGTTGTAAATAATTGATACACTATATGGGATGAGCTTGAAATTGTTTTAATGATTTTAAAGTATGAGTAGCATTTGTATATGATAATTTCTGCTTTTGAACTTCATTTTTTTTTATTAACGTTTAATTTTCTGTCTTTTAAAGAAAATTTTCTTAAGGTCATTTGTGAATGTAATATTTCACGACAAGAATAATTAAATTGTTAACCCTCAAACTGCCTTCTTAATTTATCTTGTTCTTTTGGTTGTGTGTCTGGATTAAGCAATTTTTTTTACCTCTTTTTGTTGATTTGATATTAGCAAAATTAAGTTAGGTAATGAAATTTATATTCAGTAAATTTTCTTACACAGGCAAGCCTCAGTAACTATGAGTGTTTGAGTAAAAATTTAAATATAAAATTTGCCTTGGTATAAACAAGCAATATCTTGCATGAAGAAAAAAAAACGTTTTAATTTATTCTAAATGGATTTATGAGTGCTGTCTTACATTGCTGCCAAGTTTTATTTGATCGCTATAGTTCCTCCATGGTGCCTCACTCAGATTTCTCCACTCACTTGCATATCAATCTAAGCAAAGCTGCGCTTTCATGGAAAGAGGTGACAGCACCTTGAGAGGGTTGGCATTATCAGAAATTCGAAGCATTTGGCAATTTAAACTCTTTCAGCAAGGCTTTTCTATATTGGCCTGTGATATTTTTATGGACTGTTTTCATGTTCATGTCAAATTATAAAGCATGGTAAAGAGTTGTGGATTTTTTAAAAGCATGCGGTAGCTACACATGTATAGCTGTAAAGTCTGGATAAAAAAAACAAACAATTTACTCTCACAGCACTTAAGAGGAAATAAAAATTGGACTAGGGTTTTTCACTTTCCTGAATTATGCTTATCCTGTGATAGATGTATAAAAGACGCTCTCTTCCCAGGATAGACTAAAACCTTTTAAAACTGAATTCACATTTAAAGAACAGTAATTTTTTTTACCATTATTTAATAAGGCAATTTCTATAATGGATGAAAAAATAGCCTTATTAAAAAAAAGTTCTTCAATACATTTAAAAAAAAAATGTACAATATTAATGTAAAAAACTATAAAAAAAGAAAATACTGAATTTTAATATGATAGTTATACATGTATTAGTATAATTACTAAATCACACATAAGTCACATGGAAATATCGATAAGTAAGAAAATATTACTGAGTTTAATTAGTATGATAGATTTGTTAGTGCAGGGGTGGGCAAACTTTTTCTACAGAGGGCCACATTAAAAACTTGATTGCTTTCAGCGGGACGCATATATATTTTGTCTACTTCAATTACAATTTACAACGCATGAAAGTATGAATTAAACATAATAGCTATGTATTTGTGATTTTATTTCACATTAACACTATATTACACATGAACATTACATTTTAAAATACAAACTAAATCAATTGCTAATTTGGTAATAAGACTTTACTATTCATAATTATTTCAACAAAAGTTAATTGCTACCTGTCATAATAATTATGAAGACGAAGGAACTTAATTTACATACAAGCTGATCCCAGAGTACAATTGTAATTAATGAGAAGTATGTAACTGTTCACAATTTGGATAATGTTCTGCACTGTGGAACCAGTTTACAGGTTGTAATTCGCATGACAGCATTTAAATTGCAATCAGTAGACATCGATCTGCTCCTAGGCTTGTTTATTTTCATACAAGAAAATGCTTGCTAACAAATGCATGTGGACCCAACTAGTAACAAAAGCTTGGCAGCAAAGTTTTTAGGTGTGTAAATGCTGCTGCTGATGAACATCCTTAAAACTCTAATAAAAGAACTGCCTTTTACTTTTCCTTCAGATCATAATCTGTTTGTAGGTCAAGCATCTTCAACTAATATTCTGGAGCGATAAAACTGATTTAATATCCCTAGACTCGAATCAAATAACCGGAATAAAATAAAAAAACATATAGCGAAAACTCTAAACAAAGAAAATTAACATCAACATACGATCGCAACATATACATGTAGACGGGCCGCATAATATACTCTGACGGGCTGTAGTTTGCCCACCCCTGTGTTAGTGCAATCTCTAAAATGTGTTCCCTATCTGGCTAATAAAATCCTGCAGCAGAAAATTCACTGTTGGATTTTGATGACTGGTATTAAAGTAGGGGTAAGCTGTAAGAGCTTACCCCTTTTGTAATACAGAGCGCATTTACACTGTTACACACATGTGTGCATGTCTGTTTCACAACTGACTTTATAACACTGAGTGCTGCTAGGTGGTCAAGAAGAATAAATGCCATAAAGTCGTTAAGATTTCCTATTTGCAAAATCTATGATGCATTATTCCAAACAATGGAAAATGTGAACATATATGCAAAAACTAGTGGTAAAGCCAGAGGGTTAACAAAAAGTATAATTACAAGAAAGTTATGGCAATCTGCATCAATTTGTCACAGAGTAAAAAAAAGTTCCCAGAGTTCTAGCACAAAGCCCAACTCAACTGCCTTCACTTTTCCAACTGATGTCAGGTACCCATTTAAAGCTGGGTGGGCTTAAAGTCAGGTTCCCATTTAAAGCTGGGTGGGCTTAAAGTCAGGTTCCCATTTAAAGCTGGGTGGGCTTTAAGTCAGGTTCCCATTTAAAGCTGGGAGGACATGAGGAACATGGCCAACTTTTACCAGGACCTGGACAAATTCCCTACCCACCCCTCCACATTGTAAGGATGTTATGAAAAATCATTTAAAAAAGTAAAAAGTTATAGAAACTCTGGATATGATCATTTGAAAATTGCCTCCAATGAGACTACAATGAATCTTGAATGCATTAGTTTTCCCTGCCAAAATTGAGCTAGAAAGAAAAGTGTCTGACCCTAAACAGAGCAGAATAAATTAAAAAAATTTTCAACTATATTTTGGACATCACCTTTTATAATTCATGCTTCTGGTAATCCATAGCAAAAATGTTCAATTTATATATGACATTTTAAAATACAAGGATATAGATGACAAAACACTCACAAATTATTGTATCAGTCTCCAGTAAATACTTGAGTCTTAGATATAATTGCTGATGTTCTTCAAGAAAAATTAGGTGAATCCTACCATATTCTAAGAAACCTTTGGAAGTTTTAAATTGTTGGTGTGAAAAATCAACTTGATTTTGTATTTTTAAAAAAAAATTAGTATTATATTTGGTGCTGTTTTTTTTTCTTTAAAAAATCCCTAAAATTTTTTTTTTAATTTTGGGAAAAAAAAGGCTGGGGGGGGGGGGGGGCTATGTGTAAGTGTACATTTTTTAAATAAACTGTTGTAACTGTTATTACTATGTAGTAACTGCAATCAAAACACACTTGATGCAAAAGTATTAAAAATCCCTCAATTCATGTTAATTTCTAGACTCTTTTAAAGAAGACAAAAGCAACCACATTGGTATTATGTTGATGCTTTCACAAAATGATCATTATGAGCAAACAAAAACATGTTTGATCAATTTTATTATGGCTCAAGGCCACCCTTACAATTATGAAATTGGCTTATATTTTATAAGTTGGAAAAATTAGATGTAATAAAAAAGTATCCATTATTTCTTATGGAAAATCTCTTGAAATATGAGTGTTTTGGATAATGGTCACTTTTCTGGAAATAATTGTGATCGAAAACCAAGGTTACACTGCAATCAACATCTTGTAAACTTCTTGGGGAAATCAATGGTCAAGTTTTTGTATATTTATTGATTATATGAGAAAATAGTGATACCTTCATAAATCTCTTGTAAATGACATGACAAAAGCATTCAAACGCATACTTTTTAAAATAAAAATTGTCTATAGATGTAAATATAGAAAATATAATGGAAAAATAATGTTTTTTCTGTAAAAGAAAATGAAAAAGGCATTTAGAAAATGTGCTTAATATTTATTTGAACAAAAAAGAATAATTGAAACAGGCTTTATACAGTTAAAATAAGTTATGTTAAGATAAAGTGTTTCAATCAAATCCATAAGCAGCACATAGTTGACAAGATAAAACTAAAATGAACCAGTGTAAAGTTAAATATATTTTTCACAAATTATCCCACAATAGTAAAATCATTTTGTTGTAGCATATTTAATCTCATCAAAAGCTTTCCTGGCTTTCCGAAGCTCCTCACTCATTAACAACAATTCTTTGACTCTGGAATATTTTTTGGGATCTTTACGAATAAGAAAAATAATGTCTTCAACAATTATTCTTCCAGATTTGCCAATTTCCATGGCCTTTTTGGTCTGTTGAAGAAAAAAAACAATAATTAAAAAAAATCCATAAATATATTTAAAAAAAAAAAAGATTTCTATATAGTGAAACTTATCAGGATGCAATAAATTATTTGGTTGCAATTTTCATTTACCCACAAGTAATTGTAGCAAGAGAAATTTTTTTACTGATCTGTCAGTGAATTTTAAATATTTACTGACTTTGACTTATTACTTAAAATGTTTTTATTAGTGAAATGAAAAATTGTCCTTTTTGGATTTGGTAACTTAGGTAGCTCAGCTTTAAACTGTGCTACCTAAATTACCAGGGGATGGATGGTCGTGCTGTAAAGCGCTCGACTGTTGACCTGAAGGTATCTGGTTCAATCTCCGGTGATGACCAATTTATATTCAGGTCAGGGCTTAACTCCCCGCTATGTCTTCCATGGTGCCACCATGGCCATTACACTATCGGCACTATATGGTGGGGATGAAAGAAGGGCACCATAAAAACTGCCCCATTAGTGGTGTATAGGATCTAAGAGATTTCATCTCATCCTTACAGGGACTTCACACACACCTAAATTACCAAATTAATGTTTTTTTTTGCATTTGATTTGCCAATTAGTTGAAAAAAAAAGTTGATAAAAATGTAACATGTTTTAATTTTTTTTCAACTTAACTTATAAAGAGCTCCATCATAATAAAGAAAGGGCAAGTGGCTAGAAGGTATAATCAATACATTTTTATATCTGATAATAAAATATAATATCTAATAATTGCTTCAAAAAATACCATTTCAGTGATGTAATCTATAACAAGATCTTCTAGCAAGTCAACCGATTCTGTGTAGGGATTCTGATCATCTCCAAAACCATACATCATACAACGTACTAAAGACAAAAAAAAGTCAGAGTAGATTATTTGTTGGTAAAAGAAAAGAAACAAGAACATTTGATGGTTAATATGGAAAGTTATCAAATAGCTGAATGAGTCAACGATATAAATATTTGTATGAAATTAAGAATTTTTAAAAAAAGAAAAGAACAGAAAAGATTTGTCCATAATAGCATAAGTTTATATTTGACAATTTTATTCATTGTATTTAAATGATGTTATTTATAGCCTAAACTGACCAACTGTTTTGCTATAGTCTGAGACATTCTGAGTAGAATGTAAAAAATATACAATGACTGAATTACTTTTAGTGCTGAGAATTTTTTTTTAGCAGTGCTGGGTTGTTGAAGCATCTAATTACAATACAATTTAAACCAAGAACTTATTTTTATAATAATTTATATGTTTCCCAGTTTAAAAAAAAACCTTTGAAAATTAAAAAAAAAATTAAAACATTAATTAAAAATTATCTAATAAAAATCTTTATTTTTTTTCTCAGTATCTATGTTGTCTGAAGTTTTTGCCATCGATGAAACCATATTAAGATTCCATTTAATGACCTGTTTAAATGCAAAGTATTGACTTCTTAAACAATCTCTGAGTATGAGAATCAAAAGACCTCAACACACAAACATATTCACATTTGAACAATATTTTATTTCAAGGGAGTATAACAAATAAATAGGTAAATATTATGATGTCAAAAAATAAATAAATAAATAAATCCGGATATAATATACTTCACATTTAAATAAAAAAAAAAACACCTGAAAAAGGTATCTTTTAAGGGTTAATAATTAAAATATAATTAAAAGATATGCCTAACATACCAACAGAAAGAATATCATTAAAATTGCTGAAGAAAGTTAAAAAAAAAACAACTTTTCAATGGTTTAATTTCTATGATTGCATGACCAATCTTTACTTATGCATAGATTTCTAAAATAGAACAAAATTAGGTGCCATATGTTAAAATGTAGTTATTGAAAAACTAATTTTTGAGTACCAGTAGCTAATTATTTAATAAAATATTTCCAAATGAATAAATTTGCATTAACTAAGTCCAAATGTTTTAGTTGAAAAAATATTTACATTCTTTAGAAAATATTTTCTTCCTTTTTTCAAGTGGAGCATCTTCTTCAATATCGTCATCATCGAACTGAGGAAATAAATAAAAGTATATTTAAGTATAAATAGTAAGCTTTAAAAAAAGATTAAAAAATATTAATAAAAACCGAGAATAAGGATAGTCAAATCTAAATTTTAAATATAAAATAATCTTTCTAGCTATTACTTAGACCAGGGGTGGGCAAACTAAGAATGTTAGGAGGACGATTTATACTAATTAAAATGGGTTTTTGGAGGATAGATACAGTTTTAGCGCACATTTGTGGTCTTATTTGTTAATCTTTGTAATTTGAATGAAATTGTTTAGTTCTAACCTGGTTAGGCTTGGACGGAACATTACAAAAAAAAGAATAATGCAATTGCTATACATCTATAGACAATCCAGGAAAAAAATTAAAATGTGCTCCATCTAGACAGACCTGTAGCCACTGAATTATTTCTAACATGGCTGTGGTTCAAATCCGCAATATTAAATTACTATATGGCAGTGGCTACGGGTACGGAAAAAGTATCCCGTATTTTTTTTCTTCGGGGTACGTAAATTAGTATCTATTATTCTGAAAAAAAAAAAAAATTTCTGACGGGATTTGAACCCACACATAGTTGGCCAAAATCGAGTCACACAAACATAGCCTCAATTTTTAATAGGTTATGTTTTCAATTTCAAAGTCTATTTTCGTACCCCGGAAAAAAAAAATATGGAGTACTTTTTTTCGTATCCGTAGCAACTGCGTTACTATATGCCTTTTTTACTTTAATATTTTTAAGGTAATTGTTTATGACAGTCCACCTACGAGATGTAAGCTTACTAAGGTTCTCTCATATGTCATTGACATTGCAAAAATCCAAGTAACGCAAGTATGTATCAAATGTAATTGACAGTAAAATTACTAACGAATAGTTCTATTTTCATTGTATTTAAAAGTAAACACTGTCATTTTTTTAGCGTGGCGTCACATGTGCTGCCAACCACAGCGGACTAACATAAAATACAATGAAATAAAGGTAGAAAATATTTTTTTAAAGTAACTAATTAGCCAGCAATGTTACTGTCGACATTTTCGTTTGATACACACAAAGTCAAAAACCTTTACATAAATTATTTAAAATAATATTTTTTAAATTACATTATTATTATTTTGAAATTTCCTTTCCATAAAATTTTATTTAATTAAAAATATAAAACTATTGGAAGCTAAATTGATTTTAGGGGACGTGAGAAGTAAAACAAACCCATGACCATGTCCAATGACCAATCCAATGTTGGCCTAATATTGATAAACTCTGTTCGAGAAGTACAAAGTAATTACAATTTCAGGCTAGAATATTTTGTTAAAAGGTAATAAAAATGATAATACAATAATTAAATGTTACGCAGGATCATGGAATCCTTAAAGTATTGTATATGTGTTTTTATTTACCTCAGTCGTACTATCTTTATCAGCACTTTCAGCCATCATTGTTTATGTCCAAACACAGTTGCCAGATATTTATATAGAAAATCAATTAAATATGATGTTGAATTTAAATAAAATATATGTGTTTTTATTCTACAAATGTACATTCAATAAATGAACTACATAAATTTTGGCTGTATAGAAAGCTCTATAAAGATCCGTAGAACTCAACTGTGTAAAAATTTTTTTATATGGTATTTTTTTTCTTCATCTGCCAGATGTAAAAGGCCAACACAAACCCACATTCTTTTCTGGGTTTTTCCTTGGTTTATTTACAACCTGCTTTATTGGATAATTAAGATAAATAAACAAAACTGTTACAAAACCAGTCTACAAAAAATGTCTTTATCTTGAACTAATATTTCAATAATGCCCTTTTAAAAATATTAGTAATAATCAAGTAAACTACGCAAGTGTCATAATGTATTCTAGAAGTATAATTTGGTATTTTTTCTCTTTTTTTTTTAAATAGATATGTCATAACTGGTAATTTCTCTGTAAAAAATGTATTTTAAAAGGCAGTTGATACCGTTCGGTCCGACCGAACCCGTATTTTTTTTATTTCGGGTACCAGCCATAGATAATATTGCTCCACACCCTAACCCTATCCCTAACCCTGAAAAAAAAAATTCTGAAAAAAAACAAACATATATGCTATGTTCCTTATACCCTAATATAATGGTTTTGGCTGGTGCCGGAGTCACTGCGATTTTAAAATTTCGCAGTGGCTGCGGCACCAGCCAAAACCATTATATTAGGGTATAAGGAACATGGCATATGTAATTTTTTTTTTTCAGGATTAGGGTTAGGGTGTGGAACAATATCTATGGCTGGTACCTGAAGAAAAAAAATACGGGTTCGGTCGGACCGAACCATAGCCACTGGGTTAAAATTTAAACACTAAAGACTATATTAACTATCATCTATATATGGTTTATTAACAATCAATACTATGATTCGGACCAATTTTTTTTACAATACTATCATCATCAATTAAAAAAGATACCTATCTTACGAAATTACCATTATAACCATTATATTAAATCCTTTGGCTTTTATTTATCATGACATGATTCATGTCATTCAATTCATGTCTATTCTATCTGACTATACTATACACTATATAATAGTATATAGTATATTATATTATATTGTATATGTATTACTCTGTATACTATAGACTGTCAAGAATAGTAATAAAAAATATGATCACAATAATTTCTGACCATAAAATACAATATTACCATGATGATTAATATTGAACACTCTCCGATTTAATTTTATTTTATATCATATATTATGATACATCCTGTTATATAGACCTATTATGTGACATATAATTGATATTTGGTTTTAAAACTATTTAAGTTTAAGCCTTTATGAAATAATTCTTTTTTAATATACTTACTATACATTTTCTTCATTATAATTATTAATTTTCTGTTTTTCACATTATTTCTTAAAGCCAGTAGTTTAAGATATAAAAAAAAACAACAAAAAAAAAAAAGCTTAAGAAGCCAATTGTTCTTTTTGCATGAATTCTACACAAAGTAAAGTAGTAATAGGAGTAAAGCAGGCCAGGGGTGTGCATTGTCAGCAATAAAGGATGCCTGGAGCCTTTTATAAAAATAATTGTGACTTTCATAAGGGAAGCAACAAATATTGTTGTGCGACCTGTTACTTTACATTTACATTGGTGCATAAAAATACGCTAAGAATCACATTCAGTGACAACTTATTGTAGTTGATCCTCAGCACTCAAACATTTTCTCAGGGGTGGTGCCAGGCATCCCTGTCATCAAAGTGGCATACTAATAAAGTGTTAATGTGTTAACTGAAACTTTTTCAGGGCAAATTAAAATTAATTTCTCACCAGCAACTATGATTATTTAATCATATTTTCATCTATTGGAGGAACACTATTCAGTATCCATAAATGAATACATCCCTGGTATGAATAGTCCTAGACATAAAGAAATAAGGAGCATTTAATTGGCCTTTCTTACTAAGGACTATTCTGAGCCTGCTTATTTGTATTTGATAAGGCAAAGTGTATTACAAGGTTTGTGGTTTTCAAACACAAGAGTTTCACAAATATATGTGCCTGCCAAAGAAAATAAGTACTTGATGATCATGACTGTGAAGATTTGGATTGTATGGAATTGGTACTACAGGAGTGACATTGGAAAAATAGATGAAAATTAAAATGTGACCTTTAATGCTGTTGATTTATTGTAAATGGCTGCTAAAAGGTTACCCACCCCTAGGTTAAGGAATCTAAAAAATGTAGAAGTGAATATGATACCCTAATCTAGGGTTACCAAACGTCCATATTTTTATCAGTTTGTATTACAAAACCCCTTGTGAGAATTAATTTTTGTTTCCTTATTCATCCGTACTTTCCACTTGTTCTTCTTGTCTGTACTTTTGGCATTTTGAGGGCTTGCTTGTCTAGTGGTTGCCAAATTTGGGCCATAGTTGCATTTTGCTCTTTTTTGAATCTAGTGAGGCTTCCTTCGAACTATTTGTCCCGGTTATTTATTAAACTTTTAAAAGTGGCAATAGTATTGCTTTTTAGAGTATTTATTATTTTACAAAAAAATAGATTGCAGCACTCATTGACTCATACTTTGCCACCCCTAATATAAGCCATAATACAAATAATAATTATTAAAATAGACAATACTTATTTATTTCTGAGCTAAATAAATGACTAATATGTATCTACTACAATTCTTTTGAAAAATATTATTAAATTTAATAATAAAAATAAGGGTTGAAATAGTTTACTTAGTGTTTAAAAGCTTGATGGTTTGTGCAGCATATTTCCGTATAATCTCTTTTAAGTATTTTTTTTTTTTTGATTGTTTAAAAAAAACTGAATTAATATTGCTCTGTAAACAAAGTGTTTGTTATTTGATGAAAACAAATGAAAATTTTAAAACATTTTTCAGAAACAAAAATATAAATAATGAAGTTCAAAAATATATTGTCTGAAGTTTAATGAGAAAAGTTGACAAATGTCTAAAGATGCTCTTCATAATTCTTCTGAAGATGAGAAAGAACGAAGTATTAATAGATTGGGTAAGTTTTAACCGTTTTTTTTTCATCATTATTAGTTTATACATGTTTTACTAGCAGTGTATTCAGCATTTTCTGGAAGACAGAGTATCATCGGACTCTTGAAATATTTCTAATGCTTATACCTGGCACAATTTTAGGTATGGGGCTTGTTAGTGTACATATTCATGCCACCTTATCTGGGAAATAACAAAGTCATTATTACACTTGATTTCTTGTAAGGACCTTTTTAAGACGATCATCTGAAAGATCCTCCAGGTGTATTATCAAATATATATAGTTGCATGATATAACAGAAAAGAAAGCTGTCTGGTAAAATGAACCCAATAAAACTATTTTAACAGAGTTATTGACCCGGATAGAAACGTATGGTGATTTTTTTCTGCAAGTTTTACAAATTTATTATATTGTCTTTGTATTGCAATGTCAGGGAATCAGGATTTTAACTTGGTTTTAACTTGATGTGCTTCTAACTGTTGTGTTCACAGAGTCACTTACACCACAAGTATACAGGAGATGCCTGATCTGAGCATCTTTTTTTATGGTGAGAAAATGGGGTGGGGGGGGACCTAGAAACATGCCGCTTTGTTTAAACATATAAATAGGAATATGTGAATGGCAGGATAACTTGTGTGGCAGACAAAAATAAAAAAGCCAAAGTTTCAGTTGATTTTTACCAATTAGGTAAAGAGTGAGACTTACTGTCTTGGATGGAGTTTGATTAATATCAGTTGTAAGTAAAGTCACAGTGAAAGCTATACAGTCAAGAGCCAGGATTAGGAGTAAAACTGATAGATTATCAAAAGTGGAGTAAGATTAATTTAGAAAATGACATTGTGGAATGGGAATGTACAAGGTTATAGATCTGGTTGGTGATATGATATTTAAATTAGCATTTAATTTCTCTTGTTTAGACGACAATCTCTTTTCCATGATTCAATTTTTAAAAATAAATTGTTCTAGGAAAGTGTTATTCTGGGTGTATTAATCACTTATGCCAAGCAATTGATTTTAACCATACATAAACCCTGCTAAGTTTGTGAGAGAAAGAAGGAGAATTACATCTGAGTGATAGAGATCTGAGTTGCCAAGAGCAAGTTGTGCATGTTGTTTAAAGTAGATTTATGGCTACTTAGAAAAGTGGACACAGAGTTTTGGGGCAGATCAGGGCTTAATTTTAAGATCTGGAATTCTGGTGGCTCAGCAGTAGTAAAATCCTGTTTTATGTTTACACCATTTGTGATCTCGACAAAATTACACACAGATCTAGTGAAAACTTTCATTATTTGAAGTATACCCTCACTGTTTCAGAGAATTTAGCTCTGCTATAGCTGAAAATGACAAGCTCAATTTTTTCAAAACACATTATTTGATTATTTGTCAGAATTGAAAGTTAAATTCTTCCTTTCCCAGAAACCATTTGATTGTAATCTTGATGATGTACCATTTGAACTACAGTTGGAAATCATGTATTTGCAAGACAGAGACCCTTTAAAAGAGAAATATTGAGAAGGAAAGCTTGTTTAATTTTACTGATGCTTTCAGAAAATGAAAAAAATTGTGGCTGGTATAGCATCAGTGCTTGAAACAATTTATGTCTGTGAGCAAACATTAAAAAAATGTATGAAGTATGTGAAGTAATACATCAAACGAGTTTGTTTCATTATTTGTTTTATGACATTTTTTTTTGTAATGACTAAACCACAGACTTGTGCTATGAGATCTGATATAATAATAAGACACACAGATGAATATTTAACACAATTCTCGAATAGAAGTAACAACTTCAAACTAAACATTGAGGAAATCTTGAAAGCCAAACTTCAGATTAAACCTCGCTAAATTTGCTTCGGATTAGTTTTTGATATTTGGAGTGTTGAGTAAATATGTAAGTTGTCATCTAGTACATATGTTGGTTGTCATTTAGTAAATATGTCGGTTCTCATTTAGTAAATATGTTAGTTGTCATTTAGCACATATGTTGATTGTCATTTAGTAAATATGTCGGTTCTCATTTAGTAAATATGTCAGTTCTCATTTAGTAAATATGTTGGTTGTCATTTAGTAAATATGTTAGTTGTCATTTAGTAAATATGTTGTGTCATTTAGTAATTATGTTGGTTGTCATTTAGTAATTATGTTTGTCATTTAGAAAATATGGTGGTTGTCATTTAGTAATTATGTTGGTTGTCATTTAGTAAATATGTTGGTTGTCATTTAGTAAATATGTTGGTTGTCATTTTTAACGTGGAGTGCTAACCTTAGGTGTTATTTTTTTCCCAATACGACCCGCTCTCGTATTTTATTTTCCAGTTATGCGACCCGCGGACTTACCCTCCCTTCACACGTATATCCCAGTAATATTCTGTCCTTCCTACACCACTTCAGTTTCTGTATACATGTATTTGGCTCTTACATCATTAGACCACACAACCTCCCATTTTTTTAATATATTTTTTTAAATTTTAAATTATGTAACTCTCAGTAAAACGACATATTTAACACCATCCTGTGCACAGTGTGTAGTGTCGTTGTCTGCAATGTGTGTCTGCGCAGTGTGCATTTATATATAGGCCTACAAAAACTTTAAATGACTGTTTACATAACGTTAGCAATGGGTCACGTGAATCTTTCCTCCAAAGTGTTGGATAATCTTTGACCCACTTTAAAGAAACAAAAACACATCAGCCTGTCAATTACGTTTTAAAAAAAAAAAAAAAATTTTAGCACTGTCTGATAACGTGATAAGTCACGTGCAGGTATTTAAATAGTTCAATTAATGATGGACTGATTTATATACAGTGTTACATAATGTGGATAAAAGTGTGCTCATAATGTTTCTTAGCGGTTTACATGGAGTGTGATGATTGTGTTTTAATGTGCTATCCATCTAACTCAAGGTAAAATACAAACATCCGGAAAATTGTATCTTATGAAATGTTCATTGTAGAATTTCTGTACCAACTTCAACCACCCCCTACAGACCTCTACTGATATAAATCATGACATAGGCCTATATTTCATTTGAGATAATATCAATTTCATTGTCAGCCATAAAGTCGTCTGAGTGAGCAACTGGATTTAATATACTCACACTATGGCACACACCAGATCGTCTCAGTTTCTATCTTGTTAGAAAGTGGCATTACAGCTATATTGGACATACTTTATTTACTTTACTGTGCTTTCTATTGGACAGACTTCATTGACTGCACTGTGTCTGACACTAGACAGACTTCATTGACTGTGCAGGGACAGTCTACTCTGACTATATGGCTTTTATTGAACATTCAACATTGACTATACTGTGTCTTATATTGGACACACTACACTGAATTTCTTATATTAGACACACTACCTTGACTGTCTTATATTGGACAGTCTACATTAACTATACTGTGTGCTATTTATAGGCTGTAACAACTTATCACGGGGAATGTTTATCTCTCTACAATTCTTGTCATTTTTAGAGCATTTTCGAAAAAAAAATGCTCTATTGTCCCCGTTTTGTCTGTCTGTCTGTCTGTCTGTCATCACCCTAGATCTCAACAACCATAAGTCCTAGACCCATGATGTATATATCATTTTGTAGGTCTTGGCCTGCCAAGAAATGACTTTTTTTTCATTTCGCGATCTGACCTCTCAGGGCCGTAAAAGGGGGCTTAGTACCGTTTTTTTACTATATAAGCTATATTAATAAAGGAGCGCCCATTCTCAGCAACTATTTTATTAAAACACTATCCAACTTATCACGGGGAATGTTTATCTCTCTACAATTCTTGTCATTTTTTTGTATTATCTAATGAGTGTAATTTGGCTAGGCGATAATTAATACCATGGAATGACATAGAGATAAGCATACTAAGCCTTGCTTAAAGAACATAGTTATTACAGAAAATAGTTATTACAGAAAATAGTTATTACAGAAAATAGTTATTACAGAAAATAGTTATTACAGAAAATAGTTCAGAAAATGTTGATGATGTCCATACCATTATTTAGCTGAAATGATATTATTCCTGTTACATATTCTCACTCCGATATATTCTAGAAATGATATTATTTCTGTTACATATTCTCACACCGATATATTCTAGAATATTTGTCATCCGATGATGAGGAAGACCTCACGATGGACACAAATGTTGATGAAAAAACTAAATTGCTGGACGATTACAGCCACTCAGACGACTTAGGGAAAAGAAGAGCAGGTCAGTGTTACATTGGCTTCTACATTTAACTTATCTTCATCTGTCTTTATCTCTCCATGTACTCTCATGTTGATGTATGACTGTCTGGTGTTGAAGTCTCATGTTGATGTATGACTGTCTGGTGTTGAAGTCTCATGTTGATGTATGACTGTCTGGTGTTGAAGTCTCATGTTGATGTATGACTGTCTGGTGTTGAAGTCTCATGTTGATGTATGACTGTCTGGTGTTGAAGTCTCATGTTGATGTATGACTGTCTGGTGTTGAAGTCTCATGTTGATGTATGACTGTCTGGTGTTGAAGTCTCATGTTGATGTATGACTGTCTGGTGTTGAAGTCTCATGTTGATGTATGACTGTCTGGTGTTGAAGTCTCATGTTGATGTATGACTAAGATATTTAAGTCTCATGTTTACATATATTCACGTGTTTATTGCCGCATATAGGCTAGGCATTTCTTTGTCTAGTCTCAAAGTTTCACCCACAACCATTGTTGGTTGACATACTTCCACACGTAAGGCCAGGGTTGAACAATTTTTGACATACTCCCACACGTAAGGCCAGGGTTGAACAATTTTTGACATACTCCCACACGTAAGGCCAGGGTTGAACAATTTTTGACATACTCCCACACGTAAGGCCAGGGTTGAACAATTTTTGACATACTTCCACACGTAAGGCCAGGGGTGAACAATTTTTGACATACTCCCACACGTAAGGCCAGGGTTGAACAATTTTCGACATACTCCCACACGTAAGGCCAGGGTTGAACAATTTTTGACATACTCCCACACGTAAGGCCAGGGTTGAACAATTTTTGACATACTCTCACACGTAAGGCCAGGGTTGAACAATTTTTGACATACTTAAACAGGGACAGAACTAATTTGAATTGAATATACTTAAACAGGGACAGAACTAATTTGAATTGAATATACTTAAACAGGGACAGAACTAATTTGAATTGAATGTACTTAAATGAACTGGGCTGGTCAGGGACCGAACTAATTTGAATTGAATGTACTTAAATGAACTGTGCTGGTCAGGTCAAATAGCAAAAACTGTTTGTACTTGGCCGTAGTTTGTTCACTCCTGCACTAGGCCTCCAAGTCTGTCTGTGGGATATTTTATACACCAAGGCTGTCTATGGGATATTTTATACTCCAAGGCTGTCTATGGGATATTTTATCTTTTGATCTTATAAGTAACCACTGTTGGAATAGTTAATTAGTGCTTTAATTATACCTGCAGGCAATATTGTAATTGGTCAGTGAAGGTCTGCTCAATAGTCATTCCTATACCAGAAAGCCATTAACTCGGTGACTAACCATTGACAATTAATCACTGGCACATTTTTTAAAATCGGAATGTTATTTTTTTGGTAACAATTTTCCTTCAAATTCTGTGTATTGGGGAACTTAGTTTACCAGAGGGAAGACAGTGGAAAAACAACGATAATCGAAAAATTCCTCAGGGCTTGCTTGTAAAGTGTTAAACCCGAAAAATACATTTGCATCCTTTTGTATTTACATTAAAAAACCCTCTAAAGGCCAAAACGGAAAATACATTTTAATTGGATATTAACCGGCAGGTTTACTTTTTAGAGCATTTTCGAAAAAAAAAATGCTCTATTGTCCCCGTTTTGTCTGTCTGTCTGTCTGTCCGTCATCACCATAGATCTCAACAACCATAAGTCTTAGACCCATGATGTATATATCCATTTCGCGATCAGACCTCTGAGGGCCGAAAAAGGGGGCTTATTAAGTACCTTTTTTTTTTTACTATATAAGCTATATTAACAAAGGAGCGCCCTAGATTTCAGCAACCATAAGTCCTAAACCCATGATGTATATATCATTTTGTAGGTCTTGGCCTGCCATGTGTACATCAAAAGTCCATTTCACGATTTGACCTCTCAGGACCGGGCTTCAGGGTTTCTAAGGGTACTATATATGGCTTTTATATTATATACTAGTAAATAGGCCCGGTACCCGGACCGGCTATTAGGCACGCAGTTGGAGTTGAAAATGGTGATGCGCTCACAACACCATATCATTGACTAATCTTAATTCATTCATAATATTTAAAAGGACTCTTTCTCAATAGTTCTTTTTTTTTATAATGTATCAATTCTCTTTCACTGAGCCCCACACCCATCCTTCCTCCCTCCCCCGCCCGCCACCCCCTTTCACTCAAGACATGCCCGAGTCGCAATGGGTCTCAATGTGCAACATTACAAAAAGGGGCATTTAGTATAACTGCATGTTCACCCTGTTAACAATACCACGTGACACTTCTCCCTACCCCCCCCCCGGTCAAACACTCCTTTCCCAACCCTACACACCCATTCCAACAGTTCTTTTTTTTATATAATTTCATAATTTATCATGTTTAACATGAGGTATTAAAGTGGTCCATGGGCCATTTAAGGTTTCTGCTAGTTCTTTTTTCTATTTTTTTTATTTTTTAAGCTACACTAGCCATTTTTGGCACATGCATACTACATACCAATTAATGAACAAAGAAATAAAAAAAATATAAAAAAAAATATTTAAAAATGTATTTTGTGACTTTTTTGGGTAAAAAAGTGTAATTTTAAGACATATTTTCAAAAATTTTCAAAGAACCAGTTTTTAAAATCTATTGTAGATATCATAAAATAAATTTGCATAAATGTTAATGAGTGTGTTTCAAACAAACGTCCAATTTTTCTTTGGAAATATTAAATAGAATTTTTTGATAATTTTCTCCCCCCCCCCTCCCCAAATGCAACTTTATTTATACACGAAAATGCTCTAAAACGTCCTGTTTTTACAGGCTTAATTTTTGCTTGTTTTTTTTTTATACACACTTTTTATTCCTACCATAGGCTCTGGCCCACCAGGGTGGACATTTAATGGTTGTGGCGGGCAATAGGGCAGTTTTTAACATTTCTGTTTTCCCGTTTATTTAATAAAAAAAAGTAATTTTCTGTGTTTTATTTCCCTTAACTTTCTTAGAGATATATTTCTATAAAGTGTTCATTCGTATAAATTTTTTCCTTCTTCCCAATTCTTATAATTTATTCAATAGCCGATCTATGGATCAGCAAAGTAGTTAACTGCCGTCTGCTAAATGGTGAAACGAAAACACCTCATTACCAGTGCCGCTTTTAGCCTGTCACCCGGGTGCAAACACGTTTTTGCGCCCCTCCCCCGGGCCCCAAAACAAAAAAAAGAACGAATCGATGAGTTACTTCCCATTATTTGTATGATGGTATGACTAATTAGATAGATGAGTTACTTCCCATTATTTGTTCTATGGTATGACTAATTAGATAGATGGGTTACTTCCCATTATTTGTATGATGGCATTACTAATTAGATAGATGAGTTACTTCCCATTATTTGTATGATGGTATGACTAATTAGACAGTTGAGTTACTTCCCATTATTTGTATGATGGTATTACTAATTAGATAGATGAGTTACTTCCCATTATTGTATGATGGTATTACTAATTAGATCGATGATGTATGCATATTTTGTAAGAAGACTTTTTAAATTGTCATTATGAGAATACTGGTTGTAGAGTTAGTCTGACCATGAGTTTATATCGTTACAAAAACAAATATATATTGTGATTATAAAGACGGTATTCAAAAGAGTTTGAGATAGACAAAATGCAAAATACAATATTAGGAATATTTTTTTTTGAGGTTTTATAGTTGAATATTTTAGCACTATTCTTTTTAAAGCCAAACCATCACAATGTTATTTTTGGTTCTGTAATCCAGTGTTTCTCAGACTTTGACACTATAACACAGACTACATGAACTGTTTTGACACTGTACCACAGACTACATAAACTGTTTTGACACTGTAACACAGACTATAAAAACTGTTGTGACACTGTACCACAGACTACAAAAACTGTTTTGACACTGTAACACAGACTACAAAAACTGTTTTGACACTGTACCACTGACTATAAAAACTGTTTTGACACTGTACCACTGACTATAAAAACTGGTTTGACACTGTACCACAGCCTATAAAAACTGGGTTGACACTGTAACACAGACTACAAAAACTGTTTTGACACTGTACCACAGACTACAAAAACTGTTTTGACACTGTACCACAGACTACAAAAACTGTTTTGACACTGTACCACTGACTATAAAAACTGTTTTGACACTGTAACACAGACTACAAAAACTGGTTTGACACTGTACCACAGACTACAAAAACTGTTTTGACACTGTACCACTGACTATAAAAACTGTTTTGACACTGTACCACAGATTACAAAAACTGTTTTGACACTGTAACACAGACTACAAAAACTGTTTTGACACTGTACCACTGACTATAAAAACTGGTTTGACACTGTACCACAGACTATAAAAACTGGGTTGACACTGTACCACAGACTACAAAAACTGTTTTGACACTGTAACACAGACTACAAAAACTGTTTTGACACTGTACCACAGACTATAAAAACTGTTTTGACACTGTACCACAGATTACAAAAACTGTTTTGACACTGTAACACAGACTACAAAAACTGTTTTGACACTGTAACACAGACTACAAAAACTGTTTTGACACTGTAACACAGACTATAAAAACTGTTGTGACACTGTACCACAGACTATAAAAACTGGGTTGACACTGTAACACAGACTACAAAAACTGTTTTGACACTGTACCACAGACTACAAAAACTGTTTTGACACTGTACCACTGACTATAAAAACTGGTTTGACACTGTACCACAGCCTATAAAAACTGGGTTGACACTGTACCACAGACTACAAAAACTGTTTTGACACTGTAACACAGACTACAAAAACTGTTTTGACACTGTAACACAGACTACAAAAACTGTTTTGACACTGTACCGCAGACTACAAAAACTGTTTTGACACTGTACCACTGACTATAAAAACTGTTTTGACACTGTACCACAGATTACAAAAACTGTTTTGACACTGTAACACAGACTACAAAAACTGTTTTGACACTGTACCACTGACTATAAAAACTGGTTTGACACTGTACCACAGCCTATAAAAACTGGGTTGACACTGTACCACAGACTACAAAAACTGTTTTGACACTGTAACACAGACTACAAAAACTGTTTTGACACTGTACCACAGACTATAAAAACTGTTTTGTTTTCTCGACCCACATGTACAGAAAAAGTACGAAAAAGAAAGAGAAGTAAAAGCCGCCATTGATTTTATGTAGTTCGAAAAATTTCCCCCTTTTACTTTGCAGATGATCATACTTGTAGATTTAATACAGTTTCTATTATGTATGAACTCTTAATCCTAACTAAAACTCACCTGTTGATCGCGACTATCACTCTGTGAACCAGTGTTGTAATCAATGAAAACATCTAGTTCTCGTCCATTTTAAATTTCTGCCAGAAAGTCTTTGGTCCGTGGCTGACCTCTGACAGTCCTATATAATGGGCTACCTCCTATAACTTCCTAAACATTTTATGGGAGTGCCCAAGGCTCAGTGACCCCCTATAAGTGTTCAGGTTCCCACCTCCTAGTGACGGGCATGTTGGCAGTGTTCAGGTTCCCACCTCCTGGTGACGGGCATGTTGTCAGTGTTCAGGTTCCCACCTCCTAGTGATGGGCATGTTGGCAGTGTTCAGGTTCCCACCTCCTGGTGACGGGCATGTTGGCAGTGTTCAGGTTCACACCTCCTACTGACGGGCATGTTGGCATGTTTACTAGTAAAGATATAATTTAAAATATAAATAGGACACTTGTGTGATAATTGATTGTAGTTAATAATCAACTAAATACATTTTAGAAAATAACTTCGTTTACTGTGGTACGTTATTTTGTCTTTCAATTGTTTGCTCAGCTTTATTGTACAATCATAATTTGTTGAAGAATACATTGCGTATTTTATGTGCTCAGATATTTCACATATTCAACTAAAAGTAGTGCCAATAGCTGAGAAATACACATACATTTTAAGAGTTTAGGAATTTAAATTTTTCATTGTTGTGATCATAGTCTTACTTGGCCGTTCTAGGAAAGTTAGCGCTCCACGCGAAATAGTTCTGTTTGCGTCAACCAAATTCAATCGATCTTCATTTCTGATAGTATTCTTATATTCAAAGATTCAACATCAATTTAATTGCAGCACAACATACAAAAGATGCATTATGTTAGCACAATCATACAATACATTCATTATGTCAGCACAATCATACAGTACCTCGCGGTAAATTCAAAGTCAGGGTCTGAAGAAAAGGGGGAATGTCGTGAGGGCAAATATTATATTTACACTCGTGTCATTATACGAACGGGGTGGTTGTGGTGGTGGGGGTCAGTTAAAAAGATAAGTCCAATACAAGAAATTATTTTTATTGTAATTCAGTCTTAAATTAGTTTCAGCAACTGACCCCGGGGGGGTGTATCTTCACTTGTAGAATTGCCAGTTACGTCAATAAGGGGTCAGCGACTGAGGACAAACTTTAGTCATGGCTCCAGTCAGAAAGTTTCCGAGAGTCCCCCCTCCCCAGCTGTACGTGACGTCACTGACAATCACATACATACATGAGTCATAAATTGTAGATAAGAAAAATGCAATTGGGAATTGATTTACAATAAATTAAAGTTGGGTTTAGAGTTTAGAGGGTCAAAATAATGAATAAAATATACGAGCAGTCAATAATGAATACAATATACGATCAGTCAATATACGAGCAGTCAATAATGAATACAATATACGAGCAGTCAATAATGAATACAATATACGATCAGTCAATATACGAGCAGTCAATAATGAATACAATATACGATCAGTCAATATAGGAGCAGTCAATAATGAATACAACATACGAGCAGTCAACAATGAATATATGACTAATAAAAACACCTTTGTCTACATACATGCACCGCGTTTTATTTAACTAACACAAATTCTGTTATTTTCTTTCTTACAGCACACATTATATTTTTGATATTGACGAAGTCCATTGGGTGCCCAGATCTAACACCCGTGACAGCTAATAAAAACACGTGAACATTGAACTAAATTAAACGAAACACATTTTTGATGACTATTGAGTTTACACTGGGCACCAGCTTGTATCCCATTAACAATAGGCTGGTTGCCCGACCTCAAGGAAATATCAAAACGTTGGTACATGTTCTGTTATGTGGTTTGTTTCATTGTCTTCAGACTTGCGTATATATTTTTTTTATAGTATTTGAGGTTCATTATGCTTAACTATGTGTATTTTTCTGTCAGGAATAGTTAGTTGAAGGTGGTCGTTGTGGCCTCTGTGACAGGATATGTTCAAATTGTGTTTTTATAAGTAAACTGTTAAACCGCCAATTAGTGACCACCAATAATAAGTTAACTGTTAAACCGTCATTTAGTGCCCACCAATGAACAGTAAACTGTTAAACCGTCAATTGGTGCCCACCAATGAACAGTAAACTGTTAAACCGTCAATTAGTGCCCACCAATGAGCAGTAAACTGTTAAACCGTCAATTAGTACCCACCAATGAGCAGTAAACTGTTAAACCGTCAATTAGTGCCCACCAATGAGCAGTAAACTGTTAAACCGCCAATTAGTGCCCACCAATGAGAAGTAAACTGTTAAACCGTCAATTAGTGCCCACCAATGAGAAATAAACTGTTAAACCGCCAATTAGTGCCCACCAATGAGAAGTAAACTGTTAAACCGTCCATTAGTGGCCCACCAATGAGAAATAAACTGTTAAACCGTCAATTAGTGCCCACCAATGAGCAGTAAACTGTTAAACCGCCAATTAGTGCCCACCAATGAGCAGTAAACTGTTAAACCGTCAATTAGTGCCCACCAATGAGAAGTAAACTGTTAAACCGCCAATTAGTGCCCACCAATGAGAAGTAAACTGTTAAACCGTCAATTAGTGCCCACCAATGAGCAGTAAACTGTTAAACCGTCAATTAGTGCCCACCAATGAGAAGTAAACTATTAAACCGCCAATTAGTGCCCACCAATGAGAAGTAAACTGTTAAACCGTCAATTAGTACCCACCAATGAGCAGTAAACTGTTAAACCGTCAATTAGTGCCCACCAATGAGAAGTAAACTGTTAAACCGTCAATTAGTGCCCACCAATGAGAAGTATGAATAATATGTTTCAATAAAGCGACATAACTCCAGGCAGCTGACAATGATTCCTGCGTTTGTAATTAATAATCAAGAATGCTCTCCCCCCCTGTAGTCTGTCAGATGAATTTAATTAACATGTGCTAATAATTGTCGCTGTTGACTGATGCTGTTTTTTAATCAATACCATTAACATCGTGTCAGTACGTTCTCAATGTTTAATGTCATTTTAAATAACCAACTGCTCTAAGTGGGTTAAAATTTGACCCTAGAGTTTATCAATCTGATAACGCCAGTGCTGTAGATTACTTGCACATCTTTAAGTGACATCTGTTCCATTGAACTCTTACTTGTTATGTCATTGTGTACACAATTACATGTTAATTTTATTGTAATAAAATGTCTACTGAAAGAGTTGGTGCTTTACCATTGGAAACTTTTTCAGTTTCAGCTGTGAAGTCCAAAGCGGTTATCTATGAGGATGCACTTCTCAAGTGTGGTAAGTTTGTTTTTTGATATTTTGATTATATTGTGATTGTTTTATGTTAATTAATACAAATTTGTTATGATCTAAAGTACACTAAATACAATGAGTGCTAGGATTTATTTAACTGCAGTCAGTCATTGCTGAAAAATCACTTTGTTTAGTTATCCCCCCCACTCTATTTAGTTGGAATTGCTTCTGTTTAAAACATGGCAGCTAGTCAAAGTATCAACGTTAGATCTAATCTTTTAATAAATACCTTAATTAGCTTTGGCCGAGAAATCGAAATCGAGAAGCTTTAACCTTTTTTTTTCTCTATTTACAATTAATTAATTAGGTTGTTTACCACGACGTCAAACATCATATTATTGAATTAAAACCAAAATCGTAAAGAATGTATCGATGGAAAGTGACACCCAGTTGTTTATTTACTGTGGATGGGGTCCAGTTGTTTATTTACTGTGGATGGGTCCAGTTGTTTATTTACTGTGGATGGGGTCCAGTTGTTTATTTACTGTGGATGGGGTCCAGTTGTTTATTTACTGTGGATGGGGTCCAGTTGTTTATTTACTGTGGACGGGGTCCAGTTGTTTATTTACTGTGGATGGGGTCCAGTTGTTTATTTACTGTGGATGGGTCCAGTTGTTTATTTACTGTGGATGGGGTCCAGTTGTTTATTTACTGTGGATGGGGTCCAGTTGTTTATTTACTGTGGATGGGGTCCAGATGTTTATTTACTGTGGATGGGGTCCAGTTGTTTATTTGCTGTGGATGGGGTCCAGTTGTTTATTTACTGTGGATGGGGTCCATTTGTTTATTTACTGTGGATGGGGTCCAGTTGTTTATTTACTGTGGATGGGTCCAGTTGTTTATTTGCTAATTCTTCAAACTAAATCAGATTAATCACAATTTGAGAATCGTAGTATTCAATTAGTATCTAGAAATACTTTTAACAGCTTCTTTCATATTCAATATTGTAATTCACAGCTGCGATTGATACAATAGTGCCAATAGTGTCATTAGTGCCATGACGAAAACGGTTAAAATTAATCCAGACAGTTTTAAAGAAAAATAACTAACATTGTGCATTACCATGGTCAATAGTATTTACTAGATATGTGCCAGAATATTGAACGATGCTGATTCGATTCCGATTCTCTATATCCGATTCCCGGCGACATAGTTTCATTAAAATAATAACGCTCTTGCATATAGGAAACAAATACTAATTTATAGATTTTATTCCTGTATAGGGCAGTGCTTTGTAACTTTATGTTTTGGTCAATTATTTAGCTTTAGATAGAGATTTTGTGAACAGCTAGGTCATCTTGACCACAACGGGTGCAGTCATAAACACACAGCTTACATTGCAATACACTCAACTGTTGACAGGAAGTATGCAGTAACAGATACACACAGCTTACATTCAGTGCTCGATTTACCGCCGGGGATGCCGGGGATATCCCCGGGATATCCCCGGCACTGAGGACTGCCGGGGATAACATTTATCCCCCGCTCTGCAGAAAATTTTTTCATCCCCGGCACTGATTTTTTTTTAAGGTTAGCCTAAAGTAGGGAATTGATTTTATAGTATTACTACAAATATTAAATGCAAAACACAGACAAAATCAGCTGATTTGAACTACGCAACACTATTTCTGCTAAAAACTCTGTAAATAACACTCGTCCGGTTGTTTGCAGATAGTTTAATGTAAAGCAAACTGGCCACAAAAAATTCTGAAGAGCTTATGGTTGTATGGAGATCGTGAAATTATAGAACTTCGCAAATTTTTAAAAATTCATTCATAGTACACCAATTTCGCATGACAAAGGATGGCAATGACGCTGAGACAGAACTTAATGATTTTTATAAGCGATTAGATGTTCTGCCAATATCTAGTGCAGAACGAGAGAGAGGATTCAGTGCAATGAATTTAACTCACACATCTCTTCGCAATGCATTAGAAGTCGAAACCATCAAACACTTGCTGTTTATTAAAATTAATGGTCCACCACTTCAATATTTTGATGCAAAGTTGTGTGCCACAATGTGGTTATAAGACGGAAGGCATTTTTGCCTGCGATGTACCTTCTAGAAACCGCTGAAAAGAATTAGTTACGTGGAATTGAGCTATCATAATTTGTTTAAATAACTGAGACGGTTACAGAAATAATGGAATATTTGATTTCAACAAACAGAGAATAAATGAAAAATTTGCATTATTGTTAAAAATAATTTCATTACTTGTACTATTAATATGCCGTTTCAAATTTGTTTGAATCAACGTGAACTATGTTAAGATTCACCAAATTTTCTATTGTTTTTGTTGGCTTTGTCTAAGATGAAAATCGAAGACCCTATGAAAATAAATGAGTTACTTGTCTATGGTTTGTAAATTGAAGGTCCTCAAAAAACAATTGTTATAGCATTCCCGCCGCTGTATATGGGATGCTGTGGATATCCCCGGCACTGAGAATTGTCATCCCCGGCTCTGCTTTAGATTTTTTCATCCCCGCCGGGGATGACATTTATCCCCGGCTCTGCAGAATTTTTTTTTTCATCCCAGGCACTGGTTTTTTCTTAAATCGAGCACTGCTTACATTGCAATACACTCAACTGTTGACAGGAAGTATGCAGTAACAGATACACACAGCTTACATTGCAATACACTCAACTGTTTACAGGAAGTATGCAGTAACAGATACACACATCTTACATTGCAATACACTCAACTGTTGACAGGAAGTATGCAGTAACAGATACACACTGCTTACATTGCAATACACTCAACTGTTGACAGGAAGTATGCAGTAACAGATACACACAGCTTACATTGCAATACACTCAACTGTTGACAGGAAGTATGCTGTAACAGATACACACAGTGTAACAATAGCTTTAGATAGGTCTATACAATTTTAGAACCACTGTCAAACTCATGGGTCCATGATACAGTCATATGTTTTGATAACTAGAATTCCAGCGGTTGATCTTTGTTTGGGGTAAAATTGGTTGTCATCACAGGTTATGACCCCACAGAGGTAGGTGACGATAGATGTAATTAGGCAGACAAAGGAATACTAGCCCATAGTGAGTTTTTAGCCGCACCAATCCCTAGGCTGGAATAAGATTCATTAACATGTAGATGAGTTAGAAAGGATGTTGGGAGGCCAATCAAAAGTTCTGGGCGTTTGGGGCACGTGATAATTCACCAACACATAAATAACAGAGGTAACGGAAATTTCGACAGACTGACAGTTCGACAGACCGACGATAGAGACATCAAGACACCATATTAGATATACGTACTCTTGCCTGTGGGACAGTATACATATTAGATATACGTACTCTTACCGCAAGACAGTATACATACTAGATATACGTACTCTTGCCTGTAAGACAGTATACATGTTAGATATACGTACTCTTACCGCAAGACAGTATACATATATTGACAAGTTATTTGGTATACGTACTCTTATACGATAAGACAGTATACAGGTGTTCAGAGAGAAATCAAGTTATTAAATATACGTACTCTTACTCATACGAGAAGACAGTATACATTCAGAGATAAGTTGAAGTTTAACAGTACACAGTCAACGTTTATTCTGCTAAAGCATATTTGTGAATATTTCGGCACTTGAGTGCATTTATATGTGTTTTACTATTATTTAAATAAATATTATTGGATCGTGGAACTTGGCTTTATTAATGGTGTTTTGTGTGTGTGAATGCCAAGAGACTGAACGCTACCATCTATGAAGTAAAACCAGAGAGAACATCGGCTACTACATAATCTAATATCAACAAAATATATAACATTTAACTACGTAACATTATATACAAAAATATAGTGTTACACACAGCTTACATTGCAATACACTCAACTGTTGACAGGAAGTATGCAGTAACAGATACACACAGCTTACATTGCAATACACTCAACTATTTACAGGAAGTATGCAGTAACAGATACACACGGCTTACATTGCAATACACTCAACTGTTGACAGGAAGTATGCAGTAACAGATACACACTGCTTACATTGCAATACACTCAACTGTTGACAGGAAGTATGCAGTAACAGATACACACAGCTTACATTGCAATACACTCAACTGTTTACAGGAAGTATGCAGTAACAGATACACACAGCTTACATTGCAATACACTCAACTGTTGACAGGAAGTATGCAGTAACAGATACACACAGCTTACATTGCAATACACTCAACTGTTTACAGGAAGTATGCAGTAACAGATACACACAGCTTACATTGCAATACACTCTACTGTTGACAGGAAGTATGCAGTAGTAGATACACACAGCTTACAGTGCAATACACTCAACTGTTGACAGGAAGTATGCAGTAACAGATACGCACAGCTTACATTGCAATACACTCTACTGTTGACAGGAAGTATGAAGTAGCAGATACACACAGCTTACATTGCAATACACTCAACTGTTGACAGGAAGTATGCAGTAACAGATACACACAGCTTACATTGCAATACACTCTACTGTTGACAGGAAGTATGCAGTAGCAGATACACACATCGTACTTTGCAATACACTCAACTGTTGACAGGAAGTATGCAGTAACAGATACACACAGGAACAAAAAATCTATTAAAAAGACATTCAGATTCGCTGACAAATATACTCTCATCCATTGACAGGAGATGTAGTCTGATTTTGTTATTAGATCACCATGTGCACCATCACCATGTGCACCATGTACTGTTTGGTGTAATGATGATGTGCACTGGTATCATTTTATGTCGGAATATGAATGTCAATCAATTGATTGATGCCATACATACTAGAAAACGTAATGGTGTTAGTGTGCGAACAATGTGACACCATCACACATCTCACCTGTACGATAACAAAGGACAGCATACGGATATCATCATGTATACAAATGATGTCACTTGTCAAAATACCCCATGTTTGATGTACATGCGAATGGTAATGCTGATTATTATCATACACCGCGGGTGAGTCGTTAGCTCATTGCAAGATGCATTTCTTAAGTACCTATATTACGTGACGATTTGATCTTGAACTTTTGATGTCATGCTGTATGTACACTGATGACATAATATAGGTATTGATGTCATATTAAACTAGAGGGTGTAATGATGTTAGTGCGGCACAATATGCACACGTGACATCTCACTTTTCACCGGTAAACTAACAGAAGACTTTAAACGTGTGAAACCTTGTATACAAATGACGTCAGACGTTGTTCGAAATCGAAAATTCGGTTGAAAATTCATCGATTCGATTCCGATTCCAGCAAAAAGTACCGATTCTTTCTATTCTCGCTTTTAAATGAATTGCCTCATCACAAGTTTTGTATTTTTTGGTTCAACCGACTGAATTTCGGCAAGCTGTATGCGCGCCCTTACACACACGCAGTGCAAATAGTGACATTGGGGTGGCGCATTTTCTGAGATGTTTAAGCATAACCGGTCGCATCTACTATAAATGATTTAAAAAAAAGATACATTTAAAAGCTTAATAAAAAAAAAAGAGTCGCATTTTAAGTTTTTTCTGTGGTAAAAACAAACTTGAAAGAGCTGCACCGTGGACACAACATTTACCAAGATGTTAGTTTAGTAACGAAATACAAAATTAGAGCTGATACTGTGGCAGGCGCACTAAATTCTCAAATAGTCGCAGTCGGCCACCATCGTTTTATAAGAGGCGAAATGTGGTAATTCGAACTGAAAGTCACGTGCAGGTCGTCTATTAGTAGCTACAAACTTAACAGCCTCCATCGCTCATTGCTGCAGAACCTTGGTAAGTAAAAACAAACCATTATTCAAAATCTTTTTTTTGTGTAAACTTTACACTTTTTAATTGATCTGCTTCATTCTAAGACACGAGGAATAGAGAATCGGAATCGAGACTGTGTACAAGAATCTGAATCGAGACTGTGTACAATAATCGGAATCGAGACTGTACTAGAATCGGAATCAAATTGGCATCGTTCAAAATGTTGGCAACGTCCCATCGCTATTACCTTTAGACTTTCTCGATTTGTTTCGTGTATTCTCGATGACAATGCACTATTTTAAAAAGTTCAATTCATTTAAATCTGGTAGATAACGAAGTGAATAACTCTATGTTTGTGTGCAATGTTTATATAAAGGGGGGAATGCACAAAAATATTATATGTCGTCTGGTACAGCTCTCGTCTGATATCATTCAAAAGAAGTGATAAAAAGTTAAACAAAAAAAAAAAGGAAAGAATACTGAGTGCAATATGGTAGTGAAGAATGTTTAGATAAAGTGCACGCACATCTTGGGAAAACTAATGCCGTTGGGTTTCTATATGTGTATCTCACAGACATCATGGGTGGACACCACAGACTAGTGACTAAGCCACCTTATACTATGTACTTGGTAGGTCATACCATAGACTAGACAGGACTTACCTTAGATTAGGCAGGACTTACTCTAAACTTGGTAGGACTTACCTTAGACTTACATTAGACCAGGCCCGAAGCGTGCGAGGGGTAGGGGCCAGGGAACCGGGCTCCTGCTGCGTTTTGTCTGGCCCCCTCTGCTTGTTTTCTCTACTTGGTAACATTTATTTCCTGCCCCCCCCCCCGCTATTGGCCTGGCCCCTGCTGTAGAACTTTCTCGCTACGGGGCTGCCTTGGACTAGGCAGGACTTACCTTAGACTAGGCAGGATTTACCTTAGACTAGGCAGCCCTTTTCATAAACTATGCAGGACTTACCTTAGACTAGGCCAGACTTACTCTAAACTCGATAGGACTTACCTTAGACTAGGCAGGACTTACCTTAGACTAGGCAGGACGTACTCTAAACTTGGTAAGACTTACCTTAGACTAGGCAGGACTTACTCTAAGCTTGGCAGGATTTACCTTAGACTAGGCAGGCCTTTTCATAGACTAGGCAGGCCTTTTCATAGACTAGGCAGGACTTACTCTAAACTCGATAGGACTTACCTTAGACTAGGCAGGACTTACCTTAGACTAGGCAGGACGTATTCTAAACTTGGTAAGACTTACATTAGACTAGGCAGGACTTACCTTAGACTAGGCAGGACTTACTCTAAACTTGGTAGGACTTACCTTAGACTAGGCATGACTTACCTTAGACTAGGCAGAACTTACCTTAGACTAGGCAGGACTTACCTTAGACTAGGCAGGACTTACTCTAAACTTGGTAGGACTTAACCTTGACTAGACAGAACTTACCTTACATTAGGCAGGCCTTTTTATAGACTATGACTAACGTAGACATGACTAACATAAACTAGACAAGACTTACCTTAGACTTGGTTGGACCTATCATAGACAACATTGGACTTACTATAGACTGAGCAATTCTTACTGGTGATTAGGTAGGAAAGTCTAGTGACGACAGGTTCCCTGTGTTGTAGGTGTTCAACTGTTGAGCCAAACGTCCTAGGTTTGATACTCAGAGCTTTTCTTTCTAGTTCTGTGATAACCCACCCTGCTTTAAGTGGGTGCCTGACTTGGGGGGGGGGGGAACTAAGGCGGCTGAGCATTGTGCCTACTTGACAGGGCACTTGAGAGTAGGCAGTTCTAACAGAGCAGGACTTCCAGTTCAGAAAGGCTGTTTTATTTAAGTATATCATAGAGAAATGTCTCATTGTATAATTATCTGCATTTCATCAGGTTATAAGTCTACTTAGTTGTTTACCAAGTTATAAAAAAAGTGGAGTCTAGTGTAATACACAAATAATATACAGAGAATTGATTAAAAATAATTTGGAAATATACATTCAAAGTTAAAATTATTGATGTATAAACTGTCATTTACTGTTTAGGATATATTACATGTCAGTTACAGTGAACCATATATATTAACTGACATTTACTGTTTAGGATATATTACATGTGAACCATAATTAATGTATTAACTATCATTTACTGTTTAGGATATGTTAATGTCAGTTATGGTGAACCATATTTAATGTATTAACCATATGTATTAACTATCATTTACTGTTTAGAATATATTACATGTCATTTACAGTGAACCATAATGATCTCTGTTGTCTTATTTTTGCTAAGGTTTTGGAAAATTCAATATTTTCCTGTTATTGCTGTGTGGCTGGGCAGTGTCCAGTGATGCTGTTGAAGTATTGAGTATCAGTTTTATACTTCCTGCTGCCACCTGCGATCTCTACCTGACTTCCAGTGATAAAGGATGGCTGAATGCTATTGTGTTCTTAGGTCAGTCCATAAATAATCAAATCAGAATTTATGGGTTGCTTCCCTCACTGTGTTTATATTTGTGAGCTCAATTTGTTTGACACTATTTGAATTGTGAGACACAAATGACCTGTGCTGCCCTTCTATGACCCCATGGAGTCACAACCCTGTTTAGGGTCATTATGTAAAAGGGAAAAAAGCAGAACAGCTTTGTAACATTTAATCTTTAAAACGTTATAAGTTAAAATCTGAAATCTTTTGATTTAATCAAAATTGAATCACTAAGAGATCATTCTATAACTCTACAAAAACAAAAAAAACTTTCATATGTGATTGCAGTTATGTTTAGGTAAATCTCGTTTCATGTATAAACACAATAAAGAAATCTGACACATTTTTTCCAGGAATGATGATTGGTGGATACTTTTGGGGATCTTTGGCTGACAGATGGGGCAGAAGAAACATTTTAATTTGGTCCCTGTTAGTCAATGGAATTGGAAACTTGGGATCCAGTGTATCTCAAGTGTTTTGGCTTTTTGGGTTATGTCGATTTTTCAGTGGAGTTGGGTAATTTCATTTTTTTCTAATTACTTCAGGTATATAATTTCAGCCTCTAGATTCATACTTTTGTATTAGACTTCTATTAAATAAATCACAGCTGTTTTAGAAATGTTAATAGCTGCTCAAAGAAAAAATTAAAATTTTACTTTAATAACTTTATTTTTTAAATGCATTTTTTTCTTCCAAATCTATTTTATTAGTGTTGGAGGTAGCATGCCTGTTATATTTACATACTACACTGAGTTCCAACACAAGTCTAAACGAGGTGCCATGGTTAGCCTTTTAGCCACATTTTGGATGACTGGAAATATTTTAGCTGCAGGTAAACTAGACAAGGACATTTCTTTAAGGATTTTTTTGTAATGAAGAGAATGTGTGCTGGTTTTATTATTTGACAGAGCAATCTGTGTGGACTATTGTTGCCTGAAAGATGTTTAGCAGATACTTGAATCTGGTCCTTTCATCTTAAGAATATGGTCCTTTCATTTATTCGATAATTCTAACCCTGTTCCTGCTCGAGGATTTGTGTGCAGAATCATTACATTGGTAAATGTTCCCAGCAGGATTTTATTCACTTTTGGGCTTACAGTGACAAACTTGAATTATGTGTTTGTTATCCAAAATATTTTCATGTTTCATAATAAATGAGGCCATTGTTTTTGTCCTGTAATTGTGAGGTCCACTCCATAGAAGTTTGAGTTGTTCATTGTCATTTCCAGGTTTGGCTTGGATTGTGATACCAAGGGAGTATCTGAGTTTTTCTTCAGATGGCTTCATTTTTCATAGTTGGAGGGTCTTTGTAGTCTTGTGTACTTTACCAAGCTTGACTGCCGCCATCATGTTTGTTTTGATGCCTGAAAGTCCAAAATTTTTGCTACAGGTTAGAGAGGAAATAATTCTTATCTAGTTTATATCAGATGTGTTTTAACCAGTACAGACTTAAAAGTTAGTTGCATTTTTTTTTTTTACAAACTTTTTCAGAGAGGTAATGAACAAGAAGCCATATCAGTATTGAATCAGATCCATTCTTCAAACAAGTGTACTGTGCCATTCAAGGTTAGTTCATTTGTTTTATTTCTGTTACTGAACATTTTGTTCCTCTGTCAAGAATAAAATAGAAAAATAACAAATGAAGATGAAGGCATCCTCAGTTTTTTTTTTTTCAATGGCATCAGTGAATAATTTTTGATTTTTAAAAATGTCTTCAATTAGATAGAGTTTCTTGTACTTACCGAGGGTGATATCGAATCCTATGCATCAGACAGATTTCAGCCTGTTAGACAAAGTGATTCAGGTTTATGTTTCCAACTCAAAACAATATCTAACAGGGTAAGAGTACATTCTTTTGATAGTTACAAATATGTCTTGTTTTGTCTAGTCATGTACAGAAATTAATTTATCAGATCCATGTATTAATATTTACAATTTCATATGTCCACACCTCCCACAGCTTCTCCAATCCACTCTGCGGCTGTTTAATAAATCTCTGAGAAGGACGACAATCACACTTCTTCTAATCAACTTTACATTAGCTTTTGGGTAAATTTTTTTTTATTAATTTTGATTTTAAAAAAGATGTTCCTTGATTGCTTAGTTCCATTGTTTACACTGATCTATATTATTGATATATTGTACTAAATATTAGATCCTGGGAAGCAATATTGATAATTTATATTAGAAACATTCAGAAAAAAGAAAACTCACCAATTATTTAATGCTTCTAATTTTATTTTACAGGAAAAATTTTTTGTGTATGCATTGATGTATGCTACAATTTAAAAACATAAATGAACTCATAATACATGTATATTTCATCATCTCTTTCAGTTATTATGGTTTGTTTTTATGGTTTCCTGAGCTGTTCAATAGAATTGATAAATACGGAGGAAGTATCTGTGATGTCAAGGTCAGATTGTGCTTGGTTTTTCATCTTCATATCATTTAGACCTACTCTATTACTATATTAATTCTTTCCAGCTAAAAGACCTTTTTTTTTTTAGAAACAATGTCTTCTTTAAATTATTTTTACCTAATCATTTTTTCCCCTAAGCACTTTCCTTCTTTAAAACTCTTTCCTCAATGGAAAATTTTTTCATCACCTGAAACACTTTTCTTCTGTTAACTGTTTGATTATTTTTTCACATTCATTATGTCTAAAATTATAAAATCCAGTATTGTAATAGATAGTTTATTCTAGTTTTTGAACATAAAATAATGATTTGACTTTTATCTTACAGTTGGGCAACGGTACAGCAAATGAGACCACATGCCACGCTGGGAATGATGTTTATTTAGAAAGTTTTTTAACTTCTATTTCGAACTTACCTGGAAATATTCTTTCAATCTTCCTTGTGGAAAGATTAGGTCGCAAACCACTGTTAGGTACGTATACACATTTTATCTACCCTGTACCTCTATTTGGTATATCTAATACTTTTTAAGAATACAATCAAGTCTTGATTTAAGCGGGAATCATGTTCCTCCAGTTTATATGTTCCTTCAGTTTTTATGTTCCTCCAGTTTATATGTACTTCCAGTTGATGCCTTTTTATTTAAACATATTCAGAAAATTGTGAAAATTATTTAATTCAGTGCAGAACACTGCAAAGGGCAAACAATTTTTGTTTACTGTCTTTTCATGAACTTCACTTAACAAGCAAATATAAACTTGTTGAACCAATATTTCTTTTTAAATACAAAAACCATACCTCTAAATCTGCCTCAATTGAGACTTGGCTGTTTTCTATTCATAAAAATTTAAGATATATATGTCACATATTAAATTTTTTTTTATTAGTTTTAGTTGAAAAGCCTGCTAAAGAAGACAAAAGTCATGGGAGAATAGACTAAAAGCATGGGAGAAAGTAACCCAAATGTCACCATTTTCACTGTATATAACATTATTTTTCCTTGTCTAGCTCCATTCTCTACTTATACTCCCATAATTTCAAGTTAAAACATACTATTTCATAACACAAAACCCCAATATATGTCAATATTTTAACTTTATTACTTCATTACTTAACACTAATAAGTTCTCACAACATGCAGATATTGTCAGAAAAATTGAACTTAATAAATACATGTAGTATTGAAGATATGCAATCTTCAAAAAAGACAAAAACAAAAAAGTGTAAAATGCAGTTATATGATTGGAAAATCAGATCACTTATCTTAGTTGATTTCATTAAATTGCGACATCAAAACCTTCTGAAGAAGATATCCATTTCTGATACTGGCATTATGACCTTTAAAACTTCTAAAAAAAACCTGGCAGTTTTTAACACCGTTTGATTTATAATTTAGAATCTTCACATCTTTTGAACCAGATGAGTTTCTAAGGAAAATTAGCGCAAATAGATTTTATTTTTTTCTGAGTAGTCCAACAAAATATATTTTTTTTTATAATTTAGACCTGTATGTGACTTTTTCATGTTTTGTTTTCATGCAGCTTCAAGCATGGTGCTATCTGGCCTGTCAGTGTTCCTTCTGTGGTTTGTGAAAGAACGTTGGCAGAGTTTACTAATGTCTTGTTTGTTTGGTGCCATATCTGTGATTGGATTCAATATGTTGGATGTTATACTAACTGAACTTTACCCCACTGATGTCAGGTTGGCTTTTATTTCATTATTTTACTTTCATAAATTTGTTTCTTTTTTGTAAAGTATTAGTATCCATCATTCCTTTTTTTTTTTAATGTTTATCGATTTATATTTTGAAATTTCAGTGAATTCATTGAAAATATGTTTTCCCTTCCTAACATTTTGTCAGACACTTGGCTTTAAAATTGCAATTGCCAACTGAGACATATGTATCTAACAGAGTTAATGGATGCATTTATTATCTGATTGAACCAAAATATAACAGAAAGTTAAGTGGTAGCATCATTTTGATGGCTTTAGATTGAAATGGATTAAAATTGAGCATGAAACTACATACATGTACTTAGTTTTTGTCATTCAAGATGTGAAGTAGAAACTTAAGAACAATTTAACATTCTTCCACCATCCACAGCCATCATTATATTTTGTGTTATACTGTGTTTTAAAACTTAATTTATTTGAAAACATTTTTTTAATTCAGTGAAATTTTCTCATCAGGTCTACTTCTTTTGGAATCCACACAGCGGCTCTGCGTATTGGTGCTATTCTTGGAAACATAATATTTGGACTCTTGGTGGACACTTACTGTGCTGTGCCTATGTTACTGGTTGCTGGACTTATGGCATTTGGTGGATTAGCAAGTTTAGTACTGCCAACTACAACTGGCATTGATATTCATTAATAGACTCACTCTTCCATAATGTCAAGAGCAATTAGATAAACTATGGTTTATTTATTTCAATATGGATCAGCAGGTGAATCTGTACATTCAGTGTTACTGAGACACTATTTTTTAAAATTTGCATATTCATTGTTTTTTTTTTTTCAATCTTAACTTCCTTAATACTGAAATATCAATTCACAGCTTATAACAACTTAATATCAATTCACAGCTTATAACAACTGAATGCTTTTGTAAAAAATGTTTATAAAAAGATAAATTGTAAATCATCGTAATAAACCAAGTGAAGCATGTTAACATGCACAATTCATTCTTAAAACTAAAGTTCTGAACCGATTTGTTCTTTGTCTAATCCACAACATTTAAGACCAAAAGATATTTTATTTGCAAATAAATCATGTAACAATGTTTGTCATTTAATGTTTGGTTCATTGTCAGACCTTTTTTTTTTTATTGGAAATAGCTTGTTAAATGATTAATTTGCTTTGCTTTATTTGTTGGCTGCATGATCTGTTATTAAAAACCATCAACCACTGCAACAGTAAATTTAAGCTGCATATTAATTTGTTGCAGAGGAAATGTTGGTTCAAATTTGTTACATATATTTATTTATTATATTTTTTTTGTTGCAAAGATTCATACATTTCAACAAAGGAACAATTTGTTCCAAGGTTTGAGATCAGTTTTTTTTTAACTTTTTATGTGTAACAGTCAGGAGTAAAAACCTCATTTCATCAGGAGACTTTACAGTCTTGCTTGGTTTATTACTGTTTACACATAAAAAAGCAACAGCTGAGGGAAGTGTGAAGGTTTAACATGAACTTTTGATTCAATAATATATATATTTAAAGTTAAAAATTTGACTAATTAAATTGAATTTTACAACTTATCAGTGGTTCAAAAGTTATAGATCTATTGCTACATTATGTGAAATGTTATTTATTAATATATTATTCTTTTATGTGAACTTGATATTATAATTGGAATTAATGTTTTGGAATATTTTTTCATTATATATATATTCATTTTATCTCGGTGTTGATATTTTTGTTAATTTGATGGTAATTATAAAAATATTGTATAATATTTATTTAATAGTACATAAAATATATTATGTATAAGAAAGGTACAATATTTATAAACATTTTTATGTTTATTCTACTGTGGAGCTAAATGTGTAAGCAGTGATGGGCAAAAGTTAACTAAAAGTTAGTTAGTTGCAAGGAAAGTTTAACTAAGGCAAAAAAAATTAGTTTAAAAAAGTATAGTGTAATTAATATTTTAGTTACTAAGTGAAAAGTTTGACTAAAAATATTAAGCCACTTTCAGTATAAAATTGCTCACACTTTGTTCTGTTTCACCTTTCAAGTAAAAAGTACACCTACATGTAGTATAATATAGAACCAGTTTTATGACCTATACAATAATAATAATTTCTATTTCCCATTTTTAATTTGACCATGACACCAGAAAACAAATAATATATCTAAAAAGAAAGGTAGCCCCTATTACCAATTTTTATTTTTAAATAGTTTGTTACACTAACTACCGGTGATATGCTACACTGACTACCAGTAATAAGCTACACTAACTACCGGTAATATGCTACACTGACTACCAGTAATAAGCTACACTGACTACCGGTAATATGCTACACTAACTACCGGTAATATGCTACACTAACTACCGGTAATATGCTACACTAACTACCGGTAATATGCTACACTAACTACCGGTAATATGCTACACTAACTACTAGTAATAGCTACACTAACTACAGGTAATATGCTACACTAACTACCGGTAATAGCTACACAAACTACCTGTAATAGCTATTCTAAGTTTACATTTGGCATTAATGATGCTCCATGGATTATGACATGAAGTAGACAGTTTATTACTGCAGTAGTCTCAAAGTGAGAGTATGGATGAATTTTAGGTTGGTCAAGATGAAAATCAAATGTATAACTAAAGGACCTAGAATCTGTACGTATATATAATCTAAACTCTATTTCTCAATATGTTACAAAATTACAAAATTTTTTTGTGTGAACTAGGTGTAACTTTTTTTGTGTGAACTAGTTGTAAATTTTTTTGTGTGAACTAGGTGTAACTTTTTTTGTGTGAACTAGTTGTAACTTTTTTTGTGTGAACTAGTTGTAACTTTTTTTTGTGTGAACTAGTTGTAACTTTTTTTTTGTGTGAACTAGTTGTAACATTTTTGTGTGTGAACTTGTTGTAACTTTTTTGTGTGAACTAGTTGTAACTTTTTTTTGTGTGAACTAGTTGTAACTTTTTTTGTGTGAACTAGTTGTAACTTTTTTGTGTGAACTAGTTGTAACTTTTTTTGTGTGAACTAGTTGTAACTTTTTTTGTGTGAACTAGTTGTAACTTTTTTTGTGTGAACTAGTTGTAACTTTTTTGTGTGAACTAGGTGTAACTTTTTGTGTGAACTTTTTGTAACTTTTTTTGTGTGAACTAGTTGTAACTTTTTTTGTGTGAACTAGTTGTAACTAAAAGTTAAACTGAAAACTTTAGTTGACAATTAGTTTAATAAAAAAAAATAATAAAGTTAATGCCCATCACTGTCCATAAATTGTATTTGCAAGAATTGAATCCAATGTGTCTAAAAAATCTTTCATAGCAATCTTAAGTCCATAAATTTTTTTTCAGGTTTTTTAGAATTCCAACACCATTGTTTTTTTTTTTATGTCTTTTATTATATTTTTGTTGACCAACATTGTCTAACTACTTCTGACTTATAAACAAAAATGTGCTATCTTGATACCATAACTACGCCACTGAACAGATGCTTTTGTTCATGAAATTTTTCTAGACATGTGGGGGAAGATTTTCCATGACCTGGTAACAGATGTTTAGTGTGAGGCTTTGAATATTTATCTCAAAGTCTCACACTGTGCGATGTTATGGTGTTTTATCCTGTCTCCAGTTCACAAGTTTGCAGGGCCAAAAATATTGATCCTCTGTGTACTAATAGTGCAATGGCCATGGAGGCACCATGGGAGACATGTAGGTGACCTTGACTTCTTTCATCGGGGAATGTAAGGGCCATGTAGGCTTCCCATGTATTGGGGCTTCCCAATATTGACAAACATTGAAATGAGAATATCATTTAGGACTCTCTCATATTACTGCAGAGGTGAGAATATCATTTAGTCTCACTTAGGGATCATTCCCTCCCAGTCCGTCTCTATTGACACATATTGTCCTGTTTCCTCTGTTGGGTAGTGTAACCCACAGAATGTATAAATACCGTGGTGTGTCCCAATCAATATATAAAGAAATCATTTCGTAATTCAGATGTTGGCTAATAGTTTGAAACGTAAGTCACACGGTTGAATGAAATATTAAAATTGTACCTGAAAACCTCAGATTAGAGAAACTGTGATAATTATTTTTTTTTAACTTTGAAGCTTTTTGAAAACAAAAATTTTTTTGTCATTGTTTTATATAAAAAAACCATAGTAAGATAAATTGTTGTTATGCAAACAGTTTTATGCATCATTCCACACATCTTTTCAAGCTTCAGAATTTGTTGAAATAAATTGTTGCCAATCATTGAATATTTAGACTTGTGTTGAATTTGTCTCATTGTATCTGACAATTAATCAGCTGGCAACAGAGGGAATAACCGCACTCACCCACACTGGATTTAAAAGCAACGCTTCTCAAACTTTTCGCGACTGTACCCCAAAGGATGCGAAAGTATGCTCGTGTGTACCACTCAAATGTAAACTCGCCAATAAATGTTGGCTACATGTTTTCAAAAACTAAACTTAGGCGTGTAGGGGACGGATGGTCGTATGGTAAAGCGCTCGACTGTCGACCTGAAGGTCACTTGCTCAATCTTTTGGTGAGGACCAATAAATACTTCAGGTCATGGCTTAAGTCCCCGCTGTCTCCCGTGGTGCCTCCAAGGCCATTGCACTATCGGCTATGGTGGGGGTGAAAGAAGGGCACAATAAAACCGTCCCATTAGTGGTTTATAGGTTCTAAGAGATTGCATCTCATCCTTACAGGGACTTTTCTTACTTGGTCACGTGGTTTGTTGATGAGTCACGCATCCAGCTGACGACCATCTTCAAACTCTTGTTTTAAACGAAGACTAGATGTCGCTGTGTACATACACAAACAACATACACTAATATGCACATTTTTAGAAATGTTGAACCATCCATAAATAACTTAGTGTAAAATAATGCATCCAAAGACGTAAAAAAATAAAAGTAAAATTATTAACTCTCAACCATTGTAGCATTGACTTTTCGACCACCGGTGAGCGACAATTTTTAGGACGTTATAATTCTTTATATTTTTACTTTTGGTCAAATTTTTTTTTTTGTTTTATTATATATGTGCAACGCCAACCCTGGGATACAGTGGCAAAGAAATATAGATTTTTATTTTTGTAAAAATTTGGTACTTGGTAAAATATTCCAAGTTTTATTTTGAAAAAAGACATAATGCACTAGCAATTTTTGTCTCTGTGGCTCCCTTTTTTGACATTTTGTCAAAAAAGGGCGTGCTTCGCGCGTATTTGAGGTCGGGCTGTTTGGTGACTAAGCATGATTTCTTGGGAAAAGTGAAATTTGGTGATTTTTTTAATATGGAAGGGGTGACAAAAGTGATCAACTTTTAAATAAGTATAATATCCTTAGAAAAACAAATAAATGGTGGAAAACTTTATTTTTTTATTCATTTAAATGTGTTTCCTGTCACTTATAATAATAATATAGAAATTTTAATGATCAATTTTGTCTTGTCTAACATTGTGTGAAAATTATATGTCTTATTTCACTCTAGAGGCATGAGTCCTTATTTTTTTTTCCAATTTCTATAGTATCATTTAAAGTTGAATAAAAAAAAAATATCATAATTTTACGTCCAAATTTATTTATGTGTTGTACAAATGAATAATGTTTATGTAAATAATAAAGATTTTGTTTAAATTCTTCATACCTTTTTTTTTTATTCTTACCGTTTGTGATGTATTTGTATTTTTAGTTTAAAAAAAATAATTAAAAAAATCATTTACACTATAATTTTACAAAATTAAAAATTTCTATTATATCAAAAGTTGTATATCATTAAATAGCTTATTCATTTCCAAATTTAACGACGTATAACTTCACTAGGTAGCTTATAACATAATGAAAAATGCCTAGTTTTACAAAACACCCTGAAATCAGCTTAAAAAAAGGGCCGAAAATGAACAACAGTTGAGAGTTAATCAACCAAGTAAAAAAGTGACGTAAAATATTTGAACAAAAGAAAATTACCATTACAAGACAGTCTCAGACATAGTTTTTAAAATGTAGGTTATCGTAGTTGACCTAATTTTAACAGTTCATCATTTCATGTGCACGTTGTTTTTTCCGCTATTGCTCCCTATTCACACTGATGTGAAAATATATAACAAAAAATATTTCTCTTATAAGGTGTACATGTACTTTGAAAAGAGGGGGAAGGGGGATAATTCAAGAAAAAAATGTTAACTTGAATTCTTTTAAAGAACCTAGGTTTTGAGACTTGTACAAGAGATCGGTGGTCTGTCAAACCTAGGTTTTGAAACGTGTACAAGAGATCGGTGGTCTGTCAAACCTAGGTTTTGAAACGTGTACAAATCGCTATTTGTTAAATTTAAATATAAAAATTGTGGACAATTTTCATCATGAAGTTATGTATGCAAGTTCTATCTACTGCATTTAATTTTGATAGAGATATTATTTAAATTTTGATGAGCATAATGATTTGTGCAGAGAACTACCACAATAGTTACTATGAGGTTTGGATTAATTGCCCGGGGGGTACGTCCTGGGCTCCATGCACTTGAATGCGCCCAACAAAAGCAGCTTTATGCTTTTTTGATACAGCTAGGTCTCTGTAATTTATTTTGCACCCGTGGTCTTAACCAACTATAGTCTGACTCTAGTTACTTTTTTCATATATATATATATATATATATATATATATATATATATATATATATAGATATATATATAGAGAGAGAGAGAGATATGACTACTCGCCCTTCAAATTCTTTTTGTAAGATATCGTCCTTACACTACCTATTCTCTTAATGCAACATTCCTCCTTACAGGTGTTTATATAGAAATACCACATATTATTCATTATTACATATTATTACGATAAACCAGTGTGGCAAATAAAAAATGGTGTGCTTTTTTTTTAAAGAAAAAAAAAAGGTAGCCTATTTATAGAAAGTCAAATCGATGCGTAAATTAAAAAAAAATAGCCCTATCATTTGTATAGGTTTGTGTGTTCAAGAACAGTGCAGGAAGAAGTAAACAAGACATATAAACATTTATCAAATTGGAGGTGAAACAATGAATAAACATAACGTAGGCAAACACTATGAGATATGTACTGCATGAACTGGCCTCGAAATATTGTCAGGGAACAAGATGTAATGTGCCAAGTGAACTTAATGTGACTCCATTACCACATCACCAATGTCTCATTTTAAAGCAACATGCTCTTTTCACAACTAAAAAAATGGTTTCTATCTCAGAAAAGAAAACGCAAAAAATACATACCAATAGTGGTAAGTTTAATGAGTCGTGTGTTATGTGTTGGTTAGGTTTGTAGAGCAGGGCTGGCCTTAACATTAAGTGTGGGTTTCAGGGGTTTTTTTGCTCAATAAGAGGTGGTGGGTCTCTTCAATAAGAGGTGGTGGGTCTCTGAAGTTTTTAACATTTTACCAAATGAAGAAAACTATAAGAGGTGCCGGGTTGCATTTCAGAGGTGCCGGATCGCAGATCCGGCGCGCTACATGGCAAAAAAACCCCTGGTGGGTTTCAATTTTTAGAATGGTTGACTGTTAAGCTCCATAATCGTTTATTGTCGTAAGTACACACAGATCAGCTATAAGGGGGTGGGTGACTTGAAAGCTTGTCCACGCCAGTTTCCATAATCTGATATAAAATCATTTGGCAAGAAGGTTGCAGGGTCCACGGTTGTCAGAGAATGTCATGAATCGAGATTTGGTTGCGGCGGCCCGCTACGCATAAATCAGTTCAATTCGTTTTGTCTATAAAGCTACTAAGAGCATACAATTATGAATTAAGCATTTATGTATTATTTACATTACTGTTCACCATCCAAAATCGGTTTTATTCTATACGCATGACAATTTATTTTACTGAAAGCTGTAAAGCACGAAATTTAACATGGAGTTTGAGACAATACCGGTAGATGCAGCTGAAGAGTTGTCAATTGTAAAGACGCCAAAACTTATCACTTACTACAACACAACATTGGAACATGCAGCTGAAATAGTTGTCAATTGTTGAGACGCCAGAACTTTTCATCCCGAACTCAAACGTATCAGAAGAAAGAAGTAACAATTTACATTCGAAGGAGGTGACGAAATATTAAATTAAAAAACAAAAGACAAATTCAAAGTAATTTGACTTCGCCGATTCTTGAGTCCCGACACTTCACTGCAATGGACTGAAAAAGATTTCCTGTGACGCAAAACATTTGTCGGCGCTTGGATTCCTCTATGATGTTCACAGTTTGAATAAAACATTTGCTCGGCGCTTGGATTCCTCTATGATTTTCATAGTTTGAATAAAACAAGAAGGAAAGGAATGTAGCATTGATTGAATTTGCAAAATAGACCCTCCAAAGATATATATATATATATATATATATATATATATATATATATATATATATATATATATATATTATAGTTTATCTAGCTTTAAGAAGTGAACTAAAACCATTTTTATACAAGTGGACATTGGAGGTCTCAGTTCCCCGATACTTTTATAACTCTGCGAATCATCTTGACACAGTTTCTGTGGCTAGTGGTAAACGATTAAAACATATTTGTGAACGTACATGCTACAAGAAACACTTGGACTAACTAACTTTCCTGTTTAATGAACATCATATTGCTTGAACCATTAAAATGATGAAATCTGTTTCTTCATTTATTAAAAACAAACACGTGAAAATTTTTTTTAAAAATTACATTACATGAGACTATTCACTTATTGGAATTTTTTTTCAGGGCCGTCATATTCCATTGATACAGTAGATACCATGTATAGGGTCCAAGAAGTTCTAGCAAATAAGTTTTAAAAGAAGTGCAACGTAATCTAGTAAAAATAAGTTAACATTTGATTACTTTCACTTATTTTGGACAATCGTACACGTTTATAATATTTACTGTGTTGATATTTTAGCAAAATAATATTATTAAATTGTAACTTAACATCTTAAGATGTCAAAGGAGGCATTAATTAATTTTCACTTGACAGCAGTATAACTGTTGATAATCGCTGGCTTCGCTGCTGTTTCATTTTTGGACGCATTTGAAAAAAAAAAAAACCCGCATAAAAAACTCCTTTGTAAAATAGGCCTCGATGTCTGGAAGCTGTTTTAGCCACTGCTTCCTCACTTACCAGAGATCTGTCAAGAGGAAAGTTTAACCTTGTAATATTTTGTAAACTGCTACCCCTTCTTTCATCTCACTAATAGGTTTGTTTACTATAACATAAAACTGTAGGATACAGAAAAGTTCGCTTAGAGTGGCAAAAAACTTTAGCGCCGGCCCTGAGGGGTTTAAATGTTTCTAATTAAAAAGAAAAAAACGAAAATAATATAGACTTTGTTGAATTAAACAGAAAGCTGGAGTAAATGGTAAAAGTGACAACATCACCATGACGGCCAAACCGATGTCCACCGTGTTTGTCAAGGAATGTGGGTATATCCCAGCGTAAGTCTGGCTAGATGTCATCACATGTCAATGCATTCATTACACTTCTGTTCTCACTGGCTATATGTCATCACACGTCAATACATTTATTACACTTCTGTCCTCACTGGCTAGATGTCATCACATGTCAATACATTCATTACACTTCTGTCTTCACTGGCTAGATGTCATCACATGTCAATACATTCATTACACTTCTGTCCTCACTGGCTAGATGTCATCACATGTCAATACATTCATTACACTTCTGTCCTCACTGGCTAGATGTTATCATGTCAATACATTCATTACTTCACAATATCTGCTGTCCTTATTATGGGTTGTGTGACTGTAGTGTGTAAACTAAACACAAACTTCCACCATCAATAGTCTGGTTCAGGATGCAGCCCGAACATTTAGGCTACTACTGACCCTTGCTCGTAAGACAACACACATAATTAGGAAATATGATTGTGTTTAGATCAGACTTAAGGAAAACTACTGCCCACCTTCCAGATACGGCCAGTCAGACTGTTTTTTCCTTCCCGCACTTTGTTACTCTCAGCTCTTTCCAATCAATAACGTTTACTGTTGTTTACATTGAACTATTTTATGTAAATACCAGAAATAGGTCAAGTACTACTCGAGTACATTATTTGGATTACTTGGACTTGTACTTGTACTCTTACTTACACTTTGAGTCATTCTGTCAAATAACCCTTTTGTGACTCGTGTCTCAAAATATTATTTGCCTACCCTTGGTTTAGAACTATAGTCTGTTTGGTTGGGATAGGCAGCCCAGAGGATTATTTCAAGGAGCAGCAAATTTCAGCAAAATAAAATCAAAAATATAAAAATTAAAAGTAAATGAATTTGAGAAAGTGAAGAATTAAATAAGAGCAAAAATTGCTTAGAATGGAACAAATAATCAGTGGATTAACTCTTAATTTATTAATCAATATTTGACATCACAATTTCAAAATTATTTTTTATTTTGCATTTAACAAAATTAGATTCACATATAATGGAGGATCCTGCTAAATGACCAGATATAAGTGATAATGTTCGTTGTTTTCTTATTCAGCATGATCCAAAGTACATCAAATTTGAGTCTGGTTATGCAAAAGATGAAAGTGGGAGACAATTTTCTAGTTACCACAATACATGTACACGCAAACTGGCCAACGGAGAAACTTAAAAAAAGGAAATGGTTTATGTATTATATACGTCAGTAGATAAGGTATATTGTTTTTGTATATATATAACAGGAGAAAATCTGAACATGAGTTTGATGGAAAAATATGTCAAGTATATTGCAGCATCATGAAAAATCTCCAGATCATTTAACCAGTTATCATGATTGGAAAGAACTAAAGATGAGGATAACAAATAATAAAATTATTGATGACGAATCAGTTATAAATCGTGAAGCGAAACATGGAAGGATGTATTAGAAAGAATAATATCTTTGGTCAGAGTACATGGAGTTCAAAATTTCCCCTGAGAGGGCATCTGATCGGTTATATACACTTAATGAAATTTGTTGATAATTGTGATTTGTCAGTAATGAAAGAACATATAGATTAAACAGATGAAATTCATAATTATTTAGGGAAAAAATAGAATGAGATCATTAACTGTTGGTAAGAAGGTAAAAAGTGTTTTGTTTGTGAAAGAGTGGAGGGGGGGGGTGGGGGGGGGGGGGGGGGGGGGGGGTGGGGGGGGGAGGTTTTTTGAGGTATCAAAATATATTACTTTTTTTGATCAAAATCGTGGAATGTAGTTAGAATATGTCAAAAAAAGAGAAGGTTTAACTGTTAAAAAGTTATGGAAAACGTGGGAAAGTCGAGTTATGATGTGAAGGTAATTAACAACAGTTGAAATTTAGATACTCTTCAATTGTGATGAATTTTTTCTGGAACGTGGAGCCAGTCCTGAGAAGCTAAGGGAATGCACAAAAAATACTTTGAAGTTATTTGTTCATTAGTGATTTGGAGATGTTTTATTTGAGATCAATATATCTAGAAAATTTAAGAAAATATCTTGTTAAAGAAATTCTGAATTAACTGATATTCTTTTCCAAAGCGACAGCCATTTAACTTGATTCTCTTTTTTTCTTTGAATGTTTGGCGCCAACAATTTCAGCGTATTGACGAACGGGGCGGCAATTATCGAGAAAAATCTCAAAACAAAAGATTTGTTTCAGATCCAAGGATCAGCGGCCAAAATCAATTTTACTTTAGTAAGTAAATAATGACAACATTCAACCGTGAGTCAATTTGTATGAATTTAATCTACGTACTGGTATTAATTATGTTTGGTCGAAAGTTATGTGTTTAGTTGAGTCGTTTTTTTTTTCTTAATCGAAGGTTTAGATTAGAGTTGGTAATTACAATGCACGCTTAGTTGGCAAACCAGAAAAAAATGTTCATGACTAGCCAAAAACTTTAAAAAAAAATATACATTATATTTTAAGTACTACAAATAAAACATAAGTTAGAGGCACGCGCAAAGAAAAAGTAATTAAAATGTGCACTAATTTGTGCACTTTGATCAAATTAAATTTGTTACCCCTGATTTAGATCATGTAAAAAATAAGGCAAAAACAAACTTTTTTTGCTACTAAAATTGGCCTTTATTTTGAACCAAACGATTGGCTGAAGGCTTCTACACATCAAATCGCCAGTTGGCAAACTCAACAAATGTTGTGCACCCAGCATTTGAGGTGGGTGTGTGAATTAAATATAACTGACAGTGGCGTCGATATCAACTTAACAGCCCTTCCGAATAATATGTCTGTCAGGCGCCCCTAAAGACGCGGGGGCCTTCATGCGCCATTGCCCCCTCGCACTTATTAAGACGCCACCTATAACTGAAAAACTCATATGAACTGAGAGTTTGGTGGCCCATTACAGAGAATGATTCTATGGGCATCCCCGGAGGGGTGGACTGGGGAGTTCAAGCGGCCCGGGAAAAAAACAAAAAGCGGCCCTATCTTCATGAATTTTATTTTCCTTGTGCATTTTTTCCCATCCAAACCTGAGAGCCGAGGCCTCCAAAGTGATGGGTCACTTTACAAATTACAATATACAATAACAAAAAAACGATAAATGGAATATCTAATTTATAATTGTATATAAAATATCAAGAATGCGTCAATTCAAGTTATAAATCAATTTATTCGGACTCACTGTGATGGTGTTATAGTGTAAGCAACTTCTTTAAGCTGGGTGTCATTTCGGCTACATGATCTATAATTGTGTCATTATTCAGTTCACTTAAAACATCGGTTTCTGTTGACATAAGCATAAAAGCTTCAAGGTGTGTAGAAGACAATGAGCTTCGCAAGCGATTCTTAATGTATTTCAGTTTAGAGAAAGATCTCTCACAAGCTACTTGGGTAGAAGACATAGTCAATAAAAGTTTATATGCACTAAAGAGATGATTGTATGTTTGCCCATAGAAACTGTATTTATGTAGTACAGAAAAGCAGCAAACAGGACATTTTTTTGAAAAAATTTGCATTTTTGAAGTTCCTCACTCTTATCCACAACTTGGTCGTCCCAGAGTTCATGTGGCGAATCTTCACTGACGCTGTCCTCTACTGAATCATCGAAGATTTGGAGAAGGTATTCGTCGGGGACAGAATTTTTAAATTTGTCCCATTTCTGCGCAAAGTCAGTTAGCTCTTCACTGAGATTAGTCGCTGTGGCGCTTTCATCAAATTTAACGAGAATACTGCTAAGGCGCTGCATCGCTGATGTAGCTAAACCTTGTTGTTTAATATCCTCAAAATTCTGTGGATCAAGACAGCCAATATCTGCGTATAAGGAATCGTGACATTCAAATCGCTTTTCAATAGTTTTTACAATTTTGTCCATGATGCAGTTATGAACTTCAGTGCGATATCTGTCCGCTGCATTATTTCCTACTACCTTGTGTGTTCTTCTCTCATCAGACATCGCTTTTGCTTTGTGTAAACGTTTCTCTACAAAATTTTCCTCAATGGTAATTTCAACATTTTCTTCTTTCAACTTGTTATTAGCCCAGGACACAAATCGTTTGGTACTGTCGAGAACACCATCGAAATCTCTTGAAATATTTTTTAACAACTTAACAGTACAATCTACATTACGGTATGCTTGCAGTGCATCAATTCCGGTGGTTTGTAAATAACTAGAAAGCGATCCTGTGTGCTGGAATATTCTTAAGTATAGTTTTGCAGTGACAACCGTTTCAAACCGTTTCAAACTTGATAAACTTATCTAGTAAAGTTTGAGCTGTATCCCTGATTTTTGAATTGAATGCGTCCGACTGTGCTAGTTCTTGTAACGTATAAATCAATTCAATGTACGATGATGAGTTTGGATCATCAAAATTTCCAAATATTTTTAACACACTTTCTTTGGCCCATCATCGCGTTTCACCAACAATATTTAATCTTTGGTGTCTAGATTTCTGTTGGTGATCGACCCAAACATCCATTCTTTTATACGATTCTCTAAAGAACACCGCACATGCAGTTGAAATAGGCTAATTGAAGAGGTCGTGGCTTGATTGGTATCACTTAGAACAAGATTCAATACATGTGCGTAGCACCAGACATGAATTTGATGAGGTGCAACGTCACTCAGCCATTTAGTAAACTCATTGTACTGTCCTTGCATATTGGCTGCCTCATCTCTAGCATTACCGACACAACATTCAATATTTATGTTACATTGAAAGTCAAAAATACATTTTCCAGTAGAAGATGTACAGTTTGCAACGCATATCAATCGCTCATGAACTTTATCTGTTACATATCTTATAATTATTGAACATTGGTCCTTCACACTTACATCCTGAGTTGTATCTAATTGAACTGAAAACATACCAGTAGATTTAATTTCCTCCGAAATGGTTTTCTTTATAATTTTTCTTATTACATCAACGATATAATTCAATGTCGTCTTCGATATGAGGGTAATCAAATTTCCTCTCCCCTTAATCGCCAAATTAGATGCATGTCTGTCATTACTTTTCTCAATAACCATATCAAGATGTTTTTTAATTACTGGGTCAAATTTTGACAAGAGTAATAATATTTCCAAGAAATTTGCATGATCGATTGTATCGTCGTTTAATGTATAGGCAGCATCATTTTTTGACCGATAACTAAGACCACGTTTTCAAATCATTTTCAGAATCTCAATTACTCTATCCAGCACTTGTCTCTTTTCTTGAACTTGTTGGCACCTTTTTTATTTTGCTGAGAGAATAAAATGCTATCAATGTCTCTTTCACTTACAGACATTATATAAGCTTCCACGTTCTTCTATTCTTTGATGCACATGTTTCCAGGAATTCATTCCAGCTGTGAATGAGTTCATATCGTCAGTCGAACGTATGGTCGGTCGGTCCCACATTGTGGGACATACCCGGTGTCCCGGCGGCCCAGTCCACCCCTGCATCCCCGTGTTGGGGTAAGGAATCAGAATCCCCCAAAATCAGTATTAAACTCAACGTTCTTCCATAATCTAGACACATGACCTTACATCCTGTTTCATGGCAGTCTCAACTTGGTGTCGCCAGAGCAACCCGTCTCAAAAATGTATCCGTTCATGACGTCATAGAGGCTATGAAAACGTATCTTGTCCGACTGCCCGAGCCACTGCTACCAGACGACGTCAGCGACTCTCTGATCAAAGCATCTCCAGATGAGGACAGAGTGAAGTACAGATCGATACTATTTGATTTCAGACAATCACAGCCACACAATTTCGCCATTCTTCACTTTATGATGGTGTTATTCAAAAAGGTCAAAGATTATTTGTGTCCAGCGTGTGTGCAGAGACGGACTAATGTCAAAAGAGGCCCCGGGAACCAGAGAAAGAAAATTGGGCCCCAAAAATAAAGACTGAAATAAAAAAAATGTTATAAATTTTATATTAATTTTGGGTTTTCTTGGGCTTCTCGCAAGTCGAGTCACTAGGCGAGCGCCCGATGTGCCCACCATTAAGTCCGTCTCTGTGAGTGTGTATCTGCAAGCAGTTATTATTTTGTAATGCGCTTTTGTGTGTTGTTATCTGTGTATTTATGTTTACATATTAGGGAATGGTGAATAAAATGTTTCATTTACGTCAGTAGGTGGCAGAGCATGCTACACACAATTCAATGGATGTCAGAAAGTTGGCAACAATTTTTGTTCTCGATGTCATTAATCCATTGAAAATTGATGATCCCACGCATGTGAGTATATTTACACCGTAGTGGTTTTACACATAGGTATTTTGATACTTCCAAGTTTTATTTTTAATACTGATTTAGGCGTAGTATTTATTTTATAGATTGACATATCTGCTAGATGCTTGTCCTAAATCATGAGCCAGAGAAATTAATCCACAAAATAATATATTGTCAAAGTTCAATCTTCCATTTCTTTGGCAACCTAATTTTTTTGTTGAAGAAAAATGTCAAGCATTCCATACTAAATTTTGTCAACAGTAGTAAAAACTTACACATGATATAATGAGGTATTTGGATAGGGTGCCGGCAGCTAATCTTAGATTCCTTACAATCAGCGCCCTGTTGCTAAGTCATTATATAACAAATTAATGTTTGCAAGGTGGCCTTTAAGGGCAGGGGGCCCAAGATATTTGCTCATGCTGCACTAGCACCCCTATGCCCTTGCGGCGGACCTGCTTAGATGATTAAATATCATGTTGCCAAATTGACACACAGAGTGACCCCCCCTCCCCTTTCCAACAAAAAAAAAAAACAACAAACAACAGAACCCAAAAAATGTCCAGCAAATGTTTTGAAAGAAGCAAGTTGCTTAATTGTGTAGGCATACTTCAAACAACAACAAAACAAATCATTTTATTAAATGTATTTTAGAAAAAAACTTTCTTTCTGACCACAGGGCAGTTATCTCATAGAACGAATGCAGCGTCTACCGTATCTCATAATGGTTATAGAGAACATGATCAACAATGTCCATATATTTAACAACATCTGTCAAATGAAAGGGACAGTCTCTCCAATCAGAGGTCAGTCTTACACTGTTGCTCTAGATTGAGGCCAACTCTTCTCTCGTAATTACAACGCTGTATGCTCTCATTTTTAATTTGTAAATAAAATAAAAATAAGAATATAAACAATTCCAATGTTCTCTAGCAGCACTCGGTTTATTCCTCTTTTTATGGTGGGTGTGTCAGGAGCGTGCATCGTGAGGACGGGGGTTTCTCCTTCCTTATTTAAGTAGTGATTACTGGTTACAGTAGGCTATGCTCCAATAACCTAAATTATTCTCTTTATGTCTGACACAGGAGCATCAAGTATGAGGGTCCAGTCAACACCCCCACGTAAAACCAGAAGTAGTGAGTGTGTATGTCATATGAATCATTCAAGATTTGCAGACTTCACTTTGTCACTTAAAGAATAATATACCTAAAAACACCAGTAGATAATCTTTTAATTAACACTACAAATAACAAATATAATCAAGAATAATTTTTTAGTTTATTGTATAGCCCTTGATAGTTTTATGGAATAGGCAAATATATTATTATTGCATAGGCCTGTATAGTTTTATTATTTACAGCTATATATATTTATGGTATATGCCAATATAGGTTCATTGCATAAGCCTGTATGGTTTCATTTTATGGGTCTGCATGGCTTCATTGCATAGGCCTGTATGGTTTCATTTTATGGGTCTGCATGGCTTCATTGCATAGGCCTGTATAGTTTTATTCTATAGGCCTATCAGGGCCGCCAGAAAATATGCCCAATGGAGTCCTCTTAGCCTTTCTCCACCCCCCCCCTTCTCGTAAAACCATCATTCGGTAGGTTTCTTTAGTTTATGAGTTGTACATTTAAATATAAGATTTACGTCTGTATCTCCATCATTCAGTAGGTTTCTTTCAGTTTTTGAGTTGTACATTTAAATATAAGATTTACTTCTGTATATACATCATTCAGTTGGTTTCTTTCAGTTTGTAAGTTGTACATTTAAAAATTAGATCTACTTCTCTGTATCTCCATCATTCGGTAGGTTTCTTTCAGTTTGTGAGTTGTACATTTAAATATAAGATCTACTTCTTCTGTATCTCCATCATTCAGTAGGTTTCTTTCAGTTTGTGAGTTGTACATTTAAATATAAGATCTACTTCTTCTGTATCTCCATCATTCAGTAGGTTCTATAAGTTTGTATGTTGTGGATGCCCTTTCAATCAACGTCAGGAAACATTTTCATTTTTTATATTTTTAAATCATCTCGCCAATCGCACGTAAGTTAAGTTTTCATCCTTATTTTGTGAACAAAATTTGCTTTTTTCAATTCTGAAAATTCAAGATAAAAACGTATTTTAGCTTTTTGTTCTGTGTCATAATTTGTTTTCTTCCAATGTCTTTTTTTGTGACTGATCTAACGCTACAAATGACACTTCTAAATTGAAATGAAAGATTTCATTTGCTGCTAATCTCCCTCCCTTCTTGTATTAATTAAAGCTAGACCATAGACCATAGACATTTTCATTTTCAATACGATCATTAAAATTTTTATTTCAACTGTGTTAAGTTTACAAAGAAAAGAAATTCACAACCGTTGATTGCAGATCTATGGGCCAAGGGCAAGATGAATTGAAAAATGTAAAAGTTGATTGCACTAAAAGTATTTCATAGCTGAATGTGTCATTTAAATATTTAAAAGATAAAGCAAAATAAAGTCCAATGCGCCCGCATTTCGGAAGCTTTACAATTTTTCAAAAAAATCTAATCTAGATGCTTTTGAAGTTCATAAGAAGTTTTTCAGTTTTGTTTCAAATAATTCGATGGTGTTAATTACATGTGGATTCAGAACCAGTGATGATTATAAGAAAATCACAGCTATCTGAAACTCTTTGCTAAGTCATATTTTAGCATACCGATGAACTAATTCGTATACAGTACTTACATACTTTAAAAAAAAGTACCCTGACGATTGCTTTTAAATATTTATAGATGTGTAAATCTCTTCGGTGAAAAATGCACTCAAGTAATAAAGATTGTATAGGCTTACTAAAAGTTAATTGTACCAATACGTTTATGTGGTTTAAGGATATGAATTCAAAATGGTAAACATAAGCAAGTTTAGTAAATATTTTCTAGGTCACCACTTGTTGAATCTGGTAGGCTATAGGTGTGGTCTCTTTGAGATTTGATTTCTTAATCTATTGTCTTATAGAACCTTTCAGGTTGCTCATGAAGGAGATAAAAAGTCGTGCTTTGTTACAGGAAAAAAACTTTTAAAGCTTACAAGAACCTCCCCCATGCTCGGGATCCCGTACAAGTGTACTGGTTACACCACACCCCTAGAGGCCCTACCCCTCCCCCATGCTCGGGGTCCCGTATAAGTGTACTGGTCACACCCCTCAAGGCGGCCCTGGGTTTATATAGTTTATTGTGCAGGTTTATATTTTGGTATTTGTATTACAAAAAATACTTTACCGATTAAAAAAAAAGTTTAGTAAAGCTTTAAAATAACACTCATGAAACTTTTAGAGAAATGGTTGGTCAACGTTGTATCAATATTCGATCAACTTCGTTAACAGGTTCTGTAGCGATGACATCAAGTTTCCCTAACCAGTCGCATTATTTCAATCTGGCTGAAGCCAACCACGGTGATGGAGTCAAGTCAGAGTCAGGCGAATTAGAGATCAGGAAAAGGTTTGGTCTGGAAGACTGGAGCCCTGGTGTGCTGATGAAACAGAAGAGCGTGGCCCAATCCACCGATGTTGATGCTGCGGATGATTGTGTGGCTCAAGGTCAAGGTCACTTCTGCGACGCAGAGCTGGCCGAAAGCAGAGACCTGAGCGGACAGTCCGCTGACCTGCCAAACGTCGCCGCATGGAGAACGAAGCGCTTGCCCGGTAGGTCACCTTTCAAGGCACACAGGCGCTTCACGTCACCATCACCAAAGGTGAGGAAGTCGTCCAAAAGCAGAAGCGAGTACAGCACGGAGATGAGACCCCCGAGATCGTTGGACAGGAAACATGATTCAAAAGGGAGGCACGGCCAATGTGCAACGGAGGCGAAGAAGAAACGTAAGTCAAGGTCGGCGCATAGGACTCACCAGGCTACGAGGGTGAAGCCCCGCAGCCAAAGTCAAGACTCGGATTACTCCGCGTTCCAGGCAGACGAAGAGATGAGCCCTTGGAACGACGTCAGCAACGTTAGCGACGACACTAGCGTAATGGCGAAGACAATCAGGTATCCCAGAGTTCTTTCCGTCGGTCCGGAAGTGAAGTCGAAAACGTCCCATCAACTGTCACGAGCGAAAGTGGACCACGTCTGGCGCTGTCAGTATAAAAACGACGCCGCCCCGGCTGAAGAGGCCAAGAAGCGCCCCTCCCCCACCCTGATCGCCTTCGAGTCTTCCGTCTCCCCAAGTAAAGTTGACAACAACAAAAGCGTTGCCATGCCACAGCGCGTGAAGCTGATCAAAGAAAACACAGAGACCTTCCGGTACACATTGATGCAATCCGACAAGGTCGATCGCCGCTGTGCCGGCATGCTGCCAGGGAAAACGAAACCGTTGCTGGAGATGTTCCAGCTGGATACCAAAATATCCAACGCCCATTTCTCAGAGTACAACAAGGCCATCTCTACGCAGACAACATCTCGGTGTTTAAAAAAAAAAACGACCACACCCGTGGTCAGAATGACCCCGATGTCCAATACAGCCGCCCCCGTCTGTCCAGGACAGACATCATCATCGTCCAGGGGGAGTGAGGAGAGAGTCCCTGCTGGACACAAGAAGTTTAAAGTTGTACTCAAGGACACCAGGCAGTTGTACGACATAAGGCATCGACACAATCTAGGGCATATCTGCCTCCCGCCCAGGGGGGTTCCTAGAGATTCGAGACCAACCACTTCCGGTGAAAGACTTATGGATTTTGTATTAGTCTGCATTACAATCTTGTGTACATGTCTTGTTTTTTATATCCATCAGTACAGTCAGCCAGTACATAGTGAGCCGCCAGAACACGGTGAACAGCCTGCACATAGTGAACAGCCTGATTAAAAATCTATGAATAAATTAACAATTGTCATTGGTTATCATTATTTCTTTTATTATGAGAAGGTTTTTTTTAGAGCATTTTCGAAAAAAACTCTATTGTCCCCGTTTTGTCTGTCTGTCTGTCTGTCATCACCCTAGATCTCAACAACCATAAGTCCTAGACCCATGATGTATATATCATTTTGTAGGTCTTGGCCTGCCAAGAAAAAGCTTTTTTCCATTTCGCGATCTGACCTCTCAGGGCCGTAAAAGGGGCCTTATAAAGTACCGTTTTTTACTATATAAGCTATTTATTTTTGTAACAGTTATTCAACATGACTTACTTGTCCATTTAATATTTAGTTTAAAAAATATTTTGGGGGCCCTCCTCAAACTGGGCCCCTCCATACACCCTCTGTGTGAAGCCCCCATCATAAAATAAATAATGATTACGCCCCTTAGATTAGCTTTTATTATTTATATTTAAAATATAAGCAAAAACGGTACATAAGAAACTCTTATATTTTGGCCCTGAGAGGTCAAATCGCGAAATGGACTTTTGATGTACACTTGGCAGGCCAAGACCTACACAATGATATATACATCATGGGTCTAGGACTTATGGTTGCTGAGATATAGGGCGGTCCATTATTAATATAGCTTATATAGTAAAAAACGGTACTTTATAAGGCCCCTTTTACGGCCCTGAGAGGTCAGATCGCGAAATGGAAAAAAGCTATTTCTTGGCAGGCCAAGACCTACAAAATGATATATACATCATGGGTCTAGGACTTATGGTTGCTGAGATATAGGGCGGTCCATTATTAATATAGCTTATATAGTAAAGAACGGTACTTTATAAGGCCCCTTTTACGGCCCTGAGAGGTCAGATCGCGAAGTGGAAAAAAAAGTCATTTCTTGGCAGCCAAGACCTACAAAATGATATATACATCATGGGTCTAGGACTAATGGTTGCTGAGATATAGGGCGGTCCATTATTAATATAGCTTATATAGTAAAAAACGGTACTTTATAAGGCCCCTTTTACGGCCCTGAGAGGTCAGATCGCGAAATGGAAAAAAGCTATTTCTTGGCAGGCCAAGACCTACAAAATGATATATACATCATGGGTCTAGGACTTATGGTTGCTGAGATATAGGGCGGTCCATTATTAATATAGCTTATATAGTAAAGAACGGTACTTTATAAGGCCCCTTTTACGGCCCTGAGAGGTCAGATCGCGAAATGGAAAAAAAAGTCATTTCTTGGCAGCCAAGACCTACAAAATGATATATACATCATGGGTCTAGGACTTATGGTTGCTGAGATATAGGGCGGTCCATTATTAATATAGCTTATATAGTAAAAAACGGTACTTTATAGGCCCCTTTTACGGCCCTGAGAGGTCAGATCGCGAAATGGAAAAAAGTCATTTCTTGGCAGGCCAAGACCTACAAAATGATATATACATCATGGGTCTAGGACTTATGGTTATTGAGATCTAGGAAGATGACAGACAGACAGACAGACAGACAGACAGACAAAACGGGGACAATAGAGCATTTTTTTTCGAAAATGCTCTAAAAATGAGGCATGTCGTCACTTGGTTTCAGGAAATGTAGACGTAGTTTAAAAACGTAGTTTAATGATTGTAATATATACTATCTGAAATACAGTTATAATGTCGTTTTTATCGTTAATTTATCATAATAAATCTAGCATTGCCATACAAAATAAATAAAAATAACGATTCTATCCTAGGATAATCCTGCCAGTGCTGTTACTAGTGCTGTTACTATTGCAACTAAATTGTGTTATTAACATTTAAATAATATAATCATCGTCATTCCAGAATTATAAAATAATGAATTTTTTATACGTTTAAACTTTCATGCTAGAGAATATTCCATCAAAAACCAAAAAGACTTAGTAGATGTTTGCACAGATCATAAATGTATAAGGCACATATTAGATCTGTGTATGTCAGCAAATACAGGCCGAAAATTGCTCCATGGATCCATAGCTGATACAGGCCCGTAGCGTGCGGGGGGGGGCGGATTTCCCTGCGTTTTGTCTGCCCCCCCCCTGCTTGTTTTCTCTACTTAGTAACATTTATTTCCTGCCCCCTCCCCCCCCCCCGCTATTGGCCTGGCCCCTGTTGTAGAATTTTCTCGCTACGGGGCTAAGTTGATATGTCAAGAGATCTAATGATGACCAGGATTCATCAACAGACGTTGCTTATCAGTCCACACTTGATGCTGTGTCTGATTCCTCCTATGCTAGTGGCATGCATTCTACAGAAATGGGAGAGATCGACGCATAAATACATAAAATAGGCGTAAAGAAATTTGATGCTGAAGTGGAAGCTGAAAATGATTGTAACCAATCATGTGATGGATCGACTTAATGAGAAACATCATTTTGAGAACAATGATGGACCCTTCAGTACTGTGACAAGGCTCGGTGTAAAAGCTAAAGGAGATGTACACCAGCTACCCAAAGAATGGTTTTACAAGATGATGACAAATGTTGAGAAAATACTGAGGTCAAAGATGGTTTACTATATCATCATTGAGAAATTATACTGCTTTTGCTGCAGACTCTATGATGCTATAGAAATAACGTTCAAATTTGTCTCAAATTTGGCAAAAGAAGTGATTCTGCACAAAACAAAAGATTCCGAAATTGTTGCTGTGGTGGACATGGAGAAAAAAGTGAAGATATATCTTACACAGGTTGCAAAGCGAAATTTGGCAATTCTTTGCCATTAGAAAGATTAATCTTCGTTGTATAAAGGCAACTTTCTTGAGAAGGCTGAGATGCTTTCAAATATGACGCAGTGTTGAAAGAGCAACTAATGAGATTAAAGACGAGATCATGTACAATAAAAGCATAGGTATCTTATCTGTCACCTGAAACTAAAAATGAGTTTATAAATGTCCTGGCACATCATGTGAAGGAGATCCTTATAAGGATATAAAGACTGTGAGGTATTTTGAATTATGTTCGATTGTTACGTTAAGAATTCACCCCCCCCCTTTTTTGCACACGCACCTCCCGCCAGTAGCGAGTGACTCATCAGTTGACCTACATCTAGAATTTACCCTCCCCTCCCCATTTCCACCTCCACTGCCAATTTGAATTTACCCCGCCAATACGGACCCTCTCGCTCCTCATCAGTTGACCATGGAGATGTTACGTCAAGAATTCACCGCACCTTCCCCCCCCCCCCATGTAACGGGTCAAACTTAACCCCTTCCATACTAGTTAAAAGTTGTTTCTAACAGCTCTCGCTGCCTTTGCACACGGACTTTCTACTACTGTCCCATTATCTACTATTCCCCGTACCCTAATGACTCATGCTAGCTGTCCCGCCCCCCCCCTTTGCACACGGATTATCTACGGTCCCTCTCGCACCCCGCCAGCCTTTATAAAGTAAACGCGGAATGTATCTCGACAGAGGGCGACCCACAGAGGGCGGCCCAGTAGACTTAGGGAAGTTTTATAGAATATTTAGAGTAGACTTGGATTGTTAGACTTGTAAAATATTATCATAGTACATTAAATCAGTGTTGTAAAGTACACTCCTAAGAGTTGTGTTGTTATATACTAGTACCTATACCAGTGAGTTAGAGTTAAGGATTTGGTAATTAAGTTAAATTACCTGGCGAGCCTGCTATACATAGATATATATTAAATACATAACGCCACATCGATCAAGTGTTTGATTGCTATAATTTTTCTATGATGATATTTATCCGAAATGTAGCTTTTAAGAGAGTTAGGAAGGCGGAGAAGACATCTGAATGCAGCAGATGTTGATATTGGCAATGCCAATGAGTGGTCAGTATTTTGTGTTTTGAAATTCATTGCTGAATGGGGCTTCCTAGAATCTCTGCCAACACTCTCAATGAGCCAGCTATTACACAGCCCAACAAAAAAAAAATTTTGCGAATTGCCAAGAATGTTTGAATGAATTTATAGCAATTCGTGGGTGCTGATTTCAAAACTGCCACTGCTTTTGCTGAATTGGCTCTAGTTTCTGAGATATTGGACACCCTTGAAAATATCATTGTACCCTTTGTGTAAAACAAATTCACTAAGTTTGGTGTCTGTTGTGTGTCATTGAAATTATTATATCTGAAGTTTTACAGCGCCATTTCTAAAGCATGAAAGAGATTGGAAATATTTTATTTTGTTACGAACCGCCGAGATTATATATTTTGATGACGTCATGGCGTTATGACATCACCACGAAGTTGAGATCGATTAACGAGTGCGCGGTCGCTAGAGAAGTTTGAAGAATATTTGTCTCTATCTCGATGTAATTGGTGAGTAAATTTTTTGTACTACGTCACTTTGTATAGTTTTAATTCGAAGATTGATTGTATTATATTACTTACAGTTTAATTTAACTATAAAATACCAAGTTATAACTTGGTTTATTTTATTCTATTTTATCTCTGCTTTCTAAAGACATCATGAGTTCATCACGAAGATGCTGCAAAAATAATCCGAATGTATTCTGTTACATCTGTGGAGAATACATGATTGAAAAGCAAAGAAGAAATATAACCGAATTTGTGCAGCAGGCATATTTGGCTTATTTCGGTGTGAAGCTGGGAGACCAAGACAAGTCTTGGGCTCCCCATAAGGTCTGCAAAAACTGTGTGGAGATCCTACGGCAGTGGACAAATGGTGAGAAGAAAAGTCTAAGTTTCGGTGTACCAATGGTATGGCGAGAGCCGAAAGACCATTTTGTTGATTGTTATTTTTGTATTGTGAATATTAATGGCTTCAATCGCCACAAGAAATCTAAGTGGGATTATCCTGATCTTGAATCTGCAAGGAGACCAATTCCACATAGCAGTGAAGTTCCTATACCAGTGTTTACTGGATTATTAGAGCTTTCACCATCAGACTCCGACGAGGGGCAAGATCTGAAGTTTTTGGCAGGTGAAAACAATGGAAGCGACTATGAAGGAAGTTCTTCAACACCTCAACCATTCAACCAAGAAGAACTCAATGACCTGATACGAGACCTAAATCTGTCCAAGCAAGCATCTGAGCTTTTAGCGTCCAGGCTCAATGAAAGAAATTTTCTCAAACCAGAAGTTAAAATAACATCTTATCGGAAAAGAGAAGAGTTTCTTCTTCCATATTTCAGCCAAGAGGAAGATATTGTTTACTGTAATGACATCCCTGGACTTCTGCTCCAAATGGGACTACAAGACTACCATTCTGAAGACTGGCGTCTTTTTATAGACAGTTCCATCAGAAGCTTGAAATGTGTTCTATTACACAATGGTAACCGTTATGCATCTATTCCCATTGCTCACTCAACAACACTTAAAGAAGAGTATGAGAATATCAAAACAGTTTTGCAGAAAATCCGTTATTATGAGCATCAGTGGTCAATTTGTGTTGATCTAAAAATGGTAAACTTCTTGCTTGGGCAGCAGTCAGGATACACAAAATACCCATGCTTCATGTGCCTCTGGAATAGCAGGGCAAGGCAAGATCATTGGACAAGAGTGACATGGCCTGCAAGGGAAACCATGACTGTAGGTAAAGAAAATATCATCAACAAGCCACTGGTTGACTAAAATAAGATCATTCTCCCACCGCTTCATATCAAATTAGGTTTAATGAAACAATTTGTTAAGGCTTTGGACAAATCTGGCAATTGCTTTAAGTATATTTGCAGATCATTCCCTAGATTGAGCATGGAGAAGCTGAAAGCTGGGATTTTTTACGGTCCTCAGATTCGAAAACTCATCAACGATAGAAATTTTACTAATTTCATGGATCACCTTGAATATTCTTCATGGAACAGTTTTGTTTCAGTTGTCAGGAACTTCTTAGGTAATAACAGAGCAGAGAATTACGAAGAACTGGTGCAAGATATGCTTGCTAACTTCAGAAACATTGGAGCAAATATGATCATCAAGGTACATTACCTGCACAGTCATTTAGACAAATTTCCAGGTAACCTTGGGGACTTCAGCGAGGAACAAGGCGAGAGGTTTCATCAGGATATGAGGGTGATGGAGGTGAGATATCATGGAAGATGGGACATACATATGATGGCTGACAACTGTTGGAGCCTCCAGCGCAATTGACCCAACGACACACACAAAAGGAAGTCGAGCAAACAGCGATTTGCTAATGCATTACCATAGACAATAAACATATTAATTAATTAATTAATTAGACATAATTAGTTTTTCAAATGAAAATGTTTTCCTCTATAACACTATTACACATATTTTTGAACAAATTTCTGCATGACTATTAACAGTTTCACTACTATTTGTTAGTATACTAGTTTAACTCATGCAATTCTTGACGATTTTCAAACACGGTGCATACATTATTTAATTAATTTTAATTATCTCGTAAAATAGAGCCAATCTAGCAAAAGCACTTACATATTCTAAATCAGCATGGTTGACTTTGTATAAAATGATTCAAATATCACAGGCAATGAAATCACTGTTTACCAGTGTTATTTGTCCCTAACTGTGTGTCTGTAGCTTCACTCGAGAAGATCTTTTCAAAACTGAAACAGATAAAACATTACCTGCCATCCACTATGGGACAGTCAATGCTTTTTGATATCGCTCTGTTATCTTTTGAAAGTGATGTGGTGAAAGATATTGATATTGATCGAGTGATTGATAGATTTGCAGTTTTTGTCAAAATAACAATAATTTGAATTCGCTTTGCTGGTTGTTGTAGCTCTTAAATGCTTTCACGTTAAAGTGCATTGCGTCGGTTAACCGACAAGTATGGTAGTACATTGAACATATGGCCTACATTGAATTCCTTCTGGAAGGTATGTAAAGGGGCTGTCCATTATTTATGTCAACAATTTTTTGGCGATTTTTACCTCCCCCCCCCCTTGTCAACAACTTGTCAAACTTCCAGAGACCCCCCTATTAAATTACGTCAACATTTGATCACCCCCCCCTCCCCAAAAAAAAGGTGGCTTCCAAAATGTTTATGTGGCAAAATTAGTAGGAATATAGTTAGTTTAATTAAATAATGAATGTTAAGTGAGTGTGTAACACAGGACTACAAACGCTGCTTAATTTTCATTTATTTAAGTAATTATATTAAATTTAAAAATAAGTAACATTGTTGATGTCAACTTTTCTTGACCTCCCCCCTTCCTCCTTGTCAACAATTGTCAAAAATGTTCTGACCCCCCTTCCCCCTATTTTGTTGACGTAATTAATGGACAGCCCCAAACACCATAGTTTACAATTTTGGTTACTTTTGATTTCAATATTAGGAGGACGATTAAATATTTTTTATCAATAAAATCTTTAAAAGAACACTTTAGTGACTTTATATTTATTCGTGGGTAATATTATTTTTCATTATTTCAAAATTTTTGCATTTTTATTCCATATCCTTCACACATATTATATAGGCTACATGTAATATTGAAATCTTTTTGAACTTATCTATAAACAAAAAAAATGCATTAGCTTACGATTTTGCCGTGTGCATGTTTCATTGAAAAGGTTTTAGACAAATCAAACTATCTCGTAAATATTATTAACCGGCACAATTTATTCCATGAAACATATTACATTGTACAGATAATTTAAGAGGATACAGTTATCTTTATCATTAAAATAAAATTTGAAATCATTTATTGTTCTACGCAATACATTTAACCAATCTTTAACTTTGTTTCTCATGTAGGTAGAACAATTAGATTGTCTGGTTTTACTTGATACTCATCAATGCATGTTATGTTATCTACTAAGCGTTTATTGACTCTGAAATTTACCCACATTGATCAAACAAACTTAAAATAATTGTTTCAATCAGCTATAGTTTTAAATTTCAGACACACCGAGTATCAGGCAATTTTCACAGAAAAATTCGATGCAGACATAAACAAATCTTTGGATGAGTTCCTTCGATGTTCCCATCCTATCATTCGATATGGACAATCACAATGTGCAACAAAATGCACATACAAAGTCTTTTACAACAAATCCGACAATTCGCCTTTATTTCCTATATCTGACAATTCACCTTTATTTCCTATATCTGACAATTCACCTTTATTTCCTATATCTGACAATTCACCTTTATTTCCTATATCTGACAATTCACCTTTATTTCCTATTATCTTAGCTGGAAAACAAACAATGAGGACATTCTATGTCTGTTTTCGACAACCTATATCCATGTGTATCACGCAAAACAGTGTCTAATGAAATTTAATGTGATCGGGTTTGTGAGAGGTGCTCTCATTCAGTGCTTCCCAAAGTGTGGCATGTGTACACCAGCGGGTACACAAAGAGTTTATAGGGCTGGGGTACACGCTGCACTGGGGTGAGAACATTGGATAAACATGGGCGGCTAAAGAGATAACAATGAATGTGGGCAAACCATGACCGTACAAACAATAGGCAAATTAATTTTTATTCAGGGTACTCGCAGGGTCCTATTAAGGACTTTGTAGGCCCTGTGCACTAGGGGAGAGTTGCCCGGAATAGAACGGTTCCTTGATTCATAGGTGTCACAGCCCATTACGTGGATACAGCCCCGTAGCGTGAAAATCCTACAGGAGGGGCCAGGCATTCTACAGCAGAGGCCAGGCAATAGCAGGGGGGCCAGGTAATACATTTTACTAAGAAGAACAAATAAGCAGGGGGGCAGACAAAACGCAGGGCCCCCCTGCCCCCCGCACGCTACGGGCCTGCGTGGGTGTATCACTATAATCAATATTACTCGGCTGTGATATAATACAAGGATCACACACCGGAGAACGAATAGCAGATACACTTCACTTCATTAAGGAATTGATCAAAATTTAGTGCATCGTAGATTGCATAATAACAAACAATGTATATAATATGCGTACATCTAAAGAACTGACATATTTGAACAATTTTTGAAGATGACTTGTTAGACCAGGATGTTGATGATCCAGGGTTATGGAACGAGATTACTGAGCATGAAAAAAATTTGATGATATCACTGCAAATAGTCGTCATGACAGTTTTCGTGTTTAGACCAAAAACTTTATCTAAAAGACGATGGTTTCAACTGTTCGGACTGCGCTAGCAATATCATGGAATTGCAATCGCCAACATATTGGACTTTGGTACTACAACAAATTCATCCTGTGACGTAGGCCCTAATTAAACTGTATAATGTTTGAATAATTACATTAAAAAATGAAGAAAAAAAAATCAACTTAAGTAGTTGCATTCGTATTTGCACATTAGGTACTTATATTTGAAATCCGAAAAATGACGTAACTATAGAGCTCAATGACTTGTACTCGTACTTGCATGGTCACTACTTGGAACATCGCTGATAAATATTTGAGATTTGCTAAGAATATTAAGAATACAAATTTTATATAACATGGCTTGCTCATAGTCATGATCAGGCCCGTAGCCAGGTCAAAGTAAGCAGGGGGGCACCAATACCCAGCAAGGGGGTACTTTCTGATTTTAGGTACTTTTTCTTTATTTTTTCCCCTTTTTCTTCTTTTTAAGCGGGGAGGGGGGGCACTCCACACCAGAGATGAGCGGACAGCGGACTTTTCGCACCTAGCGGGGGGGCACGCCCCCACACCTAGCGGGGGGGCACGCCCCCCCCAGTGCCCCCTTGGCTACGGGGCTGGTCATGATCAGGGCCGTGCAGGGTATTTTCTCAATATGAAGGAAAGGCTTCAAAATGCCACACCCCCACCCAATATTATACTTAAAAAAAATTATATTAAAAGAAAATTACACAAAATACACGAATACTATTAGTATTATTATTTAAACTTCAAAATAACTTTATTTATTTGTCGCCTTATTTTCCTCTACACTTGTACCATGCTAACTTTAATTTAGAAAGTACATAAATAAAAGCATAAATAAACATTAACAAAGAAAACATGGGCCTAAATACGATAGTGTGATAATTGTAAGGTACATGAATGTATTTGTTGTCAAAATTTGTGAAGAAAAAAAAAGACTAGAAAAAAACAAACTAGTTAAAATGCGAAATGAACTAATTTGGCAACTTTGAATCAAGAGAGTTATTAAGGTTGGTTTACCTCCTAGTGATGTGATGTTTATTGTGAAAAAATCTTGGCTACAGCACTATTGTTACTTAGAAACTATTATCTGTAAGTTATAAGCTGCTGCAAAGTGTGATTAAACAATTAAAACACTAAAAGGTTTACTTTTTAGCCTCATCGTGACATGCCTTTGTTTTTCTTGCTTTCGCTAGACTAGTAAACATCGTTTTATATTTCACAATGAATCATGATAATTATACAAAAGAGAGAACACGAATTAAGTTAAAAATATTTTTGTAGATTTTGTCGCGATATAATAGTTTATGAGGACTAATTTAATCAATATTTTAAGTTATGTTAAATAACTTAAATTTGTCTTAAAAAATTGAAAAATGTAACTGATAAATTACATAAAGTAAATATTAATTAGATGGATAAGATGGGATTATAATTAATAATAGTATACTTATTAAAAAAAAACTACAGTAGTGAATAATGTACAGCCTGATATTGTAATATTAAATGATTTAATCTGTGAATATGATTTAAAAGAAAAATAATGAATGATAATATTTATTAACTAGCTGGACCTTTGCATAGTCGGCATAGAGACTATTTTTTAGTTTTTGTTTCTTTTCCTTGAAGCTGCCTAAAGCATAAATTATTTCAATTAAAAAAAAAAAGATAAAAATTTTGTCAAGAGATCTAATTGTTTGTTGTTACTTTTAATTAAAACAACAAAATAGATAAATTATAAAAAAAAATAAAATATAAAAAAAATAATGACAGCAAGAGGAATCAAACCTGGGTAGCCAGCAAAAAAAAATACAAGACGCTTAACCATTAGGCCACCGAGTAACACAAACTTGTTTTGTTTTTATTACATTATATAATAAATTGCTCAATTATTTTACACTTGTACTTTACTTGTAAGTCTTCAAAATATAATCTTATTTTATAATTTTAAAATAAGTCAAAGCACTATTTATTTAATCAAATGAAATAATGTGATAGCTGAGAACTTTATTTGTATATAAATTAGCAGAATTTCTTTTTTATATTAGATCGACTTTTAAAAAGAAACTTTATTTTAAAATTTAGCTATGACAAACGCCCTCGCTATTCTCATACGTTGGAGAATTTTCGGTTATTACTATTGTTTACGTTTGATGATTTAAAAATGACATCTGTTATAATAAAATCAACAATAATTTATATAGATATTAATAAAAATAATTCATTCTAAATTAATTGAACCATTAAATTAAACCAGGCTAACTAGCATAAACCAGACACAACGTGAGCTAGGCTAGTATTGAGGATTGCTGCAAACACTTCGTATATTTATATATCATAAGTAATAATAAGCATTTTAAGATTTATTAGCCTAATCCATGGTGTGGGCTCAGCCAGTATGACTGAAAAGTCAGTATTTTTTTCTAATCTGCATTTTTAATAAAATATTTCCAGCACATTGACAAAGTATAAATATCTCCAGCACATAGTATAAATAGTTCCATTTTTAACTTTCTTTAACAATTTAAAAAAAATACAAATATAACTAGAATGATGTAGTTTTTCTAAGAAAATATAAGGTAGGATTATTTGCTAAATTTGTCATTATGATTGGGTAAAATATTGTAATGCAGAAATACTGATTTAAATGGGATATATCTGAGTTAAGAAAATGTTTTTTTTAATATAGTTAAAATAATATTATATCATAAGTTATTCAATTGCATTTTTTGGTGCAAAACCCAACTTAATACTTGCAAAATCCAACTTAAAAACTTTTTGATAGCACTTTAAGGGCCCAATGTTTTCTTCAGCAACTGGGGCTCCAGCTGACCTTATTCTGCCTCAGATTATGGCAAATTTACGTGACATAAGAGTGACTGGTTGTGTAACAAAATGAAAGGAACACTACAATCCTATGATTACAATTAATATTACACTTTTAAATCACTTAAATATTTCTATAAATTTTAAAAATGATGTTTTAGTGAATTAATAAAATATTACAGATCAGTGAAAATAATAAATCAACAGTGTTGAATGTAACAGTAGGTCTATTAAGTAGAGAAGGAATATCATTAAAATTGTAATGTATTCATACATAGCGTTTGGACACACCTTATGTCTTTAACCTAATTAACCATAATAATGTAGGATGGGTGCCATCTAGATATATAGATTAGTTGTCTATTTCTATTTATCAACTCATGTAAAGACACATTTAGTCTAGTACTAGCCGTACCCAGCCACGCGTTGCCGTGGCTAAGCCCTATGTAATGTAATAGTAAGTATTGAGAAAGCCCTTGTTTCTTATTCTGTTAATTAAAAAAAAAAAAAGACAAATTTTAGAAAAATAATTATCAATCATTTAGAACTATAAACAAAGGAAAATGAGTTCTATTTAGAAAACAGATGTTTCTAAATTTGTTATGTTTAATAATGCAGTGCTTTTGGATGTACTTTTGGAGGTATGATTATTAGTTTGAATCCTGTTTACGTGTTTGATAAAAAAAAAATACTGACGAACTAATAGTTTGCGCATGGTAGGTTGGTTTATTTTTAAACAAATACTGACAATATATAAGTTAGCACTCTGTGACTTTTGAATTACCTCCAGTGGTTTAAAAAAAACAACTAAAGTGAAGTAAAGAAATAATTTTACCAAACTGAGCATATAATTTTACCAAACTGAGCGAGTAAATATTATTTTAAAATATTATAGATGCAATTTCGTGTGTAAATTTTATGGCAATTTCGGAATTATGATTAATAGCGTGCATCCTGTTTACATTTTTATTTATATAGATATTGTATTCACTAAGGCTTTTAATTTTAAAAAAAAATAATTGATATAAATATTTATACGATATGCTGAATTATTTTTTTACTTATTAGTTTTGAAAGAATGAAATTTTATTTGGTTTTTTCACACCTTAACTTTAGTTGGATAGTCTATATAAGACTTAAAAAAGCTTCACTATTTTGCACACTTATGCGCCGGGGCACTTGTGATATTTTTTTTTGACATCTTTAACTCAAGGCATATTTTTTTCCCATTACTAAAATTACTAAAAAGTAATTAGCTTTGTAACTCTACTAGATATCAATTTCTGGACTCAGAATTATTAAAATAGTGTACTGTCATGCAGAACTTGTATGTGTGCTGAATTCAAGCTTTCTTCATAGATTAGAACAGGTCTAAAATTTAGGTACAAGATTTGATGACACACAAACAAACATAGCCACAGATTGAAACTATTTAAAAGCTTATAAACAAAATTAATGACTAAAACCATTTATATTTTTTTAATTGAAGTATTAGTTATAAAGTTGTGAAATATATATTTATTTTTCTTCAACTTTTAGCCAAAACAAATAAAAAATTAATTATATAATAGCATCATCATCATTGCCATTCACCCCATTCAGGGTATGGGCAGTGAACAACAGTGTCCTGTGCCATCCTCTCAAGTTTACAAGTGTAACCCCTCTCGGAAGTGTCTGCCTAAAGGTCTCACTGCCAGGTGTTTCTTGGACTGCCTCTCTTCCTTTTACCTTGGGGATTCTACCATCGTCTACTTGGTGACACTTGTTGTCGGGTTACATAGGGTGTATCCTATCCAACCCTATCTAATCTTCCTGATTTCTTTTTCTGCTGAAAGCTGGCAGGTCATTTCCAAGAAGCCAGGTTTTGTTTTTGTTGATCCTGTGATCTCTAATGCTGTGTGAAAGAAGAGCAAAATTGTCTGCAAAGTCTAGGTCGTTGAGCTGGCGCAATGTCCACTGGATTCCATTCTTTTGTCCTTCACGATGCAGTTAATTGCAAGAAAGAAAAGGAAAGGTGACACCAAGTATTTCTGACAGACTCCATTGGGCACCTGTAAGGTTTGTGAGCTGCCCTATATAGATTACTCTGCAGGACATACCATCGAAGGAGTTCTTTTATTATGTTTATTAAGTTTGATGGAATTCTTTAGTGCAGAAGGAGCTTCTCTCTTTGCGTGCTGTCAAATGCCAATATAATAGCATCATCATACCCTTAACCAATGTGGTCATTGGGCGAACGCATGGACACATCAACAGACATTATCTTTATCTGTTGTGCTTTCATACACTTTCTTTGGGCTTATAGACTTGGTGGCACCCATCTCCTCTACAAGTCAGCAGTGAATATTTTTGGCTTAACCAGTGAGTGAAGTGAACCCTCTTCACTATTGACTTCGCTATCCATCCACTGGCATAATACACATTAATTAAATAATCGCATGATAAACATACAGTATATGATAGCATAATTAGGGCTGTACCGGAATCCAATTCTGGTTCCTGTTAAGCTGGATTCCGACAGTTTTAATAAATCCGGTTCTGATTAAAATTCGTCGGATTTAAGCCGGATTTATTTGTTGTTTAAAATTTTGGTGTAAGAAAATTTTTTTTGGCTCAACATAATTATTAAATATTTAGCGCTATACAATTAAACTAAAACAATAACTTCCTTTCTTTCTTTCCTGCTTTTTTAAAAATACAATAACGCCGATTGCTTTTAGTTTTATTCGTAAGTAAAAATATATTAAAAAGGAAGATTTGAATTGTATTTAGTCTAGTAAATTTGATTAATGTATGATTGAGGAAGAGTTTGCATTTAATTTGGTAAAATCCGGATCCTGTTCCTATTCCTGCAGGATTCAATTATTAAATCCGGTTCTGGTTCCTGCAGGATTTAAAAATTACAATCCGGTACAGCCCTAAGCAAAATGTTTTTTTTTCTTCTAGTTATTCTGATATGGATTGGACATGAGCTCAGGTGCTATGGCAGACAGTTTTCCAACTATCAATGCCGAACAGCTTACCAAAGCTGCTGCTGGAGTGTTGTCTGCAATAGATGAGGACACCATTGAAGAAAATTGGCAAAGTAATGGTAAGCACATTAATTTAAAATGACAAAATCATGGATTTTTTTTTAAATACAGTTAACTGAATTACTTAATTGTGTCAGAATATTTGAATGTTTGTATTTTAAGATTGTACCTTGAGTAATAATTAATATTAATTTACATATCTTTTGTAAAGTTTTTTTTCTATATCTATACATGTATTTCGATATATAAAGTTTTGATGTTTCAGGGCAACCACTACACATTTCTCCTACAGATAAGATGGCATCAAAACAGCCAAGTCAATCTTCTCTTGAGATGTTGGAAAACCTTTCTTCATCTGTCTGTTCAGAACTTGCTAAACTTAATAATCTTGATCTACAAAAACCAGTTAGACATATCCCTCCATTTTCAAATGTTAGTGGGAGGGTGAAAAAATATGATGGATCAATTCAGCCTGGTGCAAAGAAATATTCTACTCGTAAAAATTATAAACTGCTTCCAACTTTAATTCCAACTCAACTCAGTGTTGGTCACAGAAAGCCAGTGCCTGAGATGGTTTGTTCTAAACAACTCAGTGCTACTCATAGAAAGCCAATGCCTGAGATGGTTAGTTCTAAACAACTGGTAACTTTAAGCAATCATGCAAATTTTCACAGTCCTGAAAAGTTAAAGTCTATGCCTGTCAGACTTGCCAGGTATACAACCAATTATTTACTGATCAAAACAGCAGCGCCATTACAGCATTCACCAATACCTGATCTTTCAAAAGCGCAAAATGTTAATCATTCTTTGAGACCACCCACAATCTCTTCTGGTGGTGATGTATCTTCTTGTGCATCAACTGTAACTACTTCACCAGGGTTGAGTTTTACTAGTCCAAACTCATTTCCTGTAGCACCAAAAAAAATGCAACAAAGTAACTTGACCACTCTGATAATCTCCAGTGGAGGTAAACCAACCATACAGCCTGTGCTTAGGCCTGTTCTACGATTACCCCTTGCAGCAACATCTAGTCGTGTACCCAATGCAGCAACATCTAGTCTACCTAATGCCACATTGCAGAACAGTAATGTTTTAGCTTCAACTAATTGCATTGCAGATAACAGTACAAATACTACTGTGACTGTAGCCAAATTAACAAGTAAAGATGTTACTCTGATTTCTCAGAGTGGTCAGCAGCCATTTTCTCCATTGAAAATTAGTTTATCTAAACCTTGTTTGCATTCAGGATTCGACAGTTCAGCCAGATCTGAATTTCATGTAATTCCAACACCATCTTTGTCTCCCATTGGCCAATACAGCGCAATGCCTGAAATGACAGACACATCGAACTTGAATGTATTTCACTTGTCCAGAACAAATTCTATCACAAGTGCTGCTAAAAGTTTAAGCCAGGTCAAATTATCATCTTCATGTTGTCAACTCAGTTCTTCCACCAGTTCTTCCACTGAATCTAAGGTAAATAATGTAGATACAGTCGCCAAACATCAATCATGTTTGAGAGTCTTGCTGCAAAGCAAACCTTATACTTCACCACAACTTCCTGCACAAAATTTATCCAAGAATGTACTTTCTGTTGTTCATGAACCAAAGTTGAAATATGCAGAGAAAAGTTTTCAGGCTTCAAAGTCCCCAGTGAGTTGTAATGTATCTAAACTTTTCGAACTAACCACAAAATCACTTGTTAATTCTTCCAACAAAAACTGCACAGATGCAGCGAAGATTGACATTAGTGAGCCATTATGTACAAAACCATCCAATCATTTAAAGTTGTCAACAATAGTTTCACAACCTGGAGATGAGTCATCTGATCCAATTTGTTCAAATACAACAGACATGTCAAGTGGAATCTCCTTATCTAAAGTCACATGCAAGTCAGTCACACCAAGTGCTGAACTCTTACCTGCTCTGTTGAATGATGTCAAGCCTCAGAATTTGACATCCATCCCCAAAAGTTGTTCTAGTGATATCAATGTTCCTGGAGACCTAAAGTTTTCTGGTATTGACCATCAGTTTGAGCAAGTTAAGGAATCCTTTCTTAGTTTAATGAAGTCTTCCACTAGGAAAATTCATCCTACAGTTCCGGCCATGTCAGTGTCCAGTCAAACGCATGTAACATCCAGTCACCCAGGTGCAAGAATCAGGTGCAGCAGTGGAAAACACATGCAGCCAAACACTATAGTGCCCTCTGTTCATGACCCTTTCTTCTTGAACTCTTTACCTGTCGGAGTGGTTTTGAGCCCAGCAGCAGCCACATTACCTTCAACGACTGGCATCTCACAGTCAGACAACACATTAAAATCACTTCTAAACTCCTATGATCCGGACAAAACAGAGCAGAATAGGTCTAAAACTAATTTACTGTTAGCATCTACTGTGTGCATAAACAAAGGTAATAAAAATACTGTTTCTCAAAGCACAGCTGTTAGCTCAGATACACCGAAATCATTATCAGGGAAAATGTATAGAGAAGAAGAATCCACAACTTTGTCTGCTGCAGCAGCGATGGTTTCACTATCAGAGACTAACATTTCTTTGGGCAAACCAAACCAAGTGTCAGCAAGTAATTCTCCTGGCATAGTTTCTACTAGCATTGGACCCCTGGATCCAACACCACAGTTTCTCATTTCACATGACAATAGACCTAGGCTTGTAATTTCACAAGCAGGCATCCGACATTTACAGGACTTGCTGCGTAAGCAGGGAATTTCTGAAGGCTACTTTGTCATTACTTCACCCAGAACTGCAGTCCCTGCCCCGTCAAAATCTAAGCAACAAGAGTTGTTGAACAAGTCTGATTACAGTGATTCTCATTATAAGAAAGATCTCTTTATCAAAGAAAACTCTAATTTGACATCTTTAAAAGGAAATTTTCCAGATTATTTAAATATCTGTTCTTCTTTTTCCACTTCAAGTGAACAACCAATAGGTAAAGAAACTTCTTCTGTGGAGGATGTTGTAGATAAAGAAAATAGAAGTGTTTGTTCACAATCAGCAAAAGTTGACAGCATGTGTCAGGATAGTTATGATAGAAGTGTTTGTCCGCAATCAGCAAAAGTTGACAGCATGTGTCAGGATAGTTATGAAAGTGAGAGTGACAGCTCATCAGAATCTCATTCAAGCTGTGGTGCTCTGGTAATTGAGACTGGTGAAGATGAGGACAGGCAGTCAAACACAACATCTTCAGAAAAAAGTGACATTTCTTTGAGGAAACAGCTTTCTGAATCTGGAGAAAGTATTTTTCAGAATGGTCAAAGTGATTCTGTGATGCCCAAAAAAGTTTCAAAACTGGAAGAGAGTTCATGGGATGTCAGTAATGGAACCATAGCACAGAGTCCATTGTCATTAAGTGATTTAATCAGACAGCAACAGAGGCCTGAGAGCTTGCAACCCGCCCCTTCAGCTGGTGTTGGGGATGACTTTACATTTGCTATGCCGCTGTGCCCAACCACTGCTTACTGCGCAGCACATTCACATGGTAATGTAGAAATGTCTTCTGGCTACCAGCACAACATGTTTGCTGCCAACTCTTTGTTCTCCAGTGATATCTCCTATGAAGCTGGCACTCAAAACTCTGGCTTAGATTCACATGGACATATAGCTGAAATTCCCACCAATGCATCACCCAAACTTTTGTCCAGGCCAATGAGTGTTGCTAGTCCGAAGTCACCATTGTCTGTGAACTCAAATCAAAATCTAGATCACAGCACCACACTGAACCCACCAATGACCCCGAACACAATGTTAATCAACTTGTTGAATAGGGTTCCCACACCACTGCTTACCAACCATCAAGATCTGCTTTCTGTCCCAACATCTCAAGAATCACCCATGAATGAAAATGATACAGCATTAGAAAACTTTGAAATCATTCAGAACAAGCAAGAGAGGAGTATTTTCCCTGGCAGCAAAAATATGTCGTATTCGAATGTCTCTGAACACAGTCCTCCATCTCTCATCAACTCTGCTCAATCAGAAAACACAAAACTTTTGTACAATCAGGAAACTGAAAATGTCAGTTCCAGCTCTAGAAAATTTGTGCACAATGCTCTAGAACTAATGAGCACAAACTATCATTCTGAACCAATTGTAAGCGATGAGCATCATGCACATGTAAGTGGTGAGCATCATTCACTTATAAATAACTTCAGTGAAGCTACTTTCACACAGTGTAGAGGGCAAGAAACTTCCTTGAGATTCACTGAAAATTTCATGGATGATGCCAAGAGCAGCAATAACTCCCAACATTTTCATTGTAAATCCTGCTCTGGGCCTCTTGTCGTCACTGTAAATTTAGATAGCAACTCCCCGGAATGTGCAGTTAAAATTTCACATTCATGTGATGAAGGTAAGTCTGCAGAAGACTTGTTAACCTCGTGTGCGCAGTCTTCTATGAGTCTACAGAAAACGGACTGCAGTGAGTTACCATCAGGAATGCAGGTGAATCTTATTCCTTTCAAATCAAGTGAAACAGACATTCTCCGTCATCTCATACTGAATACAAGCAGTGCTTCTTTTCACTCAGTCCCTCCTGGAGATCAGAGATTTGTCAGCACACCCTTGACCTTTGACATTCCCCTCAATCATATACCACAAGAGTCCCACCAGTATGGGTGTCATGTGGAATCCTTCCTTGACTCAAGAAACCAACATAAAAACATGTCTCAGTCTACAACATATCAGCCTCAAGATGAACAGTCTACAACTTATCATCCACAAGATGAACAGTTTCTTCATTCTCACAGCCAGTCTGTATCTTCTTTCAAAAATATGAAACCTTCTTTCACATCTGCCAGTTATCAAGCATCGGGACCATATGATGGCACAGACAACAGGCCGTATTCTGAAGTAGATAATTCCACCCTGGAGAACTCTGCCAGCACCTCTTATATTCTTCAGACCAATGTCCCGTCTTTCAGTATAGCTGATATGAGTAAAAACAATATGCCTCTTGTTGACCAGCCATTCCTTGAATCTAATGAAAGACTCCAACATCTGAATGAATTCAGATCCGATGGACAGGCAGATACACTTTTTTATCAGCATCCTCATGATGCACAGTCTGACCTTCACCAGCAGCAGGATATACATCTTTATGACTCTGCTCATCAACACCAAGGCCATGAGCTTGATTACCAGCTAGAAAGTTTGTCCCAGGCCCATGAGTCTCATCAGTATTCATCATCCCTCACACCATCAAGTTCTTCTGGAATTTTTGATGATCATTCAGAGAATGTGGGATTCATAGGCAACCAGTTCTCCTCACAGTATTATGACAGTACCAGAATGGCCAACAGTTTGACAATGTTTTCACAGCAGTGCACTGTGGCCTCTGAGGCTCCATCAAACCATTCTTGCAACATTCCCTTCAGCACAGCACCCACAGGTATGTGGATATGTTATTATCATATTTTCAGAAATAACGTGTAAACATTGTCTTGTGGCATAATTGAATTTTTAAAGATATCTAAAAAAAAACATCTTCAGCTTTTTTATTGATTAATTTTTCATTCATTTATTTATTTTAAGACATTGCAACACATTAATGGTTCAGTCTATATCATTATTCAAATTTCATCAGTACAGTAATGTTCCCACACATTAATGGTTAGGTCTATATCATTATTCCAATTTCATCAGTACAGTAAGGTTCCCACACATTAATGGTTAGGTCTATATCATTATTCAAATTTCATCAGTACAGTAAGGTTGCCAAAAAAAAAACTGTCTCAAACTGTTTTTTTGTAAATCTTTTCATTTGCTCCAGGTTTGCAGTTGGAGTTTCACTTCTCTCCACATGATGAGGAAGATGGTTCTCACATTGAAAAACAACCTGTTCTCCCCAGCGCCTCATTTAGCCCACCAAGTGTTGCAGATCCAGCTGTCACCCCAGATCCTGGAGGAATGGGGATATATAATGGAACATTTCCTAATTTGTCAGGTAGTTTATTACAATTCATTTAACTTAGGAGCTTTTATATATAGCATAGGTCATCTAAGCCCAGTTCATAATTCTGTTTACTTTCTTAGTTGAAGTCTATCAATTGACAAACAGTTTGGAACTGCACATTTTTTTTTAATGATTATTATTTTATTTGTTGTTTTTTTCCTTTATTTAATGGAAATTACATTTAAACAATTGTAAAAATACATTAAGAATCACACAAATAAATCAACTCATTAAGAATCACACAAATAAATCAACTCGTTAAGAATCACACAAATAAATCAACTCATTAAGAATCACACAAATAAATCAACTCATTAAGAATCACACAAATAAATCAACTTCAATGCATGTCCTTTAAAAAAAAAGCAGCAAAATTTTTGAATATTTAACTTACTTTGTTGTATTCTCTCAGTGTATGATATGTATGTAAGAGGAGGTAATCCTGATGGTAGATGTGGAGAAAATGATGTTACTCAAGAGCTTGGAAATTGTGAGTTTAAATTTTCACCATTGCGTAAATTGAAATAATGTATATCTATTATGATGGCTAATCTCTTTCTATACATTACAGATTGTTCCTCCATTAGTTTCAGAGCTGGATTAAGCTCCTGTGGTGCCCTAAGCACCAATATCATGATTCCCCCTAAGCACCAATTCAATGTATTGCAATCCCCCCCCTCCATATGATGAAAATTGTACAGTAACAGGATGTCAATTTACAGTGTCTAGTAAGGTTTTCATCCTGGCATTTTACTTTACCTTGGATGCCAAAATATAAACGGTCCTCAATCTGGGATCCCTGGAAATTTCAGGATAAAATATAACCTCTTTAAGGCCCTTTAAAAATTAGTCTAAATAAGAAATAAAATAATATTTGCTTATTTTACTGTTATACACAATCCATGTTTTTGGCTGAAAATTGCTTTGTATTATTATAACAAAATACTATTTTTTTATAAGATCTTTTTACATTTTTTTGGCTTATTGTAAATATGTAAGGTTTTTTGTAAGAAAACTAGCAATTTTTCTTTAGATGTTAAAGTATTTTTCAAATTTAACATTCCTTCATTGGCTTATAGTTTGTGTGGAGTGTAACACTACATACAAATCTCAGTGCGAGTTTCATCCCAATGAGTACTCCTACATTATTGACACACCGATCTTAACACATGCTCGACTGACTTTACCAACATGTTTAAAGCTTAAGACATCTAATATTGTGGGACACACAAATAACACCGGTAAGTTCATAAATATTCTTTATTAAAGGATTGGGACAGTTTTCTGAAGATTTTTCTTATTTATGGGCCTAGTCCAAGCATTTTGTTTCATGTTGCCATGGTCCCTATGGCCGTCATGAATATTATTGTATACTAACTGTACCCTGCAAAACCTTTGCATAGAATTATATTCCCTTATATTTGATCAGTAGGCTAGGTTATTTTCGTTTTCAGACAGATCTGATCTTTTCATGATTTTATCACAATTTAAAGACGCAATATGTTGTAGAAATACAAAAAAACAATACTTAAATGGATCTATTTTACATTTTGGCCTTTGGGTTTCATGTTAAAAACCGCAGAAACTTTTCAAAACTGTAGATTTAAAAAAAAAAACATTTATCGAATTTGAGATGCGGGCAGGACGCCATGTTGAATTCTTGTTTTCCACTTTCGACTCAACGCAGAATCACATAGTTATTATTTATATAGATTTTTTCAACATGATTTTTTTACATGGTTTAGCAGATTTAAATGAAAGCTTATAGAAACCACCTACTTTTATTTATGCACAGCTTGTATTTTTTTACTTTTGAGATATCTTAAACTTTTTTTTAAAATGGTACTGTGTGTGTGAAGTCCCTGTAAGGATGAGATGAAATCTCTTAGATCCTATAAACCACTAATGGGACGGTTTTCACAGTGCCCTTCTTTCATCCCCACCATCGCCAATAGTGCAATGGCCATTGGAGGCACCTGAAATATCCATTGGTCCTCAACGGAGATCGAACCAGGGACCCTCTGGTCGACAGTCCAGCGCTTTACCACACGGCCATTCGTCCCCTTAAATGGTACTGTAAAAATGACCATTTTTTTATTTAAATCATAATTTAAATATAGTCAGTTAAAAAAAAAATCATGGAAAAAACACTTTTTTTAAAATGCTAAAAATATGTTTAAAATGATTAAAAATTAGTTCACTAGACTCTGAAATGAATTTATAATAAAAATAAATAGACAAATACATCAATCTTATTGTATACATTGATAAAATTAACATAGATGACGTTTAATTTAATTGTATAAGAAATTGCATAAGTTTAAAAAAAAATATTTTGTAAATACAAAATTTTATTTTTGAAACAAAAATGTGTTTAGCATATCCAGAAATGAATTTTTAATACAAATCTAATTAGATTATAAAATAGTTTTTTTGGTCTCAAGTTATTTTTAATCCTCTGGTTGGTTGGTTTTCACTGGTAAGTTGATAGTTTTTCAAAGGATTGAACTATAAAGTTAAAATGATGAGATCGTATTTCAGGAATGTATACATTTAACATTTTGGGGCTACCGTATATGTTCACATATAAGCCGAATTTAGAACTATAAAATACAATACTAAAATCAGGGGGTCTGCTTATATGCAAATAAAACAAAATGGACACAAGGGCAGACACTAATGCCAATTTTCTAGCCGCACATTTTCATCACTATCTGACTCTCTATTTGGTTGTGTGTAGAGAAAACTAACATATATATATACAGAGGTGTCACTTCAAATAATTCAAATGTAAGCAAGCTGATAATAATAATGAGTATAATTACTACCATGGAGATTTCATTTTCGAAGTCAAAAATGACATTGTTAAGAAAAAATACTATAAAAAACTGAAAATATTTCCCATATCTAGGTTTCCTAACTAATACTATAGTAATAATCTCATGAAATGTAATCAAACATAGATTTCTGTCTAGGCACACTGTGTGTTCCTATATCTATTATTTATAATTAATAACACAGGAATTCTCTCTCAAAGTGTAATCAAACATAGAATTGTCTTTAGACATACTCTTTACGCAAATGCATAGAATAAAGTGAGAGTAACACGACCACGTGCACCAGTGGCGAGCAGTAATTAGCTAGAGCTAGTGGTGAAGCTGATGTCGTCAGAACATTGTTTAATTTCATGGAAATAACATGCTCAAACAAAGTTAGTCGTAAAGGAATCCCCTTAAATCACATTATCTACCTATCACCTTGGCGTCACCCCTGGCCCCAGCCTTGGTTACGTATGGATTGCAACTGGTGTGCAAACAATATGGAGTAAAATTAGACAATTGTATGGTCGGCTTATATGCAGGTTTTTGCAAAAACTGGCCATTTTAAAGCAGTTTTGGGGGGATCGGCTTATATGCATTATAAGCTTGTATGCGAGTATTTATGGTATGTACTGAATAAGTATGATAATCTGACTTGAAAAATATTTATTATATTGCTTCATTAGGAGATTAAATTAAACATTTTTATATAAGACTTTATTAGAAAACTTAACTAAGTCAACTGTTGTGCCTTGTAGGTGTATTTGCTAAGGAAAATATTGCTGTCAGAACCAAATTTGGGCCGCTGATTGGCTCTTCAGTATCATGTGACCAGTTGGGCTCAACAAGAAGTTTTTCTTTATGGCAGGTAACAATAGTGACATTTATTTAATTAAATGTCAATATTCGTATTACTATACTAATCTCTATTTGTCTGTAAATTGTTTTCACATTACATCTGCTTGTCTCATAGTAGTATATTGCAACTGCTTCTTTCATAGTACATGTTGTACATTAAATCTGCTTGTTTCATAGTAGTACATTACATCTGCTTATTTCATAGTACATGTTGTACATTACATCTGTTTATTTCACAGGCCATCTACAAAAAAAACTTTTAAAATAAAATGTAAATTTCAAGTTGAAATAAGGGATGTTTACAGTAGTTCTTTATGTTACTTCAGCCCCATTTTCTGCATCTATTTCCATTGAATTTTTAAGCTTTTAAATCTCCTTAAGTTCTGGGTTTGATTCATATAAAAAAAGTAAAGTTCCCTTAGCTCCAACGAGCCATTGGGGCAGATGAAGTGTAGAATTCATCTGTTTCCATAACCTCTGTATATGAAGAGATTGTGTGGTTAGCACAATGCTCAGCCTGCTTTATTTCCCCTGCATAAGTCAGGTACTATTTTAAAGCTGGGTGGACTTGTGGGACAAAAAATTTCACCTGGAAAAAATTCAATGGTTTTCACCAAGGATCGAACCCAGGACTCTCAGGTCAGCAGTCGAGTATCTACTCCTACCCACTTCTTTTATATAAAAGCCTATAAATTATACTGGTGTTTCTTCTGGTATTTGCTCTCTATCAGCTCTAATGTTGTGTCCCTGTAAGGATGAGATGAAATCTCTTAGATCCTATAAACCACTAATGGGATGGTTTTTATGGTGCCCTTCTTTCATCCCCACCATAGTTGATAGCCATGGAGGCACCACGGGAGATATAGCAGGGACTTAAGCCAAGACCTGAAATATCCTTTGGTCCTCACCGGAGATCGAACCAGGGACCCTCAGGTCGACAGTCGAGAGCTTTACCACACTACCACCCGTCCCGCTATGCTCTAATGTTGTAGTGTGCAACAATTCAATCTTATTGTGCCACTTACACCACATATCTCTAATCTTGTAAAAATATATTATTCTGTATACAAACATTAATATTTGTTACCGTCTCACATAAACTACATTCCATTGTAAATTATAAAATTAGAACCTGTAAATATCTTCCTTGTCCATGAAGTATTATTAAAAGAATTCAACATTTCAGACTTTCAGTGAGAAGAGTACAAAAGTTGTGGACACGAGTGATGAAAACTCTTCCAATTGGATGATGTTTGTCAAGCCAGCACGTTTGTCTTCGGAACATAATTTAGTTGCCTTTCAGAATGGTTCCAGTGTGTATTTTGTAACACGTGTTGACATTAATCCTGGTGAAGAACTTCTTTATTGGTTTTCAAAAGACTATGCACGTCTTCTTGGTGAGTGAACACTACCAGACTTTTTGTAGATTTTTTTTTTTCTTTTTGTTAATTTGTCACTGAAGTAAGGTTTTGTAAAATTTTAGCAAGCTATTTATCTTAATCCTACATACAATTTATTATGACAATATATTGGTTATAACATATATTATTTTACCCTGTAAGTTTAGAACTAAATATTTAGAGATTATAGAGATATGTATGTTCCTGCTTGAATTGCTAAAGCCAGAAGGGTTTGATTGATAGTATTTAAACAATCATTTACTTTCTCCTCTATGATTGGAGACTTGAGGGCTACAAGACCTGTGTAATAAACATTTTACTAAAATTAATTCCTTGTTTTTTTGACTTAAAGCTTTAGTTTTTTAAAGTTTCATTATTATTACTTTTTGTATCTGTACATTTTCTCAGACTTTGATATTTGATTAAAAAAAGGTAATTTACACTCAACAATAAAGATTTTAACAATTATAGTAATAGTTGGGTTTAATTTCTTTTGAAATTTTTCATTTTTTACCCGTTTATTTTGATTCATTTCTCTCAGCTTTATTGTCACTATTTGTAAAAGAGTGGACATTATAATATAATTTGCTCCATTAAAATAATTACTAATTATTTATTTCATGCCACTCAATCACAAAATAAATAAATAGATCAACTCATTTTTATACAAATATCTGAAAAAATTGTTAACAGCTATTCAGTTTATGTACAACTTAACCAAACTAACCGATTTTTTTTACAGGGATAACACCGAATCCAAAAAATGTGTATTATCAATTGTGTCCTCACTGCACAGTTTGCAAACAAATTTTTCCGGATAGAAAACAGGTAAAATAAATGTAAAGTTTAAAATGTATTCAAAGTATATGTCTGTCAGTTAAAATAAGTCTTTTGTGCTATCGTAATTTTTAAGAAGAGCATTTCTAACAATTGTTGAAATTATTGCCAGGTACGCAGTCATACCAGACTGCAACATCCAAGACCATGCACAAAAAAATGTAGCCACTGCTCTCGCAGGTTCTCTCAAGTGTCTCACCTCAACGCCCACATCACCTCAGTGCATCTCAAAGTAAAGAAATGTGTGTGCCCTCACTGCAACAAAAGATTTTCTGACAGCAGTAATTTTAGAAAACATGTCCGAGCACACTCTGGTAATTTTTTTTTTCTTCTGCCCTAGTTAATAACTGGACAACAAATGAAACAATTGTAAACCTCATTGAATTGATTGGTCGGTAAATGTTTAAGAAAGTTTTTCTACTTAGCAACTAATGCTACCTTTGGAGTTCTCATTGAGGTTTCATTTCAAGATAGACTTTCGGAAAAAATAAAGTGCTCACCAGTTATTTAACAATTTTTATGTGTTCTGTAAATGTAAATTTCAATCTATATCATTGTTTATAGCTAACCAATATTTGGTTTCAGAAGCTCTGCACACAATGATAAAAATAAATATGAAAATTAAATTGTTTATAAAAAAAAAATTTTAAGTAAGAACTAGATAATATCTTTCATGAATTATTAGATCATTTTTTTTCTAGATTATGTAAGCTGACAGATTTCAGTGGACTGTTTATTTCAGTTTTTCTGTGCTAGATTTCACATTTTTTTTTTATTTTCTTGATTAGTGATTTAAAAAAAAAAATTTTTGAAAAAAAAATTAACCAAGAATTAAAACAGAAATGAACATATTTTGAGATCATTATACTCATAAATTGTTTTTTTTTTTGTTGCCTAGATGAACGTTTCTTTAAGTGTCAGATTTGTGGTAAAGACTTCAGACAGAAAGCTCACTTGACACATCACATGAACACACACATGCCAGTTAAAAATGAACAGTGCGGCTTCTGTGGAGTCAGATTCACCAGGGCTTTCACTCGTAAACAACATGAACTTCAACACACAAAGCAAAACAAGATTCCTTGTGCTCACTGCAATAAGGTTTGTTTCAAATACTATTTGATATTGTCTAATTTTAATTTTTTAATGATAGTTTTTAACAGTTTTTTTCATTGATTCCATTGCCGATGTTGCTGCTATGGTCATGTAGGCATTAAAGGAGAGATAAATAGGTTATTGGATACAACAGCAGTTGAAATACAGAAATACTTTTATAAAATGTCATTTTTTTTCTTTCAATAGGTCTTCTACAAAAAACAAGTTTATAAGCAGCATTTGAAAATTCACAATAATGAGAGAAATTATGTGTGCCTTCATTGTAGCAAAGCATTCCGCACCAAGGCAAATCTCACACGTCATGGTCCATCATGCAGACAGAAAAAAAATATCATCCCGCTTCATTCAATGCCTCCTCAGTCTGCATCGTCAGCTCAGGGACCAGTTGATTTCTTGCATACAGGTCATCCTGACATTACTTCTGGCCATTCTCACTAAATTATCTGATAAGGTTGATGATATTCTTTACTAGTCGTCCCGCGCCGTATCATACGCCGCAAAGAAAGGGGGAAAGATACTGACACAATCTTTGATACGGACACAATGACAAAGCAAAGTATGTTTTCTGTAAAGCGAAATTTATTTTGAAACATTTTAAACGGCCCTCCCGTCTCCACACTATAGTGTTTTTTTTTCCGGTGTAGCGAGTTGTCGACGTATTCAGGAATTTCACAATCTATAAATAGTCCTGCGTCTTGAAGTTGTGAATTATATATATATATAGATAATAGAGATAACATAATTATTATTATCTCTGGTCTGTACATGTAAAAGTATTGCTCTAAGATGAATCTCACTGGTCACTAGTTCATTTCTTGTAAACAAGTCATCCTGTTACTGAGATAACCAAATTATTATTATCTCTGGTCTGAAAGAAACATTCCTTAACATAAGTATGTTTTAATCACAAATTTTTTTTAACTTTATATACTTAAATGTATTTATGTGCTCTGATCGGTGCATTCTGAGCTAGCATTACATTTGTGTTTATTAAAATCTAATACATTGATTTTAAGTACTATCATGCATCACTTAGTAAGATTATCATTGAACTGTTTACAAATTTTTACAATATACATGTATCAGTTGAACTGTATCTTTTTATATGCACTTTCTTTAGTCACATTTAATAACTTTAAGAGTAATAACTTAAATTTTTTTTCTCCTGTTACTCTTAATTTTATCAATTTTGATCTTCTATGTAAATGTTAAATTTATGTTTTTTAATGTGTCAAGACTTCTTTGCAGTAAGTCGTAGATTGTTTTAATGTGGGAGTCAATATTTTTTAAAAAGTAGCTATTGTTAAATAATCTCCGTGTAAATACTGTAGATTTAACATTTTTAATAAATGATGCAATATACAAATCTTATGTATCTATTTCAGTATTAATACATTATTTCAGTATTTATGTAATTTTTTGTCACAGGTTTCATTTTTGTATGTAAAAATTATTTTTATTTCTGTAACTTGTATGTATAAATTTCAGGTATAGCTTATTTAAAAAACATTAAAATATTTTTTTTTAATTTGACATATTGGCTACAGTTATGGCATTATTATGCACACATTTCATTTTGAGCTGTAAATAGTTGAGCATTATTTTACCCAAATTTTTTTTAACTATTCATACATTTTGTGAGATAAGGTGCAATAAATGATGACTTAAGGTAAACATCAAATTTTTGTTTTGGTCTTAAACTTGTAAGCTATGAGGAAATAAAAAAAGACATCATGCAGATAAAAAAAATATGTAAAATTTATTGAATATTACAAAAAAAATAGTGAAATGTTGCATTAGTCAGAACTTTTATAATTTACACTTTCGTTGAGCTATAAGATCAGAAATTAGAAAAATTTTGAAGGAAATGTAAATCAAATTGTGAACATTTTTAGAAAAATATGTAAAAAAAAAATATGACATTTACTTAGATAATATTAGATAATATTGAGCAAATGAAAAAAATATATGCTAACTAGAAGTTAATAAACTGCATACAGAGTTAAAATTCCAAACCTTTTTTTAAGTTGTATACAATATAATAATATGAAATATACAAATGAGGCACAAAATACAACAACTGCAATTAAATCATTCAGTTCAAGGCAGATATACTTTAGAACACAACATACAGAAATATTTTATTTACATGCTTATTTACAGGTTTTTTTGAGAACAATAAATCAACACGTCTAATATCTTTAAATTTCTATTAAACATTCATTCAGCAGTATAGGTTGTAAGTGACTTGTAAAATATTAAATTTAAATCAGTAGCATGAAACAAGTTGTAATAAGATTTCTCTTAGTCCAACATAATCTTCTTTGAAAAAAAAAAAACATTTTTGACTGCATGTTAAAAAAAAAAGGTAATTGGAATACGATGTAATTTTTAAAATTGCTGAAATATTACGAAAGTTTTTTGAATTTCTTACATCTTTCACACTTCTGAAATATATAAAACTGTCTCAAACACCACAAATACATGCTGGAACAAAAAAACTTTTTCACACAGATTACATTTAGAAGTTTAAAAAAAACTGCCATGGACAAAATAATTTCTTTTTACAGTAGGAATGTAGTATTTTAAGTTTTAAAATGATACAGAAATAAAGTACATGAAAATATTACTGTATATTTTAATTGCATAAAGAGTTAGAAAAATGTTCAGTCAAAATATTCCCTCCTAAAAACATTTATTTATTGGCACACAAACTAGATGAAGAAAAAGTATTTAGTATTAGCATTTAATTAAATCTACAAGTCAGAATGGTGTTATTACGACTAAAATATCAAAAACGTCTGGTTCAAGTTTGAAATGTAATGCAAAAATTTACTTCCCATATAAATCAATGCTTTATCATGATGCTAAAAATTGCTATACAAACAAATGAGAACAAGCTGGCTGAAAGAGAAGCAGCACCAGCTTTGCGACACTTCAGTGTTTCAAACCTGAAATAAAGCCAAGTAAACTTTCAATGATATAGGATGTAATTACAATATCTTAAGTAATTGCTATATTTCATAAGGAGCACATGAAAAAATTTTTAAGGCAAACAAAAACTTCAGAAATGCATTGCAAACACAAAATAGATTATTTTTTTTAACATACTTATGATGTAGTCACTTTTTTTTTTTTAAATTGTTGCCCTTAATGTCAAATGCAGATCTAAATGAATACATGTATGAGTTTTCTTCATTCCATCATTATTGATTTCATTTTTTTTTCAAAGATAAATTTAAATGTGGAAAAAATTGATTTTAACAGTAGTAAATCCATTAGTAAAAAAAATAGATTTGTAGGCAACTTGTGGTTAAGTAATGAATTAACAGGTCACAAAGAAATAACAAAACAAACTGATAGTAAACAAGCTCTAAATATTCACCTGTTGGGTAAACCTTGCATCATCTTTTTATATTCTTGCTCCATAGTCTGTCCATCATAATACCAGTTGAGGTCATTAAAGGGATATTCAAATCCTTGACGACACTCACATTTATAGTAACCAGTGGAGTACCTCCTACCTTCAATTACAGTACACTGAAAGTTCAAGAATATTATGCTGTACATTTTTAAAATAAAGTAACGCAAATTAATGTGAATTTGAAAACTGTACTTTTGATCATGTGTTTGATAACCAGTATGAATTTTAGTAAATAAATACTTGTATTGAAAATATTAAGTACTTTTAAAATTTTAATTTTAGCAATCACCATTAGGTTTCAAGGGTATGTATATACCTAATAAAATTTGTGGTAAACTACGGTTAATATAATGAAACAAAAAAAGAAAATGTTAAGTAAAAAAAATGTGAAAAAAATTATAAGATAAAAGGAAACATGCTTAAGCAGTGTCTTCACTCCTGTCTTCAGTGTTGACCTTTCACTGCTACTGTTTTTGACACCAGGAAACAATCACTCTCTCCAGCTCGTGACTATTCCGCCAGTGCCAAGGACAGGAACAGGAGTGCAAGTTTAGCAAACATAATAACAAACATAAAACAACAGACACATGTCACATGCACAAGTCAAGCTGCATAGGCCAAAAAAGTGAATTTTTAATCAAATGCCAAATTAATGTAATTTGTACTGTGTTAATCACTAGGCAAATCTATATGAATTTATGTTGATAGTTTTAATGAGATACATCTGAAAATATTTTTATAAATATATATATAATAAGCTTTAGATAAACTGTTAGAAAAATAAAAAATATAAAACTTTTTACAATCAATCAATGATATACATTAGTTTTTTTAAAGATAAAATAATCGCCAATCATATATTACAACAACTACAGAGACATGATTTTTTTTTTAAATATTTTTTTAAGAGTTCTGTTTAAATTTTCATCAAGAACTACAAAAAACATTCATTGTTTTCCCCTATTGAATTTTATCCCACCGTTCCCCCTCCACCTATTGTGACACTTTTCATTCCAGTAGTCATGCTGTCAGGATCAAGTAGACGTTTAGACTTGACAAGTAAAACCCTACTGACAGGAGCACAATGTTCTAACCAATTAGTGGAGTCCAAACTTCCAAAAAAAAAAGTTGGGCATTCAACAACAAAAAAAAAAGGGCAGATAATTGGGTACAAACTGCTGGTCCTTGTCAAAAGAGTGACATCTGAGAAATCACTTAGTATTATTTTATATTTTTAAAATATCTGACATTACTGAATCATTTAAAAATAAAATAGTTAATGCATGTTATACTTTTTCTTTCTATTGTTGATTAATCATAGTCTGTGTAACATTCAACAAAAGAAAAAGTTGAAAAAAAAGTTTTAAAAAACAATTAAATGTTGCATGAGAACAGACTATGCACACAATAAAAACAACGCTACAGTCATGAGAACAGACTATGCACATAATAAAAACAATGCTACAGTCATGAGAACAGACTACACACACAATAAAAACAATGCTACAGTCATGAGAACAGACTATGCACATAATAAAAACAATGCTACAGTCATGAGAACAGACTATGCACACAATAAAAACAATGCTACAGTCATGAGAACAGACTATGTACACAATAAAAACAACGCTACAGTCATGAGAACAGACTACGCACACAATAAAAACAATGCTACAGTCATGAGAATAGACTATGCACACAATAAAAACAACATGTTGCATGAGAACAGACTATGCACACAATAAAAACAACGTTTTGCATGAGAACAGACTATGCACACAATAAAAACAACATGTTGCATGAGAACAGACTATGCACACAATAAAAACAACATGTTGCATGAGAATAGACTATGCACACAATAAAAACAACATGTTGCATGAGAACAGACTATGCACACAATAAAAACAACGCTACAGTCATGAGAACAGACTATGCACACAATAAAAACAAGGCTACAGTCATGAGAACAGACTATGCACACAATAAAAACAATGCTACAGTCATGAGAACAGACTATGCACACAATAAAAACAAGGCTACAGTCATGAGAACAGACTATGCACACAATAAAAACAATGCTACAGTCAAAGCTCCAAGAAAAAAAAAGCCTAAAAAAGAAACTGAAAATAAAATGATAGAGCAGCTACATCATAGCAGACAAAAAATGAACAGTTACAATTGAAAAAAAATGGATTGGATGCTTACAAACTGAGATTCAAAATCACAACGAGCCGTGTTTTTAAAAGCATTTGGTGTGTGAAAATCCCCTGGACACTGGTCAAGACTGAGTTCATTTAAAGACACATCTACTGACACAAGACCCCTAGAACAAGAAAAAACAATCGTTTTTCTTACTTAATATTGTTTTTATGAACACAATTTATTAGCCAATTTATTTCTTGGTCATTATTTAAAAGACTTTTAAAGATAAACTTAAGTTAATTTAAAATTTCTAAAAAAAAAAAAAAATTTTAATATATACAAAAAAACTCTTACTTGAATTCAATATTTTGCTTGAGGTCATCTTTTCCAAAAAACGGAGCCAAATAAGTAACAACCCAACTATCAATCATGCCATCACATTTAAATTGTGGACGTAGCCATTCACCATCTTCATACTGAGCTGCTCTATAAGTGTAAGGGTAGTACTCAAAACGTACAAGGCTGGTTCCATCATAGTTAGACCTAATAATAAATAAACACATATTTTTTGAATAATTTTTTTTAGTAACGTGAAAAAGCAGCAGGTACTAATAATAAAAGACAACAAAAATAAATCTAACCTTATCATTGGTTTGGCTGTAAACTTTTTCAGTCCTACAAAATTAGTAGCCCATCTAGATTTGACACTTCTAAACCAGGCCTCATCTGTGTAATAGGTTTTTAGTCCAGCAAAGTCCATAGCTCTAAAAAAATCAGCCCCACCGACACTTCCTACACCAGTGGCTCTAATTCTCCATGCAAAAGGGCCGAAGAATTCTCTAGTAATGCCGTTAACGAATCGAGGATCAGTATTATTGATAGGCGGGGACATTCTGAATTTATAGCGATCAAAAAAGACACCAGCACCAACAATCTTCCAGTCAGCCATGACATTAGCGATAACTTCACCAAATATCTGAGTTTCATTTAGACGTCGGTCACCTCTTAAATTACCAAATTCCTATAAAGACAAAAAACATCTTAAATTTACAAATGCTGTACAAATGCATAAACTATTACAAAGTTAAATGTATATATATATATAATTAGATAAAATATATTAAAATATGTTTTGATAAAAATAAAATGTCAAAATTAAGTCCAACAAAATTTCATACCTCATACTCATCTACATTTTGAAGAAAGTTTGATAAGAAGTGAGCAAGCCGTAGAGCAGTTCGACCCTGTGCTTCAAACTGTGCATTCATACCATAAGCAGCATCACCTGGCAACAGAAGCTCATAAGCTTTCTTAGTCTTGCATGAGGAGACATTAGTTTCTTGATATCTCTGTAAAATTCTCATCATTCGATTGACAGCCTGTTCATCAGTAGCTTCACGTTTAGTACGTCTGTGAGCTTTGCTGGGTTCAAACTTTACCAATGAATTAAAAAAAAAAACTATAGATATTTAGACAGATTTTATAATCCACCATAAGAATACTTTTAAGGAATGTGAGCCTACTTACAGCCTTTTTGGAAACATGTTTCTTCTTAAAAGTAACTTTTGGATTAGCTGCTTCTTTCTCAATTTTCTGTTGTTTTAACTCTTCTCTGAGTGCGCTAAGGACTGGGATCAATTTTTTTTTCTGTGATTTAGTTAATCGTGGACTCTGATCTTCTGGCATTACTTCTTTAAAAAACAAACTTTTGCTGTTAGCCACTGATCTCCTCTTCCTGACAAAGGTGGGCATGACATTAGGGATTACTTGACGATCTGAAAAGTAAAATTTGTAAATTTCAGCAATGGCTCATTTATTTTTTACATAAAGACTTTTGCTCACCAACTTTTGAATTTTTTTTTTACCTTGGACAGTCAGACAATCAAAACCAACTTCCCATTCTTCTCGAGTAGCCTGCTCTAGCTCAATACCAAGGAAAGGTCCATCGTGCCACCAAGGGTAATAGTATCCAGGATTGCATACACATTGATAACCTCCCCTTTTAAAGCCATAGCCCATCAGAGGCTCACACTAGCATGAGAAAATACAGAGCATTTTAAAATGTCTCAAAATAAAAAATCAAGTGAGTTAAAAAGGGACATTTTAGTTAATAAAATCTTTCCTTTTTCTAGACTTAAAAAAATGTTTGACACCGGATGATGTCAGTGTGTTATTGACCAGAGGAAAAAAATACTGGTACACTCACTGATGTAGAGGCTCTGCATCTAGCAGTTCCAGCAAAGGCATTAGGTGCTGGGTTACCTGGCATTATTGGACACTGATTCATGTCAATTCTCTCAAACTCCATATCAACAGTGGAAACAGCAGTAAATCTAAAAATAATTACATATATTTAAATGTAAAATACACGCATTAATGTTCTGTTTACTATGCTAACATCAACATCAATATGGACATAATGCAATAAAGGAATTAAAAATAAAACAAAATTTTAGATTTATAGAAATATTAAAAATGTATTTGTGCACATATACCATGATATATCTACTGTGGGGTAAAAAGACTATTCCATTATATTAGCTATCATTACTTAGAGGTTTTTATACAATGGAAATCCCATGCATGCAATTTGAAACACACCAAAAAAAAAGTTGCATCAATGTTTCACTTCTTAAAGTGATAGCATTGTAGGTCAATGGGTGCCACACCTTCCCCACAAAACATCACACTTTTATAATGTTTCTTTTTTACAGCTAAATCTGGAGAGACAATCAGTGTATGTTTGTGAATGTGTGGGTGTAAGTTTATGAATGTGTGGGTGTAAGTTTGTGAATGTGTGGGTGTAAGTTTGTGAATGTGTGAGTGTAAGTTTGTGAAGACAATAGTTTAAAAAATTAATTTGCATACAAATCCAAGGAAAAGGAAAATGGTTATTTAAGGGGTAAAAAAAAAATGAAAACATTGTATTAGCAGAGCCTTGGGGACAAATTACAAATATAAAATGCTAGTAAAAGTTGAAGGTTACATAACTAAATACAGCAAAAACAAAAAATCTATAAAAGTATGATCTAGTGAGTAAAGGGCAAGCAGACAGCAAGGCAATGGTTTAATTAATGAATTTCACAATCAAAGAAAAAACACAAAACCTTTATTCTGAGTAATTAGTATATGTTTTAAAAACCAGTATTGTAGCTTTTAAAGCCTAGATTTACATAGGCAAAATGTTGGAGAATTTCAGATAAGAACAGAATAATTTTGACAACCCTGTGACTTTAAATTGAACTTATCAGATGCATTTCTCCTGTCATTGTTAGAAAGAAATGTTTAGCTGAAAAAAGAGAATAAGGTGACCAACTGATGTATGGGTGAATCAAGAACAGTGCTAGGGTAGAGAGATTTACTGCATCCATTTAGTGAACATAGACAATTGTCTATGTTCACTAGGGTATAGTATTTCCAGGGACAGTGGGCAATGTTCACTAGGGTATAGTATCCCCACAGACAGTGGGATAGTAGCTGAAGCATCAGACAAATAAGATACAAATCTATTATCAAGTGAAGGCATATTGTACACATGGTGAAGTAAATTAAAAGATCTGAAAACTTAATTAGATACAAGCTATAAAATAATGATTTGAGAAAAAAAATATGTAGTTATTGAAATATAGGGCCTATTGATATTTTCAAATTGTGTTTTATGTAAATATAGGTTGAAATAATTAAATTTTAATGTTACTTTTATCAACATTTGACAAATATGATACAATTTGAAAAAGTATTGTAAAAAGGTATAAATATCCATGATCTCTATTATTATTTTGTAAATCTACAAAAAAAGGTTTTAGTTATTGTTTTGAAAAATTGACGGCTTTTTTTTAAACCAATCAAGCCAGACTAGTTTCTTTTTTTTTTTATAAGTGAAATTTGAATACATTAAAAGAATATTCATTATTTTAACTTTTATGCCAACTCAAAACCCTCTGTTGCTACAGGGCTCAGGATTAGTTTCAGTGGACTATTGTAATATATATTATTTAATATGCAATATAATAAGTCACAGCAGGTTTTATACTTCATATTATTGGTTTTACCAATTTAACTTGTGCTTACTTATAGTATTATCTTTTATTACCCATGAAAATATGAATTTTCTTTTAAAATGAGATAATGATAATAAATACATGACATAATATAGAAAGTTCATAGATACTACAAGCAAAACTCATGAGTTAGTATCAGCTTTAAACACACTGTCAATTTTTGTTTAAATGTTAGGGATTTCACCTTAGTGTTCTAAAAAATGCAGAAAATTACTGAGTTTTTGTTGAGCAGGCAAAAAATATCACAAAATAACAGAAAATGAAAACAAAATATGAAAATCAGTAAACATTCTATACCAATTCACATTATCAATCAGAACTAAAATAAAGGGTTCACATGTGTGTATTTTTGTTCACACTTCCTCTAGTGATGGATTAAACTTGAGACACAGAAGAGATGAGCAATGCATTACATTTGAAGTGAACTAAAGAGAAGCACAGAATATAAATTAAATATAATTCCCCTAGAGAACTAAGCCACATCACATCAGTGAATACTAATTCCATCAAACAATGTATAACTGGTCTGATGTAAAATGCATAGACCTATATAAAAATTGTTGCCACCAGCTCTACATTTGAATTAAAAGAAAAACCACTAACCTGATGCAAACATCCTAAAAACCCCAAAGCCTATCTTGTGTCACAAATACAACTAGTCTCACCCCAAGCTGAATGACTGTGTGAGACAGGCAGACAACCACCTGAAGCTTTCTACCGAAAGAATGAGGTGGGGGGAGAGGGATGGGTGTCTAACATGGGTGCAGTGTAAAGAAAATGGGCGGAGTACCTAACATCCCAGGCGGTCAGTCAAGGGCGTCTCTATCTAGTTTACTATTATCAATATAACCAGAGTCACACAGGTAGTTTATAGTTTAATGTAATTTTATTTTTTCAAATTTCTTTTGACATAAAAATAATAGACGGTGCACACACACCAGCCCCCCCCCCAACATAGCTGTGACTTCGCCTTGACCCATTCTCTCATCTTCCCACTGCCCATTGTTATTTACCCCCCCCCCCCCCGCCATTCATCTCTACCCCCCCCCAGGCGGCAAAAAACTAATAGGAAGGGAGATCAATTGACGTGGGTCTTGTTAGGCGTGACAGAAGTGAGCGGGCTACATTTGTTGGTATGGAGACTGGGGGGGGGGGATTTTTTTTTCAGTGACAGCAATGTAGTGGAGAGTATGGGAGGGAGGGGTTGACAACCATGTAGTGGAGAGTATGGTGGTGGCCTTTTTTGTGTGAGGGTAACAAGAAACTCATCACTGACACCGGAAGTGACCGAATACATGTTCACTTTAACTATGAATGCCACAAGCGTTACTATGTTATTAATACGAAGTTGTCATATTACTTACACAAGTTTCATATGTAAACAAACGACGATTTAGCGTTTAAATAATAATAATAATCGATGATAATGAATCAATGAAAACATTTTTAGCTAACTATCGGGGGAAAAAGTGAAAGATAAGGAAGTCATCCATACTGGTAACAACAATTTATTGGGGGAGGGGGTGACAAACACCTGATAATATTTTTTTTTCAATAGGCTAAATGTCTATTCACATTGTACTCATTGAGTGGTGAGTCAGGTGAAATGACAGGCTAGACTATGACTAAGCTGTAAAAAAAAGGGAGATAGAACTACCAACTTTAAAAGTCAACAGACAAACCCGAAAAACATACAAGCACTCAAGTGTTAATTAAAAAAAAATTAACCAGTCAAGTTCGGTACCGACAGTTTCTGTTGATGAAGAGAAAGTTATAAACAAGGTGAAGCCTACAAATATATCAGTGTCCAAATGTCAGGTCTACAAGACAGGCTATTATTGGGACACACAAGGTGTCAATTACTTCTATCCTACAGAGCAATTGGGAAATGGAAGGTGTGTTGATCTTAACAAGCCTGTACATAGCAAGTAGAGTAATTGACTTGACCTTTGATTAGCCAGTAGAGTAATTGACTAGACCTTTGATTAGCCAGTAGAGTAATTGACTAGGCCTTTGATATTACTTTGCCAATTTCTTGCCCTGTGTTAGAGATACACTTCCAAGGGAAGTCAATGGGAGCGTCTGTCCAAAACTGACCCAAGGTAGTGGGCTAAGGAGAGTCGAGCAGGCACTTATTGCCCAATTTTGCACTGGGCATTGTCCTATCCGTGTGTACTTTTTGTCGTCAATTCCCTATGCCACCGCTGTTGAGGAAACCATTGTATTATGTGTGCCATTTTATTGCCCCCCCCCCCCTTACGGCTAGTGAACCAGTCATGTAGCTTGATTGCCATTGGCCTGTATGGCAGTTCCCTTATGCCGAGGACCACTAGTGGACCAGTCATGTAGCTTGATTGTCATTGGCCTGTATGGCAGTTCCCTTATGCCGAGGACCACTAGTGGACCAGTCATGTAGCTTGATTGCCATTGGCCTGTATGGCAGTTCCCTTATGCCGAGGACCACTAGTGGACCAGTCATGTAGCTTAATTGCCATTGGCCTGTATGGCAGTTCCCTTATGCCGAGGACCACTAGTGGACCAGTCATGTAGCTTGATTCCCATTGGCCTGTATGTATTTTTTTTCTTCTATTTTTTTAACATAAAATTTGGCACAAATTAAAAAAATAATTATGGAGAAGTTAGAACAGATATCTATAATAGATCAAAGAAGAAGTCAAACATCATGAGATACAAGGGGCAATAATACTGAAACAAATGTATTGCACACAATTTGTTAGATATCATTCATGCACTGGTATTTACAACATCTATACCATTTCATCCAACATGTTCTACTAATATCAGTAGTAGGAATGTAGGCTGAATCTGAATAAGATAAGCTGATGGAGTAATGATTTAAGTCTTTAAAAATTTCCTTTTCATTGGATACCTAATTCATGAAAAAATACCATATTTTTAGACTTAAAATGTTAATTGGAGTAATTGTGCTGGGTTCTCTAAGAGGAATTGATGCATGAAAAATGATGGCATATAATGATGCATTTATTTCCTTTATATAAGCATGAGCATCTATATGTTTTATAAAATACATTCTAAGACAAAAAGTTACAATACCTTTAACTCTAATTCAATACATGGAAATCTTCAGAATTTATTTATGGGGAAAACATAATCTTATGTATCTGGTGCAAAATAATGAGCATGCAGACAAGTGTTGAAACAAGAGTCACACAAGCCATTAGCAAACAGCTATGACCTCTGTAAGCTGCACGCCATGTGTATAAGTCGATGTTTAGTATAATAAATTAATGAGGATGAAAATGACAAAGAGAAATGCTAAAAAAGTAAATTACCATTGAATACGATTCAACTTTTTTTGTACTCTAAATTTTATCAAAAATAAGTTATCTAAAAAAACAACTAGATTTTAAGGCATTGTCAAAGGATATATGAGGTAGAGTAAAACCTGGGAATGAGAGAGTGGATCAAAACACCTAATGATAAAAAATGTGGAGAGGACTGGAATCACACGCCAGAACCCTATATGGGATAGGGTGCTAAAGGAAGATGGAATATATAAATGTACAATAAAAATATTATTACTCCACTAAAAAAACATGCTTAGAAATAAAAGAATTAAAGGTTCCCTTAAATACGTAAGGGCTAATCGGAGCAGATGAAGTTTATAATTCATCAGTTTCAGCAGCCTTGGCATATTAACACAAGAACAACGGATTATTTGAACTACCTTTGACGACTGAAGCGGTCATTTTGACTGCGGCGGTAAGCATTAATAGATTATGTCCTATAATAATTATTTTTATTATGTGTAACAACCAAAGAAACAATATCTATAAAATTATGAACAATATTTAAAAAAAATATACATAAGTAATCATATTCTGTTCATTAGTCATCTTGTGTTTTGTTACGACAAAACGAGCATTAATGGCGTGTGCTACTCCTTGCTCATCTTTTTCACAGGAATGCCTGATGGAATTTTTTTTGTTGGGCGATCTCAATTTGTGAAGAAGTTTCAAAATATAAGACCCACTAGAAATGTAAGAGTTGTGTAGTCAAAATAATATAAATGCGTTTATAGTCGCAAAGTCCAGAACATTGTAGAAGATGTAGACAGGCTATCTTCGTGATGCTGATCTCGTTGTTTACAGGCTGATCCTATTTGGTTCAGAACGTCTGCTCCACACTTAGAAAAATTATAATATTACAGTTTCTGGAAGTTTTTTTTTGTTTCACCAATTTCAACATGTTTGTGCAAGGTACTCAATATGCAGACATTCTTTTTTGGCTTGCAAAGGTAAATTGTGAGGGTTATTTTTACCATAGACGAGCACTTTTGAAGAAGAACGTTCTGGAGTTGTGTCTTTACAAATTGATGGCAACTCTTTTTGATTCTGCCTTAAAGTACTAACGATGGGTGTGTTTTTGGCAATAAGATGATGTCAGCCAACAGTGTCACTAGATATTAATAGGTATGGTGGTCATTATGACCGCTATGTCGGTCATTATGACCGCTTCAGTCGTTCTAGACATAACTTGTTTTTTGTTTTCAATCATAATAAAACCAACAATAATAATCTTCTATAATTTTAACAATGTTATAAAGATATGAAAAGTCATAAAATTTCAATAGTCTGGGGTTAGCTTTTTAGAAGTAATTAACCCCTAAAGCGCCAACTAATATTAACAAAAATGCATCTAAAATGGGTCATAAAATTGCCCCGTATAAGCATTGACTACCCCCACCTAATATTTTTATAAATTTAAGCAGCAATATAATAGTTATCATATTTATGTTTGGTATGATTGTACAGCTAAATGATAACTGTTTACATTACTATTATTATTTAAGCGTTTTGAATTTTTATTTTATTTTTACTATAATTATTTGTGGGTATTAAAATGTGCCACTTCTGGGCCCCCCGTAAAAAAAATTTTCAATGACGGTAAAATTAATGAAAAAATATAAAAGACGAATGTTCACTTGTTATTATCTATTTAAAAAACGATCAAATTAAATATACAAACTTTCCCGAAAAGAATCCATCAAAAATGAATTAAATCATTTATATCCAATAAAAGCTATGTCGGCCTATTAAAAAAATCCCATTAAAATCACTACCACTCATTCTAAAAAAATTAAAAAATTAAAATCTATCCGACAAAATGGCGAATCAATGAAATAACTACCGGCCAGAATGGATAAGCTTACCGGATGTAAACATTCCTTCGGCAAATTAACGACGATAAACGAAAAATTTCGACCGAAAACACTCGAAGCCACGATCATGGCTTGTGGCACTGAAGGAACTGATTTTGTAAAGCCACGATCGTGGCTTGTGGCGCTTTAGGGGTTAACAAAATAATTTATACAAGTACTTACACACTGGATCATTAGGCTTAAACGTATACTAGTAGGTATACATCACATCATTAGACCTATAATTAAAGCATTTTAAGCCAGACTAGCCTACTATGGCTCTAAATGATTCATATAGTAAAGTGAAGTAAGTATAGTTCCCATGAGGGGCCATCTTTATAGATTAAATAATTCTGTTGCCACAGTATAATAAGGAGTTAAGTGGCTAGCACAAGATGCAAATGCTTTATTTATTTATACATATTTATGTAACAAGCCTAACTCAAGATGTGGGTTAGGCTTGTCTGGATTGAAATAATACATATTAGGCCTATACATATTCCTATTCCTTCTGAAATATACTTCAACGTTTTAATCAGTATAAAGCAATTCACTCTACTTTCTATTCATAGACGAAGTGCCCAAAATTTTAGGTTCAGAACAATTAGCATGCTTATCAAATAGTCAACCTTAAAAAAACAACTTACCTTGGTCTTCGCAGATGGGTAAAGTTAGAATATCTTGGCATAAATTCTACAACTGGACTTGATGCTGTAACAATCCAACGGTTGGACTGTCCACAGTCAAAGTATGGCCTAGTAACTCTTACAGGCAACATGCTATCAGGATCTTCACTACCAGGTTGCTGAGGGCCAAAAAACTTAAACTCATCAAAGTCAGAAGTTTTGAACTTGCCAGTGGTGTTGGAATACTTTATACCAACAGAATATGTAAATTTCCTGGTGGAATCTGTATCAGCTTTTAAGTCAGGTAGCCAAAAGTCAACCCAAGGATTACCCTTGTATCTCTTATCTGTGTAATTACGAGCATTCCCTGCTGCAAGATCCCAGATGTCTATTGTGGTATTGGTGGGCTCCCTTAAGTAGTTTGTTGGTTCATTGTAATCATCCTCCCTCCATGCCTTGGGCCCAAACAAGGGTAATGTCCTGTTGAAGTCCATAGTTGTGTACCTGTGATGTAATAACAAACAGACCAAAAAAATTATGGCTGAAAATTTAAGTGAACTTTCTCATTGTATGCTGCATTACGAACATTTCGAGTTATGAGCTGAAATGAATTAAGTTTGTAACCTGAAGTACCACTTTACTGGAGATGATGTGCTGATTTATGTGCTGTAATATGCCAGTATATCAGTATATGCTGCCTATAAGAAAATTGATTTTCAAATACAACTCTCACTAAGCTTATATATGGGGCCTACACTTGTGAGTTGTTTTTTAATTTTATTTTATTGATATGTTAACATTTATAGTTATTTATGGTTTTTATGTTGAAATATTTCCCCCAAAACTGCATTATTTTTTAATTTCAAAGTTACAAAGGTAAAAATTGGAGGTAGGGCTATATTTGTAAATTTATTGGGAATAATTTTACATTATGGCATAAAGCTTATCAAAAACCTTTTTAAAATATTCATATTTTTAAGTGATTTTTTTTCTAACCGTATTCTTCACTCAAAACTTCTGTTTATTTATTTTTTATTTATTTTAATGTTTACGTGTGAAAAAATTTGTAATCGATTTTTGAGGCACTTTTTTTTTAGTGCTAGATTTTCTTGAAATTTTGCATGCATGTTAAGTTCCCATGACAATGCATGTTTGAATAATTAATTTTGCAATTAATCAATTGTTTTTTTTATTTTTAACAAATATGAGTCTAAAATATTTCTCATTATATAATCAATGGGTAATAAGTGGGCTACTTCCCTTGCATTAATAATACTACAAATATGCATTTCCAGCTGAGATATTCTCAAATCATTTGCTGGAAATTAGGAACAGAAAGGTGCCTGTTGATTTGACATCAGGGCAAATTTCATTGCCCCATAACTTCTACTATTTAAACATGATAAAATTAAAATTTATTGCAAAATTACAAAAAAATATATATTCTAGATAACAGTTAGTTTTAAAAACTATTGTGACTTGATCATTCTCCATATAAATTTTAAACAGGGATGAGGAGTGAGTGTTGCCAGTCATAACTTTTAAAGAAAAATTTATTGATGTTTTTATGCTATATACAAAGCACGAACAAACATAGATTTATATATTTGTATAAATTATAAGACTAACAACATATGCGGTATATATAAAAATGAAAGTTATATGTATTTAAACGTGTAGTCATTTTATTATGAATGATTATGGTAACTATATTTAATAAACACAGTTCCATTATATAGCATTTTCTATAAATATGACTATAACCGGCAACACTCACGCCTCGTCCCTGATTTCAACATTTTTTAAATATCAAAGTCCAAGATAGAAAAAAATATAATGTAGTTTAATAGATATTTCAATTCAGAACTCAATGAGAAAACATGAACTTTTTGTTAAGTATAAAAAGATAGCTTTTATAAATAAGCAATTTTCGTGCTTTTAACATTGTTTTTGTCTTGATTTCTTATATTCAGAGGGTTTCTAATCATTTGGTGTAAAAAGAATGCTATTACTACTGGGACAAGGGAAATGCTCTCTCCTTAAGTTAAAACTCATTGATATATTAGGCTAAAAATCTTTTTAATCCTTTTTGCATAAAGTATGTTAAAGTAAAATAATGTATGTACCAGTTGGGGTAAGAACAATTATTATCAAAAAACAGCCCAGATCCGTTGACAAATCCAGTACCAGCTGAAATATCTGCTGCAGCTGACATGTAGATGTACATAAGACCCGGCTGAGTGGCAAAGTCCCAAGTGTTGTTGAGTCTTTGATAGATCAGAGAAAAAAAGAAAGCTCTGTTCAAAGCCATATTGTGGACATGCAGGAGAACAGTTCTGTTTAGGATATAGAAATAAACATTTCATTAAGATAAATCATAAGGCTCTGATACAATGATAACACTAACTAATACTACTAATAGCATATCTTGTGTCTTAGTAAATATAATTGTTGTGTGTTAGAAGGACTGAACTTTTTGTGAAAGTCCAAGTTTGATCTGGAAGTAGGAAATTGATCTTGTTAAGACTAAGTTAGTGCCATAAAACCTTTACATGGCATATATAATATTATATAACTCTAGTGTAAATAGTTTGTTACAGTTAGTTAAATTATCTAAGTCTAGTTGGAAAATTAAAACAGTGTAATTAATAAAAAAAAATCATGACCTGTTGGAATAAGTTTTGGAACTCAGAAGTCTGTTGTATGTTGGTGGAGATGAAATTGCATCAGTAGGCAACATGAGTTGATCCTTGGATTTGGAACGGCAATTCTGAGCGGAAACGTTGGAAAACATGTCATTTATAATGTCCCACTTATCACGGTACATCCATTCGTAAGGAGTCGGACTAACCAAAAACACAAAATACACGCTAAAAAATATACACAAAAACAACAGTTTTTTATCAGCCATGGTCACGGCTCACGTTGTTGGTCAGAGAACACTTAACTCTTTAAAATTAGGTGTTGATGATTTCACCCAACATCCCTGAACTTTAAATGAATAGTAAAAGGTTTCTATAAAGTTTAATAAAACTTTCAGAATAAGTTTATATGAGAAATACAACACTTCCGCATCAGGTTCCTCATCAATATGGCGGTGACTCTTATTTTTTTTTTCAAACGACGGAAGCGGTGACACAGGTATGGAAAAAATACAGGTGTGTGACAATGACCTAGATTTGTCTAGTGTACGCATATATATAAATGAGTGTATGTTTCTGTTAAGAGTTACATTGTAAAATCACATTTTCAGTTGAAAAAGGGAGGAATAGTCATTACAATATAATATTTAAAGTTTCTTTTTAAACATGTAAAAAATATTGTTATGGGGTTAACCTTAGGATTTATAGCCGAAGGCGAAATGTGCTGCTGACACATTTCCAAAAACGGTGATCAGGTAATTTCTTTGCCTAACCATCACCACCATTATAAATGAGTAACAGTTAAATAATACGCACATTGCTCACACTGGCAACATAATTTGGAAAGATTTTTTTTTTTACCAGCCGCTAAAATTGTGACCCCGCTGGCAGTATGAGCTCGAGGCGGTCGGTCTAATTTATTTACGTCATATAATGGTCATCTCTAAGAAGGTGCTCATATCCGCTGCCCACAGATTAGTGCCACGGCCATCTAAACTGAATGTGTCAAGGGGACCGTACCCTGGCCATCTAGTAGAAAATACATCATTTAGTTAATTATGTTTTTATCTTTATGGTTAAAGATATTATAAACTTTGTGGTCCGAAACAAATTTTAAAAAATCTCACACATTAATAAGTAATTTTATAGCACATTACTCGACAGGGCCTCTAAGGGCTTATTTTCATATGAAGTCAGATTGATGTAGGTCTGAGGAAGGGGTGATGGTACACTAGGTAAATTGCCATTTGTCCACGATTCTCACATACAATAATAGACAAACAGTGTACATGGTGGTGTAAATAGAGGGGGGGGGGTTGTCCACCCTGGGTAGCAGTGAGCCTTTTTGTCAGATGAACAGTGCGGTGCCATAAGAGTCCACCCACGGAGACAATTACACTCGTTAACAGGGCCGGATTTAGACTTGATAAGGCCCTAAGCTACAGGCTATGAGATATGGGGCCCTGTATAAATCCAGATATTATATATCAGTGCCAAATACTTAAGTATATATGACAATTGCTCACTCAGACAATTATTTTGGGGCCCCACATTTTGCATAAATATTTACACGGGCTACTATCGAAGCACAGAGATTCTTCGGCTAATTTAAGTCGCTTTAAATGTGAGATCTTACCTCTTTTACAGGTATAGGGTCTCCTAGCTGACTATTGATAGTTTCGTATTTGTCGTAGAAGCTCGAAACGATGACTTGCCCTGAACACATAATCGTATAAAGTCGAAATTGATATCTTTATTGAATCTTACAACACTTTAGAGTACTGGGGAAAGTTATGGATCTTCAGTAACCATTGAGGTAGTTGATTGTGACAGTCTTATTGTATCTTCAGTGACTATAGATGTTACTGGTTGGATATAGGGTAGGTCTTGTTGCATCTTCAGGGAATACATAGTTTGCTGGTTGATTAGGTCTTGTTGCATCTTCAGGGAATGCATAGTTTGCTGGTTGGGTAGGTCTTGTTGCATCTTCGGGGAATACATAGTTTGCTGGTTGGGTAGGTCTTGTTGTATCTTCAGTGACTACAGAAGTTTATGGTTTGGTAGGTCTTTTTGGATCTTCTGTATCTACTGAAACCATCGGATTCAAACACGTTAACTGCAACTAACAGATGGGATTTAACACGTCGCCACCTGAGAGTATCATCACAAGTCAGTTAACATAACCAAATCAACTAGTCTGTTGGTCAACATTTTTGCCTCTCCGTCTGACCCTTATCTGGATTCAGAATCGAATATGCTTTAGAAAGTTTGACTTATCATCTTATGAAAGACGCTCTGTTATCACAGTAAAGAGAGGTAGGCCTACACTGCAACCACATCTATGATAAATTAGTGAATAATTTAAAACAGCAATGAACAATTATTTCAGGAGTATTGAGGCAAGTACAAGATTTAATTTACCATGTACAAAAACATTAACTTGAAGTATATCCTTCGTGTCAAGGGAGACAAACTTATCTTATGCTTGACAGCAGGGGAAACCACGTATACGTCTCCGGTACTCAAACACGTGATCTGCCTTGAGTACATTTTTGGAGTACTCATACACGTTGTAGGACCTTGGGTTCTTTTATCCACACATTGGGTATTTTTTTTACTCTTATTTACTATTGAAAAAGAAAAGGTTTGTATTTATAATTGTAACCTGGGTACCTGTACATGGATGGTCAGTACTTGTACCCTAGGTACCTGTACATGGATGACCAGTACATGATATTTATTTTCAAAAGGATTTGTAATCTCAAAGCCTATAAACTAGCAACAAGAAAAAACAATAAGGATATCCGAAATGAAAAATATAGTGTCCGACATTATGAGAATATTACCTTGCCGTCATGTCAAGATCAAAACAGATCCACAAAGCATGCTGTTAAAGGACGATTAAAGCCACCATGTCCGTTATCACTTAGCCATATGGAATCTAAAGGAATAATCATTTGAAAAACAGATATTAGCTGTACAGTGGTTATTGTGGAAAGGCAAAACAGCCGACCTCCTTGCCCCCCCCCCCCTCCACAGAATACCAAAGGTAATTTTCCCCCATACCAGATTTCAGATTCGCCTTGGAAGGGGGGGTGAGGGTCAGGTTTGACGGGCCTTCCGCATCAATTGGCGATTTTTGGAGAGTTTTCAAACGTAAATAGAGAAGGAAAAAAAAGAAGGCATTAAATTTGAAAATAAATGTTTGAAATTGCTTGTCAATTTTACTTAAAATTACTATTCTTTAATATATTTTTGTTTGTGTTTCCACACCAGTGTTATTGGCGGCGTATGATGCGTGTCTGCCATGCCCACAGAATGGCGGGGTGAATGTTCCTGCCACATCTGACAGTATGGCGAAATAAAAGTAATTTAGCACTTGCTCATACTAACTGGACCAGCTGGTTGTGTATATTACTGATCGGTCAGAATGGCAAGGCATGTATTTTTCCTGCCACCTCAGATAGATGGAGAAGGGTGTAATGTGCCTACTCTAAAAGTTGGAAACGCAATTTGCTTGTAAACTATAAATGCTAGACTCCCCCCCCCCCCCCCACCAATTTTCTTTTTTTTTTGCACCGCGACCGCGACTTCTAGCATGACAGATTGTTGTGTGTCTGCCACACCAGCTTTGTTGTCGGCCCGGATGCGTGTCTACCATGCCTACAGAAGTACAGAGCTGCGGAGGTGTGCGTGCCCGCTACATCCACTGGAACGGCAGAATAAAAGGGATTTAGCACTTTCCAAAATTAGCCAGACCAGCAGGTGTGTGTACTACTAATTGACTTGAGGTTGAATGGCACGACAAGAGATTTTCCTACCACCACTGACGGATTATCTTCATTGACCATAGTATTGACAGTAACATCACCACATTATTGACAGTAACATCACCATAGTATTGACAGTAACATCACCACAGTATTGACAGTTACATCACCATAGTATTGACAGTAACATCACCACAGTATTGACAGTAACGTCACCACAGTATTGACAGTAACATCACCATAGTATTGACAGTAACATCACCACAGTATTGACAGTAACATCACCACAGTATTGACAGTAACATCACCACAGTATTGACAGTAACATCACCACAGTATTGACAGTAACATCACCACAGTATTGACAGTAACATCACCACAGTATTGACAGTAACATCACCACAGTGTTGACAGTAACATCACCACAGTGTTGACAGTAACATCACCATAGTATTGACAGTAACATCACCGTGGTGTTTAAAGATTTTTTTTCAAGGCCAAGAGACTCCCAAATGAACCCCCCCCCCCACACATATTTCATAATATGTCTTGAACCAGGTAATACAATTTATACAATCCCAACTATTTAATTGGAGGAATCACTTAGATACATAATATATGAATGCATTGTTTGTTTTTTTTAATAATTAATTAACATTTTTTTGCAACACAAGCTTCACTGTCCGCCATGTCTACAGAGCGGGTGGGTGAGTGTTCGGCAGGTTTGTTAGTATCGAAGTATCGGTATCGGCCAATACAGTATCGGCGATACTTTTTTAGTATTGGTTGCTGAATTGCCGATCCTTTTTGTAACAAGTATTGATTTGTGTATCGCCGATACATTTTAAACGAAAAATTTTCGATACTCGATACCAATACTTTTTTGTTTACACTATTAGCTATTTGCAGAAAAACAATAGCGATTTTAATGCCTTGTTTTAAGAGTAATCTAGGCTACATACATTAAATCACTACTAGTCATCATAGCCAACATCCCCCACCAATACTAACACCACCCACCTCCCCACCAATACAACCACGGTCGGCGAGTTGAAGGAAAAAATAAATTTTCTTTTGAAGTTCTTGCTTTGCGCGCCTATGTCTATAAATGTTATTCTTATACTCTTTCATTCATTTACTTTCTTTCTATCAACTATTTGTTCAATGTTTCAATAAACGACAGAAAAGAAAACTTTATTTCTTTTTTATCGATCTATCAGTAATTTATTTATATTTATATATTGTTTTTATTTATTAATTCATTATTTTAGTGTTTACTACATTTCATTAAAAATAATTAATTGAATGGTATTAAATTCTAAAACTGCATGATGTAATTAAAATTGAAAACTGTGTAATAAAACAATATCATTTAATTAACACGTATTATATTATTAAATTATATGCTGAGTTCAACAAACACTAAAATTATGGGTGGTTAATAACAATTAATTGAATATAAATACATGAAAATTAACCAATTAATAAAAAAAATATCTTGAAAAATGAAACTCTTTGATGCAACCGCATGGCAATTTTCAAACGTTCAAAGTAAAATTATTTTATTGATCGGTCGGCTTTCATTTTTCATTGTTTCATCTTCTGTTGTTCTTTCATGTGTCAACATTATACATTCTTTCTTTTAATTATATTTGGTTATAGTAACAGTTGTTACAGAGTTGCAGAAAAAAAATCAGTAAATAACACAATTCTATAACCAGATCAGACAAGATTTTAAAAAAAGGAAAAAAAAAAACCCGTACACAGAAATTGTCACGTCTACATAACATTACATCCGCGATATGACCTTGAAACAATAGGATTGGCATTTCTTAATTCTAATGTTTGACCTTGAATGAAACAATTAGTGAACATCTGTGTGCATTTTTTTTTGGGATGGGAAGTTGGGGGCGGGGGGGGGGGGGTAAACAAGACTTACCTGTCGGTGAAGTGTTACAAAATATGAAAGAGAAGGGGTGAACATGGGTTGACATACGTTACGTCATTATATTAGGAACTTAGAGCACGAGAATAACACATGTTGGGCATTTTTGTTGATTAAAAAGAAAATATCGGTATCGGACTATCGGTAAAAAGGCATATTGGTCGCTCCCTAGTTGTTTATTTTTATCGCATTTAAAACATTGAAGTACGCACTAGTCGTTGCACTCAGTCATCTGTAAGTAGTCATGGCAGAAGAGACAATTAATGCCCGGTTAAGGTGCCAAACGCAGACGCTCATCAGACACCATAAAAGGTGTTGGTTGATTTAGACAGCAGGACGGTGGCCATGGAAGTCGGAATCCGCTAAGGAGTGTGTAACAACTCACCTGCCGAATCAACCAGCCCTGAAAATGGATGGCGCTAGAGCGTCGGACAACCTCCCTGTGCGCAACGCCAATGGTGAACTTTACTTGCCAATGGTCTTAGTGCATGCGGGCTGGAGACGCCAGTGCCTTAATGTCTTGGCTGGGATGTGTTGCTTTCGGCAACTTTCCCCAGGTGGAACCTTAGTGTCAGGCCTCCCCGTGCATGTCGCCAATGGTGAACTTAACTTGCCATCGGTCTTAGTGCATGAGGGCTGGAGACGTTAAGTCCAGTGTGTCTTGGCTGGGATGTGTTGATCTCGACAACTTTCCCCAGGTGGCCCTTAAACCCCAGAACCTCCTAGCGGTCCGGGCGGACAACGGTAGCCTTGCTCTGGGCTAACGGCTAATCTGGGAACACGAAAGTGCACAACTGCGAAATGCGTACCACGACTGTGAGTGGCCGGCACCCCCGGCCTCCCAGTACAGGAACGCGAGGACTCTTGAGATGCAGCTTCGTGACCCTCTGCTTTTGGAGGGCACTGAGCCGCTTCGGACCATAACATGGCACTATTAGTGATGGATATGTAAAAACGAGGACCGTACGGCGCGGAACCCTCGACTACTAGTCTCGAAAAACCCAAACCCTAGGAACGAGTAAGGGCTTGCAAAACGAAATTTGGCGGCATCGTCTCTGACGTGGGTCAATCGCATCGGACCTTTACAGTACGCGTGGCGCTAGCGTGTCGCTGTTCGTCTGGAGGATTCCTGAGACCCACACCCGGCCGGTGCTATGGGGGCTGAGGTCACCCCTAGGTGCTGGCCGGCCTCATGTCTGGCAGAAGACAATAAAGACTGTCAAACTTGATCGATAACTGGTGATCCAAATAGAAAGTAACATTGGGCTTCCTTGCTCTGGGAAGCTCCCAGCTCTGGGAACAATGTGAAATCCATAAGTGTCTCTTAGGTAATGCCGCTACCTACGCCACCAGCCCACCCCGCTCTGGAGGGCACCTGAACGCTCTTAGCTGAATGGTGGTGGGACGCCCGCTTGGGAACTGCTAAACGCTCCCCCGCTGCAGGATGAGCGCGGGAAGTGAACCCTGGTGTACTCGATACTGTGACCGAACGCTGGTATTGCACGGAGCCAGCCCCTCGATGGCAGATCGGGGTTTCGAGGAAAAAGGTACGCCAACCCACTCTCATTCCGAGAGATCAGACATGTCCGGCGGTAGGCACGCCCCGGCACTGGTTTAGCCTGGGTCGAGGCAAGGGAGGCAACTGAGCTGCTCTGCTTACTTGTCAGACCACCCAACCCGCCCCTCCCTGGGGCACTCGAAAAGCAAATGGATAGGGACAAGAAAAGAAATAAAGCGGGTCTGGGCAGCACCCAAACATGCCTCGATGGATGGTTAGGGGGCGGTAGGGCCGCCATCGTAAAAAGCTCGACTACTTGCCCCGGTGCCAAGATTACAGTTGAAAGGTCTGGCATCGTAAAAAAGGCTACTTTCGACCCAGCCCAAGAACCACTAAGGCGGATCGAAGGCACTGAGTGTCCACCGCCTGGATTACCGGAAAAGCGAACAGATGGGAGTCGCGCCCCATCGCAGGTGAAGGCCAAGCTAGGTCAGGCAAGGCCCCTGAGAAAGGTTGATTGCTCTGTCAACCCGACTCAGGCACGAGTGACCGCTGAACGGCGCTACGAGGGAATTCGCACACCCTCACAAGAGGCTGAGGCAGGTCGAGCCCAGTCCCTGACTAGTGCTGATTGCTCTGTCGGCACGAAATCAGAACGTACGACCAGGCGGAGACGAGGGGGAGGCAGACCCCCAAAAGTGGCTGTGGCAGGTCGAGCCCAGTCCTCGGGTAACGCTGGCAGCTCTTCCAGCGGAAAACCGATGGTGACGACCAGCAGGGTACCGAGAACGGGGCTGGAAAGGTGGCTGGCTCCGCCGCTGGTACCTGGCTTGGGAATGAGATGCAGGGCGGAAGGTTGTCGGCCTCTACCCCTGGGGAACCCTGCCAAGGGTGAACCAGTCACTGTGCGTACCCCGAGGTACATCCCGACAGCACGGAAATCGACTCTGGCAGGGTGACAGAGAGGGGAGACAGCCATACCCCTTCGATGGTGCCTTGCGCGACGAAAGAGACTGGGAACTGTCAAGCCCAGCCCTCGACGATAAACGCTGATTGCTCTGTCAGCGGGAAGTCGAAAGTCATGGACCGCAGGTCACTGTTACCGGGTGCAGCCGAAAGCTCCCCGCCTGAGGTGGCCGGCACCAAGACTGACATAGGCAGGGCACTGCCAACGGGTGTAGCCGAAAGCTCCCCGCCTATGGTGCCCGGCGTGACAAAAGAGACTGGGAACTGTCAAGCCCAGCCCTCGGTGATAAACGCTGATTGCTCTGTCAGCGGGAAGCCGAAAGTTGAGGAGAGCAGGTCACTGTTTCCGGGTGTAGCCGAAAGCTCCCCGCCTGAGGTGGCCGGCACCACAACTGACAAGCGAAGACTTGGAAAACGCTCTGGTAAGGCTCAATTCAGGATTGTCCATCTGAATGTCCGGGGTCTCATCCCCAAGAGCCTAGAAGTCGCAAAACTTTTGAACGAGAATGACGTGGATGTTGCAATGTTACAAGAGTGCATCCTTGGACTTAGGACAGTCCACTTCACTGGCTATTCGTGCTTCCGTTGTGGGTGCAAGAACTGCAGGGGATTGGTGACCCTGGTCAGAAATACGCTAAACGCTCAGCCGAGCAGCGCCCACGGCTCACGCGGAAAAACGGATACGCTTGCGGTGGATGTTTATAAGGATGGGAGGAAGTACCATTGTGTAAACGTGTACAATCCCCCCAAGACGGAGCTCAGTCTAATAACAGCTGAGGGTACTCTGCTTGGCACCTTCGTATGTGGTGATTTCAACGCCATGTCTCCGGCATGGGGCTATGAACGCACTGATGCGGCTGGCCAGAGGATTGAGGAGATTTGTAATATTACAAGTCTAGTTAGGTTGCAGGACCATGAGTCTGTACCCACCTTGCTGCACGGTGCGAGTGGGAGCGAAACGAGACCTGACTTAACACTCGTCTCGGCTGACCTGGCCTGTAACACCTCTTTCCGCGTGCTAGATTGCGTCGGTAGTGACCATAAACCCGTTCTCGTCTCAGTGGATATTCCTCCACCTGAGAGAAACCCAGGAGCTAAGCGCAGGTGCTGGGTTTATTCAAAAGCAAATTGGGACGCCTTCAGGGCAGCAGCTGACGCTGCCTTGGAGAGGGTAGATACCGAGTGTGGAACAGTCGACGTTGTATACAAGGAGATCACTGAAGCGATCTTAGGTGCCGCACGTAGGACGATCCCAAAGAGCCTCCCGAAACGTAAGTTCAGACCATTTTGGACTACAGCCCTTGCAAGGTTAGTTCGGCAAAGACAAGCCGCTCGAAAGAAAGCTTGTCGATTGAAAACGGCTGAGGCGCGCCGTGAGTACAATAAACTAACTGAGCAAGTAAAAAGGGCGTCTGCTGAGGCCAAAAAGCAGAAATGGACTGATACTTGCGAGAAGTTGGACCTAAGGGAGAGCCAAAAGACATGGAAATTGCTGAAAGACTTGACCCAGTCTGGGGCAATTAGAACTGGTGCCCCGATGCAAACGGACTCAGGTCTGACGGCTAGCGATAGCAAGAAGGCCGAAGTGCTTAACAAGCACTTTGCAGAGGTCAGTAAGTCGAGTAAGAAGAGTACATTGTCCAAGGCACTGGATAAAGTCCGACGGGTCAAAGAGAAGGCTGAGTTTGGCACGGAAAATCGAGACACGTTCAGAGCCCCATTCTCTGTCAATGAATTGGCATACGCAGTCAGGAAGTGTCGCATGAGAAAGGCCCCAGGTAGTGACTTGATCAGTAATGAGATGATCACACACCTCGGGGCAGCGGGGCAAGCAAAGCTTCTCCAGTTTGTCAACCGCACGTGGCTGACAGGAGAACTCCCTCAGAGGTGGAGGGAGGCTGTCATAGTGCCGGTACTTAAAAAAGGGAAAAAGACTGACCATGCTGAAAGCTACCGTCCTATTTCCCTCACTTCGTGTGTTGGGAAAGTAGCTGAACGCATGGTCAACCGAAGGTTGATGTGGTTCTTAGAGGAAAAAGGGCTCATTACCCCAAAGCAAGGAGGCTTTCGGCGGGGTAAGAGTGCGATGGACATGGTCACGCTCCTCGTCCAAGAGATAGCCGACGGCTTTCAGAGAGCTGAGTCAACGGCGGTAGTTTTCCTAGATCTCAAGCAGGCTTACGATCGAGTCTGGCGTCCAGGACTATTGTTGAAGCTACAGCGGTTGGGTGTCACCGCTGAGATGTACATTTGGTTACGCAGTTTCCTCAGTAATCGTACTATCACGACACGCGTTGGGAGCAGCGTGTCGAGGAAACGGACCCTCGAACAGGGTCTCCCACAGGGTTCCGCCCTCAGTTGTACATTGTTCCTAGCTTTCATCAATGACCTGCCTGAGTTTCTGGGATGTAAAAGCCTACTGTATGCCGACGATTTAGCGATCTGGAAGACCGGAAAGAGTGCCTCAGTCCTTGAGAGAGCACTCCAGAAGGACCTGACTACGTTCGGCTGTTATACTAGGATGTGGGGGCTAGAGATTAACGTCTCGAAGACTGTCTACTCGCTGTTTACCATGGGCACGAGTATCCTCAAGGAGCCATTTAGACTGGAGGTAGAGGGTGAGGTTCTTGCTCTGGAACCTAAGCCCAAGTACCTGGGAGTAACACTTGACAGAAAGCTTACTCTCTGCACACATCTGTCGGAGGTTGCCCGCTGCGCCTCTGACAGACTGAATATTGTCAAGAAGTTGGCGAGCACGTCCTGGGGGGCTCGAGCAGATGTCCTGAGGTCGCTGTACATGGGTGCAGTAAGGTCTCAGATAGATTATAGCCAGGTTGTGCAGGTCTATGGGTCTAAGTCCTCTTTAGAGGCCCTGGATGTTGTACAGAACCAGGCTCTCCGGCTGATCACAGGCACTTTTCGAACGGCACCCACAGCAGCGGTGGAAATCATGGCAAATGTGCCACCTCTGGGTATCCGTAGAGAGCAGGCCGTCTTGACCGCGTATGAGCGTTTCAAGCGGCAGGAGGAGACCTCTGTCCTAAGGGAGATGGTCGATGGCTGGGTGGAAAGAAAGCGGCTCTCGATGCAGTCTTTTATGCACCACGCAGTGATACTTGCCTCCGAGATTAGGCTGCCGACTGACCGCCTAATGCTAGAGACTGTCTCAAGGCTCCCGCCTGGCGAGGCTCTCTATATGCCTGAGGTACGCACGACCCTGGTCGAAACCAATGCTGGGACCGCAAAGGATCGCCGAACCATCACGGATGTGGCTATGGAGATGATTGGAAACTATTCGGGGAACGCTATACTGGCCTATACTGATGCTTCTGTATCCAGTAGAGACGGTCGGACAAGCCTCGTTTGGGGTCCACATCACTCTCCCACAAACTGGCTTTGTGAAAGACCATGCTGGCCTATGTGGGTCACTCTGTGCTTACGAGGCAGAGATGACAGCCATTACTGAGGCAGTGGACCACATAGGGGAGCTAATCGGTGAGGGTACTTTGCCTGCTCTGGACATTGTCATTCTCACTGACGCGCTCTCTGTTCTCCAAGCTGTAAAAGGGACAGGAGAATGGCCGCTTCTGCTGGAAGCCATTCTGATGGCAATACAGGGTCTTGTGTCCCAACATCACGTGCATGTGACCCTTCAATGGGTTCCCGGGCATGCGGACGTGCCCGGAAATGAAAGGGCAGACGGCATTGCCAAGGCAATAGTCCAGTCGACAGATTCCCAAGTGCTGCCCGTGAGTGCAAGAAAGAGCTCATTTGAGGCAGCACGTTCCATGATCTGCCTCTTTGGACAATCGAAGTGGTTCTCGGGCTGGGCTCATGGGGTGAACGGACTTAAGATCCGGCAAGTCCTAGAGCGGCCGTCCAAAACTGACCCGTGGTGGAAGCTCAGGCGTGTTGAGCAGGCGCTAATTGCCCAGTTCCGAACTGGGCACTGTCCTATTGGCGCGTACTTTGGGAGGTTGAGGCCCAATGTCGACACCCTTTGCAGACACTGCAGGGAAGTGGAGGAAACCGTAGATCATTTGCTATTCGAGTGCCCCGGACTGGCGGACCACAGGGTGGACCAGTCCGGAAGCCTGCTGGCCATCGGGCTCTATGGCAGTCTCCAGATGTTGAGAGACACAGCAGGTCTGATCTCACGGGCTCTAAGAGACTAAGTCTCAGCCCGCAGATAAAACTGAGAGAGTTCAAAATATTCCTACCGATTTTTTCAAATACCTGGGACCAGCTGAAAAAAGGGGCAATTCACTGTATAAATGCTTACACTGCCCGCCCGGAATGACTAACAAGTCTTTATCGTGCCATAACCAGTCAAGACAAAATTTGAAGAAGCATATAGAGGTAAATTTTAAATAAATGAATAATATAAATAAGGTTTTAAAACCTAAAACAACTAGAACGCTAGAATTTATAAAAGCTACGTTAGCTTAATATATTTCTCATTATTTATTACTTGTAGGTCAATAGAACTATTTGAATAACTTTAATATGTTATTTATGGATAAGTTGTGACACTGCACAAATACAGTACTTGGATTATTATTATTGTTTCACAGAGACGTCATGGAGCATTACTTACTAAGTTTGAGATGGCTTGTAATATAATTCATGAAAAATTGATACGAAAGAAGAGACACTCAACTGAAATTAATAGTGGAAGTAACAATAGCAATGACGATGACACTGGTGGTAGTTCTCATTGCAATGGACCAGCATTGAAACAAGCCAAGATTACATTTTGCCAGCCCGTCACTCAGCATTTATTAGATGAATGGGTTATGGATTATCTAATTGATTCAGTCTTGCCTTTCCATCATATCGACACCGCTAGTTTCACACGTTAATTAATAGACTTACCAGGCAACAAATGATGCCTCGCTGTCGACAAACATTGACAAAACAACTGGAACATATTTGAACTTCGTAGGCAGCAGCTGAAAGATAAGTTGGCTTTAATTAATACTGTCTGTTACAACTGCCGATAGCTGGACGTCCAGACGAAGAAGTTTTATTGGTGTTACTGTGCATTGGTTAGAACCTGAGTCACTTGAGCGAAAAGGCTGCTGCTTGGCCGTGCGTAGAATAGTTGGCCGACATACCTATGATTTAATTGCCAAAACACTAGAAGCAATCAACAGAGAATATGAAATAAGTGACAAAATTTCTTTCACTGTAACAGACAGCGGATCAAATTTTTTCAAAGCATTTCGCTGTTTTGGACTGAATAAAGATGAAATGATGAACTTAAGTATAAACAATGTGGATTTAAATGAAGATCACAGTCAGGAGCAACAGGATGATGAAGATGTGGATATGGAATTTGAACAAATTGATGATTTACTGAATCCACCATGTGTTAATGATGACGAACATGAACAGATTATTTACCAGCTACCACCACATCGTAAATGTGCATGCCACTTGTTAAATCTTGTTGTTACGCGTGATGCTAAAGTACTACAAGAAGTAACCAAACGGTTATCAGTGTCAACATTTGCAAAGTTAGTACCTATCTGGAACAAACAAAATCGCTCATCTTTGGCTGCAGATGCAATCAAAGCGGCAATTGGCACGTATCTCGTTACTCCCGGTGACACTCGGTGGAATTCCACTTACGATTCTGTTGTAAAAATACATTGCTTACTATCCAATCCAGAATTAGAAGTTAAACTTGATATGTTGTTTGATGACCTTGACATCAAGAGACTGACTCCGAAGCAGAAAATATTCATAGCAGAATACATTGAAGTATTTGCTCCATTGTGTCGTGGACTGGACATTTTGCAAGGAGAAAATAATATTGGATTTGGCTATTTGCTGCCCACACTAGCCGTTATAAAAGGCCAACTACAGGAAATGATTGTGCGGCATAAACACCCGCTCACGGTGTGTGAACCCCTTGCCAGAGCTGTTATTGATGGAATTAATGCGCGATTCGATTATATATTTTCTGACCCAGAGGCAAAACTGGCAGCAGTTGTCAATCCAAAATTTAAGACCGACTGGATTGACAGCTGGGATCACAAGGCTGAAGTTGTACAAACCTTAAAGCGTTCGTGCAGTGCACTGAGTGCAGTTCCAATTCAACTTACTCGGCAGGATGGTGCAGCTTCAGTACAGTCAGCAGTACCGATATCCGAATCTACAGATTTTTTTGCTTGTTTTACTGCGCGGCGGATGGAGCAGGTCGAGTTGCTTAATAGCAACAGTTCTGCTGAAGTAGACAGATATCTTGAAGATAAATCACCAGAAACGCTGTCATTAGCAGCCTACCCAAGTATTAAGAAATTATACCTGCAACTGAACACTGGACTTCCGGCTAGTGCTGCAGTTTGTTTTCTTTGGGTGGGCGTGTTTTCATGCCATTACGTTCAAGGCTAACCAATGATCATTTTGAAATGATGGTCTTCTTACGTGCTGCCAAGTGGTGAAGTGATTGGCCTAAAAATTGTGCCTTGACATTGTATTTTATTGTTTTAACTTTTTTGAAAATTAAAATATTTTGTTGTTCTCAAAATTATTGGTATTATATTGGTATCGATTTTGGCAATACATTTTTACTTGAGTATTTGTATTGGTATTGGCGATACTATTTTAATGAAGTATTGGTATCGGTATTGACGATACAATTTAAGAGTATTGTTAACAACCCTGGTGTTCGGCTACATCTGTCGGCATGGTAAACAAAAGTTCTTCAGCACTTGCTCATACTGTCCAGACCTGCAGGGTGTGTGTGTACCGTCGACCGGCCAGAATGACAAGGCAAGGGTTTTCCCTGCCTCATGTACAGAGGGGATGGGGGTTGCAGTGTGCTTGAAAAGGACAGGGTGGAATGTGGTTGTGTGCCGACCAGATCCGTCACCACCACCAGCTGTGTATACCATGGTCTCGGATACTCTTCATTGGCCACAGTGCCACCACTGTCACAAAATGGTTGTTATTTCCTCCTACAGCTATACAAGTTATAAATACATCGTAATTGTTCGGCTGGTTTAATGCAAGTTCATCAATGAGTTCTCGTTAAAAACATTTAGTAATACTGGTATTTTATGACAAGAGTGATCGATAAAAATTTGAATATTATTAGTATTATTACGATTTTCTTGAATAAATAATTTAGGTACATTAAAGTACAAATAATGGGAATGTACCTAGATGTGTAAGGGTCATTTTAATAATCCACTTTTATAATGAAAACTGACAGATTTTAGACTATTTGTAACAAAATAAACAATAGTAGTTGTTGCCCCTTCCCCCACCCTCCGCAAAATAGTATGTCAGCAATCTAGGTAACCTACTCAGATGTTATTTGGCACAATACCTTTGACCAATAATTTGGAATGTATTATAAAACAGATTTTCATGATTTAGAAAACATAATTTATTTTAAAAAAAAAATCAGTGATCCTTTGAGTGTGAATCTTTAAATATAAAAAACAAAGCAGCAAATTATGTTTGCATTCAATTCAATATTATATTATTATTATTATTTTAAATTAAGTACAATTTTTCCAGTTTAACAAAACACAAACTTAATATATTAAAAGGATTATTCAGGATTAATATTCTTTTCAAATATTTTCAATTTCAGTTGTTAGATTAACAAGTTCTATAAAATTACTAACAGAATAATTTCTGTGAGCATACAAATAAGATAAATAAATCAAACATTTTAATTCTTAGTGGATAATAAAAAAAATAAGCTGAAAACCACAGGTGTATTCTGTTATTTGTCATTATTTCATTATTCCACAACAGAAAAATAAAATATGACAATTTTGCTATTTCAAAACATTAATTTCTAATGAAAATGTATGTACATTCTCAAGTAAAATTCTAAAAACATATACTGCCAATAATTTTCATGCACATATATACTGTATGGGATTTAGCTATGTAAGCAATTTAAATATTTCAAATATTTCCATGTGGAGAATATTTCTAATAATTCATATTTTTATGGAAAACATTTCAGTAATTTAAGTGTCACAAATATTAATGTGTAGTAAAGAAAATTCAGAACTACACGAGTTATATGAAGAACCAAATATAATAGCTGAAATCAAAATGAATAGTTTGAGGTGGGTAGGGCACATAGAAAGAATGGGAAACAACGGAGGTCCAAAAGCAATATGTGAGGCAACACCCAATGAGAAAAGGCCTAAGTGCAGACCAAGAAGCAGATCGTTAGAGGAAGTAGAGAAAGCCCTTAAAGCCATAGGAATGAGAGAGTGGAGGAAGAAGACTATGGAACAAGACGAGTGGAGAAGAGTAGTATGGCAGGCCAGGGTCCTAAATGGGCTGTAGGGCAAAAGGAAGAAGAAAGAATATTGGTGATATCATCAAATAAAATCAGATTATCGAATATATTAAAGAAAAATAATCAACTTTAGAAAATAATTATTAACTTTATTTTATTCAACAAATGGATGATGGAATATGAAAGCTAATTCATTTCAAAATCTGAACAGTTTAAAGCAAATACAATATTTTATTTTGATACTCTTTTATTTAACTGGCTCTCTAGCTGCTTTAGTGTATTTGGAAATTTAACATTAATTACCATTAACTCTAAAAGTTTAATGTATGTGAACTTTGTATTGTAGAGACAAATACACTATTATAAAAAGTTTGAGTCGATAAATTAATATTTTGAAAAGTTTGTATCTAATTACTTTATTGGTAATATGTACACATGGATTGGTAATATGTACACATGGATTGGTAATATGCACACCTGGATTGGTAATATGTACACATGAATTGGTAATATGCACACATGGATTGGTAATATGTACACATGGATGAAAATGCAGAAAGAGATTAAGGTGTCTCAGTGCATTTTTATTCTATTTTATATAGATTTTACCAACAAAATCACGTAAATTCTTTTAATGCTTCAAATGCTTAGAAATTAGAATAAAAATAAAAAAAAAGCAGTCTTTTGTTTTCATGCTAGGTACTTTACTTAATTTTACAAGTTTAAATTAACTTTACAAAATCAAGAACTTTTAAAACTTAAAAGTAAAAAAAAAAATATAACATTTTTTTTTGGTTTAAAAATATACTTTTATTAAAATGTACTACAAAATAAATCCTTAGGTCCTACAAATATATATAGATATTATAAGGACTAAAAATACAAGGGTGAGCGCCAGTTTGTATATCTCTTATAATTTACAAAACAATGAAATTATAACATCAAAATATTCAGGACTAATCATTTGGAATAACTAAGTGCACATAACTTAGTATTGTGTGTTTAATTTTACAGAATATTTGCTTCACTTAAAAAATTACTTCATCTGAAATTGTTTAACAATTTTTTTTTCAAGTTCAAAATTGTTCACTTTTTAAACATAAACTAGAATACACAAGAACATTTTAGTAGTTGTCAAGAGACTGACTGACTGACTGACTGACTTACTTACTTACTTACTTACAAGAGACAAGAAGTATTTATTTAACTCCGGCATTTAAAATCTTTTTCACTTTTCTTCCACACTAGAACACATATTTTTGAGTCTACTCTATTTATTTAAAAAAAAAAGGAACTAAAGAATATATATATATGCAATGTAAATTTGCTTCAAAAATGAAATTAATCAAATGAATACTAATATTGCAATAAATGCATTGTTAAATTTTGAGTTCAAATAAAAATTTCTTTAGAAGAAAATCAAAGCAATCAGTGTTAACAATATTTTGCTTCTATTGAAAAAAATGTATAAGCAAGGCATAAAATATTGGAACTAAAAAATTCTTATTAAACATCATATAACAGACAATTATAATGCATATTTAAATACTGGTAATGTTAAGTATACCCAAAAATCTTCACTACCTGTACTAAAGACACCAATGAAAACGCACATAGATTGTTGCATGTTAGAACTAAAATACAAACAGTAAAAGACTAAGGACTACTAAATAAATGTGTACTCTAAAGTATAAGTTAACAAACATAATGATGTCTTTAACCAGTTTTAAAGAACTTGAAATACACTTATACCTTGTTCAACATGGTGGAAAATGCAAAGTTTTGTTGGAGGAAATTATAAAACATAACCTAATAGGGAATGATGTTTTTCAATTAAAAAAAATGTTTGTTTAAAAAATATATCTAATTCCATATTTTATATGCTTAAAAAATACAAGTTAAAAAAAAAATGAAAATTTATTTCAAAGTCGATTCTTTATACATAACCAAGAGAAAAGAGCAGTTATTTTGGTCAAAAAGTATCACAATTAAATATCCTCAAAGGACATACTAACAAAAAAATTTCGACTGATAGAAATAGAAAATTCAAGCAATTTTACTACTTTTTCCAACAATCATTTAGCATGGATTTTTTTTAGTTCTATTAATGATAAAGCTAAAATAATTTTGATAGTTTTTTGGTTAAAAGATTACATCTATGCTTTTAAATCAATTACATCATGAGTCAATTAAAATATTCTTATGTAGAATGTTTTAGTGGTATAAATAATACATTGATCCAATGGTTCAAAAGAAGAACTATTCAATGGTATAAATAAACACAGCTACTTGGACATTGGTGGTTTAAATTCCCTCAATTTTTATAATTTTCTGTGTTTTATTTTCAAAGTTTCACTTCCATGTTAGACTGAGCCCATGTTGTAGGAGTTTTACCTTCATTTTCTAAGCGTGTCAGAGCATTAGGATACAAGTACCATGTTGGAGGAGGGATAGGTATACACATAATGCATTTAAAGCAAAGAAAATCGTATTTCAATTTTATAACTTTTTAAATTTCATGTCTAAATAGAAAAATGAGAAATTCAGAGAAACAAGAGCTTCACTTCTTTTGTCAGCTATTAAGATATAAAGTGGTCAGTTTTTTTATTAGAAGGCTGTGAAAAATTGAAGAACAAAAAAATACTGGTCACATTGATTTAGATAGGCCACCCATTATTTAAAGAAAAAACTTTCATCTGTATAATATCTCTTGGATTTAAGAAAAATATTTCAGATGACCTTTTATAAGCCAAATAACATCTTAAACAAAATGATAGTGAAGTCAATCTTTTTGAACATTTCTCAAATCATCAGAGGAGTTCATTAATTAGGCTATATTATAGAAATATAAAACATATAGATACTGTGCCCGATTTAATAATGTTTTAACAATAGCCATACATTTCACAAAAAAGCTACACAATAATTACACATACATCAAATATACTTGAAACAATTAACATTTAACAAATCTGACTAATTCATTTAACACAAACAAAAAAAAAGGAAATAATGCGGACATTTTTAAAGAGGGTTAACTGCAAGTATAATTAGAAGAATGATATACAATAAGGAAGACATGACATGTAAAATAAAAAGCCCCCACTAAAAATGTAATTACATTAAAATTGTTAAATCAACAAAAATTAAATACATTTTTTGTTTTGAACTTGGAATAATAAGCCCCAGTAAATAAGGTCATATCACAACAGGAATGCAGGTAAGACAACTAGGAATGTAGGTAGGCCACATCCAGAATTAGAAGACCAGGCCAGATTTCACAGAATGTTGTCAGAGTGAGTATGTAGACTGTTGACAGAGTACATAGACCGTTGACAGATTTAGTTTACAAACATGTATAATTTTAACACATACACGCAAAAAAAAGAACTATGTACAAAAATACTGTTTGGCAATTTGTTTGTTTTTTTTTTAATTTTGATACAATGTTCCAATGTATAAATTGTTTGATTTAATACAATGCTGAAATTTATAAATTTATCTTAAAATGTATTCTAGGAAAATAGATACAACCTGACAACTTGTTCTCTCTTTAGGTATATATATCTATATATTTACATAAATATTATTAGCGCCAATAACAACTGTCTGAGAGATCACCAATAAAAATCTTGGTAAACTCATTAAACTACATACAAACTATTTAATCTCATTTGTAATGTAAAAACAACATATGTATACAATTTTTTTTCACATGTATCTTTCATGTTTGGTTTCCAATTTAAAAAAAAGTTATTTGCAGATCATAATAAATAGAGATAAACTGCCCATAGCAGATCTTTTTTATAATACAAATATACAAGTGATGGTAGGAAAAAAAATCCCTGTAAAAGTAGTTTTTACAATTGAAAGCCAAATATATGTAGCATTAAGGATAAATGAGTATTAAAACTGAGCTAATTTAAAAAACATTGTTTAGTATACTAATGAGTATATTTGGACTAGATAAATAAATAATAAAATTGCATTAAAACCTCATCTTTAAAAGTAATAAATGTCAATAGTTTATTATTTAAAACTCATGCACATTAAAAAAGTAATGGAAACTGAATTCTTTAATCAATAGTTTCTTGTTGGTAAAGAAGAAACTAATACTGTTTTTTTTTTCCTTGCCTGTAAAAAGGAGTACAGTTATAAGTATATATTTCAATCTTTGGTCAAAACTCTGTTTTAAAATCCAACAAATATCTTAGTTTAAACAAAATTCTCATCACTATGTGAGCACATTAGAAATGAGTCCATGAGCTGTGGTGTGACTAATTGCTGATAGTCTACATTGGAGATTCCATCACGTCCATATAATGCACAAACTTTCCTCAATGCAGCCTAAGGAAAGAATTGAGCAAGGCATATATAAAAAAAAATATCTTTCAAAGAACTAGAGAAGATCATCTGATTCAGCTTAAGCTTGTCTTTATGTAAAATATGCAAACAAACGGCGTAAGGGAGAGAACTCACCAAACAAGCCACTAGTACAGCATCACTGTGATTCCTTGCTTGAGCATCTCTACATAGTTCAATAAACCTGGGAATACCTGAAAGAAATCAAATGGATAAGTCTCTAGTCTCTCATTAAAAAATGCAAGGATTTTTTTCTTCCTGTAATTAATTTGCAGGCTAGAGGGGCTGCATTAGAATGCTAGCTTTTTAAATGTAATATATAGATAATATTTGGTAGTTATAATAAGGACCATATGCTGACTTGAAATCAGGAAAAAAAAATGTTTTTTTCTAAGTCGTCATGTCAATAGTGGTTTTCATTTACAATTATTATAATAAAAAAAAATAGCACTTTTAAATAAAAGAACAATTATAATTTAACAGATAACGTCAGAGACTTTTTTTTTTTTTTTTAGATATCTTGAATATTTATTTTATGAATTTATAAAAAGTACCATTTTATTTTTCTCACAAATAAAAAAAAATTAAGTATCTTGAATTTTTTTTTGTGAGTGAATTTTTAAAAAGTAATATATTTTTTAACAGTTAATTTTTTTTGCCAAATTTATTTTAATAGAGATGTAACTTTTTAGCAGGAATATTTGTTTTAAATTTTAAAACAATCTATTTATAAATGAATTTTTTTTTTTATAACTGCAAGAGCGAAATCCTATTTTGAGAGAAATGGGGAAAATGAGGTTAAAGTTCTATAAAACTCAAAACTTTTTCAACTAGCAATGTTGAAAATATTAAGTAAAAACTTAATAGCCAAAACTACACCACAAATGAAAGCCATTAAAAGACTATTGTCACACTGTTACTATGTTGTTGTGTGATTTGGGTATGCATGACCAAATGGTATAAGGGGAGAAAAATACAGGCTAGCTGAATAAGGTCATGGATATGTGCAAGAGGTCAAGAAACAAAGGCAGAAATAGTGAAATGTACTTCAGCTGAGTTCAACCGGCTTTGGATGAGGTCATGCATTTTAAATTACCTGTCAAAAGTGTCATGAATATTGGAATTTAAAAAAAAAAAGTTTCAGCTAATTTTGAAGGACTAAATGTATTTGTATTAAGGTATGAACACACCAACACGAAATTCCGGTATCTAAGGGCATTGCGAATTCCGTCTCTGTTTCGCTGCAATGATATTCTAATGAGAACATGTACACCGGTCAGGAATTCCGTTGCGGCACAGCGAAAGTTTTCAGTTTCGCTGCTTGCAGAGTTTTTTCCGGAGAGCTACATTTTCCGTCATGATAAACAAACAAAAATGGCTGCTTAGAAACGTCGATTCGAATAGAAAAAATGATTCACATTAGTGTATATTCATTAAAAACAACAACAACAAAGTGAATTTTGACAGAAAAACATGATTACTAGTTTTGGCCGGCAACAGTCTTTGTATATGAATTTCTGAAAGGAAAATATACTTCGTCTATCTACATATTCTACAAATGAAATGAAATTTCTTTCGATCGAAGCGCGGTCTGAAAACATAAATTATAAATGCTATTAAAAAATGTTTGGCTGATCATGACAACGAAAAATAAATAAACGGCTACCGATCAAATAAAAAGTTAGAAACAAAAACAACAGTTTTCCATTTTTAGCTAGACAATTTAGTAATAAGAACAAAAAAGGGTCACGGGAGGCAGCATTTTCTGCTTTTTTTTTTAAAAAAAAGTGTTGTTTTTAATCTTTTTTTTTTTTCGTTAAGACAATAATACACATCCAGTTTTTTGAAAACACAAAACATCAATTTCTAAACTCTTCAAAAAACTGGCCTTTCATTTATTGTCTGTCAGCTTAGTAGTAAGATGTGCTCTGCTAAATTAACTGAATCGCTGATTGAATGCATCAAGACATACCCTATTCTATATAGCATGAGTCATCCAGAGTATAAAAATTGCAGAAAGAAAGATAAAATATATGAGGAGATCGGCTCATATTTTAATGAAAGTGGTAAGTTATTATTTTCTTTCAATATATAACAGGGCTATTAGATATGTGGACTTGATATGCAAAGTGGCTAAGGTAATAGGCAGCATGTTTAGCCTCTGCCAATTTGTAATTGACCAGGGTTGTTAACAATACTAAAAAAAAATATTGGCAATACCAATACCAATACCAATACAATTTTAAAACCAGTATTGCAATACCAATACCAATACAATTTTAAAACCAGTATTGCAATACCAATATTTATTTATTATTGCCAATACCAATATTTGGGTCATTCGATGAATACAACGCAAATACGTAATTCATTGCTCTTTATCACTTACATCGATAAACGATAACAACATTTTTGGCTAATTTAGATGATGTATTTTTAACCAATTTTATTCAATAGTTAACACTTAGTTTCACTCAAAGCATCCAAAAGTCGTTGACAACATAATAAACTACTATTAAATAAGTTGGCATACTTTAACGTCCTTTAGCAACAAGATTTTTAATATGTATGATGTACACATATTGTAAATGGACGAATGAATGGATGGATGGATGAAGCAAATGACTGTCATAGAAAAGCAAATGATACTTAAACAGTTAAACATCACACTATAGTAAAAGTAGTCAGACTGTGTCAGTGGATTGCATTACATCTGGAAAACTAACGATGAATTCCAGTAGAGTTCACAGGGTAACGCCACCTAACTTGCAGTTACCACTTACCCAGGCGAAGAAAAGTAACCATTTCAAAATGCGCACTGCTCAGTTGTTAACAAAGAGGGGAAAATATTCGTCCTCCTAATGCAGCGGTCGGGGAACTTTTTTAATCATTACCCCAAAATATTTTTTGTAAGTTGATATTAACCCATAGCAAATTAAAAATATACACTTTTTACTCCCAAAAGTTTCATTTTTACCCCCAAAAATATTTTTTTACCCTATTTGGGGTAATTCACCCCGGTTCCCCGACCGCTGTCCTAATGAAAACAGCTTTTCAACAGCATCGCTTGAAGGAAGTCCTGTATTTAGGTATATTTATATTTTACGGATATGTGGATAGGCATCCAATGATGCAATACTGTCTGAAGTGTCTGCCAAGTAATTATTAATTTCTTGATTCACATCAGTGATTGTGAAACGCGTCTCTTCAGTACTTCAATAAGATGCGAACGCTGCAAATCATCATCCATCCAGTCCAACTTGAATTAGGGATGTACAGCGGATGCCAGCTGAGCATCAATGCTGTCAAACATGTTTGCAAATCTTCTATCGATGGCATTCAAAAGACAGGAAGCTAATGGAGAACAAACTACGAGCCGATCATTCTTTCCTTGATCAAGAAACACTTTTAACTGAGCCTTCATCACGACAAGTGTTGGTAAAAGGAAACCAAGTCCAATGTCTTTTTTAGTTTCACCTTGCAAAATATCTAATCCACAGCAAACAGGCTTCATAACAGCAACATACTCTTTAACAAATGTTTTCTATACAGGCTGTAGTCTTTTGATATCAAGTTCATCACAAAGTTTGTCAACAATTTCCATTTCACTTACACAGAGAATATTGTAAACTCTGGTGACAGCATCATACTTTGAATTCCACCGGGTTTCACCAGGTGTTATCAAAAGCATACCAAGTGATCTACCTGACGATACTTTGCAAATAACAATAAACACTCAAGAAAATTATTTAATGCAACCGGAAAAAAGCTTGGAAAGAATAGCAAATTCCATAGAAATCAATTTACTTAGAGTACTCACTGGTCAATGCTCATTGCCACAGATATCGTATATGATTTCTATTATCATTCATTGCTCAGTCTCATTCAAAAATTGTTTAGCAATGTCACTCGCAAGATGGCGACACCAAAGAAAAATTTATTATATTCAGCTTTATTCACAACGAGTGTTGTAGAGAACTTATTGAATATTGCTGTAAGTATTGGTTAAAAATCAATACCAATATCAAAAATAATTATTGGTAATACCAATATTAAATTTCAAGAAGTATTGCAATATCGTACCAATACTTAAAAAAGTATTGGCAATAGTGCCAATACAATATTGCAATATTAACAACCCTGAATATGACCTGTGGACTAGATAAGCTCATGACAATTTTATAGCCAGCATGATAAGCCTCTGACAAATATTTTAAAAAAATAATGGTAGAAAATAATTTTTTTTAGTCGATGCAGGACTTAGATAACCGACTAGGCTTAGTCCTAGACCTAGATGCATTATACTTAAATGCTGACTAATTCGTATAATAATTAAATAGTGAATTGATCATGTTATATTTTAATGCAAAGTTAAATATTTATATCAATGGTGAGTTTTGTGTGGCTCCCAATGATACTATATTCTATAACATTATTATTATATTAAGTTAATGCTTAATCAGTGATTAAGTTAAAAAGTTTAGTCAACAGAGTAGTTTATGAATTTTATGGACACTTTTGTGAAAAGGCTATGTCAACGAACATTTTTGAAGATGTGCTTATATATAAATGCAACTAAAGTATAGATTTTTTAATATATAAAGTTGAGAATTTTATAAGTCAAAATTAATAGTTAATTACTATTACTAATTGTGAAAAAATAGTCATGTAGTCAAAATGACATTGCTTTCATCTTATAGCATTTATTTTTATTGTTTACAATCCTGTGCAGGTGTTGATAGTTAGATATCATTAATAGTATTGTGATAAAAATGAAAAGTCACACATATTTTATATTTAGTTTAAAATAAAGTTATTACAACTGCAGCATAACATTTCAATAAAGGCTAACAGTTCATTTTCATGAACGCACTTTTCGCAGTTAACATATTAACCATGATGATTACTAGAAATATCCAGTAACTGCTGGGTTTTTTATTTTCATGGACATAGCCTTTTTATGAAAATTTTCCTGAAATCACTGCTAATTTCTTGCTTTTCCTATTTTTTATGCATTCAAATCATTTTACTTCAAATCATTATTTTTTTAAAAAGTAAAAAACAGCAATTAGTACTTTTAAAAAATCAACATGAAAAAATGAAAAAAATTGAAATAATTTAATGAATCCAAGACAAATGTTAAAAAAAATATTTCAAGCAATTTTAAAGCAAATAATTATAATGCATTGAAATATTCCACAAATTTCTCCCTAGTGTTGAAGGCTATGTCTGTTGCCCTTCTGCTCTCAGTTTTTACGTTCCTCAAGGCACTTGGTTGGTCTTCACCATTTAAGCCTTCTTGAAACCCCTCTGGAGAACTTTTCTTGGTAATCAGGAAGTTGTGTAGGATGCATGCAGCAAGCACAATGGTTTTTGAGGTCTCCACGTCTGTCGCCAATGGGCGGAACAAAAATCTCCATCGCTGCGCAAGTATGCCAAAGGCATTTTCAACTACCCTGCGTGCTCTGCACAGGTGATTGTTAAACAATTCTTTTTGTGTGTCTGTCTTTGCCTGTCTGTAGGGAAATGGCCTCATCAAATATGGCTTGAGACCAAAGGCCTCATCCCCAACAAGCACATATGGACATGGCTCATTCTGCCCATTAAGTGCTTTAGGGCTCGGCACTTTCATTTCCCCAGCCTCAAACTTTTGTCCCATATTTGACGCCTCAAATAAGCCCCATCACTGTTTTTGCCATAGCCGCCTACGTCCACACACAAAAATGCATAGTCTGGTCCCACAATCGCCATCAAGACCATTGAAAATTTGTGGAGGTAGCAAAAGTACTTGGAACCTGATTTAGCAGGACATTTGATGGTAACATGCTTTCCATCAATGCTTCCTATGCAGTTAGGAAAATTCCATGTTTCTCGAAAGCCTTTTTCAGATCTTTCCCAGGTTTCTTGCGTTGGTGGGGGCATATATATCGGTTGTAATCTGTTGCAAATTGCTAGGCATACGTCTTTTACTATTCCTCCTACAGTGGAAAATCCCACTCTGTAGCTATGGCCAATTGTGCTGTAAGAGTCCCCTGTGGCAAGAAACCTGAAAAATTAAATAAGTACCATTACAAAGAATACCAAACATTTAATAAAAAAGTAATGAACATATAATATTACAGTTAATACTGGGCTTTTGTTTTAAATCTACAGGTGACGAAATAAAAAAAAGATGGAGAAATCTAAGGGACACATACATGAAACATTTGAAACAGACCAAAACCACAACTGGCCAGGCATCTAAGCCGTTATCAAAATGGCAGTGGTCCAGTCAAATGGAATTTCTACGCCCTTTTGTTTCCTTCAGCAAAACCATTTCCAATGTAATGCCATTAACAGAAGAATTAACAGAAGGAGATTCACCTGAACAAGCAACAGATGGAGGTGATAAAGAACTGCCCACATGTCAGTATGAAGTGTATGTTGATCTTGAACAATCTTTTGAGGCCATTGAGGCTCCCCCATGAAACAAGATCTATCACCAAAGTGTGATCTTTCATCGAAAAGAAAGCGGAGAAATGAAGACAACAATTCATCTGTGCAATCACTTATACAGTATTTTGAAAATCGCCAGAAGGCAACTGCTGACCAAACTGAGCTTTTGTTTTCGGCTTATGCAAAGACATTGAAAACATTTTCCAGGAAGAGTCAAACCACTATTAAACTAAAAATGGCAGAGCTTTTTGCTGAGCATGAAATAATAAATATGACACAAGGAGATAATGAGCATGATTAAACCCAATTTTTTCATACTTGTTTTTGTGTAGTTATTGCTTTTATATTTCCTTATGAAATTATGAATTTCTCAAATTTCAAATACCTTAAAGTGATGGCTAGTCTTTCTTCCACAGAAATGGCCTCACGGTAGTTAGTGTCTAACTTTTCGATGTCTGACTGAATCATAATAGCTATCTCCCCAAAGCATTCTTTAGTCATTCTAAAGTATTTGTGAAATCTAACAGGATCTCTTTTTAATTGTGGCATCAAAGCATGGTACTCTCCACTCTTTGGCCTCTCCATGTTTATGTCATGAACCCATTTCCTTTTTCTGAAATAAAAAAAAAATTACTAAGATAAATTATACAGCTGTATTAGTAACTGTATTACCTAAAATATAGTAAAAAAAAAAAAAATTATGTATGATGAAAAATTACGGTAAGGCTTTTAAATAAAGTTTTTTGTCGAAAGAAAAGATAAATTAAATGTCTAAAATAAACAAAAAATATTTACGACAAGATAATTCATTGAACAAATGTAGTAAATTTATTTTAAAAAATGAATTGCTGAGTAATTTTTTTAAAAATTAGTTATACTAAATTACGGGCAAATATCTTGAAAGTATCTGTGCTAATTACATCTTCACTTAACCATCATAGATTAAAGAAATTCAATGTTTATGATTCATGTCCATTGAATTTGAGTACTGTGGGAATGAAGCAAATACTATCTATAACTATACATCGATTGATCAATTTATGTTAAAATAAATAAACGCAAAACAATAATACAAGCAATTAAACATACCTAGAGTTCTGTTCTTCAAGTAAAGTTAGCAAAAGTAAAGCTGCTTCTTCATCAGATGAGGAATAAGCCATAGTAAAAAATGATATTCAGCAAAGAGGCACAGCTAAGTTTCACTAGCAGGAAGTGCTAAGTAATCAAAAAATACTCTTTCCGGTGAGTTGTTTCGGCGCTCACCGTTTCGTCCCGGTGTATTTACAAGAGTTTCGCTAAGTTGAGACTTCCGCGCGGAAGGTTCCGCGCGAAAGTGTTTCGTCTTGGTGTGTTCAGAACTTTAAATGTAATAAAAGAACTACTCATATTATTGAATCTGTGTTGATGTTATCCCATGGTTACAAGACAGTGGTGAGTGATACAGTTAGAATAACAAGTTGGAGGATACAAAACCCACTTGACAATCATTAACCTTTTTTTTTTACTATCTATTAATTTTACCTTTTTGTTTAATAACTTTGAATGTATGCCTCGTGTCCTGACATAGTCTCATCAGTGCGATGGCTGCTTTTTGTTGCACACGTTCACAAGCAGATCTTTCAGCAGCACTGGACAGAAGACAAGGTTTCTGGTGTAAAAAGCTCACCAACATGTCTAGCCCTCCGTAGCAGCGAATATTTTCTTGACAACTATGAATAGCTGCCATATTGGCTAGTATTGTAGCCACCTAGAGATTGAAAAAAACATGTAGGATCTTATAAAAAAAATTAAGTTTACGACATGCACCAGATAATGTTTAAAAAAAAAAAGGTACTAGAGCAAGTGACAGTCCTAACCTGGTCCTTGGCAAATAGAGACCTGGCCTTTCTACACATGCAAGCTTTTATGAGAAGTTGAGGTGCTTTCATTTCCTGAAGTAGCCCACATGCTGATGAGTCAATGAATGTTATGTTTGCAACAGCTGCAGCAGAGAGGAGAAATGTTTCATGTCCTTCGGTCCTCTCACAAAGACCTTTAAACACAGCAAAGTGTTACTTGATAATAATAAAATATTCACATATATTTTTTTATTAAAAAAAAATACAAAAGGAGAGACGAGCTCTAAATCATTATATATACTAACCAAGCAATGATTTTAAAATAATTTGTAAGGACTCTGCAAACCGATAAAGATGCTGAGTTTGTTCTAGCACAGGAGAAGTAATCTGAGCTACTACTCCAGCTGCTTCTCCTTGCACAGACTCTATCACAGTCTGATCAGTTAAAATATCAATTAGAAGATCAATACCATTTTCCTAATAAAGAGAGAAAGAAAGAGAGAGAGAAACATCAACACAAAATTATGAAGTGAGATAAACAATTAAATCTTTTAAACAATCATCATCAAATTAATTAAAACTTTATGGTAAGATCAGAAAGATTTTTCATACATCTCTCCATTTTGAAACCTCTGATGTTCTGTAAAGCAATTAAGTGGACCAGGAGTCAAATTAAATAGATTCCCAAATTATATGGTTATATTGGGGAGTATAATACCTGGTGTAGGAGACATAGCATGATCTGTGGGGGAAGATGGTGTAGGAGACATACCATGATCTGTGGGGGAAGATGGTGTAGAGACATATCGTGATCTGTGGGGGAAGATGGTGTAGAGACATATCGTGATCTGTGGGGGAAGATCATGGGGTTCTCATGGCTAGAAAGAAATACACCTAAATTTGTGATAGTGGTGGTACTGTGGTCAACACTAACATCTTTCCACTCAGCCCCACTCAAACACACTATCGCACCCTGCCATCTCTGGCAGAGGGGTAGACACATTACAAACTCCCTTAACCCTATCCTAAAACTAAAAATGTACCCTAAAACTGTATATTTTAAAAGGTCTCTCATCCTTTCAGTCAAGACGCACTGAAAATAACTTTAAAACACTAGAGTTATCACATATTTTGTTTACGATGGGAACTTTATTAGTGATTTTGGGTAATGACAAATGATGTTATCAAAATATTGAACAAAAGGAAACATTATGCCAAGAAAACAAATGTATATTGGAATAAGAAAAGCTTATAAAAGTGTTAAGAAATAAACATATATTATTGTTAAATTTTATTCAACTGTTTATCTGTATTTATCATTAAAAGAACACTTATTAACACATGTATTAATTTATTATTTACACATGATTTCCTTCCACTTTTGCTTTAAGTGTTCATAGAAAAGTATCTATAAAAAAATAGTGGTGTGGGCTCTGCGTTAAATCGAAAGTAAAGAATTAGTACAAAATATTAATCATAGCTCCATTCCGGTCTCGATTCTATATTTCTTTTGTAAAAAATCTACAGTTTAAAATAGTTTCTGTGGTTTTTATTGTGGGGGAGAGGGGGGCTAAAAAGGTGTTGTGTCCCGGGCATGAGTTACGCCACTGGCTGAACATCAGTCTATCTCTGTGTCCCGGGCATGAGTTACGCCACTGGCTGAACATCAGTCTATCTCTGTGTCCCGGGCATGAGTTACGCCACTGGCTGAACATCAGTCTATCTCTGTGTCCCGGGCATGAGTTACGCCACTGGCTGAACATCAGTCTATCTCTGTGTCCCGGGCATGAGTTACGCCACTGGCAGAACATCAGTCTATCTCTGTGTCCGGGCATGAGTTACGCCACTGGCTGAACATCAGTCTATCTCTGTGTCCCGGGCATGAGTTACGCCACTGGCTGAACATCAGTCTATCTCTGTGTCCCGGGCATGGAGATTACGCCACTGGCTGAACATCAGTCTATCTCTGTGTCCCGGGCATGAGTACGCCACTGGCTGAACATCAGTCTATCTCTGTGTCCCGGGCATGAGTTACGCCACTGGCTGAACATCAGTCTATCTCTGTGTCCCGGGCATGAGTTACGCCACTGGCTGAACATCAGTCTATCTCCGTGTCCCGGGCATGAGTTACGCCACTGGCTGAACATCAGTCTATCTCCGTGTCCCGGGCATGAGTTACGCCACTGGCTGAACATCAGTCTATCTCTGTGTCCCGGGCATGAGTTACGCCACTGGCTGAACATCAGTCTATCTCTGTGTCCCGGGCATGAGTTACGCCACTGGCTGAACATCAGTCTATCTCTGTGTCCCGGGCATGAGTTACGCCACTGGCTGAACATCAGTCTATCTCTGTGTCCCGGGCATGAGTTACGCCACTGGCTGAACATCAGTCTATCTCTGTGTCCCGGGCATGAGTTACGCCACTGGCAGAACATCAGTCTATCTCTGTGTCCCGGGCATGAGTTACGCCACTGGCTGAACATCAGTCTATCTCTATGCATGGGCATGAGTTACGCCACTGGCTGAACATCAGTCTATCTCTGTGTCCCGGGCATGAGTTACGCCACTGGCTGAACATCAGTCTATCTCTGTGTCCCGGGCATGAGTTACGCCACTGGCTGAACATCTGTCTATCTCTGTGTCCCGGGCATGAGTTACGCCACTGGCTGAACATCAGTCTATCTCTGTGTCCCGGGCATGAGTTACGCCACTGGCTGAACATCAGTCTATCTCTGTGTCCCGGGCATGAGTTACGCCACTGGCTGAACATCAGTCTATCTCTGTGTCCCGGGCATGAGTTACGCCACTGGCTGAACATCAGTCTATCTCCGTGTCCCGGGCATGAGTTACGCCACTGGCTGAACATCAGTCTATCTCTGTGTCCCGGGCATGAGTTACGCCACTGGCTGAACATCAGTCTATCTCTGTGTCCCGGGCATGAGTTACGCCACTGGCTGAACATCAGTCTATCTCTGTGTCCCGGGCATGAGTTACGCCACTGGCTGAACATCAGTCTATCTCTGTGTCCCGGGCATGAGTTACGCCACTGGCTGAACATCAGTCTATCTCTGTGTCCCGGGCATGAGTTACGCCACTGGCTGAACATCAGTCTATCTCTGTGTCCCGGGCATGAGTTACGCCACTGGCTGAACATCAGTCTATCTCTGTGTCCCGGGCATGAGTTACGCCACTGGCTGAACATCAGTCTATCTCCGTGTCCCGGGCATGAGTTACGCCACTGGCTGAACATCAGTCTATCTCTGTGTCCCGGGCATGAGTTACGCCACTGGCTGAACATCAGTCTATCTCTGTGTCCCGGGCATGAGTTACGCCACTGGCTGAACATCAGTCTATCTCTGTGTCCCGGGCATGAGTTACGCCACTGGCTGAACATCAGTCTATCTCTGTGTCCCGGGCATGAGTTACGCCACTGGCTGAACATCAGTCTATCTCTATGCATGGGCATGAGTTACGCCACTGGCTGAACATCGGTCTATCTCTATGTCCCGGACATGAGTTACGCCACTGGCTGAACATCAGTCTATCTCTATGTCCCGGGCATGAGTTACGCCACTGGCTGAACATCAGTCTATCTCTATGTCCCGGGCATGAGTTACGCCACTGGCTGAACATCAGTCTATCTCTATGCATGGGCATGAGTTAAGCCACTGGCTGAACATCAGTCTATCTCTATGCATGGGCATGAGTTAAGCCACTGGCTGAACATCAGTCTATCTCTATGCATGGGCATGAGTTAAGCCACTGGCTGAACATCAGTCTATCTCTATGCATGGGCATGAGTTAAGCTCGCTACGCCACTGGCTGAACATTAGTCTATCTCTATGCATGGGCATGAGTTAAGCTCGCTACGCCACTGGCTGAACATCAGTCTATCTCTATGCAAAGGCTTTGCAGGGTACAGATAGTATAAAATAAATGCTTATTGAAAAGAGATGCCAAAGATTTGAGCTAAAATAGAAACTAGTGTAAAAATCATCATAGAAGAAAATGAAACCCTCTAACAAAAGAATATTTTTACATGATCTGTATGCTCTTAAGTTAACTCACAGGTCAGGGCTGTAAGATGACCTTTAGACCCATGTTGTAGAGCCAATTTAATGGGACTCAGTTATTTGCAAGATTATTTTTAAAATAAGATTTTTAAATCCAGAAGAGGTGCAATGCAGGTCTCATCATGTCAATTCTGTTCCAAGTACTCCAGTCTACGGAAAGCCCTTATAACTATATAAATTAGAAATGCATTCTGTCTATTGTAACAAGCCAGAAATAACATAAAGAGTCTCAGCAATTTTGTTAACAACATAAAGCATACTTTGCACTTATGATTCATTTTACAGTTTCAATCAAACAGTAAGATTTATTAGAGTGAAATGTAAAATAAAATGTGATGTTAAAAAAGTTAATAATTCTTTAATTCATGTGAATTATCCTTTTAAAAAAGTTAAATGTAAGTAGTGAGTTTTTCTAAGTATTTAAAGTCTAATAGCTTAAAGAAGACTTTTAAACTCCTATTATTTAATTGTCCTCAAATTGAAGCTATTTAAGGCTAATGTGCAAAAGTGTCTGTTAAATAAGTTTTAATCAGCAATTCAAAAGAGTATCTATATTGATACGTTGTAATTTTTTTTTTACCTTTTCTAACTCTGCAACACATTCTGTTACACAGCATATTGTTGCTAAAGCTCTAAGTGCTTTTGACCTAGTAAATGCCACATTATCCCTCCGACAAAGATCCACCAGGGCTTTCACACCACCTTCCTACAATCAAAATTTAGCAATATAAATAATGCATATATTATACATTCATAAATGCATTCAGGCATAAAATCATAAAAATATATTTTTGTATTACATTGAAAACAAATAGGGTAAACAATGTTTAAACCTGATATCTCTTGTCGTAACAAGCAATAAACATTTCTGCATTTAAATAAATACAGTATATGGTAGACTCAAAATGTCAAGTGAGGAAACTTACTCTGGCTAATATGTAACACATATGTTCCCCTTCCAAACCAAGAGTGATGATGTTGTTAATGACAACATGAAGAGCTGACATACCACTGCAAGTTTCCAGCATTCCCACAAGTCTCTGTTACAAAAAGAAATGTTTATATTAACAGTGGTAAATGTATTTAGATATTCAGTCACAAAGCTTTGAAAAAATTGGCAAATATATTATGCAGTCACTTATTTTTGCAAGGACACAGCTGGTATGTGGCACTGGGGAAAAGTACTCTTAAAAACAAACAAATATGCAAACAAAATGCTGGATTCCAAAAGAACAGTGAAAGTAGGTTCAACTTTTGGAATAGTTTAGTTTAACTGGATATGGGAAGCACAGAAAGGGAGACAGAACCCATTAACTTTAACAACGTAGAGGGATTTTAGACAATAAAGAATAGTGTCATGATAGAATTCAGGAAGATGAGTCTATGTGGGTAGGTTCAGGGTTAGGACGTTGCCACAACTAAATAAAGTTTAGGAACAATGTGTAAGTGTTGATGGTTTCATGTAACATGAGAAGTGCAGTGTCCTCTTTATTCTGTTAAGTTCACCAAAGTCTTAATTATGTATTTGATGGGGTGGAACCAAACAAGCAAACGGGAGACCTGAGAATTATAGGATGTTTTGTTCAGCTAGAATAGAAGTTTAGTTCAGGGGAAGAGTTTTGAGCAATAGATGATCATGTTAGGTAGATTTGTTAGAGTGTTAGGCAGATTTGTTTGAGTGTTAGGTAGATTTGTTTGAGTGTTAGGTAGATTTGTTAGAGTGTTAGGTAGATTTGTATGAGTGTTAGGCAGATTTGTTTGAGTGTTAGGTAGATTTGTTAGAGTGTTATGTAGATTTGTTTGAGTGTTAGGCAGATTTGTTTGAGTGTTAGGTAGATTTGTTTGAGTGTTAGGTAGATTTGTTAGAGTGTTAGTAGATTTGTTTGAGTGTTTGGTAGATTTGTTAGTGTTCGGTAGATTTGTTTGAGTGTTAGGTAGATTTGTTTGAGTGTTAGGTAGATTTGTTTGAGTGTTAGGTAGATTTGTTCGAGTTGATGATCTTAGTGACTGGAGATAGTTCTATATAAAGAAGTTAATAAGAAGTGTTGTGTTTTGAGGATTAAATATATCAAATATGTTGTAAGTATTTGTGACTTGTGTTATATTCAATAAAGGGATATTCAGTGTGATATTTGAATCAAGTTGATTTATAATATTTCATTGAAACTGTTTGTGCTATTTAGTCACTGTGTACAGTGAGAGAGTAATACAGACCACTCGCCATCCCTGACTGATCCCAAGTTGTAAGAATTTTGGGGTGTTAAGATTTGGAGATATCACTGAGTCATTAAGAAATATTAAAATGTTATGAGAATAATTCTTTTTAAAAAAATCAAACAGTGGCTACCTGAACTAAGTAACCAAGGGTATTGTCGACCAAACGACTAAAGGACTGGCCCAAGAAAGTCAATTGATTGACGAGAGGTACTCTATGCACTGTATTTTTCTCAGCAGCACTGTCAGAAAACAATGACAGTATCTTTAAATAAAAACTCTGAATGAAATAAAATTATTCCTTCAACTAGAAAAAAAAGATAATTATAAAATGAAAATGACAGTATGAAGATATCAGTTAATTTGCAATACTTCAAACATTTGACTAACTTCTTTTAATAAACTTCTTGTACAGCATGAAAAATTGTTGAAATTAAAAATCTATTAAAAAGTGTAAAAAAAAAACACCAACATTCACCTAGCTGTTTGCTGAGCTAGCTTCGCAGATTCACACATTACTAGCTCTTGTTGCTACAGAAAAAAAAATAATAATAATATAAATCTCTTATGTATGAATAGATACAAAAATGAACAGGTTAAGTCATACCCGGCTTAAACTGAAGTTACATTCCCACAAATGGGGCAACGATGTTATATTATAAAGGGAATATGTGCAGTATACAATATGAGCAGATATATGGATACAAATATATGAAGAGTGCTGGAACACTAAGCAATGCTCTATTAACCATTTTTTAAATTCTTGGAGCTTTTTCTAAAATCAGTTGAGTTTGATTATTATGTAGAAAGCTAGAAAAAGACTTGGAAAAGTAAATTAATTTTTCTCATTTTCTCATATGCCAATTCTTCCCTTGGACCCCACATATGTATATATCTGCATTAATGATATAAAAGGAAAGCTTGATTTACAAGGTTTGAAAAAATAGCCATAGTTTAATGTGTCCAGATGATTTAAAAAAACAATGTTGATGAATCAATGAAATTCATTTAATCGGGAAAAAAAACTGTACATTTACTAATAATAAAGTCAACAAAGAATAAAACCAACCTCTTGTATATAAGAAGGAACATCCCTCACATGAGCGTTGCACAACTGGATTAATTTTCTAATGCTACATGTCATTTCCATGGTATGATTGTTTAAAGCAACCCATTTGCTAGAGTCAAAATATCTATTGAGTTAAAAAAAACAACACATGTAATTAACACAAAAAAAAATAAAATCATCAAAATTAGTTACGCCCACCCCTTACACAATATGAGGCTTTACACAGGCATATATTATATGGTGGATTAAATAAAAAATATCATTATTATAATAAAAAGTAACGTGAAAATGAAATGGATTATTTAAGGCTAAAATTAATTATTTGTTAACTTACTTAAATAGAATGTTAAATCCATCAGTAATCTTATTTGCTTCAAACTTGACTCTGTCAATGGCATCTTTAAAAATGAAAAGTTGTCTTGGGTTAATGATCATTGACTAAATAATCCTTGTTTTGTCAAATAGACACGTTTAAATTATCTTAGTAAAATCAAGATAACTAATTTTAATAGCAGATACAATCAAGGAAACAACTAACAAGTCTGATTTTAAGCATTATTTCAAGTTTTTTTTTCTATTATATCTGCTGTATTATATCAGTTGTATTTAGAAAAGCTTTAGAAGAGATGTAGTGAAATACTTATCCAAATGAAATTCTATTCAATGCATATGAGTAAAACTTTACCTCGATACATCTGAACCTGGGAGGCTGCTGTATCTTGTGCAATATTCTGACACAGAGGCTTTCCCTGAAGTATACTCATGCACTCCAATTCAGTCACCCATTGAAGATCAGACATCCACTTGCTTACACAAGGAAAACTACTGAGTTCTTCTTTACTAAGAAAAAATAAATATAGACATTATTTTTTTCTAATATTTGTGCCATATAATACAGCAACGTAGTAAAGAAACATGTCAAATTAAACCTATTTAAAATAAATAAAAAAACAATAAATGATCTCATTTGTTTAGACATTTTCAGTATGCTCTGAAACTCATGTCAATCTTATTATTATTTTAAAATCATGTACATTTTTCCCTTTATAAATCAAACACAATTGTATGGCTCCACAATTCAGAGCATATAAAGGGAAAAAAAAACTAGATGAATAAATGAAGTACTGAAATAAAAAAAAAATTACACAAAAAAGCACAACACACCATAAGGACACAAAACTCAGGTCTAGCACTACACACCATAAGGACACAAAACTCAGGTCTAGCACTACACACCATAAGGACACAAAACTCAGGTCTAGTACAACACACCATAAGGACACAAAACTCAGGTCTAGTACAACACACCATAAAGACACAAAACTCAGGTCTAGCACTACACACCATAAGGACACAAAACTCAGGTCTAGCACTACACATCATAAGGACACAAAACTCAGGTCTAACACTACACACACCTTAGTACAAAGATAGTTGCACAAACACACAGAAATATTAAAAAAATAATTTAAGGGACTCTTGATAGAAATACTGTTCACAATATATCACAAAAGAGATAGACGTAATCTAAGACATTGTACTAAAAAAACAAGACAAAAACATATCATGTATTCATAATTTTATCTTTATAAAGCTTTGTTTTAAATTTTAACAATGAGGGAAAAACAATTAAAGTCGTAAATAACAGTTTATCCCCAAAAAGTTGTAAATCCAACTTATGGCAGATAAAATTAGATTATTCACTGGATGGGGTGAAAGTCTTTATCAAAAATGGCCTTATCCCTCCAACAGCATTGAAAATGTGTCATGTGTCCTGCACATTGCCAGGTACATTGCTAGTATATATATATATATATATATATATATATATACATATATAAAGTTTACGAGCATCATTCGTTCCAGAGAGTAGCTCATAATCCATAACACCCGTATATTAAAGCAGGTTTCTCCATGAGAATGGAAACTCTGATGATGATTGTTTCCAGAAAACTTAAATTAGTCTAATGCCTAATAATGAGCACATTTTTATGTAAAAGTAAAAAGTTCCCTTCTTAGCCCTAACAGGCCTTCGGGGCAGATGAAGTGTAGAATTCATCTGTTTCTATAACCTCGGCATATGAAGGGATTGTGTGGTTAGCACAACGCCCAGCCGCCTTTACTTCCCCAACTTAACCTTAAGTCAGGTACCCATTTAAAGCTGGGTGGACTTGTGAGGCAACTTTGCACCAAATTTCACCTAGAAAAATTTCATGGGCCTCACCGAGGATCGAACCCAGGACTCTCAGGTCGACAGTCGAGTATCTACACCACTCGGCCATCCGTCCCACATTTTGAAGAGTTTTATCTAAATTTAATTTTCAGTGATTTATTTCAATCATTGTGTAAGACGTCTTTCATTGCTAATAACATAATTAATAGAGCATTGCTTAGTGTTCCAGCACTCTTCATATATTTGTATCCATATATCTGCTCATATTGTATAAAAAGTTCCCTTCTTAGCCCTAACGGGCCTTCGGGGCAGATGAAGTGTAGAATTCATCTGTTTCTATAACCTCGGCATATGAAGGGATTGTGTGGTTAGCACAACGCCCAGCCGCCTTTACTTCCCCAACTTAAAGTCAGGTACCCATTTAAAGCTGGGTGGACTTGTGGGACGACTTTGCACCAAATTTCACCTGGAAAAATTCCATGGGCCTCACTGAGGATCGAACCCAGGACTCTCAGGTCGACCGTCGAGTATCTACACCACTCGGCCATCCGTCCCACATTTTTAAGAGTTTTATCTAAATTTAATTTTCAGTGATTTATTTCAATCATTGTGTAAGACGTCTTTCATTGCTAATAACATAATTGATGCTATCTTTGCTCATTGTTTTCTTTCTCTTATTGTGTAAGATTATTGTGGAAAATTGACATAGATTAGTCTTAATTAGTCAGATTCATAGCTTGCACTGCTACACCATGGTTCTATGATGACAACATTTTACACTAATCTATTAATTTTATTTTATGTGAGGGATTGCTCACTCTTTTTTCTCCATTAAGGCTATTGTCCCAGTTATTACTGTAACAATAGCTACAACACTTTGGTAAATAGTGTAAGCTCACAAGTATGTTGACTATACAAGTGAAGCACGCTGAGTGAGACTGAGCATATAACAGAACAAACCTGTACTAGAAAACCTTGCTTGCATATTTAGTTGGATTTTATTGTCAATGTTTTTTACTCATCATGAAAAAGGCATTGCTAGTATATCAAAACGAATTTTGTAAAATATTTTTGCTTGTCTTGTGAAACAATTGTAGACCAAGTTACTCATATACTGAGGTTTGACTTTATGTATATATATATATAACTATATATAACTATATATATATAATAGAGAGGTAGCCAGTTATGAGATCAATGAGAGCTACACTTGGTTTTTTAAATAGTAAAAAATACACAACAGTAAATAAAAAAAATTATGGAACAAAAGTATTAAAATTTATATAAAAAAAACCTCTCCCCTTGGGAGCAGCAAAACATTTTTTGAAGAGCTGAATGCAGCTCTAAGAACAACATTTGGCCAACCCAAATGTAGTACAAATTATAGGCTGTAATTTCTTACTTGAGTAATTATTGACATCTGTTTCAATTGATACCTTTTACTTTAACAGATAAATTATAATAAATTTGAAGTGATTATGTGATTTAAGTGAAATGATTTTAGATTTTTTTGTTTTAATCCCTAACATTATATACATGTGATCAGTTGCAATGATTTCCCAGCTAATTTCTCTTACTTCAAATTTCATTTTGTTTACATTCATGACTGTTTTAAATGACTGGTTGAAAATAAACCAGAATCATAAGTATGTGCAAGTCGATACTGTCATTAGTTACACACTGACACTGACAGACTATGAGTGTTGATGAAATCAAGAGGATTATATTTGTACTGATATGTATTAAAATGTTTTTAAAATTGAACTTTAATGGAAAATTATTATTGGAGGAAAAAAAACAGCATTAAGCAGGATATGACGGTATATTGTATAACGAGATTGAGCATTTTTTAACTTTTCAGATAGGTTAACTAAGCAATATCTCAATTTTACTGGGTTTTTTTTTACCAAGGTAAAATTATTACCTTAGTGGTTTAGAATTAGAAATTTTTCTTTCAGGTCGTCCTTTGCTTGTTTTTCCCAAAGGTAAGTGATCAGGCAACTTTATAGAGAGGCCACTCATTATTTACCCTGAGAAAAGTGAATAAAATAAATTAAGTCATAAATAATATATTTGAGAAGTGGACTTTCATAAATACACTTATTATGTAACACATTAGGAGTGTGTTGGGGGGGCACAATGGAAAGGTAAAAAAATGTGGGGTGTGAAGTCAAGAATAAAAACATTATGAAATAAAAGAAAGGCCCTTAATTTCAATATTTCTATTTCATTTGATTTTAATTTGAGAAAGTTAGGCTAGTGTTGAATTTAAAAGTTATGTTTGGCCCAAAAGTAAGGCTAGACTGACAATGTAATTTGTAACCATGAATAAAAATTATTCAAGTTTTTAAGCCAGACTAGCCTAACCCACATTGTTGGTTAGGCTACTATGGTTCTAAATGCTATATATAGACATGGTAAAGTACATACAATTTCCTTACCCTTGAGCCGGGGGGGGGGGGGGCAACGGGGAAGATGAAATGTTTCTGTAGCCAGAGAGAGAGTGCCCAAATGCTTCTTTATATTATTTATAGATATCTGCACAAGAAGCCACACAAGCCTAACAAGACTCAAGATGTGGGTTATGCTATTCTGGTTTTATAACACTTTAATTAAAAGGGGTTTTTCAAAGTTATTGACTTAATTGACAAATGCAAATTGTCTTTAAAAATTCATCATTCATGCTAGCAGTCAATAAAAATAAATTCAACATAACATTTCAAAATATGGTTGATAATTCACTAGTATAGGAAGAAAGCAGCAATTTAAAATATTAGTACCCAAACAACTTAAGAATAAATTCTTTTAGCATTAACTGAATAATTTCAGTGAGTATGAATAAGTTTAATTCCAAAAATGGCTTCTGCTTTTTTTAATTCATTATCATGTATGCATTAGTACGCAGTCTCTTTTCTATAAAAGCATTAAAATATACCACAAAACATTTATTCTGGGCTAAAATTAAATTTTAAGCATGGTTAAAAGTAAGTTATTTACAACTGCACAAGAGATGTTTACTAAATTTTTCGTGTACTTTTTCCTATCTGCATGTTGAAGAGTTGTATTTTTTAAAAAATCGAGTAAATTCCTATATGAATCAACGGATTTAAACATTAGTTTGAGTATTTAGAAATGCAATAATATATTACAAAAACACCATAAAGCAATTTATTAAAATATACACAAACAAAAAAAATGATATACTTATTGCAATAAGTAACGTATTTTAATTATGAAATATCATCTTAAAAGCAACTATAATATATAAATCAATTTTAATGTTTTACAGGTTACTAGTACAAAGTGACTGATCCTTCAAAATATTCAAAGCTAATTTCTTAATGTTTATTCCTACCTCATGTCTCAGAGTGCTACTTTTAGGACCATAAATATATATATTAGGACAGTCGCACTGTGAAAAAAAAAAGAGTACAAGAAAAATGCAGAGAGTTGTGTGAGTACTTACACATAATTAAGAACATGCTTTTCTCTTTTTGTAGATTTACAACTTTAGTACCACGTTTTCTTCAAAAGACACGCAAGTGCAGATTATTTACATAAACGCACTTGTTACGGGACCGACCGTGACCATTATATTAGGGTATAAGGAACATGACATATATAAATTTTTTTTTTTTCAGGATTAGGGTTAGGGATAGGGTTAGGGATAGGCTTAGGGTTAGGGATAGGGTTAGGGTGTGGAGCAATATTATCTACGGCTGGTACCCGGGTAAAAAAAATACGGAAACCGAACGGTCGGTCCCGTAACAAGTGCCTTACATAAAAACTATAATGAATTCATTTAACAACAAACTTGTCGACTTTTGCATCATGATATTAAAAAAAACCCGTTTATCTCATGGGAAGACTGTCGTAAACTTTTATTACCTTAATTTATATGCCTATCTTAAATGTAAAAGTAAAAAAGTAAAGTTCCCTTCTTAGCCCTAACGGGCCATCGGGGCAGATGAAGTGTAGAATTCAACTGTTTCTATAACCTCGGCATATGAAGGGATTGTGTGGTTAGCACAACGCCCAGCCGCCTTTACTTCCCCAACTTAACCTTAAGTCAGGTACCCATTTAAAGCTGGGTGGACTTGTGGGACGACTTTGCACCAAATTTCACCTGGAAAAATTCTCATGGTTCTCACCGAGGTTCGAACCCAGGACTCTCAGGTTGACAGTCGAGTATCTACACCACTCGGCCATCCGTCCCACATCTTAAATGTAAATATTCCATGAAACATTTTTTTTCAATATATATATATATATATATATAAATAAATCATTGCCTTAAAATATAGATATTCTATTAAGGAAGTGGCTACAGTTCCGTCTATTTTTTATAGCAAATTTGTTTTTTTTTCAGGGTTAGGGTTAGGAATAAGGTTAGGTTTGGGATTAGGGTTAGGCGCAATATCTATAGACAGACCCCGAAAAAAAATAATACAGAGTCCGTCTAGTCACGCATGCGCACATCTATAGACAGACTCCGAAAAAAAATAATACAGAGTCCGTCTAGTACGCCCATGCACACATCTGTAGATGGACCCCGAAAAAAAATAATACGGAGTCTGTCTAGACGGAACTCTAGCCACTGCGTTCTATTAAATGATTATTTAATGTGTTACTTTTTTAAGACTTCCTCAGTCAGTTTTAAATTTCACCTCCTAGGAAATGCCTAAGACTTAGCCTAAGTCATTGTTTACCAAACCAAAGTGTGGTAAGCATATGTTTTTGAGTACACAAACAGAAAACTTTTTCTATTCCAAATAAAAAATAGTTGTTTTATAAACATTAAATATCCTTTAAAAATATTATTATAGAAAACAGCTCTTTCCTATTTCATAGTCCAAAACTTATCAATAATAATAATTTTTTATACTGAGAATATGATTAATTTTCAAAGTTCATAAAAGCTTAATTACAGGGATTTTTATTTTACTGTATAGTGTTTTAAAGAAGTGATACTTAAAGTTAAAAATAAAACTTTGTAACTAGCTTTTAAAATTTTCATGCAAATAACTTAATTATTTTCTTGTGCCATTAAAAAAAATCAGAAAATCTATCATTTTTCCCTTTCTTGTGAAAGTACCACTTTGATTAGCCAACAATACCGAGTTAAGAATATCACATTAAAAATATGAAATTAAACAAAGCATAGTTATTTAAAAGCGACTTATAATCTTATGTTATAATAGGCACAAAGTATGACCTGAAAGTTTTGTTTTTAAAGTTTTATTGTATATTTTGTACATAAAACAGAATTTGGATGTAAATGCAAACAAAAACATGTATTAAGGTATTTACCAGGGCCAGATATGAATCTTGCAAGTCAAATAAGGCTCTCATTTGATTTCATAGACATGTATTGCTGATTTCTTGTTTCTCATTACAGTCAAACTATTTTTACTCAGTCCTGAATAATTGAACTGACCTGTTAACTGTATAAATCTGTCATGTTCCAAATTTTAAACTTAATTTTTTTTTTTTAAATTTTATATCAATAATCTCTGATAAGTCAGTTCTGCTTTACTTTGATAACTATCTAATCTTGATAAGAACTTGTACCCAAATACAAAAATAACAATATTTCTTACAGATATGTCATTAAAAAATCTTCACATTTTTATCCCATCTATGATTTTCTAACGCCTGTGTTTTGATTATACACTAGACACAACCTGCCCTACTTAGCTCTTTCTTTAATATGGATAAAGTTTTCTTTAAATTGTCTTTTTTTTCAGAAAGCCTAAAACGCAGCAAGGACGGAGGGCTCTTGAGAAGAAAGAACCAAAAATTGTTGAGAATACAAAAAGTACTTTGTTTTTCAAAGGTGGCAATACAAGTAGTATAGTAACTCAAGTATTAAAGGAATGGGTATGCATTTGAATTTATTTATTAAACTTGCTTAGTCGGATTTACATTAATGGTTTATTTTTTATACAAGTGCTTTCCAAAGTCTACAGACTAATAGATACCAACAGATTTTTAGTATTATTTTAACAAAGTGTTAGTGTACTTTGTTTATTGATAAATCTCTAATATAGACATTTGTGATGTAGACAATGGTTGAAAAATATGAAATTATATTTTTGTGCTTCATTTTTACAGAATATTCTGAAGAAACCTCATGCCACTATGTTCAGCAAGTAAGAAATATTAAATAAAGTTTTACATTTACAAAATGTATATAATATACATTTGATCTAAACAAGCAGAAATTCTGTGTCACTCAACACTTTTATGAACACATGAATAGCTTTGTATTGAGAGGTGTTAACTAATGATAAAGATGTTTATTGAGCCATATGATGCATAGATGTAGCCTGTAATGTGGGTTGAAGTCCATAGCCTAATGTACTGCCTTTAATTCCAATGAGGTGCACCTAAGGTTTGTGTGCATTAGGGTGTGTTGTTGTGCTCAATGTGTACTGGCCAGAATTGCAAAGTTCCCACCATGAAACCATGACTGGATGTGTGCCAGCGTATTATATTGCAGATAATAGTCTATGAAACTGTTACTTCTTCTTGTCGTTATAGATGATGAGCAGTCGTTTCTTAATTAATTATTTAACAACTTTGGCTTATTTTATTAAAACCTAGTTTTACTGGAAGTACTTTTATCATCTATTTACTTCAGTTGTTGAGGTAGTCAACAATACAGAAGTTCATAATTACATATATATATAGAGATAAGAAATTATTTATTTCATAAAACTTATAGATTACATAGCTGTTTTTTACATTTTTCTGAGATTCAATTAATGAAAGAATTAACAATTATTATTCATGTGGATTTTAGTACAAAGTAAGTTTAAAAAGAAATCATACAGAGGAATTAAGAGATTGTATGAATTGTTGTTCATTTAAAGGTAATGAATTATAAAATTAAGCTATCCACAATGGTAATATCTTAGAAAATCATTCACAATATTTGCATGCATATATTTTTCCTTTTATTTTTTTATTTTTTAAAGAAAAAATATTACTCGACCTTTTGAGGACCAAAGTTCAGTGGTAAGTTTAAACTGTGATAAGTTTTTTTGTATTTTTTGTAAGGCTAATTTATCATTCAGAATGGAAATTTTATGTTCACCTGGGTTGAAGTTTTACTTGTAACACATTTTTATACTTAATATTTCTTTTCAGGAGTTTTTCACATCTAAGGCAGATAGTTCACTTTTTATGTTTGGAAGTCATTCCAAGAAAAGACCTCATAATATTGTTATAGGTAATTGTTTAAATTTAAAGTCACTAGAGATAAGTTTCTAGGTACAGGGATTTTGTTATTTTAGGATTAAACTATGTGTTTAAAATATTTCAGTTCTGTAGAGATAACATTTAAAAAAAAAATGCTCCTATTGTCTTTCAGGGCGACTTTTTGATAATCAAGTTTTAGACATGGTGGAATTTGGAGTGGAAAAATTTGTGTCATTGCAGGATATCAAAGTGAGCACTTCAACTGTTTTGTAGTAAATTATAGATTTATTTGATTTGACATTTCTTTGAATGTAGATTTGGTAATTTTATTTCTATCTTTCAGAAAAGATGTACAAAAAAAAAAGCCAATATTGAATAATAACTAAATTTTTTTCTCTACAGAGTCAAAAAACAGCAACAGGTATTAAGCCGTGTCTAGTTTTCTCAGGTGAATTTTTTGAAGAAAATGAAGAAAACAAGAGAATTAAAAATTTACTGATTGGTAAGCATAAGAATGTTTAAACACATGATCAATTGCATTAAATATGCTAAATTCTTATCTGTCTCAGTAAAACTAAACTATTCTATTTGTATTGAACAAAAAATGTGTGCCAAATATTATCTTAATCACAGAATAATTATCTATAATAATAATGATTCAGTTTTGTCTGTCTGACTCGGAACAATCAAAATTAATGTAAATATTAATTATCCAGTCAAAATATAAACTGCAGCTTCTTCACTATCTATTTGGTATGAAAAAAAAACTGGTTTCTGTGAATTTTAAATAAAGTGGAAATAAGTGGTTTCTGTGAATTGGAAATGCTTAAATATTAACTATTTCCATTTAAAATTTGTTTTGTTAAGACTTAATTGCATTTTCAAATTGTAAATTAGTCCACAACTAAAACTAGCCTAAATCATCGATCAGTTATATTGCTATAATTTTATCAACTACTATCTGCTGAAAAAGTCTGTTGTTTAAATATCTCAAAATATGTATAATACTCCTTTTATATATAATTACTTTATTGACTAATGTTCTTTGGGCTATTTTATCTTTATTTTAAAATAAAGTCTGAATTTTAATCATAATCTAAAGACTTCAATAATAGAGTTCTTGTTAGTAAATGTATGAGTTATTTTGCCTAACCCTTATGCTTTAAAATGCGTGAAAATTTAATAGAAATCTTATCTATCAAAACATTTCTTCCAAAACTCTGTATTCTAATAATTAGGTTGGAACCATTGCAATATTTATTTTTAAGGCAAATATGATTCCAAAATATTTAATAGATTAATAACTTGTGGTTATAGACATACAGAATAAATAGACCAATCTAATTATTTAATTCAGGCTTAAATCATTTAAAACTTCAGCTATTTTTCATGTTGTTAAGGTTTCATTAGGTACAGTCTCTTCTAATGTTAAAGAATGAATTGCTTCTTTTATAATGATTAACAATTGCTCTAAACTGAACACAACACACGCAAAGATTGCCTTTCATGAAATAGAATTAATGCATTAAAAATTCAGGGGTGATAGGATCTAATCAATTGTAAGTAAAAATTTTAAAGTAAAATAAAAAAATATTGTTAAGGTTTTGAAGTTTACAGCTAGTATATGAGTATATTTGCCTTGTAACACAAATGTCACATTTGTTTTGCAGGATACTTTGTTACTTATACAGTACTTGGTTCTGTCTGTTTTTTTTTTTTTTATTAATTTACCATTGATATATTTTTTTTCCTTTAAAATTTTATGACATATTTTTATTCTCCAGACTTTTTTAGAGGAGCTACTGTTGAAAAAGTTTCCTTGAATGGACTAGAACATGTCATCAGTGTCACAGCAGTGAATGGAAAGATTTATATTAGAAACTTTAGGTAGGCACAATCCAAAATTTTTTTTTATCATATTCATATACATGTAGTTTTATATCATTAATCATTCTTTTAAAATTGACTATAACTCATAAGTCAATTGAAGATACTCACTTTGTTGTCACTTACCCCTTCAATCATGGCTGGTTTACATTTTCTGATGATCTTAACATCGTAATCACCACTGTCCAACTGCTTTTTAAAATTTTATCTAATTTATTTCAAGTAAGATTTTTTTAGACTGAGCATTAAAATTTTAAACCCCCAAGATTTTACTGGGAAGTTAATTAACAACTGTTGCATAACTTTATTTCATTCATAAATGAAAAAAAAAAAAGGCTTGAATAATTTTTTACAGAGTGCTCAAAAAAAAATCTGGTTCGAAAATTCCAAGAGTTGAACTAGAAGACATGGGCCCTTCTTTAGATCTTTCTATCAGAAGAACGAGACTTGCTTCCGATGATTTGTTTAAGAGAGCTCTGAAAAAAGCAGCACTTGCTAAAGTATGTATACTTTTTACTTACATATTATTATGTTGTAATGAAACATTATACAGTAAAATGCTGTTAATACGAATGGCAATGTAGCAAATTTTTCAGTATTTCGAAAAAATTTTAGGCACTTCCCATCCGCTTCTATAATATCTGTTTATAAACTTTGTTGCAACTAATTTCTTACTTTCAGTATTGTGAAAACATAAGCCTATTTCCAGTGTTGTTTTTCCCAAACTAGAATTTTTTTAAAATGTGTTTGAGTTCAGAATGTGAACAGATAATGACTGGGTTAGATAGAAGTGGGGAGATGACAAGCAAGAGATCATTATTGTTAGCTCATATGATGGGGGAAAAATTCACCAAACCTGGCAGGGAAGTCAATTTTAGCTCAGCAGGGAAAAAAATACATTTTATTTAAATTCATTTACTGACAGTGCTGGACTGACCTTTAGCAAGATGATAGGCAGTTTACAGGGGGTGGGGATATTGTTGGTGGCATGAAAAAAATCTGTAAGGGAATGGAGGAGGTCGTTCACTTATTGCGCCAAAGTGTTGATCTCTCGGAGATCAAACCAGGTACCCTCAGGTCAACAGTCGATCAATTGACCTCACTAGCATCCATCCCCTGGGGTGGGGGTGCTAAATGCAGAAGAAAAATAGTTACTTAATAACTCAACTAGCTCCTATCAAAATTACTTTACTAAACTGAGTAGTTTGCTGCATGTGTTGTTGGGAGGAGGGGGGTTGAGCTTTAAATTTACAGACCACATTACTAATCAAGTGCCATAAGGGGAGTGTTTTTGTGTTTGAGGAATAACTTTAGTAAAATGTGATCGTACCTGTATTGCTTGGGGGAGGAAAACTGATGATCACATCTTTAAAAGTTGTTAATTAACATTATAGTTTAATAAATAGTGATTTGGGCTAGGGAAACTATTTATCCTAATTTGCGTAGATGGCATTTCAATATCTAATCAGAAATAGAAATAGAATAGAAACCGGGATTTAAATACATATGAATTTTTAAATTTACATATTTATGTTTGCAGTCATTTCAAAATTTAGTGATGTATAAACTTTTTTCTAAATGTATTTAAAAACACATTTATACAAATATTTTAATTATTACAATATATGTATTTAATAATTAAGACGGCGTTTGCGATATGCATATGAAATTCTAATGCAAGGGAAGTAATTCAGGTACAGAAAAAAAATTAAATGGTGCTAATTCCCTACATTTTCTTTTTATACAGTACAAACTTCACAAATAGAAAACATGTCATTAAATACAGTTACATTTTAACATTAACTATTTATTTTTGACTATTTTAGTAAAATTACCTAAATATATTATATCATACCTATAATATGAACCTGTAATGCAAAAAAAAATGTCCCCATCCCTCATTTTTCATTGCAACAAAATTTTATTACAATGAATGATTTAATAGTTCCTGTCAATATGGTTTTAGGGACATTTCACTGCAATAATAACTTAGCTCTTTAAGTCATTTCTTATTCTTTCTTTCTTTGGCTCTACAGCCCATTTAGGGCCCTAGCCTGCCATACAACTCTTCTCCACTTTTCCCGATCCATGGTCTTCTTTCTCCACTCTCTCACACTTATGGCTTTAAGGTCTTTCTCTACTTCCTCTAACCATCTGCTTCTTGGTCTGCCTTTAGACCTTTTCTCATTGGGTGTTGCCTTATATATTGCTTTTGGACCTCTGTTGTTTTCCTTTCTTTCTATGTGCCCTACCCACCTCAATCTATTCATTTTGATTTCAGCTGTTATATTTGGTTCTTCGTACAGTTCGTACAGCTCTGAATTGGTTCTACTTCTCCACTCCTTATTGTCCCTTACAGACCCATATATTTTCCTTTCCCAAGTATTTAGCATATTTTCTGCTTGTTTTTGCTGATGGTCCATGTTTCACTACTATATGTTACTGCTGGTCTGATCATTGTCTTGTTTATGGTTTTTTTTATGTTTTCTGGAGTTCTGTCTGTTTTTCAGTATTTTATGCAGTGTATGATATATTCTGTTCCCTACTTCTAGTCTGTTTTTGATCTCTATCATTATATCATTTTTCTCACTTATGGTTGATCCCAGGTATTTAAAGTTTTCTACTCTTTCAAATGCTCTATCACTGATCTTGAAAGATTTTTTTCTTTTTCTTCATTTTCATTTCTTTGTAATAGCATGTTTTGAGTCTTTGATTCATTTACTGTTATACCTGCTTTCTGAGCTGCTGTTTCTAATTCTATGTATGCTTTTGCTATATCCTTGCTTTGCTTTCCTATCAATGTTATATCATCTGCATTAGCGATGTACTGGATGGGTTCTGTAAATATTTTTCCTGTTTTCATAGTCTTTGTTTTTTCACTTCTGATGTAATGTGTTATTGTTCCTCACTTATCCAACTGAACGTTTATGACTTTTTCTAGGGTTAAGTTGAACAGTATGCAAGAAAGGGAGTCTCCTTGTCTAAGGCCTTGGTTTAATTGAAATTCTCTTGTGCTTTCCCCTTGCTTCTTGAGTTGTTTAATGTCATGCATGTTTTTAGGTGTAGTGTGCGTCCTCAGCATTTATGTTATCTTCTCCTGGTGTTTTATTGTTTTGGTCTTTTTTATAATATTCTTCTATGGTTGGTTCTTCTATTTCTGCACCATTGTCCTCTGTAATGTTTGGGACATGTCTTTCTCTGTCATGTCAGTATTAATGTTCAGCATTTCTTTGAAAAATTCTGCCCACCTTTCTAGAACCTTTTTCTTTTCTATAACGAAGTCGTCTGATTGGCAAAGACACATGTGTGATCTTGTTTGAGAACTGTTTGATGGCCATGTACATTTTTCTTTTTTTTTCTTTAGAGAATTCCTCTGGTTTTTTTAGTTTTCCTTTTTCCCATTCACGTTTTTGCATATTTTAGTAGCCTTCCTTCTAGGCTTCGTGCATGCTTGAGTTGCCTTTCTGTTTTTTTCCCCTATTCGCCACCTGGAGAGGCGTCATTTCACAGCTTTAACAATTTAAGAGTTTTATTTTACTTCTGAAAATGTATGTCTAGCTTTCAAAATAAATAGATACTCTATTACTTGATTGGTGATAAACTATGATACTTTCTATTCACAGCCGAAGAAGAAGAAGAATGTCTCTCGTGATGACCTTGGCAACAAACTTGGTAGAATTCATATGACCACCCAGAATTTCAACAGACTCCAGGCTCGCAAACTCAAAGGTCTGAAAAGAAAAGCTCCATCTTCATCACATAATGATCAGACAATTAAAAACAGTTCAAGAAAGAAGCAGAAAGTTGATGAGGAGATGTCTCAATAGAAATGTTACTTTTGGTCTCCATTGTCTGGTGTGAAAAGGTTATTATGTACATAGTTGATTTGACTGAAAATTTGTGTTGCATTGAAAGTCTGATACTGCTGGTGCTGAATAAAAGAACATTCTAAACTGTTTTTAGCTTGTTTAATGTGAACTGTTGAATTGTTTTAATATATCTCTCCAATCCATTTTTATTCTTCCTTAGTACATGAACATTTTTACAGCCGATAGCACTCGTCTGATTTACTAAGCTTTTTTAAGCTTTTTTTTTGTTTGCTGCAATCAATTTTACTCGTTGAAGCTAGGCTGATGACATCTATATCTGCAATCAACTTAACAGTTAAACATTCTTTGATATACATTTGTCAATAATTTAGATTTGAAAATTATTGAAATCTAGTACAGGGAAGTTTTTCACTTTCATACTTTTAGACTTATGAAACATCTATTGTTATGAACATAACATCTTTTGTAATTTTCTTGACTGATTTATTACATTTTTTTAAGCTGCTTTAATTCACATTACAATAAATCTACACTTTACAGGAACAAAACTTTATTCCATCCATTACAAATATTTCAAGCAACCATAAGTTACATATTTTTAAGATCAATAAGGAAAAAGAACAAAGATTTTATTTAGCAACATTTGATTTTTTTTATTAGTTGAAAGGGCATCAAAAATCATTTGATTCTTAAATCATGCCAATACTAGACATAATAATAAATCATGCCAATACTAGACATAAAAAAAGTAACTCTTTGAACAGAATAGAGTGGAAAAAAGACAACAGCATAATCTAATAAAATATGATAGTATCTGTAGTTCAGTATTTTAAGTTTTCCCCTTAATAATTTACTTATAAAAGGTTATGAAAACTGTACTACAAGTACTATCTTCAATTGACCTGGTCAAATCCTACTGGTGAGTGTCTGGGTAAAAAGACAAAAACTCAGAAAACCTTTATCAGAATACATGTACAATCGTACATGTATCAGTATAGTGACATTAAATAAAGCAGGCAGGCTAATTACAAAAACCTGAATGCTTGTAGTAAACTCTGAGCACAATGAATGACATACACCAATCACCATGAAGCTTGCGCTTGCATCATGGGCTAAATGGAATCTAGAAATTTGTCTTTTAAAAAAAGAGCAATATCTAGTTAGTTGATCAAAGAAAGACATCTGTGCAAAAATGCAAAGTATGCAGCTTTAAATTAAAGCTAATATCGCATGTTTTATAACAGAATTTAAACAATATGATAAAAAAAAATATATAATAAAAGCAATAGAGATCAATTCTAGAAATCTCTAAAATGATACGGGATATCAATTTGCTTCCACATATTTACACAATACTGTCATAGATAAAATATATTTATGAAAATTATGTTAAAATTTATTATTTGTTTGAGCATTTTGTTTCCTGTCTATTAGTCCTTGGTCCTACAAAAAACTTGAGCAGACCATTTATTAACAGTGTTAAAGACTCAGGTTCACGTTCATATGCGTGCATTACAGACATCATTGAGAGGGCAAATAAGATGGTAAAGCCATGTGGGACTTTGAGAATAAACTTCAGCTTTGATTTCTTGATGGCAATGTAAAGTATATTAATTGTGTGTGATATGACAAACAGGCAAAGCTCTTTTCTTCTACTGTACCTGTAGAGTGAAAAGAAATCAAAATCTGTAGTTGTCAGTATAGAGTAATTGTTGCTAAAATTAGCTGAAATTGTTTCCTATGTAATAAATACCATGAAATCTTTATGCTCAGACACTTTTAAAAATAAATGTTAAGTATATGCAAGATATTTTTTAAGAAATTTGAAAACTTATATAATTATGCTATTTCATGTAGGTCCTATTTTTACATGGGATAATGTCAATTATGGTTGTTTTACTAAACACTGCATTGAAGTATCTGAGATTATTACAGATTAATGGTTGTTTTACTAAACACTGCGTTGAAGTATCTGAGATTATTACAGATTAATGGTTGTTTTACTAAACACTGCATTGAAGTATCTTGAGATTATTACAAATTAAGAAACGTTTCACTGTTACTTTCAGGGATGACCTTAGACTCAGATTAAAATTTATTTAAATTTTTACCGTTCAAGAAGTAAAGCTAATCCACATGTTGCTCCAGCTATCACCGGAATAAATGCTGGAATGGGTGGTGGTCGGTGTATACAATTACGAAGGAGACAGATGGTTAATTTAGCTAAAGTCACCATTAATCCTAGAAATGTTGTAGATAGCAGCAGATTTTTAATCAATGACTTTAACACAAATATAGGTCTGAAAAGAAAAATATTTTAGTCAATCCAGCTTTCTTTCTACATGCCAGTCTCTTCACCAGATTATTTTTTACTTAGTTATTTTTCTGTTGTTTAAATAAATCAGTCATAACAGTGTAACGTTGTTTGCTACGATTATCAGTCAGCATATTAGTCTGTTAGAATATCTTTACTAATAATGATATAAGTTAACTACATATATTAACTGTAGGATATAATAATTAACAATGATGCTCAATAATCATTGTAAATTGACAATAAAAATTATCTTTTTCATCCACTTTTCTCACTCTCTAAAAAATGGCAAATTTATTTACCTTTCTAATAGAACATTCCTCTTAAATACAAGCACTGGAGTTAAATGAATAGGCAAATATAGCTTGGCAAAGCCAGGTAGAGAATGAATGAAATCAACCAATCTATGATGCATACAGTTTCCTTGATGTAGTCCACTCTCTGCACATGTTACAAATTTTGTTCCAGGTGTTCTATAATTCATTGCAAAATATTACACATGGAACAAAACTGGAAACAAAAAATGCTTACAAATTAAAATGACAATGTTTAGTTATAGATGTAAACTTTTACCTGAACAGAGTGGTCAGTTTACCATCTGTGTAGTCTCTTGACCATTTTAGTATGGACTTGTAATAGCCAGGGTTGATTAAATTCGGCCTGAGCGACACACAATATAATATAATACTTGTACAGAAGGAGAACATAGCTACCTCAAAAAATGGAACAGCACCAACAATATCTGAAAAATTGAAAATAACTAGATTGCTATGATGTCAAATTAACTTTGTATTTCTATTTTTTCAAACTAGTTCTGTTTTTAAGCAGTTATTTTAATACTCAAATGAGACTTAAGACTAGTAACTCTAAAGGTACATAATATACAGAACTGTTAAGCTAGCAGCATTATGAACTGAAATGATAACCTCTTGCTACCAAGGTGGAAACTCCAGCACCAAGAGCCCGAGCTAATGTGAAGAACACCACAGTCTGTCTAACTGACTTGTTAAGAAGAGCTATTGACAAACCTGCCAAACCTCCTGAAACACTATATGTCCATCCATCCTGTTAATAGTTTTGCTCTTTATCTGTCTATTTTACATTTTTAGACTTAAAATCTACTACTTAAGAAATTATATATATTATTAAATTATGTTACAATCATTTTATAACCTATATGAAAAATGCATCATGGTAAATAATGAGAAGAAAAAAATTCTTACATGATTATGCCTAAAAGATGTAATAAGCTCTATTAGGAGATGATAAGTACTTGGGTACAGACCAAAAAATGTAGCAACCTTTGCACAATCAATAGATAAAATACCATCGCAAATCTTTGGAATACTGTTTCAAGAGAGATGGATAAAAAAAATTATGGAAAATTAATTAACAACACTTGATGATTTATCTAATCATTATCTAATCACACATTTTTAGGTCTGTGTTAAAGAGTATAAATAATTAGAAGAAGCTAAAGGGAATTTTTTTCTAGAAAGATGTACAAAACAATGATAGATTACCTTTCTCGGAAAGGATTTTTTATGAATGCTGTGATGATTCTGATGCCAGCATAGAGAACTATTCCAGCAGAGAACCCACCAAAAAATCTTCTCAGAAAGTTGCTCAAAACTGTTTGTATGAGTCCAGGGAGTACATGTCTGTAATATTTCCTGGTGTTTGGTGGGTCTGATGAATCACCTTTGTCATGTAATTCACCACAGATTTTCTGACTAGCACATTTTGAGTGAGACATTCCTGGAAGAATTATTAAATTATATGAGCTGAATACATTAATTATTTTTTGCCTAAAGTGTCAGTGTAAATAATGTCAGTGACGTAAATTATGTTAGTAATGTGTCTAAAGTCTGTGACATTATAAATTATGTTAGAAGTGTTTCAATGGTATGTTAAGAACATCATGTCAGTATTGTGACTATGATCTATGACATATATTATGTCAGGAATGTGTCTCTAGTTTGTGACATATTATGTCAGTAATGTGTCATTGTGTCTATGGTTTGTAATATAAATTATGTCAGTAATGTGTCTATGGTCTGTGACATAAATTGTCAGGAATGAGTCAGTTGTATCATCTGTTATGTATGCATTTACCATATCAAAGTTTAAGTTTATAAAATGCCAATGTAAAAAAAAAATGAATAAAAACTATTTATAGGGGAGACCCAGGTGCAAGGAACCAGTAAAGTTAGATAGTACAACCCATAACATGTTGAAGTATTGAAATGTCATGATCTAAACATTTTGTTTCAATATGTTGTTTTACCTCAATACATACTACACATGTATCAGCGATAGTACAACCCAAAACATGTTGAAATATTGAAATATCACGATCTAAACATTCAATATGTAGTTTTACCTCAATACATACTACATATGTTTCAGCATTAGAGGCTTTGATGTCAAGACTAGGTTGATTGAACCATGTCCAGCGCCTACCGGTTGGCCCCGTGATAGGACCGTATAAGAACAATATAATTATAGCATACAATTAGCCCCACGCATTCAACCGTTTTGCTAAGGCCACCTTTGGTGTTCAAAATAAATACATTAAGATTGTACACACTTTCATTTTTGTAAGGCAACAATATCTTGTGATTCATGTAATGTTGGGCAAGCATGTCGAATTATCCCTCGCTCACACCACTGAATTCAAGTCCATTAGGCAAGAAGAACGAGATTTTTGTCTTTTCCCTCACTTGGAGCTGAATGTATACATATCGCTTTTTCTTCCAGTATTCTAGAGCAGTGCTTCTACACTTCAAGATCCATGGTTATATCCTCTCAAGCAGTAAGTTCTTTGTATGTTTTTGAATACCACATATATTCTAGGAGATCAGCATGTCTTTTTAAGGGCGTAAGGTCTCCCAAATATGTTTTTGAGTGAGCAGTACAATTCTTAGCTCTAAACTTGTGTTTAGAAATTATTTTAACAATAAGCTTAAAGACAGACAATCGATACTGTGTGCACTTGTATAGCTTCATGGCACACACAGAAGTAAACGTATCAGGAGGAAGTTTGACACCACAACATTAACTCAACGTGACAGGGGGAAGTATGAGACCACAACATTAGCTCAACGTGACAGGGGGACGTATGAGACCACAACATTAGCTCAACGTGTCAGGGGGAAGTGTGAGACCACAACATTAGCTCAACGTGTCAGGGGAAGTATGAGACCACAACATTAGCTCAACGTGACAGGGGGAAGTATGAGACCACAACATTAACTCAACGTGACAGGGGGAAGTGTGATACCACAACATTAGCTCAACGTGTCAGGGGAAAGTGTGAGACCACAACATTAGCTCAACGTGACAGGGGGAAATATGAGACCACAACATTAACTCAACGTGTCAGGGGGAAGTAAATGACCAAAACATTATCTCAAAGTATATTTTAAGATATCAAAACGTAATCTCAACGTATCAGAGCTAGGTAAGAGACCAAAAAATTAGCTAAAAGCTAGAGGCAGGTAAGAGACCACAACTTTTGCTCGCATTATAAGCAGAAAGATAGGGTGGTTGAATAGGGTGTGATACTGCGTATGTGTGCTAGATACAGCTACCTTCTCCCGTACGTCAATCTGATGTCATCCCAAGTGTCCCATCTATCCAGTGTAAATGAAGTCGTTCATGATTTGTCATATAATGCCCTATGCTTTTTTTTAGTGTTCATATAATTTCTTGTGTTATTATGCTGTGTTCAGGTACACGTACAGACAATTTAATGTGTCACTATGCTATTTCCAGTTACAATTTAAAGGCTCATAAAATTTCATTTGCCATTATGCCATGTCAATTTTTTATAGTGTTTAATTTAAATGATAAAAATACACGGTGTGTCATTGCTTTGTTTAGTATCTGATTGTTATGATACACAAAAGCCAGGCTTAAGCTTTAACTTGAATCAAAGTTTCAATGCGACCGCCAAGGGTAGATAGATGCAATGCCGCCGAGAAGGGGGGGGGCAAATGCCCAGGGGCCCGGGGAGTTTTAGGGACCCGGACTGAGCTGGCCAATCAACTTTTGAACATATTATTATCAGCACGTGGGGCCGTGACAGCCCTGCCCAGGAGCCCGAAATTTCTGTCGGTGGGCCTGGATAGATGAGCGCCTTGGTCTAAAATATAAATATCGACAATTAAAAACGTACGGTGATTATTTCTTATCCCCCAATATTCCAGTGTAATATTTCTGTTTGCTAAACGTGTGTAGCCTGCACTGTTGATAGCTGATTACTCACCGTAACTCATAGATGGCAAATACACGGCACGCTTGCCGAGACTTTTAGAGATATTTGAGGTCCTTGTTTAGGCACAAGTACCCGTCGGTGCATCTTATTTGAAAGGAATTAATACTTGAAGGGCATTTTGGCGTTGGATGACCTCAAGGCGTTTGTCTTTTTTCCCCATCACTAAAAACGGCCCTGACAACCAATCATAGGAGACATTGAAAGCTTAGTAAACGTGAATTACCGAGTGATAGACATCTTTAGACGTGAATTGTTTGGTTTAGGAGATATCCCATGATCTGTGAAGATCATTGGGGTCTCCTAGCCGAGATAAAAACTTTGCTTGAGCCAATGGTGATATTGTGGTTAATGAGGGCAATCCGACCACAGCTGGCACGGATGTGGTCACACACAAAACACCCTTCCACTCGGTCCCAAACAAGGACACTGTCGCAGCCTGCCATTTCTGGCAGAAGGGTAGGACGCACTCTGTGGTGTTAAGAAAAAACCCTTGCCTTGCCTTTCTGGCCGATTAGCGGTATACACAATCTGCTGGTTTGGCCAATCTGGACCAGTGCTAAATTCTGCCGTGCAGGCAGATGTAGCGAGCACATTTACCCCGCCGGTCTATAGGCATGGCCGACAGGAAAAAAAAAGCAAAAAACAATTGATTAAAAAAAATAGACAGATACTACAAAAGTAAGGTATAACAAAGTGATTGACTGATACTACAACAGTAAAGTATAGCACAGTGATTGACTGATACTACAACAGTAAAGTATAACACAGTGATTGACTGATACTACAACAGTAAAGTATAACACAGTGATTGACTGTTACTACAACAGTAAAGTATAACACAATGATTGTCTGATACTACAACAGTAAAGTATAGCACAGTGATTGTCTGATACTACAACAGTAAAGTATAGCACAGTGATTGTCTGATACTACAACAGTAAAGTATAGCACAATGATTGTCTGATACTACAACAGTAAAGTATAACACAGTGATTGTCTGATACTACAACAGTAAAGTATAACACAGTGATTGTCTGATACTACAACAGTAAAGTATACCCAATGATTGTCTGATACTACAACAGTAAAGTATAACACAGTGATTGACTAATTCTACAACAGTAAAGTATAACACAATGACTGACTGACACTACTACATTAAAGTGCAACACAGGATATCAATGTTATCATACGATACCAACTCGATGTTGTCAGTTTACCGAACAGATAGTTTGTTAATCTTACCATTTATTTTTAGCCATTGGGTTTTATAAAAAGATAAATGAAATGAATTTAATTATAATATTTGTCAACAATATTCAAGTTTTAAATGATTATAGCTGTGAATAGAAGTGAAACCAATGAAACAGACAAAAAGAAAAAAGATGACAAATTAAAATCAAACTCTGGGCTGTAAAATATCAAAGTAAGTCAGATGTATAATCAATCATATATGAAATATCAGATTTAGTCAGATACTTGATTAATCAGTTATAAAATATGAGAATAATACAGATATAAATCAATCAAACACAATTCAATACTTTAACTCTGCTTTAACTGAGTAATTAATTATATGTAACAAAAAAAAACATTTTTGTTTAACATGATCCCCTAAATTAACTGGAAATACATGTGGCATACACAACTTTTCTTCTTTACGGATTCCAAAAATACATTGATAAAATATATTGACAAAATGAATAGGGATTCAATGTCATTATCAAATGAGAATCTTACTCTTAACGAACATTCAATGGACATTAATAGTAATCCTGTATCACCCACCAGGTCTGAATGGCAAAATTGGAGTCAGCAATCTGTGTCTCTCATAAGACGCCCGTCAAGTCTGTCCAATATGGAGTCAGCAATCTGTGTCTCTCATAAGGGATACCGACTCAGGCTACGAATTACTGACACAATATACACACTTACCCATGTACACAACTATTGACATAAGATACACACTGACAAATAAACACATATATCGACAGGAGATGAGGACTCACTGACTGTAACAAACATTTGTTGACATCAGATACAAACAGAATTATTGACACATACACACAACTATTGTCAGGAGATACAGAGAGACAACACTTACACACACTTATTGTCAGGAGATATAGTATATATATACAGCCCCGTAGCGTGAAAATTTTACAGCAGGGGCCAGGCATTCTACAGCAGGGGCCAGGCAATAGCAGGGGGGGCAGGTAATACATTTTACTAAGTAGAAAAAATAAGCAGGGGGGGGCCAGATGAAACGCAGGGGGGGGGAGCCCGGCCCCCCTACCCCCCGCACACTACGGGCCTGTATATATATGTAAGTGAATCGACATATGCCAGGTGTCATCGCAAGTTTTACCTTTATGCTAACAAATACCGCCGCAAATGGCTCGATTTACCGCCGGGGATTTCCAACTGTAAACATTTGACAAAATAAAACATGTCTGTATGAAAACGAGTGGTAATGTTGATTATTAGACATTGGGGATGTTGTTAGTTATAGCAAGACACATCTCCCGATGCTAATGCCACGTAACAAAGCCATCTTATACTGTTAGCTGTCAGGATGTGCATTGATGTCATTCCATGGCCTGATATTAAGTCAATAAATGTACTGATGTCATACCCATCAGAGGATGTACTGATGTCATACCCATCAGAGGATGTAATGATGTCATACCCATCAGAGGATGTAATGATGTCATACCCATCAGAGGATGTAATGATGTCATACCCATCAGAGTATGTAATAATGTCATACCCATCAGAGTATGTAATAATGTCATACCCATCAGAGGATGTACTGATGTCATACACATCAGAAGATGTAATGATGTCATACCCATCAGAGTATGTAATGATGTCATACCCATCAGAGGATGTAATGATGTCATACCCATCAGAGTATGTAATGATGTCATACCCATCAGAGGATGTAATGATGTCATACCCATCAGAAGATGTAATGATGCCATACCCATCAGAGGATGTAATGATGTCATACCCATCAGAGGATGTAATGATGTCATACCCATCAGAGGATGTAATGATGTCATACCCATCAGAGTATGTAATGATGTCATACCCATCAGAAGATGTAATGATGTCATACCCATCAGTAGATGTAATGATGTCATACCCATCAGAGTATGTAATGATGTCATACCCATCAGAAGATGTATTGATGTCATACCCATCAGAGTATGTAATGATGTCATACCCATCAGAGGATGTAATGATGACATACCCATCAGAGTATGTAATGATGTCATACCCATCAGAGTATGTAATGATGTCATACCCATCAGAGGATGTAATGATGTCATACCCATCAGAGGATGTAATGATGTCATACCCATCAGAGGATGTAATGATGTCATACCCATCAGAGTATGTAATGATGTCATACCCATCAGAGGATGTAATGATGTCATACCCCATCAGAAGATGTAATGATGTCATACCCATCAGAGGATGTAATGATGCCATACCCATCAGAGGATGTAATGATGTCATACCCATCAGAAGATGTAATGATGTCATACCCATCAGAAGATGTAATGATGTCATACCCATCAGAAGATGTATTGATGTCATAGCCATCAGAGGATGTAATGATGTCATACCCATCAGAGGATGTAATGATGTCATACCCATCAGAGTATGTAATGATGTCATACCCATCAGAGGATGTAATGATGTCATACCCATCAGAGGATGTAATGATGTCATACCCATCAGAAGATCTACTGATGTCATACCCATCAGAGGATGTAATGTCATACCCATCAGAAGATGTAATGATGTCATAGCCATCAGAGTATGTAATGATGTCATACCCATCAGAGTATGTAATGATGTCATACCCATCAGAGGATGTAATGATGTCATACCCATCAGAGGATGTAATAATGTCATACCCATCAGAAGATGTAATGATATCATACCCATCAGAGGATGTAATGATGTCATACCCATCAGAGTATGTAATGATGGCATACCCATCAGAAGATGTAATGATGTCAAACCCATCAGAAGATGTAATGATGTCATACCCATCAGAAGATGTATTGATGTCATAGCCATCAGAGGATGTAATGATGTCATACCCATCAGAGGATGTAATGATGTCATACCCATCAGAAGATGTAATGATGCCATAACCATCAGGGGACGTATATGCTGCTATATCATCGCAATGTGTAGACGTGGCATTACAAATTTGCCCATTACGATAACATATGACATCACATGGATATAACCATGTCTACAGATGATGCCAAAATACAAGACGTATACTTGCACATGAATGGCATTGCTGATTACTAGACACCAAGGGGGTTGTCATTTTATATCGTAATATGTATGCTAATAATGTATTGATGTCGTACTGAGAACGAGGGGATGCAATGATGTTAGCGCATCTTAGTGTGCACAGATGACCGCACATTTTACTAATGCACCAACAGATAGTGTGTATGCGTGTTAAACTATGTGTAAAAATGGCGACAGGAATCGATTTTGGAAGCAAAAATTAGTTTTAAAATTCTTCGAGTCGATCCCGATATCAGCAAAAAGTATCGATTCCATAGGTTCTCAATTGCGATGAATCGATGAATCTTCCTAAGGGGTCGTACAGTAATTACGTCAACAACTTGGGGATGGGAAGGGGGTTTGACACTTGCTGATACTACAACAGTAAAGTATAACACAGTGATAGACTGATACTAAGTGATAGACTGACCCAGGGGGGGGGGGGGCTAAAAAGTACACAATTTGTTTACGTAATAAATAAACGACCCCTAACATGTGTACCTACAATCTCAATGGACTAGCATTTAGTATACTAAACAGTCTATTTGGGCCTGTATATGGTATACTAAACAGTCTATTTGGGCCTGTATATGGTATACTAAACAGTCTATTTGGGCCTGTATATGGTATACTAAATAGTCTATTTGGGCCTGTATATGGTATACTAAACAGTCTATTTGGGCCTGTATATGGTATACTAATCAGTCTATTTGGGCCTTTATATGGTATACTAAATAGTCTATTTGGGCCTTTATATGGTATACTAAACAGTCTATTTGGGCCTGTATATGGTATACTAAACAGTCTATTTGGGCCTGTATATGGTATACTAAACAGTCTATTTGGGCCTGTATATGGTATACTAATCAGTCTATTTGGGCCTTTATATGGTATACTAATCAGTCTATTTGGGCCTGTATATGGTATACTAAACAGTCTATTTGGGCCTGTATATGGTATACTAAACAGTCTATTTGGGCCTGTATATGGTATACTAAACAGTCTATTTGGGCCTGTATATGGTATACTAATCAGTCTATTTGGGCCTTTATATGGTATACTAAATAGTCTATTTGGGCCTGTATATGGTATACTAAACAACAGTCTATTTGGGCCTTTATATGGTATACTAATCAGTCTATTTGGGCCTGTATATGGTATACTAAACAGTCTATTTGGGCCTGTATATGTTATACTAAACAGTCTATTTGGGCCTGTATATGGTATATTAAACAGTCTATTTGGGCCTGTATATGGTATTTACTTTCATATTGGACCGGCATCTCCATTCTAAATGGACCGATATGGCATCTGCATTCCAACTTGACAGGTATATGGTATATACTTTTAAACACGACTAAAATATGGTATCTGGCTATAGACACAATTAGTTTTGATAATCTGTACTATTGAATTGGTTTATTATTAAAATATATAATTTAAAGGTATATATTGAAAGCTTCTTTCATTTTCTGGTAAGCAGACTAAATGAAATTTCCTGCCGACACCTCGTTTTTCTATATAGTCTTGATTGACAACTTAATCTCCTGATCCTGCATATCATTAATGTAGGGTATATGTAAATCAGGTTAAACTATTTAAGGTCACGTTGACATACAGCAGTAAAGTTGCTGTGAGTGTCACTCATTTACCTTTGTAATACGTTATTTATCTATCTTTGGAATTTTGTTTTCTAAACAATGGACATAAATAAAGTAATGACCAATTTGTCTCAAACATGATGATAATCAAACTCACTAATGTGGTCTGAAAAAAAAGTCTCTTTTTAATCATTGAGTCAGTAGTCACAGAATACGACACAATTAGAACACACCTACCGACAGTCCTACCTACAGTTAAACATATAATGTTACATTATATTACGTATGGACTTTAAGACAATAAAATATGAGAGCATAAACAACGGAGCAATGGACTTTAAGACAATAAAATATGAGAGCATAAACAACGGAACAATGTAAAATGAAAAAAGGAGCTCAAAAACTTTGTTTCTGTTAGTTTGTTAATATTTTCTAACCTGAGAGAGATGCATCAATTTATTTCCATTACACAGGTGCTCATTTGTGTACAGATCAGCCGACCATGTTTACACAGAACACACAACAGAAAGTCTAAACACTGACGTGTGACATAGATTTAGGGACACACTGTTTATCAGTCTGCTCAGCTGAAGTTAGCTTGATATGGACACAGTTGAACTATTTACTGCAGACCGTAAACTGTGTGAAGTAGAAATCACTCTTTACATTCACTTGACACACACTCCCCCACCCCTCGAATATCGGTAGCTACAGCTACACAGTTCAACCCGCGGGCACACACTCCCCCACCCCTCGAATATCGGTAGCTACAGCTACACAGTTCAACCCGCGGGCACACACTCACCGATCTTTCTACCTTGTTCAGACTTACGGGAAATGATACTGTATAATTTTCTACATTTTTTTTTCTCTGAATGATTAAAAAAAAATGTATTGAGAACAGGAATATATTTTAAAAAAGAAGCGAATACAATTACATTTAACCTGCATTTGTGATTCCAATTGAAGAGGTGGTTATATCTTTTGGTATTAATATATTTAAATACAGATATTTCGATTTATTAGCAGACGCCCAGAGTTAACACATTAATTATCGTGGTAATTGTAGCAACATGTTTTTTTTTTTCGACAACATAGCCAGATGCCAGTTAAGAACTGCAGAAAATAAAGATAATTTTTTTTAATTAAATCAATTTTAGTTGTAATACAACTTGTATTATCTTATTAAAACACTATGAAGAACGTTGTGTCACCCAAACTCACATTTAAAACATGTTCTACTAGCAAATGCATTTTTAAAGTCTACTCATATAAATGTTGATGTCTGTACTTATAACCCAGTTAATTTTGGGGTCTGTCTGGGCCCCATGCCATTACCAATCTCGTCGAGTGCAGTTATGTGCTATAGTACGACTTAGCATTTGGTGGGTGTGATCAGAAAGGCCCATTAGGTGGGAGTGTATGATCAGAAGGGCCCATTTGGTGGGAGTGTGTAATTAGAAGGGCCCAATTTGATTGATACCCAATATTAGCTTGCGGCAGCACTGCACCATGTAATGATTGGATACAAATAAATTCAAGCAAGAATGAAAAGTGATCATATGAAATAAACTAATGACCCATGACTAATGTTTTTTTTTTTGAGGGGACGTTGAGATTACCGGGTTGAGATTACCGGTGAAAACCAATGGGAATTTTTTCAGGTCACTCGTTTCATTAGTAGTTTATAGAATCTGATACATTACCATTTTATCTTATTAGGAATTAGCAAAATTTTATTTTTATTAAAATCAGGGCGTTGGGTCAATTCCATAATCTTTAGCATTTACCACAGAAAGAATTTATTTCTAAACATTCCACCCTAAATATTATACATCAATGAATTCATCACATTCGTTTCTTGAAAAATACGAAATATCCACTTTTCATAGTTTTTCATAAGCTTTATTTCAGATCACTTTGTGTTTGTCGTATTAGGGGAGATTGTTAATTGATCACCACTAGTTTCTCAACTGATTTTATAATGTTAGAGTCAATTAATTGAAATCTTGTAGACAAAGTAGATAGTATACATCATTGTACATGTTTATATATGTAGGAAAATGCCAAAGAGAATTATGTGGCGTCAAGTACAGCGCTCGTCCAATGTCGTGCTATGGAAGTAAAAAAAAAAAGGTATCCAGAATGCAATATGTTAGTGAAGAAGATAATATAGATGAAGTGCGCACTCGACGTGAAATAATGACGCTCTTTGTTTTCTTTATGTGTTTGTGTATAGTGCACAAACCTTAACCATTGTGTGGTAACAAGAATGAGGAAAAATACCCTGACTGGATTTAAGGTGCTACCTCCTGTTATGAATAGTTTCTATACAATACGTTAATGTATCATACATGTATGGTTACCTGAATTTTGCGAAAGGGACCGGGGGGCGGGGGGATTTTTAACATATACATAGCTAGGCCATTCAGGATACAGAAGGTATATTAATAGACATTGGCACAGACGTAAATTGTGTTTCACTGTGTAACCTATTATGACAATTCTTTTCAATTGATAAAATCAGTAACAATTATTTTGACTGTAGAGAGGTGGTCTTGGCAGTACGCGAGGCCTTGGGCGAATTTTAGTTGCGGGTCATTTGTGGATTTAGAGCGAGTCCGATATGGGGCCAAAGCCATAAGTTTGGGCCATGTGCTTGACCACAACCCTTACGGACTTGACTGTTTCTAATCATGTACGCTTTTAGTGGTACCTATGAGGGTCTCATATGTCAATGACGTCAATGGTCATGGGTGTAACAAAATCAAAGGCAGTAGTGTCATAAGGGATGGAACCAATTCCCTCGCAGGGACTAGTGTCATAAGGGTTTGAACCAATTCACTCTCAGGGACTAGTGTCATAAGGGAAGGAACCAATTCCCTCGCAGGGACTAGTGTCATAAGGGATGGAACCAATTCACTCTCAGGGACTAGTGTCATAAGGGATGGAACCAATTCCCTCGCAGGGACTAGTGTCATAAGGAATGGAACCAATTCATTCTCAGGGACTAGTGTCATAAGGGATGGAACCAATTCATTCTCAGGGACTAGTGTCATAAGGGATGGAAACATTTCACCCGCACTGCGTTGAAGACATTCTCCATTGAATTATACCAGGTTGTTTCTAAACAGGCTGTTAGTAAACAAAACTGTGATAACAGTGTAAGTACGATCGATTCTTTGAGTCTTAATACAATCTTAGTGCGGACAAAGTTTCGTATTGATGTTGAAATTTACACAAAAAAAAATCTACTTTGATAGCTTGCCATAGAAAAAAGGAGAATTCTCCTTGCTTGTATGGTGAGTCTATGTCTTGCATTCATAGAGCGTAGTGATGATGTATGGTGAGTTTATGTCTGCATTCATAGAACGTTGTGATGATGTATGGTGAGTAGGGTGGCCCAAAAAACTCAATTTTCACCTACAGAGTAAGACACCCTCTAATTTTTGTCCTTATAACAAAACTTTAATTAGTGCAGAGTTTCAGCCTCTTGTGCCAACTACAAGGTGATGCTCAACGACCATGGATTTTCACAATTTCACCGAAAATTGCAGAACTTTCATGTAATTTACAATTTGCATATTTACTTACTGTATCGTGTTATTTGTGTTATATTTTACTTACTTAGGGTTGGCTGTTTAACTATTCTATGCCATAACTTCCTGTTGATGATGATTGTGCATTTGCGAGCAGTTTTCTTGATGATGAAACTATATATGACGATGAGTATACACCGACCAAAATTAGCAAATCAGGTAAACAGCAAGACAAGATAAATCATATAATGAAAACCTCTCAAGACCAATTGTTCAATCCAACTGTAATAAGTGCCATTGACCGTAATAAAACATTTGATAGTGAAGCTGTTTGACTACTTATTCCTATTGCTGCAGCCATTTGTCACGATCCAAATGCACTTTTATTTCACGTAGCACTATTCAACGAGCACAGTCAAGTGCGAGGCATGAAATTTCTAAAGCAATGAAAGATAATTTTGAGCCAACTTGCCCATAAGTAATCCATTTGGATGGAAAGATACTTCCAGCAATATTTGGGGAGGGCTCAGTTGACAAGCTACCAGTTTTAGTTTCAGGTGATGGGATGTACAAACTGTTAGGTGTACCAAAGGTGAGCTCTGGAACTGGTGAGAATGTAGCAAATGCTGTTCACAAATTGTTCATGGAGTGGCAGCTGGTTGAGAAGGTTCAGGCTATGTGCGTTGACACAACCTCAGTAAATACCGGCAGAATAAATGGAGTATGTGTTGGCCTTGAAAACAGGCTAGGTCGTGAAATTTATTGGTTAGCCTGTCGTCATCATGTAATGGAGATCATCTTGTCAAAGGTTTTCACTATCTGCTTTGGAACTTCAAACTCCCCAGATATCCCGCTTTTCAAACGATTCAAAGGCTGTTGGAGTGTCATCGCCAGGCAGAATTTTTCAGAATTCCAAGTGACACCTGCAGCTTCCAGTTTATCACGTGCAACCAAGAGCACCTTAAAGGAACAATTCAAAGATGATTACATGAAGCTTATTGAGTTGATGCTGATTGTTTGGGACATCCACCGTGTACAATCCACTGAAGGGATCAAGGACCAGTACATCGTGCTCACTGGATGGCAAAATTAATTTAAGCCATAAAAATAACTCTCTTCCGCAACCAAACAGCTGTATTAAAGCTTACAAAGAAAGAAGAAGCCCAAGTTGAGCGCTTTGTAGTTTGGTGCACTAATTTACACCAAGAATTGGGTAACTGCACACTAAAAACTCATAAAAAAAATTAGCGGCACACAAGCAAATTGACCTCTGTGTTATACAAATAAAAAGAGATGATCATGCATTTTAATATTTGATATAAACATAGGGAGGACTTTTTTTTATTTTTCATTTTGCGGTATATAAAATGTAATAGGTCGTTGGATTTTTGTTATGCGGTTTATAAAATATGATAGGTCCGTGGATTTTTGTTATGCGGTAGATAAAATGTGATAGGTCCGTGGATTTTCGTTATGCGGTATATGAAATGTGATAGGTCCGTGGATTTTTGTTATGCGGTATATAAAATGTGATAGGTCCGTGGATTTTTGTTATGCGGTATATAAAATGTGATAGGTCCGTGGATTTTTGTTATGTGGTATATGAAATGTGATAGGTCCGTGGATTTTTGTTATGCGGTATATAAAATGTGATAGGTCCGTGGATTTTTGTTATAAAGAAACAAAACACAAACTTACATTCACTTTTTATTTCACGTTACTCATCTATATAAATGTAATTTGATTCTTGTGAATGTTTTATTGAGCACTGTCGTTGAACATTAGGCTCTTCATTCAAAAGAAATATTTCAAGCTCTCTTTCACAAGTCCATGTTTTACAAAGCATCGCATAGCTTACACAGCTCAACAAAAAATTTTTTTTTACGAATTGCCAAGAATGTTTGAATGAACTTATAACAATACATGGGTGCTGATTTCAAAACTGCCAGTGCTTTTGCTAAATTGGCTCTAGTTTCTGAGATATTGGACATCCTTCAAAATATGATTATACCCTTTGTGTAAAACAAATGGAATAAGTTTGGTGTCTTTTGGTTAATTTAACTATACCAAGTTATAACTTGGTTTATTTTTTTTCTCTTTTATGCTGCTTTCTAAAGACATCATGAGTTCATCACGAAGATGCTGCAAAAATAATCCGAATGTATTCTGTTACATCTGTGGAGAATACATGATTGAAAAGCAAAGAAGAAATATAACCTACTTTGTGCAGCAGGCATATTGGGCTTATTTCGGTGTGAAGCTGGGAGACCAAGACAAGTCTTGGGCTCCCCATAAGGTCTGCAAAAACTGTGTGGAGAGCCTACGGCAGTAGACAAATGGTGAGAAGAAAAGTCTAAGTTTCGGTGTACCAATGGTATGGCGAGAGCCGAAAGACCATTTTGGTGATTGTTATTTTTGTATTGTGAATGATAAAGGCTTCAATCGCCACAAGAAATCTAAGTGGGATTATCCTGATCTTGAATCTGCAAGGAGACCAATTCCACATAGCAGTGAAGTTCCTATACCAGTGTTTACTGGATTATTAGAGTTTTCACCATCAGACTCCGACGGGGGGCAAGATCTGGAGTTTTTGGCAGGTGAAAACAGTGGAAGTTCTTCAACACCTGAAAATTACAGCCTGATACCTTTTTTAGTTTTTGAAATATTCGCTACGCAATATTCAATAATAGTGTATAATCATGCAATTGCATGCAATTTTTCATCAAGCAGGCGTTAAGCCACCAACATGAAATTTTCACCATAGCTAGTACTTGCCAAGGTTAACAAGTGTGCAAATATGAAAAATGTGAATTACTGTCCGCATGGTCATCTGGGGGTCGCAATAAGTGCAAAAATGGACGACCATGATGCTTAAAGGGGCCCACCATGAGTACACTATTATTGATTAACAGGAATTCTCTATCAAAATAATAAACACATATATGGTACTTACTAAATGTATAACAAACATCATTTCATGTCTTATAGGTTCTTGGCTATACCGAGTCAAATATTGATGAAAACTATCTGAAGTGCAATGTTTGGAATTTTTTTTAGGGCATTCTGTGTGCAAGCTAAACTTAAAATAAATACATCATTCAATTTATTTAGGACAAAACAATGAGTAAATACCCAAAATTTCAGCCTGGTACCTCTTTTAGTTTTTGAAATATTCACGTTCAAACATCGCGAAAATGTAAATGTCACGCGCACTCGCGTCTACCCTTAAAAATTTTAAAAATCATATCTCAGAAAGTTTTTGCCCAAATGGCCTAAAATTTTCAGAAATCACTCAACTTTGAATGTACCACAAGCCATAAAAATTTCAGGAAGATCTGAGGGGGTCGGGTGAACAATTGTAAAAAAACTGGTTGAGTTGACATGGAATGACCCCATAGTTAATTTGTATAAAATGGGCTGCTGTTTAAACTGCGTTAATTTGCGATTAACGCGTTAAAAAAAATTTTCGACTAAAATTTTTAACGCAATACCTAAATGCGTTAATTTGACCAAAATGCTGAAAGTTCACCAAATCGATAAATAACGGAATTTCACGCTACAAGTTGCGTTCACTTATTAAGTAGATCTACCACCCCCTCCCTGTCACAATTTACACACACCCTCACCCCTAGGTACGTCGACAAAAGCCCCAATTGTAATATAAAATGAAGATGTTTTGTTATATAGCCCTTCGACAAGTGAGCCTCCTGCTCCCTTGCTATAACCAAAATGAAACGAAAGAAATAATCTTTAATGTGGACACACGAAAGAAAGAACAACAGAAGATGAAAAATGAAAGCCGACCTTTCAAAATTTTAGCTTTGAACGTTTGAAAATTGCCATACGGCAGGGTTGTTAGTATCGAAGTATCGGTATCGGCCAATACAATATCGGCGATACTTTTTCAGTATTGGTTGCTGTATTGCCGATCCTTTTTGTATCAAGTATTGATTTGTGTATCACCGATACATTTTAAGCGCAAAATTTTCGATACTCGATACCAATACTTTTTTGTTTACACTATTAGCTATTTGCAGAAAAACAATAACTATTTTAATACATTGTTTTAAAAATAATCTTCATAAATTCAATCACTACTTGTAATCATAAACATCAACCCTACCATTATTAATAACATCCACCTCCCCACCAAGACAACTTGGATCACAAGGCTGAAGTTGAACAAACCTTAAAGGGTGCCTGCATTGCATTGAGTGCAGTTTCCACTCAACTTACTTGGCAGGGTGGTGTAGCTTCAATACAGTCAGAAATGCAGTTTTACTGCACTGCGGCAGAACAGGCTTAATAGTAAAGTTTTGCTGAAGTAGATAAATATCTTGAAGATAACTCATCAGAAATGCTTTCGTTAGCACCCTACCCAACCTACCCAAGCATTAAGAAACTATATTGCTGAGTTGATCGGCTGGTGCTGAGTTGAGCGCCTGTTTTCATTAGGTGAGCGTATTTTTATGCCATTACGTTATTCTAGGCTAAGCAATGATCGTTTTGAAATGATGGTCTTCTTACGTGCTGCCTAGTGATGAAATACTAAAGTTCCCTTAGCCCTGACGGACCATCGGGGATTCATCTGTTTCTATAACTCGGCATATGAAGGGATGGTGTGGTTAGCACAACGCCCGGCCGCCTTTACTTCCCCAGCTTAAAGTCGGGTACCTATTTAAAGCTGGGTGAACGTGTGAAGAAATTCCCATTGTTCTCAACGAGGATCGAACCCATGACTCTGAAGTCGACAGTCGAGTAACTACACCACTTGTCCATCCGTCAAGTGCTAAAGTGATTAGCAATTAAAATTATGCTTTGACATTGTATTTTATTGTTTTTACTTTTTTTTTCTACTCGCACTCATTATATTTTAAATAAAATTATGTTGTTGTTCTCAAAAATATTGGTATTGTATTGGTATCGATTTTGGCAATACATTTTTACTTGAGTATTTGTATTGGTATCGGCGATACTATTTTAATGAAGTATTGGTATCGGTATTGACGATACAATTTAAGAGTATTGTTAACAACCCTGCCATACGGTAACATTAAAGAGTCTCAATTTACAAGATAATTTTTTATTAATATAACTGACAGACCGATAAAAAAATAAAATTTTCTTTTCTGTTGTTCACTAAAACATTGAAATAATAGTTGATAGTAAGAAAGTAAATGAATGAAAGAATAAAAGAGTAACATCGACGCACAAAACAAAAACTTCAAAAGAAGATTAAAAGTAAATTTGTCCTTCAACTCGACGACCGTAGTAGTATTGGTGGGGTAAACGTCACGTCTACGTAAAATCATAGCAGCTGTATGACCTAGAAACAAGAGGATTGTCATTTCTGACGCGTGCTCCTAGTTTGAAACGGAACATCTTTAAGTGGAGAGAGAGTGTGTTAAAAATGTGACTTGTTGGGAAAGACGGGGGGGGGGGGGGATAAAGGAAAAAAAAACGCGTCAATAATAAGTGAGCGACAACTTTCTGGCTATGGTATTATTTTATGAAAGAAAAGTTACATTTGAGATATAAATGACGTGTGCATTTTTTTTTTTTTGGATGGGAAGTGGAGGGTAGGGTAAACAGACTTACGAGTGGGCGATGTGAAGCAAAATATGACAGGGAGGGAGGGAAGAGGGGTTGACATACGTCATTAGTCGGAAACTGCGGTACGAAAAAAAAAGGTTAGGCATTGTTGTTAAGAAAAAGAAAATAATTCGCATCATTGACGTGATTGATACATGTCCATAAACTGGTTTCAATAGCTAATTCAAAAGACATATATGCTAATGCTTAATAAATATGTTATAATTCATTATACCTCTTTCGTAAATTAAAATGACTTGTTTATTATGCCAATGTTATGCTTTGATATTATGACATATTAGTTTGAATACAAACAATTGTATTATATTGTGTCGATTAAAATGTGCGTTAATTTGCGATTAAAATTTTTAATCATGCGTTAATTTCGATCAATTTTTTTAATCGAACAGCAGCTCTAGTATAAAATGATTCAAATATCACTGGCAATAAATTCACTGTTTACCAGTGTTATCTTTGTTTTTAGTGGCAATAATAAAAAATTTCTTCCCTACGTAGAGGATGTATAACATGGAAGCAGATTTTCAAAAGCACTTTTAGAAATATGATGCCAAACAAAATATCGTTCAAAATAACTTATTTAAAGAAATGTAACTTCATATGTTTCATGACTTCTATGCTCCAAAAATTCTTCCCATATGCCAGGCCTGCTACAAGGAAGACCTTTGTCTAAGGGACGCTAAATTTACCATTTTATATTGCCCTTGTCTAGGGCCCACAGAAACGTAACACTCGACACACGTATTTGTCAAAATAAAAAAAATTTAAATGTATCTGTATAAAGACAGTAACAATGTTTACATCTATAGTATTCAGATGTCTTGCGGCACACTTGGCTCCGTCTCGCGGCACACTTGGCATCGGCTGTGGAGTATTGGTTTAGATTCACCTATTGCTGACTGTGTTTTGAAGTTTAAATTGTCACGTCATTGAAATGATTCAGCGTTTTAATTTGTGATGTATATCAGCGTGTTATCTGATTAGAATTATCATATAGATGTGACGTGTTGTTTGATTGACAGAGGTTAGGGAAATAATGCATCTCTAAATAACGCATGTCAAACACGAGACATTATAACTATACGTCAAATGAATCTCCGTCTGGTAGACGTCGGCTAGAGTCTTGTACACAAACTTGGGGATACAATTTCATGTACACAAACTAGGGGATACAATTTCATGTACACAAACTAGGGGATACAATTTCATGTACACAAACTAGAAATACAATTTCATGTACACAAACTAGGGGATACAATTTCATTTACACAAACTAGGGGATACAATTTCATGTACACAAACTTGGGGATACAATTTCATGTACACAAACTTGGGGATACAATTTCATGTACACAAACTAGGGGATACAATTTCATTTACACAAACTTGGGGATACAATTTCATGTACACAAACTTGGGGATACAATTTCATGTACACAAACTAGGGGATACAATTTCATGTACACAAACTAGGGGATACAATTTCATGTACACAAACTAGGGGATACAATTTCATGTACACAAACTAGGGGATACAATTTCATGTACACAAACTAGGGGATACAATTTCATTTACACAAACTAGGGGATACAATTTCATGTACACAAACTAGGGGATACAATTTCATTTACACAAACTAGGGGATACAATTTCATGTACACAAACTAGGGGATACAATTTCATGCACACAAACTTGGGGATACAATTTCATGTACACAAACTAGGGGATACATTTCATGTACACAAACTTGGGGATACAATTTCATGTACACAAACTAGGGGATACAATTTCATTTACACAAACTAGGGGATACAATTTCATGTACACAAACTTGGGGATACAATTTCATGTACACAAACTAGGGGATACAATTTCATTTACACAAACTAGGGGATACAATTTCATGTACACAAACTAGGGGATACAATTTCATGTACACAAACTAGGGGATACAATTTCATGTACACAAACTTGGGGATACAATTTCATTTACACAAACTAGGGGATACAATTTCATGTACACCAACTAGGGGATACAATTTTATTTACACAAACTAGGGGATACAATTTCATGTACACAAACTTGGGGATACAATTTCATGTACACAAACTAGGGGATACAATTTCATGTACACAAACTAGGGGATACAATTTCATGTACACAAACTAGGGGATACAATTTCATGTACACAAACTTGGGGATACAATTTCATTTACACAAACTAGGGGATACGATTTCATGTACACAAACTAGGGGATACAATTTCATGTACACAAACTTGGGGATACAATTTCATGTACACAAACTAGGGGATACAATTTCATGTACACAAACTTGGGGATACAATTTCATGTACACAAACTTGGCGATACAATTTCATGTACACAAACTAGGGGATACAATTTAATGTACACAAACTAGGGGATACAATTTCATGTACACAAACTTGGGGATACAATTTCATGTACACAAACTTGGGGATACAATTTCATGTACACAAACTAGGGGATACAATTTCATGTACACAAACTTGGGGATACAATTTCATGTACACAAACTTGGGGATACAATTTCATGTACACAAACTTGGGGATACAATTTCATTTACACAAACTTGGCGATACAATTTCATGTACACAAACTTGGGGATACAATTTCATGTACACAAACTTGGGGATACAATTTCATGTACACAAACTTGGGGATACAATTTCATGTACACAAACTTGGGGATACAATTTCATGTACACAAACTAGGGGATACAATTTCATTTACACAAACTAGGGGATACAATTTCATTTACACAAACTAGGGGATACAATTTCATTTACACAAACTAGGGGATACAATTTCATTTACACAAACTAGGGGATACAATTTCATTTACACAAACTAGGGGATACAATTTCATTTACACAAACTAGGGGATACAATTTCATTTACACAAACTAGGGGATACAATTTCATTTACACAAACTAGGGGATACAATTTCATTTACACAAACTAGGGGATACAATTTCATTTACACAAACTAGGGGATACAATTTCATTTACACAAACTAGGGGATACAATTTCATTTACACAAACTAGGGGATATAATTTCATTTACACAAACTAGGGCAGTGGTTCCCAAACTTTTTTGGCCCATGGACCCCTTTTATAGTCAAAACTTGCCCACGGACCCCCAAGTGAAAAAGCTGCATAAATGCATGGTATGAAAATTATAAAGAAAAATACATTTTGTTGAAAAAGTATTAATTGAAATTATTATTTTCATTTAAAATAAAAAAAAACAATGACGTGGATGAACTTGGTGAGATGATATGAGTGTATTTATGTCCAGCTCAATGTTTGTGAGTAGTGACGCAAATCCCCACGAGCACCAATTTCTGGTCGGTTCCAGTTTTTTTTTGTGTTTGTGTGACGAAGTTCATAACGGTACTGTATCCACGTTCTACCAAATAGTAAAACGGAAAATCAGTCAACAAATTCTGTACAATAACCCATAATGCGGAATAAAAAATTGAGATCTGTTTTTATAACTAGAATTCGTGGTATCATTGTTTAAAGATTGGTTTAAATTCCTCATTTGTGAATATTTCAATAAGCTGCTAATATATTAGGATTCATCTGTGTCCAAGCGTGAAAGGGCCCTACGCCCAGTCGGGAATATCCAAGTGAAGAATGTCTTCAAATTTTTGGTTCAGGTCTGCATGAAGAACCCTTAAGTGTTGACAGTAAGCAAGCTGATCTTCAATTTTATTTTGCAATTTCGAAATATTTCGGAACTAAAAACATTATCCTCTTTCCAAGTTTTGTTTGCACAGAAAAAGTTTTGCCACAAACGCAGCTATTACACTTTAAGTTTTAATTAAATTTAATTTGTCACCTTGTAACTCCAAATTAGTTTCGTTAAATTTGTCAAATGAATCACTCATATATGCTATGTTAAATTGTGTCGCAAATCACTGTCTTTGCTTTCCAGGAATTCCAACACTGAATCAAAGAGCGCATTCAATCGATTTTAACATGCACCTTTAGATAACAAACTTCTGTGTAAAGTAGTAAATGATTATAGTCTTCATCATTTTTCAAACAAAGTTGTTAAAATAATCTCTCATTTAAGGCATTCCTTTTGATTTTTTTAAACTGCTTTAATGACATAATCTTGTGATCTATGCACACGTTAAGTAAGATTTTTTGCGACCAAATGATGTCGATGAATGACACAATGCACTAAAAATACATTTGGTGCAGCTTGTTGTAAGTATGCCAGACATCCTCTTTATCTTCCTACCATTGCCGAAGCACCGTCATCATTTAGTATCATCAACAGAAATGGTATTAGTCAAGGGTAAAGCTTTTACATTGAACAATCTTTTTAATTCAGTAAAAAAAAAACGTTTCACCTTTTGTTTCCAAACATTTAGTAAATAACAATTCTTGACAAAGTTTTTCTTCTTTTACAAATCTTGCATGAGCTAAAAGCTACGTTTCCTGATATAGTAGACTCGTCAAGCTGTATAGAAAATTCATAACTTTAAAGTAATAACATAAAGAATTTTTTCGAACTGAGCCAATTCGTCATTTCTTCTTTGTACTGTATTATTTATTACTCAGTGGAATTCTTTTTATAATATCGAAAGCTGGTTTGTGCAAAACTGTGCGTATTACCTCACTTACAGCTGGTAAAATAAGTTCTTCACCAATAGTATGCAGCTTTCCAGACCTTGCTATCAATAAAGAAATGTTATAAGAATCAGCAATCAGTACGTCATCAACTCGCTTAGATGTTGTCCCGATGAGTTGTTGGAGTGACGGTATTTTCTAATATTTTTCTTTGACTATGTGAAAAAACCGTTAAATCTTTATCTTTTTTGTCTAAGACTGGGAAAATTGGTTTATACACTTTTTATCAGCATAACATAGAACTAAATTCGACGTACGATGTACAACTCTTGTATGGTTTTCGTTTATATTGTAGACAAGTGCATGGAGCTGTGTTATTTCATTCCTGCATAAAGTGTAAACGTGTTTTCGGTCGTCTGTCTCGCACCGTGCCATGCTTGTTATTCACTTAATTAGTGTGCGCTACTAGTTCATTTAATGTTTTTTATTTTAATTTCCATAATAATAAAAATAGATCACAATTTTACTATTTTACATTAAACCTTTCGCGGACCCCCTAAAGTTGTTCAGGGACCCCTAAATGAATTTTAATTTTCCACGGACCCCCTGAATGATACCAGGGACCCCTGGGGGTCCGTACGGACCACTTTGGGAACCACTGAACTAGGCAATACAATCATTTCACTTACACAAACTAGGCAATACAATCATTTCACTTACACAAACTAGGCAATACAATCATTTCACTTACACAAACTAGGCAATACAATCATTTCACTTACACAAACTAGGCAATACAATCATTTCACTTACACAAACTAGGCAACACAATCATTTCACTTACACAAACTAGGCAATACAATCATTTCACTTACACAAACTAGGCAATACAATCATTTCACTTACACAAACTAGGCAATACAATCATTTCACTTACACAAACTAGGCAATACAATCATTTCACTTACACAAACTAGGCAATACAATCATTTCACTTACACAAACTAGGCAATAGAATCATTTCACTTACACAAACTAGGCAATACAATCATTTCACTTACACAAACTAGGCAACACAATCATTTCACTTACACAAACTAGGCAATACAATCATTTCACTTACACAAACTAGGCAATACAATCATTTCACTTACACAAACTAGGCAACACAATCATTTCACTTACACAAACTAGGCAATACAATCATTTCACTTACACAAACTAGGCAATACAATCATTTCACTTACACAAACTAGGCAATACAATCATTTCACTTACACAAACTAGGGAATACAATCATTTCACTTACACAAACTAGGCAATACAATCATTTCACTTACACAAACTAGGGAATACAATCATTTCACTTACACAAACTAGGCAATACAATGATGAGAATAATTGCATGTTCGCTAACTTAAGTTAAAGTTTTTTAGTATATGACTGTAAATGGTAGGATTGCTATCGCCTCAACATTACTGTTTCTCCATTCTTACTAAAAAATGTATGGACCCACATAAACCATCAAATAATTATGTCACGTGATGTTGACTTTCAATATTGTCTCTTCGCCTACTTCTTGTCATACTTCAGACACTCAGAGACTCGCACACACACACTCAGAGACGCACACACACACACACACACGTATACACCCCACCCACATACACCTGTGACATACTTCCTTCTGTATCAATAGCTACACAGATAAAAATTTTTGTGTTTGCGAAAGAAGTGACCTGTTGGCCTGCTTTATGTTTTCTATACTTTCTGTACATGTGTTTACAATATATTGTCTTAAAGTTCGTTTCATAAGTTGAATCAATACTCGATGAGATGTTCACAGCTCGCTGACAGTGGAGATAATTGTGGACACACGGCGCGCCAATACCAAGTATTGCAGTTGAAATAAATCAGGACATTAATTGATTGAAAAAGTAAGTTTACTTTAAATTTAAGTTGTTCTTATTTACGATAATTATGTATACCGAGTCGTTACATTTTTTTTAAAATTATGAAGGCTTCATTATCTAATAATTAAAATCTGTATAGTTACAGCTGGCGGTCTACTTCCTCTTTCTGTCAACTTGTGTAGTAGCTTTGGTTCTGTACGGTACCGCGTTAGCGGACAAAGTTTTGGACAGACTTCTTGAGTTACGCTCATGACATGCATGCCTCTTTATTTCACTTTCTACCGTTCTTCTCCACATTAAGAACAAACTACAGACGTTTTCTAAAAGATGCTTCCGCAGAAGCGTTCTTAGGGGGTGCCAAAAGAGGCGACCCCCCCCCCCCACCCCAGGCCCTGAACTTGGAATCTCTGAAAAGATTACCAACAACAATAAATTGTAAAAAAAAGCATTAAACAGTTCAACCATTTACCAGGAAATCAAAAAAAGAAAATAGAAATCGATTAAGTGCACTTAACCAGACTGTCTCGACCTGTGACCTTTAACCAGTCTGTCTCGACCTGTGACCTTTAATCTAACTGAAGAAGAATTGATAAATCACTCGGAAAACATTTCTAATACTTTTGTTACTTTCACGCGAGATTCATGATGAGTGCATTGTAAGGTTTCGTTACGGCCATAATATCCAGTACATGTATTGAAGAACATTTTTTACAAGCCTACAATATTGTTTAGTAGTTGCGGAGGTCGCCTTCTGTCAATGTTATACCAACTTTTCAACTTCAGTTGGCTGCACCTCGTAATACCTCTCTATTGGGGACCGAGCTGTAAGACTTAGTCTTTAATCGCTGGGGATTAGGTTTGCCGTGACCCTCAACTTTCGGACTCTCGTTCAAATTAGTACCGTTAGTTTTACCCACTCGGTCCGGCCTGTGCCCCTGCAAGCCTGGACAGCCGAATAAAACGTGGCTGTCCTTTACCTCCGCTTCACCGCATCGTGTGCTGTGTATCACTGATGTTTGAACTTAGCTGGTCTGGGATCGCGATGATGGTTTCGCGTCCAGTTGGGTATGCCAATTATCACGTTACCTCTCTCTCGTTTTCCCCAATGTAGTGTTTAGTCGAGCATCGGAGCGTTTCCTATCGGTCTTTTCTGCCAATCACCAGTAATTTACTTGGGTGAAAAATGATTTGTTTACTCATGTCCACCACCTCGGGGGATGGATTATGGTCACTATCTTCCTCGCCAGGCACACTGTCCGTCAATTCCGTTTTCGATACGACCTTTCCTTTTTGAGGCGAGCTTGCACGACGGAGATGTGGCTCGTTTAAAGCCAACAGATCTCCTTTGGCGACACTCGTTGGCCAACTTCCGTAGAGTTATTCGTGAGCCTTGGCATAGCCGTGGGTGTTTTGTCTAGAGCTGATGGAAGGGGAGGGGGGTTGATATTCGAACCGTGGCATCCCGCTTATTCTGTTTTATTCGGTTTGTTTGTTGTTAGCATGTGTTATACGTGGGCAATCACCCTACATACGGCTTGCTTGGTTGAGAAAGCCTTATGGCCAATCCACCGTAATAATAATTTCGACCGGTTTGTATGTTGTTAGCATGTTTTATACGTGCCCTATCAGGGGGGCGGACTGGATGGATCTGCCGTGTGGTTGGCTCAGGTGCCGCCACAGACTGCTCGTACCACATGACAGGGAAGCCCGATCAGAGGCACCCCAAGTCCTAGTCTGACATATATAACAGTAATCGTGTCTCATAGTGACTTTATTAGAAAGTGGGATGGCACAGCCATGGCGGGGCAGGCTGTGCAATGTGTGGGTGCGGGAACAGTATCGACCGTGTCGGGCGCTCACTACCTTCACATATATCGCTGTTATAGCGGGGGGGGGGGGCTCCTAGAGTCGTTCGGAGGTCCCATGGTAAGGTGCCATAGGCAGTATCCTCGACCTGACTTTCACATTAATTCCGTATAGCGCCTTTTTGTAATTCGCCTTGGGGCTAGACAAACGTATATGGTAACTAACATTCTTCCCGTTTGCTGGAGCATCTGGGCTCTCAGTCATTAGTCCCAAACCATTCCATGGTCTACGTAGGACATGCTCAGTATTAGCTGGTCTGGTTTTCGCCGTTGCCACCGTGTCACCGCGTTGAGGTTCAGAACTTTGACCCAGGTTTACTTCACTAAGATGTGATACACAAAGATATAATCATAGATATGAATAATATATTTATAGTGATACATATGGTCATTTTTTGTCTGTATAAGTACTCTTCCTTGATTAAATTCAATGAGCAACTAAAATTTAAATAAAACTAAATGCATAATAATTTTTGTTTATATAATTTTACTATAAAAAAAATTTAGAGTAATATTTTTGCTAGAGATATTACCAGCTTAATTAATTTTAAATTATAAATGAATTATATTTAAAAAAATACTGCAATTTTTAAAAATATCATTTTAATAGTTATTACCATTTTTAAATACAAATACGTATCATTTAGCACTTTTTGTCTAGCAGTTACTAAAGACGACCATAACATAGTATAATATGATTAACTAGCTGAACAGGTCCGGTACCCAAACCGGCTATTTGGCTCGCTGTTGGAGTTGAAAATGGTGATGCGCTCACAACACCATATCATTGACTAACCTTATTTATTCATAATATTTTAAAGGACTCTTTCTCAATAGTTATTTTTTTAAATAATGTATCAATTCTCTTTCACTTAGCCCCACACCCATCCTTCACTCCCTCCCTCCCCCGCCCGCCACCCCCTTCCACTCAAGACATGCCCGAATCGCAGTGGGTCTCAATGTACAAAATTACAAAAGGAGCATTTAGTATAACTGCATCTTCACCCTGTTAACAATACCACGTGGCACTTCTCCCTACCTCTCCCCCCCCCTCCGTTAAACACTCCTTTCCCAACCCTACACCCCCATTCCAACAGTTCCTTTTTTTTATAATTTTATAATTTATCATGTTTAACATGACGTATTTAAAAACAAGCAATTTAAGTCTTTTCCGTTTCGGACAAAGGACATTTTAGAGCATTTTTCCGGGTGACAGCCATAGATTTTGCTGGTAAATAGAGAGGGAAGTAATCATGTTGAATAACGGTTACAAAAATAAATAATGATTAAGCCCCTTTGATTAGCTTTTATTATTTATATTTAAAATATAAGCAAAAACGGTAGTTAAAACGCCCCCTTTTTCGGCCCTCAGAGGTCAGATCGCATAATGGACTTTTGATGTACACTTGGCAGGCCAAGACCTACAAAATGATATATACATCATGGGTCTAGGACTTATGGTTGCTTAGATATAGGGCGCTCCTTTGTTAATATAGCTTATATAGTAAAAAACGGTACTTAATACGCCCCCTTTTTCGGCCCTCAGAGGTCAGATCGCGAAATGGACCAAGGTGTTTTCTTGGCAGGCGAAGACCTACAAAATGATACATACATCATGGGTCTAGGACTTATGGTTGTTGAGATCTAGGGTGATGACGGACAGACAGACAGACAAACAGACAAAACGGAAACAATAGAGCATTTTTTTTCGAAAATGCTCTAAAAAAAGACATACTCTCACTTAACGTACATTGTCTCTTTTTAAATGCTATAATTTTGTAATTTCCCAGACTATTTTTATAGAGACGGTCGATGACACGCACTGTTTTTTTTTAACTCCTCAAAGGTGTGACGTAGAACTCAGACTTTTTTTTAGCGATGTAAGCTTTCAACTCGTACGGTGCCAAGAATTTGTAACATACATACATGCGGCTTTTATTGCCACGAGCATACTTTACACCGCACGGTGTGTAGGTCTGTCGGTCGAACCACCGTCTATGTATATAGATGTTGACAACACTCAAAGAAAATACATGAACATATAATATGTAACCAGTAGCGTCTCTGTGGTTGGTGTCAAACCCCCCCTCCCCCCCCGGCTAAAGACTTCCACCGACTATACCGAGTTTTTTCGACTATGAAATTTAAAACTGTTCATTTTGGTGTCACCTCTAAAATGGTGTCACCCGGCGCGGCCCGCACCCCCTCCTAGTGATGCCACTGTATGTAACAACACCTAGCCAGTGTCGAACTTAGGGATAGAGAGGCCCGGGGGGCTTGGCCTCTTTGGGAGCCCTGTATTTTGAAATTCAACACCATGACATGAGATAATGTACTTAATATTTAATGTAAATAAATTTGGGGGCCCCACTCAAGTTGGGGCACGGGGGACTTTCAAATTTGGACCCCCTCACCCCACCCTAGGTACGCCTCTGCACCTAGCTGAGTACAATGAGCTCTATGGTTGAAAGTAGCTATGAAGTTCAGTCAGTAAATTATCTATACTTCATAATTGAGATGTAATATTTAATTAACATGAACTGTTGTTTTATTTTATTTTTACAGCTGCAGTGCCCATGTCTTTGGAAATGGCCAGATGTTTCTTTATTTGCTGTGTGATTGCTGCCACTTTGTGTCTAACGTTGGCTACACCTCGATTGACTCAAATGAAAAGTTCTTACACATTTATAGACAGATTGTTGGAGTTGACATCACAAGAACAGGTATGTAGAGCAGGGCCTCGCTGTACTTACTGACTATCAGGCTAATAAGATATTGATTTATTATTATATCTTCATGTATCTGTCAAGGTCCCCTTGCGGGGTCCCTGCGGTCGTTGTCTCTTGGTATGATCACCTACTGAGTTCTGGCCAACATTTATATTTGTCCCAGCCACGTGGTTACACAGGACGCACAACACAACAAGAAATTGAGTACAAATTCCAATGTAAATACGATACGAGTATTTATTTACATTAAAAAAAAAAGAATGCACATCAGCGTGCCCTAAAAAGGACAGTAACGTTACCGGCTACTACAAACAATATTATAATCAAGTATAACATACATCAATAATAGAATAGTTACCTGGGGTGGGGTAGTTTTAAAAGAACTTAGGCTAACAGCCTATTTCCTCCACCCCCCGGTGCGAGTGTTCGCTCGACTTCACTCAGTCACTCTCTGCCTCCGAATGATCAGCGCTGACTGAATGACAAATTCTGACTGAATAACCCACGCCAACTGCACCGGAAGGTCAGTCTCGCTATCCATTCTCCCGCGGCGAGATTGACCAATGGCCGACGAGCTTGTAAATCACGCTTATCTCGCGTGCCATCACTTGTGCCTTCACTAGTGACCGATCCCAACCCAAGACATAATACCCATCCCTCTCGCTCGTCCGAACGTCAAGGGCACAGATTATCTCCCCTATAGACTTTATCTTCCCAGGTGACTTTCAGTGATAGTGGGTGCTAGACAGACTGACCACAGTGCGAACACCTGGGAAAACAAAGCCTTTGTCTATCCTATATATTATCCCCCTCCCCTCTCGAGTGATAAAATAGGAGAATGTTCTGGATTTCATAAAACTTAAGACACAGAATGTGACAGTATCACAGTGATACATAAAATACAAAAAACTAAAACTCGAACAAATGGAGCTCGAAAAATAATTTTCTGAAAAGATTATCTTCGTTTAAAAAATATCTTACGCAACAAGGTGTATATTTTGTTAAAAACAAATACTACATTTCATTAAAATCGATAGTATTTGCTTCAATAAAAAATTAAACTTACAAAGAATATATCAATAAATTTAACAGGACTTATTAAAGGAAAAAAGCTGATTTTGAATTAAGTCTAATTCCAGAAGCCGAAAAAGTTTGGATTCCTAGGTATTGCCGCACAGATACAGAGATTGCCGAGGTATTAATGTATATATAGCTGAGGTATATATATACATATATATATATATATATATATATATATATATATATATATATATATATATATATATCGGGGCAGCCATACGAATTGCGTGGCCATATTGGGAGTAATTCACAATATGCCAAGATCAGAGTACTCATACGACGACCCCTCTCCCCTTTTTGTTGGTATATTCTCTCCCCCCCCCTCCCACGTACACTAAGTCATCACGCATAAGTATACGATTAGAGAACCGTGAGTGTGTTTATTCGAATTACATAAATGAGGAACAAAATAAGGTTGTCTGTCATCTGCTTACACAGAATTGGCAGGAAAGTAAGGCACACCGAGCAGTGCCGCAATTCAATCGCGGTGGTTTGAAAAATAATCACGAGCATTGACGAGATTGTCAGATGTACATGATTGTTATTCTTACCACGTATTTGGAAAATGTTAATAAGTCTAGTATATCGGGTACTATCATTCGACGGAGCTAATTTTGTTTGGAATCAGTTTCAATATGCCGACTCTAAATGAAGTGAATAGTTTCTAGAACAGCAATTGGAGAATGAATTGAGAGCCATTGAACTTGCCTCATACTGTCTATGTCTAACTTTAAACAAAAAACAAGACACACTTAAATACTTCATTCTCTACCCAACAGGTGAAGACAGAGAAACCATACATTCCAATGAAACAATGGCATGAAGCTAAGGGCGTCTACTCCAGTGGGGTCAAGTTAAACTTTCACGGACCTTTTGACATGGCCGAGGCCAGACGTCTGTTTGATGTGTTTGACAACAACATGTTTGTTACTGCCTGGGTAACTTCATCCTTACTTGAATCTGTCAAATATGGCGACATTCCTTTACCGTCCAATCAGCAATTAGCATTGGCTGTTCAAGTAAGTGAATTAATACAAACATTCAATCGTTGCTGAAACCAAGAGTTGGTAGCCATTTAACCTTATCAAAATATTTTACTGTTTGTAACCATTTTGCCAAAATTAAAATGTTTTACTGTTTGTAGCTATTTACGGATAAGTATTAATCGATTAAAAATGATTGAAGCAGCGAAATTTCACGATCCAGATTGCGTCATCGGCACTGAATCAATTTTAATGATTACATGCCTAACCATAATGAAATGTGGATTAAATTGGCGGTATGGTCAATTTTCGGACCTCCCTCTCTATTCCAGTTTGTGAATCAAGCCATCAAGCCACCAAAACAAACATTTATTTACATATCTACATAATATTATTTTTCTCTCTCGAGCAGCAAACCAATTCTTCCAGTTGACTCCACCCTCTCTCTATTTTCTGTCTGTCTCCATCGATTTTTTTTAAAGCTAACTTCACAAAATGACTGTTTCAAAACCGCTTTAAATATTTCAAATGAACTTATCGCTATACATATTTCAAATGAAATTATCGCTATAAAAATTTCAAATGAAATTATCGCCATCATCTCTAAATTTGTGGAGAATGGGTTGTACCGGCTATTAATGAGGTCTACAGACTGTTCCACACAAGCCAGCTATTAATGAGGTCTATAGACTGTTCCACACATGCCAGCTATTAATGAGGTCTATAGACTGTTCAACAAATGTCAGCTATTAATGAGGTCTATAGACTATTCAACAAATGCCAGCTATTAATGAGGTCTATAGACTGTTCAACACATGCCAGCTTTTAATGAGGTCTATAGATTTTCCACACACGCCAGCTATTAATGAGGTCTATAGACTGTTCCACACAAGCCAGCTATTAATGAGGTCTATAGACTGTTCCACACAAGCCAGCTATTAATGAGGTCTATAGACTGTTCCACACAAGCCAGCTATTAATGAGGTCTATAGACTATTCCACACATGCCAGCTGTTAATGAGGTGTATAGACTGTTTCACACATGCCAGCTATTAATGAGGTCTATAGACTGTTCCACACAAGCCAGCTATTAATGAGGTCTATAGACTGTTCCACACAAGCCAGCTATTAATGAGGTCTATAGACTGTTCCACACATGCCAGCTATTAATTAGGTCTATAGACTGTTCCACACAAGCCAGCTAATAATGAGGTCTATAGACTGTTCCACACAAGCCAGAAATTAATGAGGTCTATAGACTGTTCAACAAATGTCAGCTATTAATGAGGTCTATAGACTGTTCAACAAATGTCAGCTATTAATGAGGTCTATAGACTATTAATGAAGTCTATAGATTTTCCACACAAGCCAGCTATTAATGAAGTCTATAGATTTTCCACACAAGCCAGCTATTAATGAGGTCTATAGACTGTTCCACACAAGCCAGATATTAATGAGGTCTATAGACTGTTCCACACATGCCAGCTATTAATGAGGTCTATAGACTATTCAACACATGCCAGCTATTAATGAGGTCTATAGACTGTTCAACACATGTCAGCTATTAATGAGGTCTATAGATTCTCCACACAAGCCAGCTATTAATGAGGTCTATAGACTGTTCTACACAAGCCAGAAATTAATGAGGTCTATAGACTGTTCCACACAAGCCAGATATTAATGAGGTCTATAGAATGTTCAACAAATGTCAGCTAATAATGAGGTCTATAGACTGTTCCACACAAGCCAGCTATTAATGAGGTCTATAGACTGTTCCACACAAGCCAGAAATTAATGAGGTCTATAGACTGTTCAACAAATGTCAGCTATTAATGAGGTCTATATACTGTTCCACACATGCCAGCTGTTAATGAGGTCTATAGACTGTTCCACACAAGCCAGCTATCAATGAGGTCTATAGACTGTTCCATACAAGCCAGAAATTAATGAGGTCTATAGACTGTTCCACACAAGCCAGCTATTAATGAGGTCTATAGACTGTTCAACACATGCCAGCTGCTAATGAGGTCTATAGACTTTTCCACACAAGCCAGCTATTAATGAGGTCTATAGACTGTTCCACACAAGCCAGATATTAATGAGGTCTATAGACTGTTCCACATATGCCAGCTATTAATGAGGTCTATAGACTGTTCCACACAAGCCAGATATTAATGAGGTCTATAGAATGTTCAACAAATGTCAGCTAATAATGAGGTATATAGACTATTCAACAAATGTCAGCTATTAATGAGGTCTATAGACTGTTCCACACATGCCAGCTATTAATGAAGTCTATAGATTTTCCACACATGCCAGCTATTAATGAGGTCTATAGATTTTCCACACAAGCCAGCTATTAATGAGGTCTATAGACTGTTCCACACATGCCAGCTATTAATGAGGTCTATAGACTGTTCAACACAAGCCAGCTATTAATGAGGTCTATAGACTGTTCCACACAAGCCAGATATTATGAAGTCTATAGACTGTTCCACACATGCCAGCTATTAATGAGGTCTATAGACTGTTCCACACAAGCCAGAAATTAATGAGGTCTATAGACTGTTCAACAAATGTCAGCTATTAATGAGGTCTATAGACTGTTCAACAAATGTCAGCTATTAATGAGGTCTATAGACTATTCAACAAATGTCAGCTATTAATGAAGTCTATAGACTATTAATGAAGTCTATAGATTTTCCACACAAGCCAGCTATTAATGAAGTCTATAGATTTTCCACACAAGCCAGCTATTAATGAGGTCTATAGACTGTTCCACACAAGCCAGATATTAATGAGGTCTATAGACTGTTCCACACATGCCAGCTATTAATGAGGTCTATAGACTATTCAACACATGCCAGCTATTAATGAGGTCTATAGACTGTTCAACACATGTCAGCTATTAATGAGGTCTATAGATTCTCCACACAAGCCAGCTATTAATGAGGTCTATAGACTGTTCTACACAAGCCAGAAATTAATGAGGTCTATAGACTGTTCCACACAAGCCAGATATTAATGAGGTCTATAGAATGTTCAACAAATGTCAGCTAATAATGAGGTCTATAGACTGTTCCACACAAGCCAGCTATTAATGAGGTCTATAGACTGTTCCACACAAGCCAGAAATTAATGAGGTCTATAGACTGTTCAACAAATGTCAGCTATTAATGAGGTCTATATACTGTTCCACACATGCCAGCTGTTAATGAGGTCTATAGACTGTTCCACACAAGCCAGCTATCAATGAGGTCTATAGACTGTTCCATACAAGCCAGAAATTAATGAGGTCTATAGACTGTTCCACACAAGCCAGCTATTAATGAGGTCTATAGACTGTTCAACACATGCCAGCTGCTAATGAGGTCTATAGACTATTCCACACAAGCCAGCTATTAATGAGGTCTATAGACTGTTCCACACAAGCCAGATATTAATGAGGTCTATAGACTGTTCCACATATGCCAGCTATTAATGAGGTCTATAGACTGTTCCACACAAGCCAGATATTAATGAGGTCTATAGAATGTTCAACAAATGTCAGCTAATAATGAGGTATATAGACTATTCAACAAATGTCAGCTATTAATGAGGTCTATAGACTGTTCCACACATGCCAGCTATTAATGAAGTCTATAGATTTTCCACACATGCCAGCTATTAATGAGGTCTATAGATTTTCCACACAAGCCAGCTATTAATGAGGTCTATAGACTGTTCCACACATGCCAGCTATTAATGAGGTCTATAGACTGTTCAACACAAGCCAGCTATTAATGAGGTCTATAGACTGTTCCACACAAGCCAGATATTATGAAGTCTATAGACTGTTCCACACATGCCAGCTATTAATGAGGTCTATAGACTGTTCCACACAAGCCAGAAATTAATGAGGTCTATAGAGTGTTCAACAAATGTCAGCTATTAATGAGGTCTATAGACTGTTCAATAATGTCAGCTATTAATGAGGTCTATAGACTATTCAACAAATGTCAGCTATTAATGAGGTCTATAGACTATTAATGAAGTCTATAGATTTTCCACACAAGCCAGCTATTAATGAAGTCTATAGATTTTCCACACAAGCCAGCTATTAATGAGGTCTATAGACTGTTCCACACAAGCCAGATATTAATGATGTCTATAGATTCTCCACACAAGCCAGCTATTAATGAGGTCTATAGACTGTTCTACACAAGCCAGAAATTAATGAGGTCTATAGACTGTTCCACACAAGCCAGATATTAATGAGGTCTATAGAATGTTCAACAAATGTCAGCTAATAATGAGGTCTATAGACTGTTCCACACAAGCCAGCTATTAATGAGGTCTATAGACTGTTCCACACAAGCCAGAAATTAATGAGGTCTATAGACTGTTCAACAAATGTCATCTATTAATGAGGTCTATATACTGTTCCACACATGCCAGCTGTTAATGAGGTCTATAGACTGTTTAACACAAGCCAGCTATTAATGAGGTCTATAGACTGTTCCATACAAGCCAGAAATTAATGAGGTCTATAGACTGTTCCACACAAGCCAGCTATTAATGAGGTCTATAGACTGTTCAACACATGCCAGCTGCTAATGAGGCCTATAGACTGTTCCACACAAGCCAGATATTAATGAGGTCTATAGACTGTTCCACATATGCCAGCTATTAATGAGGTCTATAGACTGTTCCACACAAGCCAGATATTAATGAGGTCTATAGAATGTTCAACAAATGTCAGCTAATAATGAGGTATATAGACTGTTCAACAAATGTCAGCTATTAATGAGGTCTATAGACTATTCAACAAATGTCAGCTATTAATGAGGTCTATAGACTGTTCCACACATGCCAGCTATTAATGATGTCTATAGAATGTTCCACACATGCCAGCTATTAATGAGGTCTATAGACTGTTCAACAAATGTCAGCTATTAATGAGGTCTATAGAATGTTCCACACAAGCCAGCTATTAATGAGGTCTATAGAATGTTCCACACAAGCCAGCTATTAATGAGGTCTATAGACTGTTCCACACATGCCAGCTATTAATGAGGTCTATAGACTGTTCCACACATGCCAGCTATTAATGAGGTCTATAGACTGTTCAACACAAGCCAGACGCTAATGAGGTCCTATATACTGTCAGCATTGTGAGATTCTACCATTAAAACTTTAATAAAAGATTCAATGACATTTAAACAATGAATAAACCTTGTTTGATTTTGGATCCTCAGCTGAAGAAAAATATAAAACTTTGCAAGAGATATTGATTGATTTATCAATAAATAAAGAATTAAAAATTACATTTAAATTCGGTTATCAACGGTTCTGGCATCAGGAACAGATACATATACTCTATCCTGAATTATGAGCTATGGTAAAAAGATGCATATACTCTACCCTGAATTATGAGCTATGGTAAAAAGATGCATATACTTTACTCTGAATTATGAGCTATGGTAAAAAGATACATATACTCTACCCTGAATTATGAGCTATGGTAAAAAGATACATATACTCTACCCTGAATTATGAGCTACGGTAAAAAGATACAAATACTCTACCCTGAATTATGAGCTATGGTAAAAAGATACATATACTCTACCCTGAATTATGAGCTATGGTAAAAAGATACATATACTCTACCCTGAATTATGAGCTACGGTAAAAAGATACATATACTCTACCCTGAATTATGAGCTATGGTAAAAAGATACATATACTCTACCCTGATTTATGAGCTACGGTAAAAAGATACAAATACTCTACCCTGAATTATGAGCTATGGTAAAAAGATACATATACTCTACCCTGAATTATGAGCTACGGTAAAAAGATACATATACTCTCCCCTGAATTATGAGCTATGGTAAAAAGATACATATACTCTACAATGAATTATGAGCTATGATAAAAAGATACATATACTCTCCCCTGAATTATGAGCTATGGTAAAAAGATACATATTCTCTATCCTGAATTATGAGCTATGGTACAAAAAGTTCCTAACAGCCTTTCCATCAACATATTCAGTGGAACGTGGATTTAGTGGTGTCACCAATTTTTTTATCAGATAAGATAATCCGACTGCTGTTATTTAAATGATTTAATAACTCAGTGGAATAGAGCCGGACATTCGCAGAATAATGTTAGTTTACCAAGTTTACACTTCTTATTAGAATAATGTTAGTTTACCAAGTTTGCACTTCTTATTAGAATAATTGGAAATATATATATGACAATTGGAAATTATATAGATGGTATTTTTTTTGTTTTATTCTATGTTGTTTTTATATTATCATATTACTTTGTAACTCTGTATTGACATTTTGTTAATTTGTATGTCTACATTGATATATTGTTACTTTTGTTACTTCATTGACTTATTCAATCATTTTCTTATATCACGTGCATTGTTTATAAATTTTAATGTATTAGTTACTCAAGAAAACAGTTTCTAGTCAGAGAATAACTGATGTAGGGGTAGTCAGAGAATAACTGATGTATGGGGTAGTCAGATTTCTGAAAGCTATGGGGCTTCCTTTGTGATTGATATCTCTCAGTGTTTCAACAAGTCCATTCCCATTTAATTTAATTATACTAGTGCTTCAGCCTAACTCTGTCAATTCTATTGTATTACAATTATTTAGGTGCTTCAGCCTAACTCTGTCAATTCTATTGTATTACAATTATATGGGTGCTTCAACATGACTCTTCAAATCTAATTTTTTTTATAGTTATACAATGTTGAGTTGTGATGCCATTATAAAAACATAATATTTATACTTGAAAATAATCTCAGTCTATCTAAATGTATTTATTTTCTATATAAATGCCACTTTTTTTGTGTCCAGACATTCTCCAACTACCATGATAAGAACCAGAAGTACAACACGTCCACTATGTCCTTCTGGCCACAGATCTACAACAATACAGTTCAGTATTGGAGCTGTGAGCCGGATAACTTAGAGGTAGACACAAGGAATACCTAGCTCACTACTAACTCAGCCTGAGTCACTAACTATAGTCATAACTGACGCTTTATAGAAACAAGTTTAGTTTAAGATAGGAGATATCCCCAGTATATAAATCCCAATAAACTATTGTCGTGACGTCATATTTTGTGATATTCCAAAGTCAGCTTTCCACTTGACTGACGAACTTCCCATGCCTCTGATTGAAGCATTTCTGAAAGTTTTGGGCTTAGAGAATCTAGTGGACGAAATAGAATTTCTCTTAAGAGATAAGTAAGTAGCTCTAATAGTATCTTGTTAAGAAGTAGGAAGGTAGCAAAAGTAGTATCATGTTGAGATATGTAGGTAGCAATAATAGTATCGTGTTAAATTATATCTTAAATTTTGATGACAGTGGAACCTTTTTTTTTTCATCATCGTTAAATCTCCATAAATAGTTGACCTACAGATATACATTATTAAATGTGTACAAAAATCTAAAACACCATAGCCCTTTAATATTGAAGAAGACAAAAACCTGAATCAGGGCCGAAGCTTTAAAATCCTAGGCTCCTGACAAATTGGGGCATACTGTCCAGCATCATTACAGTCAAGTAAAAATAAGTAAATTTCAAAAGTTACGGGGCCCTCAAGACTTTGGGCCATTGACATGTTTTCGGGTTACTTCCCCCTTGCGGCCCTGCCTCTTAATGATTTATACTGACCAAGTTGGTTTAAATTACACCACTGATTTTCTTTTTCGTTCTTAAATCCAAGACATGTTTTATATTGAATTCAATACATTCACTACATTTATTAATGCAAATAATGACTGGCGTGTGAGTATTATTTGATGCATTTAAATGTATTGAGTTATTAATCATTGTTTTGAAGCTTTAACCGACTTAGTAAATTGATCGTGTGTTTACTTCTCCAACAGACAGATATTTCTGCGAGCATTCCACATTCCACCTGACTTCGATGACACCTATGTAAATTTAGGTCTTGGCTCTATGTTGTATCAGCTACGGGATCAGTTGCCAGAGGCGTGGTCGTTGTGGCACAGCCAGAACACAAATTTAACTTCAGGTTATTATTTTCTACTATAAAAGTTCAATAAAGAAACGATCGATTTTACTCCTTAATTTGTTGAGGTGATGATATCACGAGCAAATATTTTCATCCAAGTAAATCTATATATCTCTTGGAAAAAAACGAAAGACCATTGATATCGTTATCATAAAATTTTGTCAGTCTGATTGAAATATTTAATGATAGTTGTCAGTATGATTGAAATATTTAATGATAGTTGTCAGTATGATTGAAATATTTAATGATATTTGTCAGTGTGATTGAAACATGTAATGATAGTTGTCAGTATGATTGAAACATTCACTGAGAATGGCTGTCAGTCTGTGTTAAATGTTTTTCGATGTTGACTTTAACTGTTTAGCTCTAGTGTTTCTCTATTTCAGTTAATCTCTAAAATTTTAATTAATTTCAATTGTTTCATAAAATTATTTTAGATAAGTTCTAATGCAGAGTCTTTAATATTTTGAGAATCCTGGCCAACGGCCGTCGCTTGCACATATTGGGCGCCGAATAATTTATGAAAACTGTGCCTTTTTTGAAAGCCTTTTAACTGTTAGTCATTTTAGCTCTGATTGCCCTTCCTTGTGACGTACAATGAAAATGTTCTGACAAGAGGCCCCCTTATTAGCGTGGGCCCTAGACATCCGCATAGTTTGTCCATAAGAATGGCTCTGCTGTAGTGTCTCGTTAATTTAGCATATAGCAAGTGTTATTGTAATTTAACTCCCCTATTTCATTATTCTCTTTAGCTCCAGTGTTACATTAATTAAATTTAACTCCCCTATTTCATTATTCTCTTTAGCTCCAGTGTTACATTAATTAAATTTAACTCACCTATTTCATTATTCTCTTTAGCTCCAGTGTTACATTAATTAAATTTAACTCACCTATTTCATTATTCTCTTTAGCTCCAGTGTTACATTAATTAACTTTAACTCCCCTATTTCATTATTCTCTTTAGCTCCATTGTTAAATTCATAAAATATAACTCCATTATTTCATTATTCTATTTAATATCAGTGTTACATTAATTTAGATATAACTCCAGTATTTAATTCATCTCGTTTCATTGCATTTTATTTATCTCTAGTCTTTGATGCTTTAAAGAAGTATGCCTACAGACCTTTTTCAGATGACCCAAATCTCAACACAATCGACCCTAGAACATATTTTTATATAAGAAAGTTTCTGGATAAAGCTAAAGCTGATGGCGGAGACATTGCTTTGGTCCCAACCTGGGTAAATGAAATATCTCACGTTTTAATTTACAGTTGATTTAATAGTTTACTTTGAAACTTTTTTTTATAACATCAATAGCATAATGTTCATGTATTTATTGTTTATAGCACCAGATGCGGACAACCTATAATATGATTTTCATGTATTTATTGTTTATAGCACCAGATGCGGACAACCTATAGCTTGATGTTCATGTATTTATTTGTTTATTACACCAGTTGCCGACAACCTATAGCTTGATGTTCATTCTTTTAGTTTATAACGTAAACGATGTTGACTCACACAGTGGCTGAAGAATGATAAAATCTATCCTAAAAGTTATAATCGTTTGCCTGGTAAAACGGATCACTGGGGGCCCACAGCACTGGTGTGTGTGTGTGAGGGGCGTGTCAAAGGGGGCTAATGACAAAAGACATTTTTTAAGAGGGCTTCCCATTAAACATTTTGCGGTGGGGCCCCAAAATTGTAATCAACGGCGTTGGTTATGATTGACTTTTTGTCTGACTTAACTTTTGTTATGTCGTTAGATTCAGTCAATCGAAGAATTACGTCGTCTGTTTGACCTGAATGTCGGGATGCCCTTCCAGATCAACAATGTCGATGTGACTGTAGCTGCCAATACAATCTACGGAATTACGTCATCAATACTCTCTGGTCTTGTTAGCCCAGACGTTCTCAATGATCCTCTTATGGAGGTACTCGATATAATTTATCTCAAAATATAAATTATGCAGAATGCGCCTACTCAATTTGATCTATTTTACCCAGTAATAAAGTTATTGCTGCACATAACTGGATCATTGTTTATAGAGCATCTCCTTATACTCCTCTTGGAAGTCACGCAAAAAATGTAATTTAGTTTTTCTAAGGTCGGACTAACATTTGAATGACAAACAATCTTCCAGTTTACAAACAATCATTCAGTTAACAAACAATCATTCAGTTAACAAACAAATCATTCAGTTTTTAATATGGTATTTATTTAAGCGGACGAAGTTGTTGCAGAATTCGTCGTTTTTTTTTTTATCACATCACATGTCGGAAGTCCTTTTTTTTAATACAATTGCTATTGTATATAAATATTTAGGTGCTGCACTATTATTAATAGTAATGGCGACATTTTTTAGTAAATGGAAGAGGGCATTTTAAATAAAGTGCGCTTTCTGTATATTACATATTCTAATACCTATCTGTTTAAACCACAATAACTAATGAAAATAAATCAGTGAACTGTAATTCCGTTCAAATAAAGGATACTTCCATTGTGACTTCACTACAATTTCATATTGGTTTCCACATGACATTGTGTTATCGTCCTTCTAATCCAGGATAGAGGTGAACATAGACATTAGTAGTATGTTAGACCAGCGGTACTCAACCTTCATTGGGCAAAATATGTCTAAGAAGTCATACCCTGGTAGGTATGATAACACTTCGTACATTTATTTATCGAACACATTTGGCCTAAAGCACCCCATAATAGGTTGATGTTACAGCGCCCTTATAATGTGTGAAACTAGCGTAATTTTGGGAGTTAGCAGGATCCTTTTTCATGTAACACCGTTTCTTTTAACATAATAACAACACACAATGAATATAAAAATAGTATTTTCACTGTTCAATCAGTCTACTGAATTGAAATTGGTGTTTCTTTCTTTGACTTGGAACTAATTTTTAGTTTTCTTAGTAATTTGTGTACTCCAACCCCCCTTCCAATAGGCTACACAATTCTACTCACATACGCGTATTCATTTCCGATAATAGAAAAGTACAATGCTATATTTAGAAATATAAGAATGTGCAACAAAAAGTATAAAGATTCTAATATAATAATAGCGCCCTTGCGTTATATCGAAAGTAGAAACCAAGAAGTCAAAATGAAAATGGCGTCTTGTCGGCGTCTCGATTCGATACATGTTTTTAAAAAATCTACAATTTTGAATAGTTTCTGCGGTTTTTAAATATAAACCCAAAGGCTGAAATAATTCCATTTAAATATTTTTTTTTGTATTTCTCCAACATATTGCATCTGTAAATTGTAATAAAGACATGAAAAAATCGGATTTGTCCGAAACCAAACATAACCTAGCCTACTGATCAAACATAAGAGAATATAACTATATGCAAAGGTTTTGCAGGGTACAGCTAGTACATTAATATTAAAGACATTCCTTTCTTTAACTACAAGGTCAAACTCTGAATTACAACATCATAGTTAATCCCCATTGCTACATCTAGACTCCAGAGTAGAGCAACGTCTTGGCAACGCCCACCTCCAGAGTCGAGCAACGTCTTGGCAACGCCCACCTCCAGAGTAGAGCAACGTCTTGGCAACGCCCACCTCCAGAGTAGAGCAACGTCTTGGCAACGCCCACCTCCAGAGTAGAGCAACGTCCTGGCAACGCCCACCTCCAGAGTAGTGCAACGTCTTGGCAACGCCCACCTCCAGAGTAGAGCAACGTCTTGGCAACGCCCACCTCCAGAGTAGAGCAACGTCTTGGCAACGCCCACCTCCAGAGTAGAACACCGTCTTGGCAACGCTCACCTCCAGAGTAGAGCAACGTCTTGGCAACGCCCACCTCCAGAGTAGAGCAACGTCTTGGCAACGCCCACCTCCTGAGTAGAGCAACGTCTTGGCAACGCCCACCTCCAGAGTAGAGCAACGTCTTGGCAACGCCCACCTCCAGAGTAGAGCAACGTCTTGGCAACGCCCACCTCCTGAGTAGAGCAACGTCTTGGCAACGCCCACCTCCAGAGTAGAGCAACGTCTTGGCAACGCCCACCTCCAGAGTAGAGCAACGTCTTGGCAACGCTCATCTCCAGAGTAGAGCAACGTCTTGGCAACGCCCACCTCCAGAGTAGAGCAACGTCTTGGCAACGCCCACCTCCTGAGTAGAGCAACGTCTTGGCAACGCCCACCTCCAGAGTAGAGCAACGTCTTGGCAACGCCCACCTCCAGAGTAGAGCAACGTCTTGGCAACGCCCACCTCCAGAGTAGAACACCGTCTTGGCAACGCCCACCTCCAGAGTCGAGCAACGTCTTGGCAACGCCCACCTCCAGAGTAGAGCAACGTCTTGGCAACGCCCACCTCCAGAGTAGAGCAACGTCTTGGCAACGCCCACCTCCAGAGTAGAGCAACGTCTTGGCAACGCTCACCTCCAGAGTAGAGCAACGTCTTGGCAACGCCCACCTCCAGAGTAGAGCAACGTCTTGGCAACGCCCACCTCCAGAGTAGAGCAACGTCTTGGCAACGCCCACCTCCAGAGTAGAGCAACGTCTTGGCAACGCCCACCTCCAGAGTCGAGCAACGTCTTGGCAACGCCCACCTCCAGAGTAGAGCAACGTCTTGGCAACGCCCACCTCCAGAGTCGAGCAACGTCTTGGCTACGCCCAACTCAAGATTCGAGCGACGTCTTTGCTACTTATCGCTCTTGTGAATTAAATACTTAAATGTTTGACTATGAAATAATAATAAAGGTGTAAGGGCGCGCTGAGCTTACTGCGGGTTCTTTGGGGGTCGTGGGCCCCCGAACAATGCATCGACCGTTCCTCGCTCTACCCAGGCCTTGTCACAAACCGTAGACACGTTATTCACTACCTATATAAATGTAATTCGCTGTCTGCCTAAATTTATGAAGTGTTATCGTAACGACCATCAGCCAAGGGATGTAACTGTTGCATCTATGAAGCTTCGTAAACGGTGCACAGACTTAACTTAGAAACTGTATTAGCATTTAACTATAACAACTTCAAAGCACAAAGGTATATGTAACAAAATTTATCGCCTAGTTTCATTTCGCAGGTGACAATTTAGACTACATGTAGGAAAATACGTAACGGGGGAACAACGGCAGGAAATTTAGAAACTTGGAAAGATACATGATTTATTTTCTTGAAATTTGTTTAGAAGATGTTTTTTTTGATGTAGCCAAATCTTAATAAACACAAGTTCACAGTTGTATTTTAATACAGATGGTTGCAGATTAAAATTAGATTCTTTCAATGTAACACTTGTTGTCTCTGTGACTGAAATACGAGCTGTTGTAATGAAATACATGCAGTTTTAAAGTGATATATGCTATTGTAATGAATGCATGCTGTTGTAATGTGACACACACTACTTTAAAGGTAGAGCCTACAGATGGTCGCTATGAATAGCAGATTGTTGTTTAGTTTTTTGCTATGATTAGTTTTTTTTTCTTCCAGCAAATCTACATAAACACCAGTTCACTGATAGCCTACGTCATCAGAACTAATTTCACAGATCGACCTGACCTAGCCTTGACCTACTACCCTTCAAAAATAGAATTTTACTGGTTTGTGTCCAGAACAGTTTCAATATTAGCAACAGCTCAACAAAATGGGTCTATTCCTCTGGTGGTACGTCACCAATTTATTTAGCTGTCTATATACCACTGGTGATAGGTCACCCATGTATACATCTGTCTCTATACCACTGTTGATAGGTCACCCATGTATACACCTGTCTCTATACCACTGGTGATGAGTCACCCATGTTTACACCTGTCTCTATGCCACTGGTGATAGGTCACCCATGTATGCACCTGCCTCTATACCACTGGTGATGAGTCACCCATGTTTACACCTGTCTCTATACCACTGGTGATAGGTCACCCATGTATACACCTGTCTCTATACCACTGGTGATAGGTCACCCATGTATACACCTGTCTTTATACCACTGGTGTTAGGTCACCCATGTATACACCTGTCTCTAAACCACTGGTGATATGTCACCCATGTATACACCTGTCTTTATACCACTGGTGATAGGTCACCCATGTATACACCTGTCTCTATACCACTGGTGATAGGTCACCCATGTATGATCTGTCTCTATACCACTGGTGAAAGGTCACCCATGTATACATCTGTCTCTGTACCACTGGTGATAGGTTACCCGTGTATACATCTGTCTCTACCATTGTTGGTAGGTCGCCCGTGTATACATCTGTCTCTGTACCACTGGTGATAGGTCACCCATGTGTACATCTGTTTCTCTACCACTGTTGGTAGGTCACCCATGTATACATCTATCTCTCTACCACTGGTGATAGGTCACCCATGTATACATCTGTCTCTCTACCACTGGTGATAGGTCACCCATGTATACATCTGTCTCTCTACCACTGGTGATAGGTCACCCATGTATACATCTGTTTCTGTACCACTGGTGATAGGTCACCCATGTATATTTCTGTTTTATGTCCGTAAATTTTACGTGTTTGAGAGTTTTTCTTTCATATTTAATATTTATCTTTGTGATAAATAACAGACCAAAGTAAAGTATAAAGATATTATTTTAAAAGTCAATTGATGTCTAGGTGATGGAGGCTGCGTACAACATTTTGAAAAACGCCACACAATATGAAATGACCAAAACTATTTTGACTCAAGCCAAAACAGAGCCGACGGAAAAAAATTATTTCGATGATTTTCTAGGTGATGCTGACTTTACTCGGGATAAAAAACCATTGGTAGGAAACTATTGTTTTCTTCATATTATATATCTCTAGCTCTCTCTCTCTCTCTCTCTCTCTCTCTCTCTCTCTCGTCTCTCACTCTCTCTCTCTTTCTCTCTCTTGGATGTTCGAGTGACTGACTGTCAAGCTGTTAGTACCGGGCTAGATCCTCGAAGAGAGCTAAGAAAATTGGCCCAGGTCTTGGTTGAAAGTACTTGAGTTAAATTGGGGGAATTAAAGCCATCTGGACGTTGTGCTAGGCACAAAATGCCTTAATAGGCCTTAGAAAAGTAAAACGATGAATCAAAACATCATCTGCCTTAATGAGATCTTAAGGGTTGAGGTAACTTTACTTGTATGTTGTAAGATATAGGCACAGAAACATATTAAAAACTGTTGATTTACACCTCCCCACCCCTTAACTGTTTATATATATATTTATATTTTTAGAATCGCGGTGAGGACAGAATATTTACAACTGCTATGGCCGCCAATGCTTTGATCTATACTTGGAGTATATATGACCAAACAACGGGGAAATCCCATTGGAGGCTAGGTAACTTTTTTTTGAAAACTGACAAATATTATGTTTAAATGGTAGTCATTGGTTAAATAAAAAGGACTTGGTTGCCAGCCATATAAAACATTTGTTTTATTGATAGTATTTAACATTTTTAATTGTCTTAATAGCGAAACAAACAAACTGATAACTCCAATAAAGAATGGTCTTTAACTCGAACTAGAGGAACCCCCAACAAAATTTTTGAATACATTTATACTTATTTACATTGATCGGAATTTTCTTAAATTTGTTGCAGGGGTTGGTAAACCTCTTAAATTGCGGGCCACAACGGGTTCTTAAATACGACAGAAGGGCCGGCCACAGAACAGACGGACGGAGTGTTTATACGACTTACTATAAATTTAGAAATTGATTTGAATGAAAGTAATATAGGGCCGGAGTTTGCCCATGTCTGTTAAATAGTATGTATTCTATATACGTGGCACAGATGAAAGCCATACAAGGAGGGCAGCCTCAGGATGTGGCTCTGCATTATCGATGTTTTAGTGAGCGCAGGAAAAAAAATCTTATGTCCTGACCCAGTGTAGATGTGAATCTGCCGTGGATACTTGGGCACTTGGAAAGGCCAGGAAAGGGGCTGACCATCTAACCAAGAGGTCCTGGCACCAGGGTTATGTGTTGAGCCGTTCTCATTCAATTGTGCTTGAGGCGCTAGTAATTTGATACTTGCACAAGAGCGCGATCAATGTTTCTGGATCTGGGACAACTATCAGACAAAGAGTGATATATGACAGTCTAAAGTTTATCCGGGTGAAAACTCGGATCGGAGAGGCCGAAATTTTCTAATACCTAGTAGGTAACTGTCCAGTTGGCGCTAGTGATAACTCAATTTACGATTCCTTGTGTAGAAACTGCAGGTAAAAGGAGGTAAATGTATATCAAAAGCTTTTTGAGTGCTGGAAACTAGAGGACAACAGGTTAGACGTGTCTGGTAACTTGATTACTGCTGTAGTCATTGGCAGGTTTCAGAGCACAGGTTGTATGAATATGGGAACTTTTTGGATACTGGTGGCAGCCCCGTAGCGTGAAAATTCTACAGCAGGGGCCAGGCATTATACAGCAGGGGCCAGGCAATAGCAGGGGGGCAGGTAATACATTTTACTAAGTAGAACAAATAAGCAGGGGGGCCAGACAAAACGCAGGGGGGGGCCCGTCCCACTGCCCCCCCCCGCACGCTACGGGCCTGACTGGTGGTAACAATTGTAACGTCTGCTAAAACCTTACACGTAACTTGAAATATCAGTTTTTGTCCTAATTATTGTCTGCTGCCTCCACAGGGACACCTGGATCTGTTCTGAAGACTATCACAGGATGTGTCACGTGGTTGACCGAACACACTCTGGATGACAACTATGACCCATGGAACGCTTTCTTCTCTGGCTCTGCTAAAGACGTTCAAGTGAGTCATGATGAACTGAACTATTTATAAACACAGTAGTACCTCGACATACGAGTGCCCCTGTAACGTACGAGATTTTTGAGATACGAGCCGTCGTGCGAGCGATATTTTGCTTTGATGTAGGAGAAAAAAAAATGAGATACGAGAGGGTCGGCCAGCTGCACTCAACACATTTTACTGCGCCTCGTGTGTCTCTCATTTTACTGCGCCTCGTGTGTCTCGCATTTTACTGCGCCTCGTATGTCTCGCATTTTACTGCGCCTCATGTGTCTCTCATTTTACTGCGCCTCGTGTGTCTTGCATTTTACTGCGCCTCGCGTGTCTCGCATTTTACTGCGCCTCGTGTGTCTCGTATTTTACTGCGCCTCGTGTGTCTCGTATTTTACTGCGCCTCGTGAGTCTCGCATTTTACTGCGCCTCGTGTGTCTCGTATTTTACTGCGCCTCGTGAGTCTCGCATTTTACTACGCCTCGTGTGTCTCGTATTTTACTGCGCCTCGTGAGTCTCGCATTTTACTGCGCCTCGTATGTCTCGCATTTTTTTGCGCCTCATTCAATGTGCTTTTTTGCCTCACTGTCGAAGTATCTTTGATAAGTTGTGCTCGCGTTTTGTGCTTTTTGTTCATTTACAAATGACAATACTTTATCACATTTATTTTTTATAACCATGGTTCCAAAGAAAGTGATTGGTCACTGCTCAGAAGAAATCATAGAAAAACTTGAGCAATGTGTGCAATAATTTCTTGGCTCCTCCACCTGTGTCCCCCCACCCTATACCCTCTTGTGTAAAATCAGGTCGGCCAATGGCCAAGTAAATACACTTTATTAAACCAGTTTATTTCTTCACATAGTCTTTAAATACTTGTATTCAATATTTTGTCATTTATAAATACATTTTTCTTATTAAAATAACACGTGACCGAAACATTGGGGGTAGCATTTCGGGTGCTGGAACGGATTCAAACCATTTCAGTTACCATAATTTCAATGAGGAAAACGAGCTAATTGACATATGTGCAATGTTACTGAACGAATTAAACTCGTATCTCGAGGTACTACTGAATATATATATATATATATATATATATAGTATGTAGGCTCACATGTATTACATTATATTGTGCAGAAACATTTTTACTGCCTTTCAAAATTTGCGCGAATACAAATATCCTAAATCTGCTAACAGTCTTCAAAACATTAGACGAAACATTGATTGGAGCTCGAAATCAGCTGCTGAGTACAAGTAGTAAGCTAATCAGTATTTATTGAACATGAATACTAATTAATTAAAACATTCTCTTTTGGAATGGGTGTTTCGATTTGATGGCCACACTTTGAAAATCTGATTGTCATTTTGTGAATATAATTTATTTATTTGAATTTTCCAGAGTTTACCTTTCTGGTATCCAGCCAACAGATTTGAATTTCTGAACGGAACTGTTATAGATGATTGGTCTACCATTCCAAATGCAACATTTGTGTATGGAGTTTCCGGATACATTGAACCAAAGAAATATAACGCCATGCTGGCACAGCCACACTTCGGGGTGTCAACGCCATTGATATTTCCCGGATACAATTCCAACTCGTCAATTTTCCCATTTTGGTCGTCTGCATCTTATACGTACTCCAGCACTATACTAGCTGTATCCAGATTTAACAATATTGTTGGCTAAATAATTGTACACTTTTACATGCCAAACCAAAAGTTGCCATTATTTTTTACTGAAAATCAAATATATATATATATATATATATATATCTATATATATATATATATATAAATGTGAATTATATGTGAATTATATGTGATAACCAAATCAGTATTAATTTTTTTCTTATACAAAATCAAGAACAAAAATAAGTGTAGTACACTTTGTTTATATTTTTAAGTGCAAAGTAATAAAATACAAATTTTATTTTTTGTAAAATGTTTTTTTCTTTCAAATTAAAATTCATAGCAGAACATGAATCGATTTTGTTGGATAAAGAATCATACACTGTATTTTATAACATAACAAAGAATAATATACTGTGTTTTATAACATAAGAAATAATAATATACTGTGTTTTAATCTGTAATAATATCAGATACTTCAATGCAGTGTTTAGTAAAACAACCATAATTGACATTATCCAATGTTAAAGGACATACATGAAATGGCATAATTAAATAAGTTTTTGAATTTCTTAAAAAATATCGTGCATGTTTGTCACAGTTAAAATAATGTTTCTACGCATATACTAAATATTTATTTTTAAAAGGGGGAGAGAAATGTTGTGTTAAATGGAACAACATTAATCAGGGTCTGAGTGTAATGATTTCGTTGTATTTATTACATATGAAACATTTTCAGCTAATTTTAGCAACAATTACTCTATACTGACAACTACAGATTTTGATTTCTTTTCACTCTACAGGTACAGTAGAAGAAAAGAGCTTTGCCTGTTTGTCATATCACACACAATTAATATACTTTACATTGCCATCAAGAAATCAAAGCTGAAGTTCATTCTCAAAGTCCCACATGGCTTAATAAACAATTGTAACCCGGCAACGAGACCTATCAACCAATCAAATCGCACGGATGCTCTTGTGATGTTGTGTGATGTGTAATACACACCCAGTTCAAGGCCTTTCCTTGACTGTCTTGGTATTTAGGTCAAAACGTCATTAGAAATAATATAATCTACACATTTTGACGATTCAGGCGATATCATTTGCGACTAGGTTAGACAAGTTATTTCTCATAGTACCGAAAGTTGAAAATTGTCATTTTTGTAAAGTTTACGCACAAAAACATAATCTATTAGATTTAAATGTTTATACTTGTTGACTATAATTTTTTTTTCTGTTGATATGGTAATGATGTAAAAGTCGATACATCTCACACAAAACATACAATCGTAAAATATGAATGAACATTATTTGAGGTAAAAAAAAGAACTCTTTTATTATTTGAAATAAAAATAAATAAATTTAAATACATTCAAAACCATGTACAAAACATCAAGTATAACACATCTGATGTTTAGGAATCACAGAAGATCTAAAGTGTCAAACAGTTTGAATCTTGGAAAAAAAACAACTCACAAATTCGTTATAATTCTTTACAGCAAGCCTACAGATAAGATTAAACAAATTTATAGCAAGCCTACAGATAAGATTAAACAAATTTATAGCAAGCCTACAGATAAGATTAAACAAATTTATAGCAAGCCTACAGATAAGATTAAACAAATTTATAGCAAGCCTACAGATAAGATTAAACAAATTTATAGCAAGCCTACAGATAAGATTAAACAAATTTATAGCAAGCCTACAGGTAAGATTAAACAAATTTATAGCAAGCCTACAGATACGATTAAACAAATGTATAGCAAGCCTACAGATAAGATTAAACAATTTTTTTTTCAGAATTCCCTCAATACATATTATTTGAAAAAAAAAAAATCTATGGAATCTATGCAAATTACTTTTCGTGACAATATTGGTAAAAATAAAAGAAATTCAGCGGGAAGATATTATTACACCAGAAAAGTAGTAACATTCTGTAGTAACATTCTGTAGTAACATTCTGTAGTAACATTCTGTACAGTAAATAGATCTGAAGATATTTTTTTTACTCATGCGTGCTTTTTTCAATATTGACTATAAACTTAACCCACAAAAACAAATGAAATTCTTTTAACAAAATAAATTTGCAGAATCATTCGTTTTTCGTTTCATACCAGGCTCAACACTTAAATGTATGATTTCTATTTAATGTATTTTTCTATTAAATGTATGTTTCTATTAAAGTAAAATACAATACCAAACAATTAGATAAAAATGATTTATAGAAATTACATTGACTAAATAAATGTGTGAGCGCTAGTTTGTATCAATTAGGCCTATATTAATGAAATGGCGAAATCTTAACATTAGAATATTCAAGACTTTTCATATTTTAAACCCTATTATTAATTAATTAGATGTAGGCTACCCGGCCACGCCCTATGTAATGTAACAGTAAATATTGAGAGAGACCTTGTTTCAAATTCTGTTTAATAAAAAAAAACAGACATATTTTAGAAAATAATTATCAATCATTAAAAACTACAAACAAAGGAAGACATATTCTATACAGCTAAGCAACGTCTCTAAATTTGTTATGTTTATTAATGTAGGCGTCTCATCTCTTATGTTCACGCATTTTGATTATTGTTTTTTTTTCGCCTTTTTGGTATGTAGGTGCCTGTGACCTGGTTATAGTAAGGTCAAACATGTAACAATATAAATGATGAAATAGTGTCTTTCACCCACGCAATAACCTTCATCTTGGGTTTGGTGCGGATCACCCTCGCTATAACCTTCATCTTGGGTTTGGTGCGGATCACCCTCGCTATAACCTTCATCTTGGGTTTGGTGCGGATCACCCACGCTATAACCTTCATCTTGGGTTTGGTGCGGATCACCCTCGCTATAACCTTCATCTTGGGTTTGGTGCGGATCACCCACGCTATAACTAGTGTTGTTTTCGTTGACGAAAACTAAAACTAAAACCTTCGTTGACGAAAATGCTGACTTTTCGTCAACGAGAACTAAAACTAAAACTAAAATTAGCAACAAGACTAAAACTAGACGAAAACTAAAATTATTACAGAAAAAACGAAATAAAAACTGAAACTAAAATATAGTGTTGCTTTCGTTCACGAAAACTAAAACTAAAACCTTCGTTGACGAAAATGCTGACTTTTCGTCAACGAGAACTAAAACTAAAACTAAAATTAGAAGCAAGACTAAAACTAGACGAAAACTAAAATAATTACAGAAAAAACGAAATAAAAACTGAAACTAAAATATGACCTGGGACTAAAACAACACTAGCTATAACCTTCATCTTCGATCTGGCGCGAACTCTACCTATGCCTTGAACCATAGGTTTGGGCAGGAAAATGACGCAGTCATCGTGGGTTAACTACCTATAAGTAGGGGAAGAGATAACGGTCAGAAAAGGAGAGGGGACCAATAGGAGACCAGTGAGGGACCAATAGGAGACCAGTGAGGGACCAATAGGAGACCAGTGAGGGACCAATAGGAGACCAGTGAGGGACCAATAGGAGACCAGTGAGGGACCAATAGGAGACCAGTGAGGGACCGATAGTGACACACAGGAGATAAGTAGGAGGACAATGAAGAGAAGAGTAACGGTTGTGAGAGAGAGAATTCATGTAGTGGATTATGAGTTCATACAGAGTAGACCGGTACGTTCTGGTGGTTATCGACTATCTGACCAAGTGGCCAGAGGTTTTTTCCATCGATGAAAAAAGAAGCCATGACAGTTGGTGATGTCTTGGTGAATGAGTGGGTCAAAATCTCTTGGCAGTGGCGTAGTGTGGTGGGGGGGCAAGGGCCTACTCACAAAGGGGCGCCAAACGGTACATTTTACATATAATATTATATGGTTTTTGAATGGGGGCGTTAAAAAGGAATTGTACCCCGGGCGCGAGTTAAGCTCACTACGCCATAGACTGTTGGGACTTTTAATCGAAGAATTTTACGCTGAACGCCATTATTCTTTCCACTCATGAAGATTATAGTAAGACGTTATTTATTGACGAACTCCTCAGTTGTTAATCATTTCATTCTATTTATATGTGGATTCTCATCTGTAAATATCACGTATTAAAGTTCAGTTGTTAATTCTCTTATACTACAAGGAGTTGTGTCGGGGCATTATATTTCTAACACAATTGGGATACGACAGTAGTGCTTTTGGATGTACTTTCGGAATTATGATTAATAGCGTAAATCCTGTTTACATGTTTGATAAAAAAAATACTGACAAAATAATATTTTGCTAACTGCTAACTATTTTACGATACTGTTTGTTAATTAAAACAAAGTATTGACGAACTAAAAGTTTGCACACGGCGGTTTTTTTTTTTTTAAACAAATACTGTTAACACTCCGTAACTTTTGAATTATCTCCCGTAGCTATAAGAAATTAAAGTGAAGTAAAGAAATAATTTTACCAAACCGATCGATTAAATATTGTTTTTAAATATTATAGATGTGATGTCTATAAATAATACATATATATATACACACATATATATAAAAGCCAAGAATTTTTCGCAATTCTGAGTGTAAATTTTAAGGCAATTGGTGAAGAACTTTCGGAGTTATGATTAATTGCGAGAATCCGCTTTACATTTTTACATATATAGAATGTTCAAGGTAACCTGGATGTCATCATTATACTACAATAGTAATAAATGAGATAATTAATACATTAATTACTTATTAGCTTACAGCATGATTAAAAATATAATTCAAATAAAACAAATAAAGGTTGAGATAACTCACTGAGACTCACAATTAAAACACGTACAGGTTGAGATAACTCTCTGAGACTCACAATTAAAACACGTACAGGTTGGGATAACTCATTGAGACTCATAATTAAAACACGTACAGGTTGAGATAACTCACTGAGACTCACAATTAAACACGTACAGGTTGAGATAACTCTATGAGACTCACAATTAAAACACGTACAGGTTGAGATAACTCACTGAGACTCACAATTAAAACACGTACAGGTTGAGATAACTCACTGAGACTCACATACTATGAAGTATCCTTTTATTAAAGTGTTAAAATTTATAAAAGTGCAATGGTTAAAACAAAATAAATAAAAAAGTTAAAAAAAATATTTTAAAAATCTGTATAATTAAATTAAATAAGGCATTTTCAAACAAGTCTTGCTTATCTTAAATAACATTTTGAAATCAAACCTGTGAAATTTGGCAGGCTACCCCAAGTCTGATTGTTATGCGAATAAAAATGGAAATTGTAAAAATTTCTCTAACGTATTTCTTTTCGAAAAGTTTTTATTATTATCTATGGAGCCAAAGGAAAGTTTATTTTAAGACCTGCCACTTTTATTACGTAACAATAAACAAATAAAATTTCAAAATAACAGAACAACGTCAAATAAAATCATTTGATATTTTCATGATATTTTTCTTCATTATGCTTCTTTATGTTATATTACTCACTTACTTTGTTGTTATTTTACTGAAATACTTTAACATATTTAAAGAAAATTAAATGTTTTTTATATTTGTTAATAATACTAACGATTGTTAAATGCTGCTTTGTATGTTTTTTTTTTTAATAACCTACCTCATTATAAAATTGGCCTAATCTAAAAAAAATAAAACTTTCATTTTTTTATATTTGGGGTACCTGTTAAAATAATTTGTTTCCGTCACTCTATAATATTGTCAAATCTGGACACAGCTAACAAAATATGAGAGTAAGCGTATGGCAAGGAACTCCAATAGACAAAGTCTATTGGGTTATTGTTATATCCATCAAATGTCTGTTTTGTTTGAAATCCAAAATGAGGTTCTTCCAACATGACGTCATAGTCGTCTGGTTCAATGTAACCAGTTACACCATACAAGAAAGCTTTGTTTGGTAGAGTTGACCTATCTTCTATAGCAGTTCCGTTGAGATATTCAAACCTATTGGCTGGAAACCAAGTGGGTAAACCCTGTAGAATAATTTATAAGAACTAATTGCTACATACATAATAAGAACTAATTGTTACAACATAACAAGAACTAATTGGTACAACATAACAAGAGCTTATTGGTACAACATAACAAGAACTAATTGGTACGACATAACAAGAGCTTATTGGTACAACATAACAAGAATTTGTGTAATTTTCTTGTTTTTTAAAGATGACCTTTGACTTCTGAGCATGCCATGCTTTTTGTTTCAAATGTTGATAACAACTTTATTGGCGGGAAACCAATAAGGAAAACCCTGCAACATGTGTAATAACGATATACTGATAATTAAAGATTGTTTGATAGTAAGAAGACTTGAAGCTGAAAAAATATATTACTATTCGGTGCAAAGTAACTTATGGGCTTTCCATTAATCATATCAACAAAATAGGGGGAGGGGGAGGGTCTGAGAATTGTTGACAGTTGTTAACATGGAGGAGTAGGGGAAGGTCAAGAAAAGTTGACGTCAAGAATGTTACTATTTTAATAAATTTAACTGCTGAACAAAGGAAAGTTAGGCAGCGTTTGTAGTCCTGTGTTACACACTCACCCAACCTTCGGTATTTTGATTTAAACTAACTATATTCCTGTAAAATCTGTAAATACTAAGCAAAAGTACAAGATGAATTACAGGGTCAGATAAGCATCTTCAAGAGTGATTTGATTGGCTTGCATAAACGAAAAGAAAGTGGTGTTTTAATTTCAGATCAGGAAAAGGAAGTGAAAGAAAAATATTAAGGTTGATAAGCTTGAAAAGAAACTGAAAAGAAAGAAATTTGAACAAGACAAGCAGAAGATATTCCAAAAAAAAAAAGAAAAGAACTCAATCTCAAATTTGTGCTGAAAATCCTGATTTCAGCAGTAAATTGAAGATACGACTTTTAGTAGACAACAATTGAAGAAGATCAGCCGCACCTTGTAATAACCATTGTTGACATTGCATTGTATAGGTCTGTGGAACATTATATGGGTCTGTGGAACATTGTACGGGTCTGTGGAACATTGTACGGGTCTGTGGAACATTGTACGGGTCTATGGAACATTTTATGGGTCTGTGGGACATTGTATGGGTCTGTGGGACATTGTATGGGTCTGTGGAACATTGTATGGGTCTGTGGGACATTGTATGGGTCTGTGGAACATTGTATGGGTCTGTAGGAAATTGTATGGGTCTGTGGGATATTGTATGGGTCTGTGGAACATTGTACGGGTCTGTGGGACATTGTATGGGTCTGTGGAACATTGTATGGTTCTGTAGAACATTGTATGGGTCTGTGGAATATTGTATGGGTCTGTGAAACATTGTATAGGTCTGTGGAACATTGTATGGGTCTGTGGAACATTGTATGGGTCTGTGGAACATTATATGGGTCTGTGGAACATTGTATGGGTCTGTGGGACATTGTATGGGTCTGTAAAACATTGCATGGGTTTGTGGAACATTGTATGGGTCTGTGAAACATTGCATATGTCTGTGGAACATTGTATGGGTCTGTGGAACATTGTATGGGTCTGTGGAACATTATATGGGTCTGTGGGACATTGTATGGGTCTGTGGAACATTGTATGGGTCTGTGAAACATTGTATGGGTCTGTGGAACATTGTATGGGTCTGTAGGACATTGTATGGGTCTGTAGAACATTGTATGGGTCTGTAGAACATTGTACGGTTCTGTAGGACATTGTATGGGTCTGTGAGACATTGTATGGGTCTGTAGAACATTGTATGGGTCTGTGGAACATTGTACGGGTCTGTAGGACATTGTATGGGTCTGTGGAAAATTGTATGGGTCTGTGAAACATTGTATAGGTCTGTGTAGCATTGTATGGGTCTGTGTAACATTGTATGGGTCTGTGGAACATTATATGGGTCTGTGGGACATTGTATGGGTCTGTGGAACATTGTACGGGTCTGTGGGACATTGTATAGGTCTGTGGAACATTGTATGAGTTTGTGGAATGGGTCTGTGGGACGTTGTATCGGACTGTGGGACATTTTATGGGTCTGTGAAACATTGTATCGGTCTGTGGGACATTGTCTGGGTCTGTGGGACATTGTATGGGTCTGTGTAATATTTTATGGGTCTGTGGAACATTGTATGGGTCTGTGGAACATTGTATGGGTCTGTGGAAAATTGTATGGGTCTGTGGAACATTGTACGGTTCTGTAGGACATTGTATGGGTCTGTGAAACATTGTATAGGTCTGTGGAACATTGTATGGGTCTGTGGAACATTGTATGGGTCTGTGAGACATTGTATGGGTTTGTGGAACATTGTACGGGTCTGTGGGACATTGTATAGGTATGTGGAACATTGTATGAGTCTGCGGAACATTGTATGGGTCTGTAGAACATTGTATGGGTCTGTGGGACATTGTTTGGGTCTGTGGAACATTGTATGGGTCTGTGGTGACATTGTATGGGTCTGTAGAACATTGTATGGGTCTGTGAAACATTGTATAGGTCTGTGGAACATTGTATGGGTCTGTGGAACATTGTATGGGTCTGTAGAACATTGTATGGGTCTGTGGAACATTATATGGGTCTGTGGGACATTGTATGGGTCTGTGGAACATTGTACGGGTGTGTGGGACATTGTATAGGTCTGTGGAACATTGTACGGGTCTGTGGAACGTTTTATGGTTCTGTAGAACATTGTATGGGTCTGTGGAACATTGTACGGGTCTGTGGAACATTGTATGTGTCTGTGGAACATTGTATGGGTCTGTGTAACATTTTATGGGTCTGTGAGACATTGTATGGGTCTGTAGAACATTGTATGGGTCTGTGGGACATTGCATGGGTCTGTGGAACATTGTACGGGTTTGTGGGACATTGTATAGGTCTGTGGAACATTGTATGAGTCTGTGGAACATTGTATGGGTCTGTGGAACGTTGTATGGGTCTGTGGAACATTGTATGGGTCTGTGGAACATTTTATGGGTCTGTGGGACATTTTATGGGTCTGTGGAACATTGTATGTGTCTGTGAAACATTGTATAGATCTGTGGAACATTATATGGGTCTGTGGAACATTGTACGGGTGTGTGGGACATTGTATGGGTCTGTGGAACGTTGTATGGGTCTGTGGAACATTTTATGGGTCTGTGGAACATTGTATGGGTCTGTGGGACATTGTATGGTTCTGTGGAACATTATATGGGTCTGTGGAACATTGTATGGGTCTGTGGAACATTATATGGGTCTGTGGGACATTGTATGGGTCTGTGGAACATTGTACGGGTATGTGGGACATTGTATGGGTCTGTGGAACATTGTATGGGTCTGTGGGACGTTGAATGGGTTTGTAGAACATTGTATGGGTCTGTGGAACATTTTATGGGTCTGTGGAACATTGTATGGGTCTGTGGAACATTGTATGGGTCTGTGGAACATTGTATGGGTCTGTGGAACATTGTGCGGTTCTGTAGGACATTGTATGGGTCTGTGAGACATTTAATGGGTCTGTAGAAAATTGTATGGGTCTGTGGAACATTGTACGGGTCTGTAGGACATTGTATGGGTCTGTGGAACATTGTATGGGTCTGTGAAACATTGTATAGGTCTGTGGAACATTGTATGGGTCTGTGGAACATTGTATGGGTCTGTGAAACATTATATAGGTCTGTGGGACAATGTATGGGTCTGTGGGACATTGTATGGGTCTGTAGAACATTGTATGGTTCTGTGGAAAATTGTGTGGGTCTGTGGAACATTGTATGGGTCTGCTGCTCATCGCAGTATTAGAAATCTCGATGATTTGACAGAGGAAAAGTGCTGTTTATACTCGGCTCTTGCTAAAACGAAGTTTATCTTCGGAAGGCAAACGCCATGTAACAAGTGTACCAGTGTGGTTTATTCGAGCACAAAATGATTTACACTCAAAACACATTGATGGTAGATTTTGTACAGCTATTTGTATCACATAGAGGAAGTAGCTTCTTTGTTGGGACCTAACGAAGTATGATTCATCAGTCAAGATGACAAAGCCAGAGTCTCCCTTAGATTGACAGCAGCTAACAAGCAAGCTGTACTTTTAATGCATGTGGAATACCGCTTTACATTGCCTGATCACGACTGGGTAGTAGCATATAGACACAAACTCACTACATCTGTTTGTGTGGCATTGAAATCCAAAAAAAAAACGGTTCAGGTAAACCCGAAGCTGTGACATATGCAGGCTCAACTCACATAGCCATCAGATCATGCAAGCATTGCTCATCATCAACTTATAGCCATGGAATGGACAATCGAAGGCTACTTGAATTGGAAGAGTTTGACATTGTTACAAAGGATCCAAGCAACAAGTTGATCAAACCGATTCTAATTATGTCTGTGGATGGTGGAACTGATGAAAATCCAAGATATCAAAAAGTTATTGATGTGGCCATCCATCATTTTGTAAAGCAGAACATTGATGCAATGTTTGTAGCAAGAATGCGCCTGGTAGAAGTGCGTTTAATAGAGTAGAAAGGCGAATGGTTCCTCTTAGTCGATAACTGTCGGGACTACTTTTGTCACAAAATCATTATTGAAACCCCCTTAAAACACAAGGTTGAACAATTGATGAAGAGTTGGAAAAATTAAACTTCAAATATGCTGGCGAAATATTGACAGAAATATGGAAGCAAGTAAGCGTAAACAATTATCCAACTGTGGCAGAGTATATTGTGTCTGAAAAGTCTGAGCTTGAAGTTGAAAATTTAATAATCAAAGATCAAGTTTGGTGCCTAAACCATGTAAGAACAAGTCAGTACTTTCTACAAATTGTTAAATGTTGTGGTTCAGCTTGTTGCCAACCGATCAAAAGCTCTTATTTGATATTATTGCTGATAGATTTATCTCCCCCCCCCCAACCAATTCAAGTCTGCCAAACTAATGAGGGCCTTCAAGCCCCAGATGAATCTGATAATAAATTTACATAGATTTTCATCTCTTTTCTTCCATTAGTCTGAGAAAGTTGAAAACATACTACCTCCATCGGATAAATCATTCAACATTCTTCCATATGATATATATTGTCCATCTATTCATTTGCTATTGTTTGAACGTATCTGTAAAATCTGTCGCAATTATGTTGCTTCGCAAGCCATGTTAAAGAAGCACGTTCAACAGCACCAACAATGTATGCAATGTATGCCTGGGCCCAGTCAATTACTACATGCACCCCAACAGCAAATAATTCGTCCAATGCGAGTGGCTGCCAAAAGACAGAGAGAGATCATGGCAATTATTGCTCATTGGGAGATGCTAAGAGCAGAATGGCTAGATGAAGAAATTGTTGACTTCTGGGGTGTTTCGGTTCCACAAGAAATTATTTAGCCAGAAGATATTTTATGGGGGGGGGGGGGGGGGGTCATTATAGAATTTTATTACGTTATATAAAAAAGATCAATTATTTCAATCTTTTACTTGATGTTTAAGTCTTAAAATTATAATATTATTTTATAATTTGAAAATTAAGCAATGTATTATTTATTTTAAAAAAAATGAAATGATGTTATAGCTGAGAACTTAATTAGTATAGAAATTTGCAGAATTTCTTTTTTTTATATTATTTTATATTAGATCGACTTTTAAAAAAAATCTTTATTTATGAAATTAATTACAACGAACGCGCTCGCTATTCTCATCGTCGGAGAATTTTCCATTATTACTATTGTTTACGTTTGACTATTTTAAAATGCTATCTGTTGTAATAAAAACTACAATAATTTGAATGATAATTTGTTATTATTACTTTTTAATATTTGGAACTTTTACGTTTCATAATAAAAACCACAGAAACTGTTTAAAACTGTAGAACTTAGAAAAAAGAAATATTGAATCGAGACCGTGACACGGGGAATTCCCTATGACAGCCGGGATTTTAAACTGAAATATTGTTGTATTAATTCTTTACTTTCGATTTAATGCAGAGCCCAAATCCCTATCATATTATTAGACTAACTGTATTCTGCAAAAACCTTTGCATAGAGGCTTGACCGGTAGGCTAGGTTTCGGGCAGATTCGATATTTTCATGATTGTATTTTAAACTGGATTACTGTTGTATTAATTCTTTACTTTCGATTTAACGCAGAACCCATACCGCTATTATTTTATTAGATTATAGTATTATTCTGTGCTATAGGACAGTACCTGTTATATTTTATTTTACGGCTGGTATTGAGATAATTTAGATTGTGTTGTAAACATGTCAAAAACCTTTTCAAATTACAGGAAACTATTCGAATCTAATGGCCTAGGTTTCACATTGTAATAAAAATGCGTACATCTAGCCTACATTAGCAAGGCTTACCCTATGATATAAAACATGCTTATGCCAATCCCTACGATATAAAACATACTTATGGCTACCCTGTGATATAAAACATACTTATGCCAATCCCTACGATATAAAACATGCTTATGCCAATCCCTACGATATAAAACATACTTATGGCTACCCTATGATATAAAACATACTTATGCCAATCCCTACGATATAAAACATGCTTATGCCAATCCCTACGATATAAAACATACTTATGGCTACCCTATGATATAAAACATACTTATGCCAATCCCTACGATATAAAACATACTTATGGCTACCCTATGATATAAAACATACTTATGGCTACCCTATGATATAAAACATACTTATGCCAATCCCTACGATATAAAACATACTTATGGCTACCCTATGATATAAAACATACTTATGCCAATCCCTACGATATAAAACATACTTATGGCTACCCTATGATATAAAACATACTTATGGCTACCCTATGATATAAAACATACTTATGCCAATCCCTACGATATAAAACATGCTTATGCCAATCCCTACGATATAAAACATACTTATGGCTGCCCTATGATATAAAACATACTTATGCCAATCCCTACGTTATAAAACATACTTATGGCTACCCTATGAGTATAAAACATACTTATGGCTACCCTATGATATAAAACATACTTATGCCAATCCCTACGATATAAAACATACTTATGGCTACCCTATGATATAAAACATACTTATGCCAATCCCTACGATATAAAACATACTTATGGCTACCCTATGATATAAAACATACTTATGCCAATACCTACGATATAAAACATACTTATGGCTGCCCTATGATATAAAACATACTTATGGCTGCCCTGTGAGTATAAAACATACTTATGCCAATCCCTACGATATAAAACATGCTTATGCCAATCCCTACGATATAAAACATACTTATGGCTGCCCTATGATATAAAACATACTTGTGCCAATCCCTACGATATAAAACATACTTATGGCTACCCTATGATATAAAACATACTTATGGCTACCCTATGATATAAAACATACTTATGCCAATCCCTACGATATAAAACATACTTATGGCTACCCTATGATATAAAACATACTTATGCCAATCCCTACGATATAAAACATACTTATGGCTACCCTATGATATAAAACATACTTATGCCAATACCTACGATATAAAACATACTTATGGCTACCCTATGATATAAAACATACTTATGGCTACCCTATGATATAAAACATACTTATGCCAATCCCTACGATATAAAACATGCTTATGCCAATCCCTACGATATAAAACATACTTATGGCTACCCTATGATATAAAACATACTTATGCCAATCCCTACGATATAAAACATGCTTATGCCAATCCCTACGATATAAAACATACTTATGCCTACCCTATGATATAAAACATACTATGGTCACCCTACGATATAAAACATACTTATGGCTACCCTATGATATAAAACATACTTATGGCTACCCTATGATATAAAACATACTATGGCTACCCTACGATATAAAACATACTATGGTCACCCTACGATATAAAACATACTTATGGCTACCCTATGATATAAATGCAAAACCTATCTTGTAGAAAGTATCCCATCATGAACGACCTATATTCTAGTCTATAGTCTTCAGGCCTCTACGGCCCATTTGGAAGATCGGGCCAGCACTTCGCTCCCTTCCGAATACATTAGTTCATATAAACACTTCATCCATCAGCTCCTATGTCTGAGTTGGGCACAACAATTAGTTCATATAAACACTTCACCCATCAGTTCCTATGTCTGAGTTGGGCACAACAATTAGTTCATATAAACACTTCACCCATCAGTTCCTATGTCTGAGTTGGGCACAACAATTAGTTCATATTAACACTCCACCATCAGTTCCTATGTCTGAGTTGGGCACAACAATTAGTTCATATAAACACTTCACCCATCAGTTTCTATGTCTGAGTTGGGCACAACAATTAGTTCATATTAACACTCCACCATCAGTTCCTATGTCTGAGTTGGGCACAACAATTAGTTCATATAAACACTTCATCCATCAGTTCCTATGTCTGAGTGGGCACAACAATTAGTTCATATTAACACTCCACCATCAGTTCCTATGTCTGAGTTGGGCACAGCAATTAGTTCATATAAACACTTCACCCATCAGTTCCTATGTCTGAGTTGGGCACAACAATTGTTTTATGAACATGTATTTTTTCAGATTGCTGAACTGTAATGTTTGCATAAAGAATCAAAAAATATGTTATAAAAATAACACTGACACATTGATAGGATTGTGAAACCAATTTTTGTTTTTCTTTTTGATACCATTTTTTTATGCAAAATGAGCTTACCCAGTAGTATTTCATAGAGACAGTAGTAAAAAGATTGTCAAGGTTATAAGTTCCATCCAGTGTGTGTTCAATCAGCCACTTGACGAATCCAGTCACTACTGTTTTTACTGACGCTGGTGTATCTGTAGATGTTAACCATATGTTGACAGATTTAAATCATATGTTGGGAGATGTAAACCATATGTTGACAGATTTAAATCATATGTTGGGAGATGTAAACCGTATGTTGACAGATTTAAATCATATGTTGGGAGATGTAAACCGTATGTTGACAGATTTAAATCATATGTTGGGAGATGTAAACCATATGTTGACATATTTAAATCATATGTTGAAAAATGTTTGTGTGAAGCACTTGGGGGTGTGGGCCACACTAAGTGACACCATTTTAGAGGTAACACCAAAATGAACAGCTCTAAATTTCATAGCAGAAAAGACTTGGTATAGTCTTTGATCATAATTAAAAACATGAGCACGAGCGCAGCAAAGCAGTCGCACAGGGTGTCACCATGCAGAGCATTAGCACAGGGTGTCACCATATAGAGCATTAGCACAGGGTGCCACCATGCAGAGCAGTAGCACAGAGTGCCACAACATGGAGTAGTAGCATATAATTCTTAGGTAAATGAATATTATTCTAAGCTACTCGGATCAATATAGAGTTTGTTTTGCAAACGTTTAAAAATAGGATGCATGTAGTCAGATGGTTTCATGAAATCGGAGACGTAGTTTACAAACTGGTGCAGGAAATATTTACCATTGTCGATGGTTGAAGTCTTAAGTGGGGGAGGGGGGGATAGCCTGAATTTTCCGCACCGGGTGACACACACCGTAGTGACGCCATTGGTGTGAAGTCCCTGTTAGAATGCGATGAGATCTCTTAGATCCTATGAACCATTGTCGATGGGTTAGGGGGGAGGATAGCCTGAATTTTCCGCACCGGGTGACACACACCGTAGTGACGCCATTGGTGTGAAGTCCCTGTTAGAATGCGATGAGATCTCTTAGATCCTATGAACCATTGTCGATGGGTTGGGGGGAGGATAGCCTGAATTTTCCGCACCGGGTGACACACACCGTAGTGACGCCATTGGTGTGAAGTCCCTGTTAGAATGCGATGAGATCTCTTAGATCCTATGAACCATTGTCGATGGGTTAGGGGGGAGGATAGCCTGAATTTTCCGCACCGGGTGACACACACCGTAGTGACGCCATTGGTGTGAAGTCCCTGTTAGAATGCGATGAGATCTCTTAGATCCTATGAACCATTGTCGATGGGTTAGGGGGGAGGATAGCCTGAATTTTCCGCACCGGGTGACACACACCGTAGTGACGCCATTGGTGTGAAGTCCCTGTTAGAATGCGATGAGATCTCTTAGATCCTATGAACCATTGTCGATGGGTTAGGGGGAGGATAGCCTGAATTTTCCGCACCGGGTGACACACACCGTAGTGACGCCATTGGTGTGAAGTCCCTGTTAGAATGCGATGAGATCTCTTAGATCCTATGAACCATTGTCGATGGGTTAGGGGGGAGGATAGCCTGAATTTTCCGCACCGGGTGACACACACCGTAGTGACGCCATTGGTGTGAAGTCCCTGTTAGAATGCGATGAGATCTCTTAGATCCTATGAACCATTGTCGATGGGTTAGGGGGAGGATAGCCTGAATTTTCCGCACCGGGTGACACACACCGTAGTGACGCCATTGGTGTGAAGTCCCTGTTAGAATGCGATGAGATCTCTTAGATCCTATGAACCATTGTCGATGGGTTAGGGGGAGGATAGCCTGAATTTTCCGCACCGGGTGACACACACCGTAGTGACGCCATTGGTGTGAAGTCCCTGTTAGAATGCGATGAGATCTCTTAGATCCTATGAACCATTGGCGATGGGTTAGGGGGGAGGATAGCCTGAATTTTCCGCACCGGGTGACACACACCGTAGTGACGCCATTGGTGTGAAGTCCCTGTTAGAATGCGATGAGATCTCTTAGATCCTATGAACCATTGTCGATGGGTTAGGGGGGAGGATAGCCTGAATTTTCCGCACCGGGTGACACACACCGTAGTGACGCCATTGGTGTGAAGTCCCTGTTAGAATGCGATGAGATCTCTTAGATCCTATGAACCACTAATGGGACAGTTTGTTTTGCAATGCCCTTCTTTCATTCTCACCATAGCAATGTGTAATGGCCGTGGAATCACCACGGCAGATATAGTGAGGACTTCAATCATGACCTGAAATATCACAAGACCCTCACCGGAGATCAAACCAGTGACCCTCATGTCAACAGTCGATCGCTTCACCAAATGACCATCCGTCCCCAACATAGATAGATACAGAGCCAGCCTTAGATCGATTTGACAGATTCCCCGAATCGGTCCCGTAAATGGCAGGGCCCCCGCAATTTAATTTAACATATCACTATTAGTCACGACTCTAGTTAAATTGGGCTAAACTGGATAGATCTATTTCCAAATCCTCTTTTTCATGTTTTAATGGCTGTTTTTTTTCTGTAGCCATCGAGGCCACAATAATAGTTAGTTATAAATATTTATATCTTGGCCCAAATATTAGTTAGTTATCAATATTTATATCTTGGCCCAAATAATAGTTTAGTTATCAATATTTATATCGAGGCCACAATAATAGTTAGTTATAAATATTTATATCTTGGCCCAAAAAATTGTTAGTTATAAATATTTATATCTTGGCCCAAATAATAGTTAGTTATCAATATTTATATCGAGGCCACAATAATAGTTAGTTATAAATATTTATATCTTGGCCCAAATAATTGTTAGTTATAAATATTTATATCTTGGCCCAAATAATTGTTAGTTATAAATATTTATATCTTGGCCACAATAATAGTTACTTATAAATATTTATATCTTGGCCACAATAATTGTTACTTATAAATATTTATATCTTGGCCACAATAATAGTTAGTTATAAATGTTTATATCTTGGCCACAATAATAGTTACTTATAAATATTTATATCTTGGCCACAATAATAGTTAGTTATAAATATTTATATCTTGGCCCAAATAATTGTTAGTTATAAATATTTATATCTTGGCCACAATAATAGTTACTTATAAATATTTATATCTTGGCCACAATAATTGTTACTTATAAATATTTATATCTTGGCCACAATAATAGTTAGTTATAAATGTTTATATCTTGGCCACAATAATAGTTACTTATAAATATTTATATCTTGGCCACAATAATAGTTAGTTATAAATATTTATATCTTGGCCCAAATAATTGTTAGTTATAAATATTTATATCTTGGCCACAATAATAGTTACTTATAAATATTTATATCTTGGCCACAATAATAGTTAGTTATAAATGTTTATATCTTGGCCACAATAATAGTTACTTATAAATATTTATATCGTGGCCACAATAATAGTTAGTTATAAATATTTATATCGTGGCCACAATAATAGTTAGTTATAAATATTTATTTTTTATTTAACAGATTTGAAAATTATTTCGAGATTTGATGAAACATATTATATAACTCATTATGACATCACCTGGTCTCCATCGTGATGTCTTGGAAGTTTCATCATAAATACCCCAGATGTTCAGCAGTGTGTTGGCCGACACACCCGTTGAGAAGATTCTGTCGTCACCACGGTTCTAACATAAAGTTCAATAGATAATGTATTATTTTCGCTTTGGAAAAAATAAATTTGGACCAAATTGGGTAATCTACACTTTATGTATATATATATATATATATATATATATATATATATATATATATATATATATATAAATATATATATATATATAAATATATATATATATATAAATATATATATATATATATATATATATATATATATATATATATATATATATATATTTGGGTGGTCCAAAATAAAGAGGAACATTTTTTTTTATTTTCTTTGATTTAAACCCCACATTAGATTGCCACAAAAAAGTACTCAGAAATATAAAATTTCATAATTTTCAGATGAAATTTAGAGGTTTCACAAGCTCTCTGAAAATTTAGGTATTTTCTCCATTTACCACATTTTATCCCGAATATTGATGAACCTGAATAATGTCTGTTCTGTCCAAAGAAGTTTCTGCAGCATTAGATAGATCACAAGTTAGTGATCAGTCCATTTACTAGCTGCTACAGCTCATTCTCTTGGTCACGATGTTAGTGACATGACATTAAGTCGAAGTACTGTACGGTGTGTGAGAGCTGAGATTAGAAAAAAACAGCACATGAAGTTGAAGAATTGTTTGATCCACAAGTACCATTAACTGTAAATTGGGATGGAAAATTGCTTCCAGATATCACAGCCAGGGAGAATGTTGAGAGATTGCCAGTGATTGTAACAGGACTGCAAATAGAGTGCTTGCTAGGTGTACCGAAATTGGCTTCTGGGACAGGTGACAGTCAAGCTCAAGCTGTAATTGAATGTCTGAAGGAATGGGACTTTTGTGGAAAAAGTAATAGCATTAAGTTTTGACACAACAGCAAGTAACACTGGGGATTCCAAAGAGGCATGTGTTTAAATTGAAAAGCTGCTTGAAAAAAGTCTTATTCATCTTGCTTGCCGCCACCATATGATGGAAATTGTTCTGGAAAAAGTGGGCCCTCATCTGGACCTGATATTTCACTTTTCAAACGATTTAAAGAGCAGTGGCATTTTATGGAGAAGGGATCCTATGACACTGCAAATGGGATGACTGAAGTAGACCTTTTCAAAGATAGCACATTGCAGTTTGCAAATGACAATCTTCAAATTTGTCACCCACGAGATGATTACAGAGAATTTTTGGAACTGGCTGTCATATTTCTTGGAGGAACACCACCCCGTGGAATTCATGTCCATGCTCCAGGAGCTGTACACAGAGCACGTTGGATGGCAAGAATATTTTATTGCTACAAGAAGTGGATGTTTAAGAAGCAGTTTAAGCTGAAGCCTTCTGAAGAACGAGGATGTTTCAGCTCATCTGTTTTGTTTCCAGTACTTATATGAAACTGTGGTTTTAAGCCCCACTGCCAGCAAGGTCGCCGTTAAATGACCTACAATTTCTGAAGGATTTAGAAAAATATAACTCTGTTAATTCAGTTATTGAAAAAGCAGCAAAAAATTAAATTATGGTATCTAAGTGAAATTACAGTGGGCCTCACTTTTTTTTAATGAAAATATTGATCCCAAGCAAAAGGTTCAGATGCTTAAAAATATGCAAGGAAAACCCGGATCTACACATCGAGCTCAGCGTCTTGATTCAAATGGATTCTATGCAGACCAGCCCATCAGCTTCTTTGTTACAAACAATACAAAGGCATTTTTCTGCATTATTGGTTTGCCACATTCATTCCTGGAGATTTCCCCTGAAACATGGAGCAGCAACAATAAATACAAACATGCAGAAAAAGTTGTAACCAATTTGAAAGTTGTAAATGACACAGCCGAAAGAGGAGTGAAACTGATTCAGGATTTCAATGAAGTTTTATGCAGAAAAGAAGACCAGAAGCAATTCTTACTTCAGGTGGTGCAAGAACACCGACGATTATATCCGGATGCAAAGAAGACCACAGTGGTTACTGGACTAGCAAAAGCAGTCAGTGAATAGGGCGTCCATAAAAAGTAAACACTTTGCTTTGTTGCATTCTATAATTTTTTTGAGGTTGTTATTTCGTGTTTAACACGAAACAATTAACATGAACCATTAAATTACTATTTAGTACCAAATCAATGTTTTCATTCCAGTTGTGTTCTGCTTGTTTTCACCAGAAACAACATCTTTTTATTATTTATCAATTCTTCACTAATTCGTGAAATATGAACATGACAGATCAAAATACCAAAATACAAAGTGTTTTGTGTGAAAGAAGAAAATTAATTACAGTACAATTCTAAGTGTGAATCCAGTCAATGCCGAGGCATTGTAGAGAATGCCTAGGAAAAGTATGCACAATCTAAAAATTTTAAACTTTGCCTAATACCACCAGGCATTCTATACATTGCCTAGGCACTATATAGAATGCCGGCATTTCACACTTTGCCGGTAACATATATAAATGATGTAGTGAGATCTCAGACACGGACTTATATAAATGATGTAGTGAGATCTCAGACACGGACTTATGTAAATGATATAGTAAAATCTCAGACACTGGCGTATATAAATGATATATTGACATCTCAGATACTGACATATATAAATGATATATTGAAATCTCATATACTGACATGTATAGATGGTAAATTACTCAACACAGAGTTGTTCTTATTTATACATAAACTAATTGTGTCTGCCAAGGAACCCCAGTGCCACCTGTCGGAACATTTACTTTCCATAACCTAATACAAATTTAAATATCAATCAAACATAGAAGAATGTTATGGAATCATTACAATACCAAAGGCTTTAGTGATGTCATCATTTCCAATAAAGTCATCTAAGTAAAACTTGTCATCTTCAGCTTTGACTTTTGACAAAATGTCATCTGTGACATCATTCATTGTTACATCTTTGAAAATGTTGTACGCAGTCTCCATCACCTGTAGTAAAAATTTGGTTGGGGGGGGGGGGGCGGAGTCTTTTATTTTGATCTCTGTAAACTAATGTTTTATAACACTGGTTTAAAAATATAGATGTAAACTAATGTTTTATAACACTGGTTTAAAAATATAGATGTAAACTAATGTTTTATAACACTGGTTTAAAAATATAGATGTAAACTAATGTTTTATAACACTGGTTTAGAAATATAGATGTAAACTAATGTTTTATAACACTGGTTTAAAAATATAGATGTAAACTAATGTTTTATAACACTGGTTTAAAAATATAGATGTAAACTAATGTTTTATAACACTGGTTTAAAAATATAGATGTAAACTAATGTTTTATAACACTGGTTTAAAAATATAGATGTAAACTAATGTTTTATAACACTGGTTTAAAAATGTAGATTATAGCCAACAGATAAAACTAGTTAGTTTTGATAACATTTTAAGGGAGCATTTAATATTTTATAGAACGCAAAAATATTAAAAAATGCATCGACCCTTCTACCCATTATAAAAAAAAATAAAAAAATTCAAGATTCCACTGTATCTAGTAATTAATTTAATTTAATTACACTTTATAAAAAGACAATATAAAGACACTCTACCATCTAATAATAAAAAGGCACTATAAAGACACTCTACTATCTACTAATATAAAAGACACTACAAAGACACTCTACTATCTACTAATATAAAAGACACTATAAAGACACTCTACTATCTACTAATATAAAAGACACCATAAAGACACTCTGCTATCTAGTAATATAAAAGACACTATAAAGACACTCTAATATTTACTAAAATAAAAGACACCATAAAGACACTCTATTATCTACTAATATAAAAGACACTATAAAGACACTCTGCTATCTAGTAATATAAAAGACACTATAAAGACACTCTACTATCTACTAATATAAAAGACACTATAAAGACACTCTGCTATCTACTAATATAAAATACACTATAAAGACACTCTACTATCTACTAATATAAAATACACTATTAAGACACTCTACTATCTACTAATATAAAAGACACTATAAAGACACTCTACTATCTACTAATATAAAAGACACTATAAAGACACTCTACTATCTAGTAATATAAAAGATAGTATAAAAAGACATTAAAATGTGGAAAGAAAATATGATATGCGCCCTTTCCCTCGAACTTGGTGCCCCATGTCCGCTGTTTTATCCGCCCCGAGATGGTTGCTGGAAATAAAGCGGGAAAAGGTATAACGACTGAACTCCAGAAGTTCCATTTGAAACATCGTATGTACACACTAGGGTTTTTGTACTCCAGAAGTTCCATTTGAAACATCGAATGTACACACCAAGTTTTTTGTACGAGTGGCTCAGAGACTAACCGCAATTGATCCCCGTGTTGACACAATTCAGAGAGTCGTATCTGGAACTCGACCATAAGTAAAATGAAGACTTTATTTAAGCCGTCATAGCGCAAGTCTACATTCGATTATCTGGTAGTCAAACTCAGCAAAAGAGAAAAACGGTTGGTGAGCAATTGTTTTATTTTTTCCATATTTTCTTTCAGACGGTTGAAGATTACTCCTGAACACTTTAATAGAAGCCGTGTAGCGGCATACGGCATTAATGACGAAATGCGTATAAGATGGATGATACTTAGCAATTATTTTAATGTGTTCGTTCAATTTTTTTATTGATATTAATACAATTTATATTTTTAAAGCTAAAGCACGAGCTCAGATATTTATATGTTACGTCTATCTCAGTGTCAAGTTGTCTATAAACATGAGCTAAGATATGTATATGCTATCTCTCTCTCTCTCTCTCTCTCTTTATATATATATATATATATATATATATATATATATATATATATATATTAGGGTGGTGCTTAGGAACCACTAAAAATTAAAAACTTGATTTCTTTAGGTCTCACCCTTTTAAATTGTTCCTTTGGATGTAGAAACATCTAGAAAAAAAATTAGTGCTGATATCTTAATATTTAGAGGTAGCTCAATGAAGCCAAAGTTTAGGTAGGCCACGTTCAACAAGTAAACAGATCACGCTTTTGGAATTTTTGGCTTTTTTAATCAAAGATAGTTTCTCAAACACAACATTAAACAGTAGAATGAATTATTAAATAAGCACAAGCAATCCTGCATCTACAATATTCTACCTGTAATTATAGTTCAATGTTATCAGTCCGATAAGAAGTCATTTTGACAATGTCTGTTTCTTAGTGTCTGGATAGGATTGTCGATGCAGTTGAACAGTCTGCAGCAGGAACTGAAGTTGCTCCTCATCTCTGGTGAGGATTCCACTGTACTCTTGAATCAATGCTACACCCCTCTCTGCATGGTCGTTGACAACCTGAATCTGCCTAACGGTCTCCAAAGATCACCGATAATCTTCATGGTTGGTCCACTCATCTGGGTCAGCATCCAGGAATCCAGTATCAAGCTGCATCATGTCAAAGAATCTCTTAGACTTTGGCGACACGAAGTCCTCGAGACTCCTGTTGTTGAAGGATTCCAAATCAACAGAGATTAGCTTGATGTCGTCTGGCTTCTCATTACCGCTTTCATTCATGGAATTTACCATGCGTCTTTTCGTTTCCGCCGATACCTGATCATCGAAGAATGCCAACCCAACCAATTCAGGGGACAGATACAAAAAACGAAAAAATCGGCAGTTATCACCATTTTTAATCCTCATGAGGCAGTAGTAAATGATGATAGAATGACTCAGTTTTTGTTGTTATTTCATTATCTCATGACATATGACAGAAAAATCAAAAAGCACTACAAGTTACTAAAAAAAGCAGAGGTGCTTTGAAAACTTGTTGGATGCAGCACTGGAAACAGCTCTGTTGATTCCGGAGTAGCTGAGAATTGATTGGATCAACAGCATGTCATTGTATGGAGCAGCGGCTGCCAGATTAGCAGTGAACCAGGCTCTCATGTAGACACGTACAATAAAGATGCACATCTCTTGAAGACCTCTCTCTTCCTTGGTTGTCAGTCTGAATTGCCCTTTGAACATCCATATCTTCAGTCTGTACAGAACCTTCGACATCCAGCCAGCATGGTGCACTCCTCTGTCAGGCACAACCCCAAGAAATAGCAGAGCAAGTTCCAGGAGCTCTCGATAATCATCTCTTGGCCGCTGCTCTTGAATATGCTTCTGAGCAAATTCAATCAGAGAGTTGCGCACATCTTCTAGCGTAGTAGACACGTCTGAATTTGTCAGAGATGTTTCATAGTTTGCTCTGTCAATGAACTGCCAATGATCCTTGAAGCGTTTGAATAGCAGAACCTCAGAAGATGAAGTGGCACCTAGACAGACTTGGAAGACTGCGCCCAGAATCAGTTCCATAATGTGATGTCTGCAAGCAAGTGATAGAAGACCTCGCTGAAGTTTTTGCTCCAGCGAGATGCAGGTACACTAATCCGACCAGTGTTGGAACTAGTAGTATCAAAGCACATGCCTCTGATCCTATCACTAACACCCCAGTCTTGCAGAACTTGAAAGACAGCTCCGGCCTGTGCAGCACCAGTTCTGGAAGGCAGTTTCGCAACAGTTAACAACTGTGATGCTCCTTTCCCAGAAACAATTACAGGAAGTCTGTCGATGCTTTCTTTATTTGTGAGATCCGGAATCAACTTTCCATCCCAATGCACAACCATAGGATAATTAGCTTAGAACTCGGCTTTGAGATGTTCTGCGTACTGGGATCTGTGTAGCATTCTTTAACGGCGAACTGTCCAACGGTTCAGAGCCAGATCTAGAACATCGTGACCAAGGGACGTGGCTGTCTCTTTAATCACAAGTGTTGCTGAATTGCTTGACATTTTTGTTCGATCCAGTACAGCTGTTAATCGAGGTGTTAGAATTGGCTTTTGCCTCTTCTTTTCTTAGCACTAGCAGGTGTTTGAGATGGCAAATTGCCAAACTGGCACGTTGCCAATAGTTTCTAGGTGGTGTAGGTAGGCCTATACTGTGTTACTAATAGTTTCTTTGTCTAGGCCTACTAGGCCTGCTGTGTATTAAATTACCACTTCCGGGCCTATTTACATGTTTTATATGCTTAGTACAGCAGTGTAGGACAATCCACATAACTTGAATTAATATTATACAGTGTTATACACACAACAACAGTGCAGTACACTATGTATTTTCATCACGGTCCAATATTCCTAAACTTTGACGCCATTGAGCTACCAGTAAACATGAACTGAATACCTTAATATTTTATTTTAGGAGTTTCTATATATACATGAACAAAAATAGGGGGTGAGAGCAGAGATTTTTGAAAGTTCATTTCTAAGCACCACCCTAATATATATATATATATATATATATATATATATATATATATATATATATATATACGAGCGTCAAGCTGTCTCTACATCATGAGCACATATCTATCTGAGTGTCAAATATTACTACTAGTATCTACTAAAATAGGATTTGAGATTAATTACACTTATATTGGTCTGATCTATATACATTCCCAAGGGGATTTATCTAAGCAAACTAAGTTTGTTGGTCATGTCACCCATTATTTCACGCGCTTGTTTTCTTTGTTTTAACTCGTTTTCTTGAAGCTATATGATTTTGATTTTACAAGGCTAAACAAATTTTTTTTTCGATGTTTCTCAAGATGTCCTTTTATAACTCGAGACCACACAGGATAACGATCACACATTCTGTTATATTCTATGGCTTAGGAGTGTAGGACTAAACCCCCCAAGGACAAACCCCCATCGGACATAGCCCCCAGCGTACAAAACCCCCAGCGGTCAACCCCCCCCCCCAAATATTAAAATTGAATTTAAGTCGGTATCATTACTGCTTCTATATATACGAAGTTGACCATGGGGTAAGCGAAAAGTTTGTCGATATAAGAGATCATGTCCCTAAACAAAGTCTATCAGTAGGCATATTCCTCTGCTGTTTTACCTAAATAAAGGATTGACTTTCGACCACTGTGGTTCTTATGCTGTTTGTTTTACCGTCTGCTATAAAATGTGTGTCTGGCGCGAGAATTAAAAGGTAGAATAAAGATACGGTCAGTATTGACCTTGGGCTAAAAACTTTAATTTTTTTTTTTTTTAACCTTGTAAGATAAGCTGCCTGTTGATGTAAAGTTAACAAGAGATTAACAAATGCATCTTATTGGGGTACTTTGAAAAAAAATCCCTTAAAAATACATATTTTTAAATATATTTTCATCACGGTATTATATATTACATTTTTTAATAAAGTTGAGGGTAAAATAATAGTTTTTATAATAAAAATAGGGGAGAGGTCCAATGGGAGGGGGGGGGGGTTGTCTGCTGGAGATTTTGTCCGCTGGGGGTTTTGTCCGTGGAGGTTTTTGTACGTGGGGGTTTTGTCCGTATAACTTGACTTACACACCCAATACTTCTGTTATATTCTATGGCCTACACATCAAACACTTCTGTTATATTCCATGCTTTACATATCCTACTCTTCTATTATGTTCCATGGCTTACACATCCAACACTTCTGTTATATTCTGTGGTTTACACATCGAACACCTCTGTTATATTCCATGGTTTACAAATCCAACACTTCTGTTATATTCTATGATTTACACATTAAACACTTCTGTTGTATTCTACGGTTTACACATCTAACCTTGCATCACTTATATAACTGTATTAAAATGTAATTTAAAAGTTAGATAAACAATATAACATAAACATTTTTATGTTAAAAATTGACTCACTGGTACAGGTAAGGGACCTTGTTGACGAGCAGTTTCTAAAATGAAGAATGTTCTGGTTATTAGGTATTGACATATTGGTGAAGAGTAGTAGAGTATGGCCGCATCAGGGCGACCCGAGAAATTTGTTTGGATGGCAAACCTTATCAAGGAAGTTGAGTTCACATACATTTGCTGAAATAAAACAAAAAAAAAAAAAGGAAAAATTTGATTAGGAAAAAGAAAAAGATAATTTGTTAGAAAAAAAGAAGATTTTCCTGGACAAGTAGCTCCATTCTCTAGAGGTAAATAAACGTAATTTCAAACAAAGGAATATCATTTGTTAGAAAACAAAAATACGATTTTATGAACAGAAAATGTGCTTTGGAAAACATAAAACAGTGTTTGTTTAGAGTTTAGATAAAGAGAACAGTATGGGGTTTGTAGAAAACATAAAACAGTGTTTGTTTAGAGTTTAGATAAAGAGAACAGTATGGGGTTTGTAGAAAAAAACGGCCAAACTAAAGAAAATAAAATGTCATTTGTTTACAAATTTAAATATAATTTTCAAAAGAATAAAAATATCTCTTGAAAACTATGACATTTATTTTTAGAAAGTAAATATAGTTGAGTGAGTAAGTACTTCCTTGTTCTGGCATCGAGCATGCCTAACATTAATATGTGTAAAGCATGAATATTGAAATATTGTCGATGTATTAACCTATTTCCAACACTAATATGTATGAAACAGGATTATGGAGGTATTGGCAATATACTTCTTTGAATATCAGTTTGAGTGTATCATATATATATGTAACCAACAGAATTTAATTAAAAGATGATGTCATACAGGTAAAACAATGTTTAATGTCCAATATCATCAAGGCATTGAACTGTGACTGCTTTGTATATAAAGTGTGGACATATAAAATGATGAACATATTGATAGATGTGTGAAAACTTTTTACTTACCTCTAAAAGTGGGTCGGACAGAAGTAAGTCAGGGCTGGCCAGTCCATACAATATCATCGAGGTGATGCCATACACAAAGTTGCCAACACCACAAATTTCAACTTCGTTGCCAGTATAGACTAAACTTAAATTCATGATGTATAGCTGACGAAGTTCATCTACTGTCCAGATCTGAAACAGACATAACAATATACATGGTAACTAAATTTTTTCGCTTTGGAAAAACTTAATTTGGATTAGAAATTTGGTAATCTTACACTGAATTGGTAATCTTACACTGGATCGGTAATCTTACTTTGAATCGGTAATCTTACACTGAATTGGTAATCTTACACTGAATTGATAATCTTACGATGAATTGTTCATCTCACACTGAATAAGTATTCTTACATTGATCTGGTAATCTTACACTAAATTGGTCATCTCACGCTGAATTGGTCATCTTACATTGCTCTGGTAATTGTCGTATACCAACTGAGTTCCAAATTAATGACACGACTCAGTCCATTTAATAGGAATGCGAAAGAATGAACTTAATGAAGTGATATCTACAATGAAAAGTCCTCAAGATATAATCAATATCAGCAACATCTCAACACAACATCAATGAATATTCAACACAACGTCCATGAATACACTTTCACTCATAAAACAGTCAACATTCATCCTGCATGATACTGCGACGTGAAAATTTTCACTTGCAACTCCTCAACAACACGGACTCACTGTCCTGTATAACCACTGTGCTCCGACTAGGGCTTATACAAAAACCGACTTTTAAAAAAACCGGTTGTCGAAGGTCAATTTTTCAAAAAACCGGCGAAAACCGGTTTTCGGTTTTACTATAAAATAAGTGAAATAACGGATATTTTAAGCATTCTAGCAATAATTATTTTCAATATATGTAGTATTTAATTAACGTGTATGAGAAATGATAAAGGATAGTGTAATTAAGTTAAACAATTTTTACGTAAAACAATAAATACAAGAAAAAAGTTATCAATATGACAGTAAAATTACCACTACTGTTTACTGGGTACCTATATATTCATTTAAACTGCTTTATAACTAAACAAATTTATATCATGACCTTTGAACTGTTCAACTTTATTTGACAGTCACCAATAAGTCTTAATTCTTTCTCGTGTTTCATTAATATTATATTGTCAAAGACATGATGTTTGGTTTGCCGCACACAGACCAGTTCTGAAATGAGCCGTTGTGATGTAAACCTCAGTATAGAGTTTATTTATATACACAGTCTATAGATATTACGGCTCTCTTTCTAGTCGTGGTATTTACTTTCTGTCTTCCCCCCGAATCCCCCCCCCTCTCTCTCGCATCCTTTGTCTAAGTTTCTAACATGTGACACAGTACACAAACACCTCTGCACCTCCGTGGACCCACATGGAATGCCCGTTTCAAAACGTTCCTCCACCGTTGTACTAAATTAACTCCTCACCCCCTCCCTTCATACAGTTGCCTCCCCACCTACCCCCTCACATCCCTGAGATGTATCAGTTACACCAGTCATTACATCGGCTGTACGATGGTCCTGCCTTGTTCAGGCTAGAGGGGTTGACGGTGGCGGAGGTGTTGGATGACGATCATAAATTTAGTCAACTTGAAAAAATTAGCCCCTATCTTTCTATTGTTTAGTGATGAGCTAGGGAGGTACCGATTATTTAACCCCCCTGTCACGGGTTGTGACTAATATGTCGAAACCATCCCCTTACTCCAACCCTTAGCTTAATAGTATTACTAACGTTAAGATGTATATGTTATACCCTGTATAATAATATACGTTCCCGTTCTCAAGTTCTCCCCACCTTCTTTTACCCCACCCCCGTAATTGCGTCATCAGCCAGGTGGACAACGGAAGGTGAACGAGGTAGCGGGTAACAGAAACACGTTACATTCCTTACGGGGAATTCTCCCTGGTCACTCGGCCCTGGTCAATCGCCGACAAAGGGATGGATGTCCAGTTACTACTGTCTTTGTCTATACGACGTACCTCTCCCCCTCCCCCCCCCCATCTAGGCTCCACCCCCTACTTTGAAAGTTTGAAAGAAACCGATATTATATTTGATTGACTAAGGGTCACGTGGAAGAAAGTGTTTGAATAATGTAAGGTAGATTTATAGACATTCGACGGAGGGTCTTCGTAGCGACCAGTCGACTTGTGTGGCTCTGGGTGAGCGATAGAGAGAGAGAGAGAGTTAACTAGTTGTAACACTATATTTTTTGTATATAATGTTATGTATGTGATGGATACTGTTGTAGACACCAATTTAACGTTGGAAATTGTCAACGTTATGGTACTATCGTTGTTCCACCAAATGCAATACTTCTTGTTCTTCACTGCTGCTTCAATGTGATGTTATGGTTTGAACGTTATGTAGTTTGTTGATATTAGGTTATGTAGTGGCCGATATTCTCTCTGGTTTTACTTCAAAGATGGTAGCGTTCAGTCTCTTAGCACTCACACACAAACACACCATGAATAAAGCCAAGTTCCACGATTCAATAACATTTATTTAAATAATAATAAAACACATATAAATGCACTCAAGTGCCGAAATATTCACAAACATGCTTTAGCAGAATAAACGTTGACTGTGTACTGTTAAACTTCAACTTATCTCTGAATGTATACTGTCTTCTCGTATGAGTAAGAGTACGTATATTTAATAACTTGATTTCTCTATGAACACCTGTATACTGTCTTATCGTATAAGAGTACGTATACTTAATAACTTGTCAATATATGTATACTGTCTTGCGGTAAGAGTACGTATATCTAACATGTATACTGTCTTACGGGCAAGAGTACGTATATCTAGTATGTATACTGTCTTGCGGTAGGAGTACGTATATCTAATATGTATACTGTCCTACAGGCAAGAGTACGTATATCTAATCTGGTGTCCTGATGTCTCTATCTCTATAGTCGTTCTGTCGATCGGTAGGTCTCGACGTCTATCGTCAGTCTGAATGTATCTCGTCGGTCTCCCGAAATTTTCGCTACATCTCTTTTTATGTGATGGTTAATTATCACGTGCCCCAAACGCCCAGAACTTCTGATTGGCTCCCTAACAACCTTTCTAACTCATTTACATATTAATGAATCTTATTCCAGCCTAGGGATTGGTGCGGCTAAAAACTCACTATGGGCTAGTATTTCTTTGTCTCCCTAATTACGTCTTATCACGTACATCCGGTGTCATCGATGCTCATTGACAGATTTATTCCACCCAAAACAAAGATAACACGCTGGAATTCTAATTATCAAAATCTCTGCCTGTGTCTTTGGCCCATGAACTTTCAATGTTGACCACCCAACTAAACCAGTGGTTCTAAAATTGTATGAATCTATCTAAAGCTATTGTTACACTAGCGATAACGTCCTTGTTCCCCTCATTCATTTTATATTGGATTATTTGCTGCAGTTTGAATTATCTTTGCTTATGATAAGTCACCAGATCCCTGTTACGGACTGGTGCCTTTGTATAATAAATATATCTTGGTGTTGTACACACGCTTGTGGAATTGATTATTCGTCACTTGTTATACGTTTAATTGTTGGTGAGACTGTGTGTGGTAGAAACACAAATACTAATACGAGTCATCATTGAGTCAGCCCTCATACTCTTAGCAACAAGCCAAGGATACCCTCAAAGGGGTCCTCAACACCCCCCCCCCCCCCGTTTCAATTAATATACTTCCCGCAAGTCAACACTAAATTCGTGCGCTAAAAAAACATCGGTTGTTCTGAGAAATTAGTAAACGACTTGAATTTAGCCCTCTTTCCAGGTCGAAGAAACGGATGCAATAAATCCAGGGTTGTTAGGATCGAAGTATCGGTATCGGCCAATACAGTATCGGCGATACTTTTTTAGTATTGGTTGCTGTATTGCCGATCCTTTTTGTATCAAGTATTGATTTGTGTATCGCTGATACATTTTAAACGAAAAATTTTCGATACTCGATACCAATATTTTTGTATTGCCACTATTAGCTATTTGCAGAAAAACAATAGCGATTTTAATACATTATTTTAAAAGTAATCTTTATAAATTCAATCACTACTTGTAATCATAACCATCAACCCGACCACTATTAACACCACCCATCTTCCCACCAAGACAACTTGGATCACAAGGCTGAAGTTGTATAAACCTTAAAGCGTGCCTGCAGTGCACTGAGTGCAGTTCCCACTCAACTTACTCGGCAGGGTGGTGCAGCTTCAATACAATCAGCAGTGCAGTTTTACTGGCGCCATCGGGGATTCATCTGTTTCTTTAACCTCGGCATATGAAAGGATTGTGTGGTTAGCACAACGCCCAGCCACCTTTACTTCCCCTGTGACCTGTTTAAAGCTGGGTGGACTTGTGGAAAAATTCCCGTTGTTCTCACCGAGGATCGAACCCACGACTCTGTGGTCGACAGTCGAGTATCTACAACACTCGGCCATTCGTCAAGTGCTGAAGTGATTAGCATTAAAATTGTGATTTGACGTTGTATTTTATAGTTTTTACTTTTTTTTAAACTTGAAAACTTGCACACATTATAAATTTAAATAAAAATATTTTGTGGTTCAGAAAAGTATTGGTATTGTATTGGTATCGATTTTGGCAATACATTTTTACTTGAGTATTTGTATTGGTATTGGCGATACTATTTTCATGAAGTATTGGTATTGGTATTGACGATACAATTTAAGAGTATTGTTAACAACCCTGAATACATCTCTCTATGTGTATATACCGTCCCCTCCATTTGGGCACGCCTACTCTACAATTACTTTCTATCAATGACAATGTACACAGGTCGGACTGTGGAGGAAATTCTTTGGAAAGTCACAGTTTCCCAGATTTCTCTGTAATTTCGTGGAATGTATCAACATTTTTTGCTTGTTGTTAAGTTCCAAGCTAAAACCGGCTTTTAAAGCCCAAAAAAACCGGTTGTCGAATGCTTCGACTTTCGTCAAAAAACCGGTTTTTCGCCGCCGGTTTTTAAAAACCGACAACCCCTAGCTCCGACCCTACACAATCAAAAACTTTATCTAGAACCTCCCACCTATACATTTTATAGCTGTACATTAATCATCTAGCACCTCTCACCTATACATTTTACAGCTGTACATTTATCATCTAGCACCTCCCACCTATACATTTTACAGCTGTACATTTATCATCTAGCACATCCCACATATACATTTTACAGCTGTACATTTATCATCTAACACATCCCACATATACATTTTACAGCTGTACATTTATCATCTAGCACATCCCACATATACATTTTACAGCTGTACATTTATCATCTAGCACCTCCCACCTATACATTTTACAGCTGTACATTTATCATCTAGCACCTCCCACCTATACATTTTACAGCTGTACATTAATCATCTAGCAGAGAGAGAGAGAGAGAGAGAGAGAGAGAGAGAGAGAGAGAGAGAGAGAGAGAGAGAGAGAGAGAGCGAACGGATAAATGGAATAGAGTTTCAATGGAGGGAGAAAAATATAGAGGAGTTTCTTCTGTTAACATTTATTTGGATATGTCACCACTTGGAACAAACAGACCATGTTTAGGACCAGTGGCCCATGTAATAAAACTTTTGTTGATTTTTTTCTGCACGTATTGTTGTATATGAAACACCTTGTGGAAGAGGGAAATAAAGATAGCAGTACGATGCAGTCTACAACTGATACCCAAACACAACAGACCTTATGTTGTTGTTTTTTTTTTTGGGGGGGGGGGAGCAAAGGAAATAACTGTGTATTTATTTTCCCTGTATATATCTCATACTACATATACAGATGCACGGCTAATTGTATATTTATACTTTTTTTTTTTTGCTATCGATATTTTTTTGTTTAATTTAATGTATACTTTCAGTAAACAATATATACTTTTTCTGGTGAAATATATTGCGATATAGCAAAGTATATTTGTTTACTATATGTTTATTTTTTTTACTGATTCCTTATACAATCAATGTATACTTTTAATCAAAAGAGGGAAAAATGTTTCGTTAAGCTTTTACTTTAATGCAGTACTTGGTGAAAAATTAAAAAAAATATACACACATTTGGCTTGGTCAGCATAATAACTTTTTGGGCGCACATGCACAACTTATTTATCACCAACCATATCCAATTTTTAATAGCGAGAATTTTTAAAATAATTTTGCTAGCTAATTCTAAGTCTATAGGTTGAAGTGTTTCAAGCTGGATTTTAAATTGACTGAATATATATACTTCTATAGGATGACCTTTGGTATGTGACCATCTTGCATTCGATGCACATGCCCCAGTCAGCGTAGACGTCTTTGGCACAGAAGGAGATGCATGCTCAGTGAGCTGGCTTGCTTGAGCACGGCAGTGTTGGTGATTTTGTCTTGCCATCTGATGCCAAAGATGCGTCGGAGACAGCGGAGGTGGACGCTCTCGTGACGATTTTCCTGTTTGGTATAGGTAGTCCAAGTTTCGCTGCCATACAGTAGAGTGCTGAGAACACATGCCTGGTATACGTTGAACCTGGTATTCAGTCTCAATTGGTCATTGGACCATACTCGTTTGCTTAGTCTGGCCATGACGCTGGTTGCTTTGGCAAGCCTCTTGTCGATCTCGTCATCCAGGGACAAACTGTTGGTGATGGTGGAGCCCAGGTATGTGAACTTGTCGGTGACCTCCAGAACTTCGTTGTCGATGGTGATTGAGGGTGGAGCTGGGATGCCTTGACCAATGACGTTGGTTTTCTTAATTCTGATGGTCAGTCCGAATTCTCTTCATGCTTGAGCGAAGCGATCCATGAGAAGCTGTAGGTGTTCCTCTGTGTGTGCTGTCAGGGCTGCGTCATCAGCGAACAGCAAGTCTCCTATATGGCAAGCTTGCCACTGGGCATCGCCTCGTTGGTAGCCCGCAACTGCGATTCAAGGATGTCTGCAAACGTGACCTCAAATTGACTTGCATCAGCCTCGAATATAGGGAACAGCTCGCCGACGACCGGAACGGGTGGCGACAGGCTGTTCACAAAGGCATCCTTAATGGTGAACAATTAAGGAACCAACAGCAGGAGACCAAAAGACAGAGAAGGAAGAACGCACGGCAGAAACAGGCCCTCGGTCCTCCATCCAGCTTCATTTGTGGCCACTGCGGAAGAGTCTGTCAGTCCAGGATCGGTCTGCTGAGCCATGCAAGAACCTGCTCTCAAAACACAACTAGTTGACTAACCAAGAGCTCTACCATGTCCATTACGATGAAAAAAAAGGTTTCAGCTGTACATGTAACATTGAAAGGTCACGAAAAACACTAGATATAGAAATGAAGAGTAGCTGCTGTGAATACATTGAAGTAACAAAAGTGTATGTTCTACTTCAAGATATACCACAGTATGCGGGATGTTATCTTTATAGTAAATCTGAAGAGGCCAATTCGATTTCTTAAATAATTTCTCATTTATATGAAGGCTTAGGCTAAAATATTGGTCAAGATTATTATCAACAATTGCTTAAGTCAGCAAGTTTTTGCAAAGTACAGTCATATCCAACAACACTTGAGCAATGATGCTTGGAAGTATATAAGTGGCCATTCAGAGAATGCAGAAATAAAATCACGGCAAGGGCTACAGACAATGATAAAAGTTGGTTGTTCCAGACCTATTTTTAGAGAAGAGAGAGATATGAGGACACTACATACTTAATAGTTAATAGAGGAAGGAATTGTTATTTTACACCCGAATTAAACCTGAAATATGTAGTTAAAAAATATTATGTATTGTAATAGGTTGCACAATTTTCACATGGCGCTTTAATAGCTAGCTACGGACTTTGCTATTATGTAATGCCATATTGACATAAATTGGGAATGTTTCATTCTGGCTGAGAGAAATTACACTTTGGAGAGTGTTAGTTGTGAGTTAACTTTGATTGTATGAACTTTTAAAACAGATAATTCTTTGAGGTTCTAAAAGAACTGAATAGGTATTTGTGTAATCTTTCTTCAACATGGATATTGATAGAGAAATGCAAATTAAACCTTTACAATGATTGAGTGAAAAGCAGAGTGAACATAGCCCGTAGCCTTCCTATCTGCTTCCAGTCACAATTCTGTTAATGTTGACAAGTCGTTGTACTGTAGAGAATCTCGCTTTGGAAAATAATACATTTGTTATTAAAAAGATGTACCAAGTAGTTATTTAAAAAGAAAAGAAGAACTTGATGAACTCTTTAAAATAATGATTGGCTAAGAACTATCTGACGTTTTTCGGGATTATGTAATTAAATTTCTAGTATTTTTCTCTCACGATATAGGGGCAAGTTTTGCGCCGACACCGACACCGAAGTACAAATGCCGACACAGACTCCGGACAAAGTGCAAATGCCGACATCAACACCGACAGCGGGCAAAGTACAAACGCCGACACCGACACTGGCAAAAACTGCCGACACCAACACCGGCTCCCCAGCCCGATCATAGATATTAAATTAGATTTAAGCCTAGCTAAAAGCCACAAAAAGTTGAAAGCTAGTCTCACTTCCAACGGCTTTTGTAATTTATCCGAACAAAGATTAAACTACGTTAATTTGCGATGAATGCATCAAAAAGTTTTTGCGATTAAAATTTTTAACGCAACACCTAATTGCGTTTATTTTACCAAAATGATGAAAGTTCACCAAATCGATAAATAACAGAATTTCACTCAACAATATGAAGTTTAGGTCCGTTGACTTGTTAAGTATATCTATCACCCTGTCGCTATTTGCCGACCAAACAAGCCAAACTCACCAAATCAACTAAATCAACTAAAGCAAACCAACCAACAAAAACAAACAAAATTAAACACAATTGGGTAAATATATGGGTGCTAATTTATATCACCCGTTACGTTTTACCCTTAATTCTATTAGTGTTAAAATCAAAACGAAGCATTAAAAAAGGAAGTGGCTACGGTTCCAAGGAACGGGACTCCGTATTATTTTTTTTGGGGTTCAGCTATAGATGCGCATGCGCGGCAGACGGACTGCTTATTTTTGCATATTTTGTTTTGTTTTCGGGGCTAGGGTTAGGGTTAGGTTTAGGTTTAGGGGGTTAGGGTTAGGAGTAATATCTATAGCCGGACCCCGAAAAAAATCGGATTCCGGCTATCGCGCATGCGCACAGCTACAGCCGTATAAAAATCAAGTACATCTAGAGCGCTAGAGCGCTAGAGCGCATGCTCATCTATAGTGGCCACGGTTCAAAGGTTTTCTGGAGTCCAATTTTTTAATCGAACAAGAGCTCTAATATATAGGTTATATATAAATATATATATATATATATATATATATATATATATATATATATATATATATATATATATATATATATATATATATATTCCCTATAGAAAAATTGAAAGAGTGAAATATCACACACTAAATCTTTAAAAGAGTTAAAATAGTTCAGCAGTAATTACTTAAAAGCATGTCTGTGTTCTGATCTCTCCATAACGTCCATTCTTCGGGCAACTGGTCTCTCAGTTGATACAGTGATGCGCCAAGTCCGAGATTGCCAACGGAATCATCTACGTCTGGTGGGCACAAAGTTCAATAAAGATCTCCAGTGTGTTTCTGTGGTCAGGAGTAGGGAGGAAAGGGTTGCAAAGAGTTATAATTAATCAATTCCATTCAATTAATTCCATTCAATATTACAATCAGTGCAGTAGTTAGCGTTACAATCAGTGCAGTAATTAGCGTTACAATCAGTGCAGTAATTAGCGTTACAATCAGTGCAGTAATTAGCGTTACAATCAATGCAATAGTTAGCGTTACAATCAGTGCAGTAATTAGCGTTACAATCAGTGCAGTAATTAGCGTTACAAATAGTGCCGTAATTAGCGTTACAATCAGTGCAGTAATTAGCGTTACAAATAGTGCAGTAATTAGCGTTACAAACAGTGCAGTAATTAGCGTTACAAATAGTGCAGTAATTAGCGTTACAAATAGTGCAGTAATTAGCGTTACAATCAGTGCAGTAGTTAGCGTTACTAATAGTGCAGTAATTAGCGTTACAATCAGTGCAATAATTAGCGTTACAATCAGTGCAGTAATTAGCGTTACAAATAGTGCATTAATTAGCGTTACAATCAGTGCAGTAATTAGCGTTACAATCAGTGCAGTAATTAGCGTTACAATCAGTGCAGTAGTTAGCGTTACAATCAGTGCAGTAATTAGCGTTACAATCAGTGCAGTAATTAGCGTTACAATCAGTGCAGTAATTAGCGTTACAAATAGTGCAGTAATTAGCGTTACAAACAGTGCAGTAATTAGCGTTACAAATAGTGCAGTAATTAGCGTTACAAATAGTGCAGTAATTAGCGTTACAATCAGTGCAGTAGTTAGCGTTACTAATAGTGCAGTAATTAGCGTTACAATCAGTGCAATAATTAGCGTTACAATCAGTGCAGTAATTAGCGTTACAAATAGTGCATTAATTAGCGTTACAATCAGTGCAGTAATTAGCGTTACTAATAGTGCAGTAATTAGCGTTACAATCAATGCAATAATTAGCGTTACAATAATAATCTTTTCGGCGATCACGGCCAACCCCAACAACGGCATTACGTCATATCACAACGACCCCTAATAAAAGTATAAATAAGTTTGAGTGGGCGATAATGAGTTGGGGGTGGAGAGGAACTAGACACACCCACCTGAAAACATTTGAGGGCTGGAGTCGGGTTAAACTTTATTTATCTTTTTTTTTTGTTAACAAAAGAATTATTGGCCTATTCAGAAATAGTAAATATAAGCTTTTATTGAAATGCACTACAAAAAAGATGATTGAATATTTACTTATAATATAAACGTGGCCGGCAGTCCAGATCTGTAGATTATTTATATATTTACTTCTATTCATTCAGTAATGTAAAGACATATTTAGTATTGTGCACTCTGGTGTGATACTGCCGCATCTATCTCCATGCTTTTTCAACCATTATAAGCATTACTAAAAAAAAATAATAAGCTTTGAATTCACATTGTGGATTGGCTAGCAGGGTCTATTCGTGTGCCAAATTTGATATTTCATACTCAATAAAAATAATCAAAAACTTGAGCTGACATACCGATAGTGAAGTTGTTTGAAAGGTTATAAAAAAGTATTTTTTCCATTACATGGCTATGTTTGAAGAATTTATTCCTAGCATTAGTTACACAGTGTATCTTGGATTGAACTGCTGTGTTAAGTGTCAATTTTCTTTTACAAAGTAAATTCTGTTGATTAAGTACACATACTGATTTCTTATGTAGAGTTTTATTTATCACATAATAAACATGTTCAATCTATATAAATAATTTTCATTTGGATGCTGCGTTAAATCGAAAGCGGAAAACATTAATTCAAAATGGCGTCTTGTCCGCGTCTCGATTCGATAATTCTTTTTGAAAAATCTATGTTTTTAAATAGTTTCTGTGGTTTTTATTATGAAATGTAAAAGTCCCAAATATTAAAAGTAATAATAATATATAATATCATTCAAATTATAGTAGTTTTTATTACAACAGATAACATTTCAACATCATCAAACATAAACAATATTAATAATCGAAAATTTTCCGACGATAAAATAGCGAGCGCGTTTGTCGTATCAAATTTCGTAAATAAAGTTCTCTTTTAAAAGTCGATACAGTATTAAAAAAAAAGAAATTCTGCAAATTTCTTTACAAATTAAGCTATCATATATTATAATTCTTCATTTTATTGAAATACATAGGGCTTTGATTTATTTTAAATTACAAAATAAGATTATATAGCCATAACACTAAGTCAAGTGGAAGTGAAAAAATAATCGAGCAATTTTTTTTTCAATAATACATTAAAATTATCACCTCGATTGTGTGACGTGGAGGCTGAATTGATAAGCAGCTTGGACGTTTTCTATTTATTATGCTGACTATCCAGGTTCGATTCCTCTCAAGTACATTTATTATTCTTTTATTTATTTATTTATTTTTAACTTATCCTTTTGGTTATTTAAATGAAAAGTAACTAATTAGATCTCTTTGACATTTCTTTAATTGAAATAATTTATCTTTTAGGATTTTGTAAGAAAAAGAAACAACAACTAAATAGATTTTTAATTTCGTTCATAACTTAAAAAAATAAAATTATTTTGAAAATAAAGCGTACCTAGGGTAGGGGGATGGGGGGGTCTGACATCGAAAATCCCGCTGGGCCCCAGCTTGAGGAGAGCCCCAAAATTATTTTTTACATTAAATATTAAGTACATAATCTCATATCATGGTATCGATTGTCAAATTGTAGGGGCCCCAAAAGACACCAAGCCCCCCCCCAATAACTAGGTTAGGCAATGGCTTCACAATAGTCTATCTTTATGCAAAGTCTTTGCAGGGTACAGCTAGTCTAATGAGATAATAGCGATTTTGGGTTCTGTGTTAAATCGAAAGTAAAGAATCAATACAACAGTATTCAAGTTTAAAATACAATCATGAAAAAAATCGGATCTGCCCGCAACCAAAAATAACCTAGCCTACCGATCAAGCCTAAGTGAATATAACTCTAGGAGTACAGCTAGTGTTTTTTTTTTTCTAATGGTGTATAACCAAACAAATATCCCCCGATTTGTTTAGTTTGTTATTAAAAAGTTAAACAATTTTTGTTTATTTGAGTTGCAAATTTTTTGTTACAAGTTGTAACTATATTGTACTATACTAGTCGTTCCGTTCGTAGCATACGCCGCCTTATCAATCAAAATAACTACTGTAATTTTTTTTTAAATAAGCAATCAAACAAAATAACAGGCTGACATATTCGGAGAAAATACATACTATGTAAAGTTGAACTTTGACCTATCATTTGCAGACATTATGGTCACTATTTGGTACCTTCCAACAACTTGTTTTTTTATTTTATTGTTTACAGATTTTTAGTTAATTCTTTGGATGCCTAGATTGTCGATGAGCTTCCAGACTTAATTTTCTCTTTATTGGTTAGATATATGTTAATGCCTTTTTTAAGATCAGGATTTATTTTTCATTCATATTCTAAAAAACATATCTCCGGGGGTGGTTGTTTTAATTTGCATTGTTTTTTTTATATTTTTGGTTCACTTTGTGTCTGCATCAATCCACCCCTTCCCCCAGCACACTATAGTGTTATATTGATGTAACATTTTTTTTATTCTGGCCATGCCAGTCTCCATATTAGGCCTACATGTTTTTTGCATTTTTTTTAGACTTGCTCAACACAGCTTAAGATTCTTTTAATATAACCTTCATCTAACACTATTCCGTACAGATAGATGTTAGTAAATATTTTTTGTAATGCGTACATATTCTGAAACAGTTAACATTTGTTTGTAATGCGCCATACATATTTATAATTTATTTAATCGTGATTTTCCCCAAAACAGCGGCACAAAGAAATCAAAACAAAAGATTCCACCATATCTAATATTTTATTGTCTACACTTCAGCGTTGAATGTGTTCTCTTGGCCCCCTTTGTAGCCTAATGTTAGCGCCGGGCCCAGCCACAGCATTGTAACATCTTATCTATATTTACACACCATTTTTTGAATTCTAAAATTGGAAATTAGTTCAATATTATTATACTCTTCACACATTAAATTAAATATTATTAAATGTGTTTTTATTTATTTTTTATTTTTTTTTCCAATAATCAGTTGACATATTATATTTTATGTACAGCATTCCCTCATTTTCCGCGGTTAAACGGCTACAGAATTTACCGCGACTGGGGATAATTGAGAAATTTTAAAAAATCTGGTTTAAAAAAGAAATCAGGAAACAACGCGCGTTGTCAAACTTTGTTGAACGCGTCTTGCTATTTGTGACGTCTTCAGGAAATCTACAAAAGCGAGAAATCTTTATATATATTGTTGATCGCGTCTTGCTTTCTTTGACGTATTCGGGAATTCTCGCAGGCCTTTGTCTCGCAAGGTTGGGCGAAGAAGAGAAATATATATATAGAAAGATGTATACTTTGTTTATACAAGTCGAACTCGGAATAAAATACAACGCGATGGAGGAATGGCATCGTAGAAGCTGTGGTGGACGGAGCTTACCAAAGTGCGTCATAAAAATATGACTATACTATCTCTACACCACTAATTTAAATTGTATAGTACTATGTCGAAGTTAATATGCACGTGATACAGTTAATTTTTGTTCATGACTTATGCATTTACTTACGCATAATCTTCAAAGTTTTTCACTTCATCGGCCAAACCTTGGAAACCATTGATTTTTAGCACTTGCTCTATCTGTGGCTCTGGAAATTCATTCAAAGTGTTCATAAATACCTGTGGATATGAAACAAACAAATTTTATCATCTTTCATCAGAGAATAAATCCAGGTTATGATCAGAATACTGGTTAGGATGAGATGTTTATCTCTTGATTTAATAAACAATAAATGAGAAGTTATTGTTGTTTTTGGTAGTGTCCGTTTTTAAACCCCACCACTGTAGTGTCACGATCATGGGAGAACTGTGACGGCCGTTTGTCTTGGGTGTATGATCATCTACTGAATTTGGGCAAGTCGTTTGTACTTCTTCCAGCCACGTGATTCCACAGGACGCACACAACAACAAGAAAAGAGTACACGACCAATGCAAATACAACAAATAGTGTTGATTTACATGAAGCAACAAACATTGTGCCATAAAAAGGGCATGTAGCTTTATCGGCTACCTTAATAGTAATACATATATAATTCAGAAAGACCGAAGGGTCCCTATTTGTGGATGGTACTTCTAAAAAGAACTCAGGACGGAACTGGTCGAGCCTGTGAGTGATATATGAGGTAACCATTATAAATGACTCACAGCTTAAGAGAACCGAGTCTACATGCACCTTGTCTGCCGAATATTACCTAATCAATATGAGGCCCACATGCTCGTAGCGCACGACCTCTTAGCTGCTCAATGGCTGAGTCCGTTGCCTCTAGCTCATCGTAACTCATACCAAAGTCCAGCACAGCTCAGCCTGTTTCCAAGCACACAAGTCTGACTTGACTGTCTCGCAATCGCAGACCAACTCCACTGAAGTCTCAGCTACGCATATGGCTTCAATCTCTCGCTTTCTGACCTATGGTCAGTGATCACAAAAGGCTTCACCCATCGCGTGGGTCAGTGCCCAGCAAGCGTGGAGGGCGATGAGTTTATTCCCCTATCCCTCTCGCATCGACTAAGCCCAATTGCCTTCCCGTTAACCATTTCCACGATGGCGCCATTAAGGCTGCCTGGTCGGCACAACGCTAGACGATGCGATGTGTTTAACACTCTCGCTAAACGCCCCTTAGTCTTCTTTTCCTGAGTCGATGACGCAACCGGAGATAAGGGGGGTATACATATTTCATACAAAACCCTCACAAAAACTCTGACATGCACTGGTAAGTTAAGTCATCTCCATGGCGACCACTGTAAATGGTGCCAGGGAGTAAAAAAAAAACAACTCCCGTTGAATATCGTTAAATATCGCGTTTTCAAAATGTAACACTACATTAAAATTACAACATACAATGTAGATTAATGTCTCCTTATAAAACATATACAGGCCATCGGACGTAGATGAGAGTTCATCTGTTTCTACGTGTGTGAAGTATTGTAATATTGAGATGAAATCTCTTAGATTCTAAAACCACCGATGGGACCATTTTATGTTTCCCTTCTTTCATCCCCACCAAAGCCGATAGTTGATTGGTCATGGATGCATCACGGGAAATATACCGGGAACTTTCACCATTGCACGAAACAGTGACCCCCTGGTCAGTAGTCCAGCTCTGGAATTTGTACTGTATCCTTTCGATTAGCAGTCAAACGCTTTATCTCTGTCTTGGAGCTTCTTTATATTATGTATATTTTTATAATAAAGGGTGGAATTGAACGTTAGAATAGAGAAATAATTCATATTCAAAAAAAAATTATCGGTGACCTAGTACTACTTACAGTAACGCAAGAGTAAGGTAAGTGCAATAAAAAGGTAACTATTAACCAAAGAAGATATAAATAAACATCAAACTCTTATATTAGTCATTGATGACAAAATCTGTTTTCTAATGATAACTTTGAAATAAAGTCGTTATTATAGTACACTTTTAATTTACAAAGAGAACACAGGTCATTGAATCTGGTGTACCTCCTCCTAAGGCACCCAAATGTACTTTCTCGTAATGCCCTAAATGTACTTTTATAAAAGGCCACCTAAAGTACTTTCTCGTAATGCCCTGAATATACTTTTACAAAAGGCCACCAAATGTACTTTCTCGTAATGCCCTAAATGTACTTTTACAAAAGGCCACCAAATGTACTTTCTCCTAATGCCTAAATGTACTTTTACAAAAGGCCACCAAATGTACTTTCTCCTAATGCCCTAAATGTACTTTTACAAAAGGCCACCAAATGTACTTTCTCCTAATGGCCCAAAATGTACTTTTACAAAAGGCCACAAAATGTACTTTCTCCTAATGCCCTAAATGTACTTTTACAAAAGGCCACCAAATGTACTTTCTCCTAATGACCAAAAATGTACTTCTACCAAAGGCAGAACGCCCAGGCGTCTTTACTTCCCCAACTGAAGTCAAGTACCGTACACATTTGAAGCTTGGTGGACTTGTGGAACTTTAATAAACTACCCCAGGACATCATAGACAAATTGCCTGGTTCTCACCAAGTATCGAACCCAGGACTCTCTTTCTCTCTCTCTCTCTCATTCACTCTCTGTCAAACTCTCTCTCTCTCACTCACTCTCTCTCACACACTCACTATCTCTCAATCTCTCTCTCTCTCTCTCTCTCTCTCTCTGTCTCTCTCTCTCTCTCTCTGTCTCTCTCTCTCTCTCTCTCTCTCTCTCTCTGTCTCTCTCTCTCTCTCTCTGTCTCTCTCCCTCTCTGTGTCCCTTACATTCGTTAACTAAGGTACTGTTCTTCATACGATACAAAAATACGCCTTTTAGGTTCATAATCCAATTGTTTGATATAATTATATATTCCTATACTAGTATCCTTTATACATGATTGAATTAATTGCATGTGTCTGTTACTCTTTGTTTAAAAGATATAATTTGCTTTTAAAATTAAAATGAAAACTGTGTACAAGGTACAAAATATTTGCATAAAATTCTCACCTTCAAATTATCGATATTAGATCTCCAAACATTGGCTGACTGATCGTAAATACGTGGCCAATACACAATATCTGAACTGGTGCTGCTTGTTCTATTATCGTGAAACATGCCTAGATACTAAACAAATATATTTCTTCCTATATAAATGATTATTTTTTCAGAAAGTATATATTGACTGTAGATACGCAACAGAAAAATGTATTTGTTTTTCAGAGATTTAAAGAGGGAATAAAAAGATACAAAAATAATAAAGAAAATAGCAGGAATTTTTCTGTTTTGGACATTTCAGTTAGAGTTCCTGTTAAACCGGCTGTGGAGGCTGTTGTGATTAAAGAATACATGATACTCATGTTAAATAGGAGAATATAATTTTAATGACATTTTGGTGAATTCTATAAGAGGAAGTTCATTTATGACGTAATGCGATTTTCATCCTCCCCCCTCCCCCCTCCCCCCGTCAAACCAGTCTCCGCGTCACATTTCGTCACACTTCGCAAAGCCCACATCAATGTAATGCATTTTATTTAATGTATTTTTTAGTGTTATAATTTTTAGCTTGAAAAGAAACGTGGGACAAATTTTTGCCTCTTCATTTAATTATAACAGGTCTGAAACTGAGATGCAGGATTATAAATGTGTGCCTCGTCATTGAGTTATTACAGGTCTGAAAATGAATTGCAAGATTATAAATTTGTGCCTCTTCATTTAATTATAACAAGTCTGAAATTGAGGAGCAGGATTATTTTTCTACTCATTAGTTTTTTGTAGTTGGAATTAGCAGCAATATCTTCATCTGTTGCAGTGATGGGGAACCTATGGCCAGGCTTGCGGAGCCGCCATATTTTTTTCCGGCTCCGGCTGCCACAAATTTGACGGCTCCGGCTCCCACAAATTTGACGGCTCCGGCTCGGCTCCGGCTCCATATTAAGATTGCGCCACGCAAACATGCCGCTGATAAAAAGTTATGCAAATTTTGCCGCGTTCACCCCCATAGTCAGGAAAGTGAAAAATATACGCATTGTCGGTTTTACTAAAAACAAATCATTTCAGTGCATTCAGAATCATATCATTATTTTCGACCGAGGTTTCACTAGTCGCCATTTTCATAAGTAATAAAAAGTTATTTCAATGATCAAATTAGCAAAAAAGTAAAATGATACATTATTTAAAATATTTTAAAGACTTCAGTATTTATATTTATTATTTATAAATTCGAAGTGACTATTTGGATCCGGGAACCAATAAATCTGATTGTTATTCGGACCCACAGCCTTCTAAATTTATCTACTCTATTTTAGCAATTCTGTTTATAATAAAATTTTAAATACAGAAAGCGACCATTTTGTTTTTAGTCTATTACAAAGTCGCGGTCAAATAATATACAAAATGTCGCGTTCTATTTTTCGTCGTAGTAAAAATGTATTTTTAAATGATTGATACAATTATTCTATGAAATAAAACTGTTTTAACTTTATATATAACAAAATGACATGCCATTAAAAAAATTTGAGAGGGTAAACAAGATTTAAAACGCAAAACGATTCCCCATTAAAGATTTCTTGTGGTGATGTGCATGCACACTATCATTTAAATGCTGTTACTGTTGTGGCGTTCGTTAAACATGACAACATTTCAAATTGTAGGAAGCAAACAATCAAACAAATTTGGAATTTCAAAGCTAAAAAAAAATTTTGTTTAAAAAAAAAACATTTGGTAGCTGTGGAGCGCCAGATTTTTTTGGCTCCGGCTCCAGCAAAAAGTGCGGCTCCACGGCTCCTCGGCTCCGGCTCCTCAAGCCTGCCTATGGCACACGCGAAATGTCACAACCGTTTATTGTGAATGTGTCGGGGCTGATGTGTTGTAGCAAAATGATTCGTTTGGGACAATATATTGCTTAATTTTATTATTGTCTGTTTATCTAACAAGGTAATATTATTTTATCAAAAAGGTACAGTAGACTTTGGACTTACCGACCTAATGTTGCGAATGACATTCGGACATTCCATAATGTATTAATCTAATCAACTCTTTTTATTACTGAAATTGTATTTAAGTTTATAAAATATTTTTCATTATGATTGAAACAGCCTATAATCATTAATTTTATTTCCGGATAAATATTATTGCATTGTATGTATGTATATATCTGTCTGTGTATGTATGTATATATGTGTATGTATATGTATGTATGTATATACATATATATATTAGGGTGTCTCACTTTATAATGAAAAAAAAATAAAGTTGATTTTTATCATGAGCATTTTAGTTTTTGGTTCACTGGGATTTAAAACATGTATATACCAAATTTCACACCATTTGGGCTAATATGAATACTGCCTCAGTGCACTTGTTATTTCGTGTTTTATGGTATTCGGTAGTTGCATTAAAAGAAAATTTTGCTTAAAATGAAGTTTTTTAGATACAAAGAACAATTATATTATACAGTAGACATTAAACAGTAAAATAATACTAGTTACATGACACATTAGCCTGATTGTATTGCATAGTAGTTATAAGTATGCCATTGAAAATACACTTTAAAAGTTTTTTAGTCTTGCTTTCCTAGTCCTGAAGGTCTTCAAGCTGCGATCTTTTGAGCACAGTTAATTATTTTGCATCTGGAAACTCTTCGCGATGCTTTCTAACAATTTGGAGCTTTTCCTCCTCTGATTTGGCGAGAGCTGAGTTGAACGATGATGCGAGTGCGATTCCCGGCTCGGCACAGTCATTGACAACTTTCAAGTGAGAGGCCACTGTTGTTACCTTCTGAAAGGATGGAGTTTGTTGCTTGGTGGAAGCATCAGTCATTAGATCATTTGTGGAAAGCAGAAGAGCACTAAAGTAGAGCAGCGATGACAAGGTCACAAAATCCTTTCACATTATGAACTGCTGAAGGATCATTTGTATTGCGGATGCACGTTTCTTCTTTCTGATTTTTCCATGAACTGCCTCAAGCAAGCAGTAAGGCTGTTTTTCTCATCCACTGAGACACGTTGAGAGAAAAGAACCAGAGGAATGAGTTCTGCACTAAGGTACCAGAGATGTCGGCCAATCATTTTCATTGCAGTCTGAGAAATGAAAACATTCTTATAATCAATAAGAAACTTGATGAAATCCAAATCATTCAGAAGTACGTCTGCTGGAATGTGACACTGAATCCAAGCTCTAATGTAAACCAAGCATGTAAAGATACCAAAATCTGCAAGTGATCTGTCTTCTGCTTAGTCAGCTTTAATTGATGACGGAAGAGATAAATCTTAATGATGTAGACTATTTTAGACATCCACCTTGCATGGTGATAAGCTCCTAAAAAACGAAAACGCACCCTAAGGAGGGAATGCCTCCAAGGAAGATAAGATTCAGAGTCAGAAGTTCTTTGTTATCTTAACGCGGCTAATATCTTGATTTGTCTTTAATTCGGATGATATTTGAACAAAATGTGATGGCTTCTTTTAATGGCTTGAGATTTCGCTCCAGTCGAACATCGTGGCATATACTAAATTCTGCCTGTCTTATTTTTTTGGCCAAAACGCCTGAAATGCTTAACTAGCAGAACATCCGGTCCAGTTGTACTACCGCCAAATGTCTTTTTGAAGACTTTTGCACATATCAACTCAAGTATATGATGTCTGCATGGTAACCAAAGCAGCTTCTGATTCAATTTCTTTTCTAAAACAGCACATGTACCCTTGTTGTGGCCTGTGTTTGCCGCAAGGGAGAGATTTTTTTCTGTCAATCGCCAATCCATAAAATATTTGCAACCGCCTCTGAAACACGTTTCCCTGGTACTTGAAATTATACACTCAAAACATTTTCCGCTGATGGAAGATTTCGTTCAGAAAAATCTGCAGATAGTTCACCAATCAAATGAACAACAGTTTTCGATCTAGTAGTCGTAACTAAAGAATAATATTTATATACCCGCAACACTTGATCTTATGATACTTGATTTTTATAGCTACATTGAAATGCACTGGTAAAGCTGGCTATTAATATGAAAATCAAAATTTCTAGAGTTTTCTATAATTTCCAAAAACCTTCTCAAGTTTTCCACGTTTTTCTAGAAGCTTCTAGAACCTACTAGAGATTTCATAGAAACCATCCAGAACCTTCTAGAATTGTATAGATTTTTTTCTAAAACTTTTCAGAACCTGCTAGCATTTTCTGTGTGCTTTATATATACATACTCACATTCAAAATTCATTCAAAATGATTTAAAACTTCAGTGTCTATGAGTCAGTACTAAATAAAGTCGTATATTCATGAACATTTTTTCTGTGCTGTTTTGAAGTCAAAGTAAGCAAATAAAATGCTCCAAAAAAATTGACAAAAATTTATTTTGGGCCACCCTAATATATATATATATATATATGACAACTGTTGCCCCAGACAATAGGACCAAAAATGAAGAGTTTCAACAGGCTTGAAAGTATGTAGAAAGTCTACGAGTGTTTAACGATACAGCCGAAAGAGGAATACAACTAATTCAGGATTTTAACTGTTCAATTACAAAAAAATGAAGAACAAAAGCAATTCTTGCTGCAGGTAACCTCTGAACACAGGTCAAATTTCCTCTGCCACAGAAATCTTTGTTGATCGATGGAACCAAGTTGTCAAAAAACAATAATTAATAAACTTTTTATTTCGATACAATACAATAAATTAGAAACCTGAAACACTAACTATTATTTAGAATTTTTTGATTTATTATCAAGAATTTTAAAAATACTTTTTCTTTACCATAGTGAATGCAAATAAGTTATTATATACCAGAAGCTTATAACTTTATTCTTTAATTATTTTAATATGTAAACAATAATATAAATAATTTAGTTTTAAAAATAGACCATGATTTTTTTAATATTATACAATACAAGTAAAAATATAATGTTGTATTTTTACATTATTAATCATTTTAAATTGCCCACTAATAACCCGAAAAATATAAAAACTTAAAGTTGATGAGCGACCTATAAAAGTTATACAATCATGCCCAAACTTCAAAATTGTTATTATTACACATAATGTCACACAATGAAATGGAATCAGAGAAATCTTAATTTTTTTTGCACCACCCTAATATATATATATATATATATATATATATATATATATATATATATATAATGTTGAACAATGTAGAAAATATAGCATCAAGATCCCTCAGCAATTTTTAAATGTGTTATTATGTTTCTTAAGACAATACTTGTCCTGCATACTTTGAATTTTGGTTGAATTGACTTCAGGCGCTTGTATTTTTTTATTGTGATTAAATATGTATAACACCGTAACAACGTAGATGGGGAAAAAATAGAAAAGCAGAAAGATGGATACATAGGTAAAAAGTTGGATACATAGGTAACAAGATGGACACTTAGGTAATAAGATGGACACATAGATAGAAAGATTGACAAATAGGTAGAAAGATGTACACATATGTAGAAAGATGCATAGATAGGCTGACAGAGGAGACGAAAAATCTCTTTATTGTAATTGTGTATCATTGTGTTTAACGCAAAATAAAACAACTTACTTGAATGGCCTGGTTCAGGTCATCGTGAGAAGGCGTAGGAATGTTTCCATACTTCATGGCGTCCAGCAAGCTAATCAATACGTAGGCTGTCATGAAAAAGTTGTTGTCGTACACACCCAGTAAGTGTCGAGCTAAAGCCTTGTCAACCGATCCATGCAAGTTCCATTTGATTTCAGTGTTATAGGAACCTTTCATACGGTGCCATTGTTTAAATAGAATGAGAGGCTGTTCAGTCTTGGTCTTATGGCGAGAAAACCATTAATGTTGATGTTAGAACACATAGAGAAAAAAATTTAACATGTGAGGATGATATGAAAACAGATGGAGAGAAATTTGAACATGTGAGGATGACATTAGAACAGTTGGAGAGAAATGTGAACTTGTGGGGATGATGTGAGAACCGATGGAGAGAGATGAACGTTTAGGGATGATGTGAGAAGAGGTAGAGAGAAATGTGAACTTGTGGGGATTGTGTCAGAACAGATGGAGAGAAATGTGAACATGTGGGGATGGTGGGAGAACAGAAATAGGAGCATGTGGGGATTAGGGTGGCCCGAAAATTCCAACTTCGTGCCAAATACCGGGGACCCTTTTATGTGTTCCTTTTGCTTTAGGTAGCATACTGTTAAAATTTTACAAATAAATTCCAAGTAGAAGGGGATGCTCACAGGCCTCGTTGTTTTACCTTTTACGGCATTTTACTCGATTTTGTTGAAAAACGACAGCAACAAACTATAGAAGGTGAATCAGGTGAAACAGAGAGCTGTGAATCATACAATAATTTTTAAGTCCTAGATGAATATGAACCAAGTCCAAGTTCAACTAAAAAAACGGACAAAGAAGACGGAGATTGGGTATCATACTTCCTTGTTCACCAGTGTCTTGGATCGCAACCAAACGTCTGATCGTAAAGCTTTGCGATTGATGATTCCTATTGCTGCAGCGCTGGGACATGACCCTTCATTTTTGACAGTTTCACGAAGCACCATACTAAGAGCCAGAAAGAAAGCCAGGTATAAACAAGCAGCAGATATAAAGGTTTCACTCAAGCCTGACTATCCTCTAGTTCTACACTTGGATGGAAAAATCTTACCTGAAATCCTGGGTCTTGGAGAAGTTTCTGGTGATGGCAGTGAAAAATTACTAGGTGTCCCTAAACTAAGATCAGGAACAGGACAAAATGCTGCTGATGCTATTTATGGTCAGTTAGAACAGTTGGCACCGGTAGAAAGCATCCAGGCTATGAGCTTCAACACTACTTCTGTCAACACTGGTCGTTTCAATGAAGCTTGTGTAGTGCTTGAGAATCGTATTGATCAAGAACTATTGTGGATGGCATTTGTTATCTTGTTCTTGAACTGGTGTTGGCAAAGGCTTTCAGTTTGTGTTGCGGGACCTCTAACTCACCAATCATACCTACCCTCAAAAGATTTTAAAAATTTTGGGGACACATAAAGCTTGACAACTATAGTAAGTTGGAACTGCCTTCAAGCATTGATGTTTTCCGAGAAAACACGGTGAGCTTCCTGACAAATTTCGTTGACTTGAAGTCCTAGGTCAGAGATGATTATGAAGAACTTATTGAACTGACAATGAACAATGATCATCTTAGGAGATCCACCAAAAACCATTCACTGGAGAGCACTAGGCCCTGTACATCATGCTAGGTGGATTGCAAAGCTGATCTATGCCATCAAAATTTACATCTTCCGCCATGAGAGAGAAATTTTCAGTCTTATATCCAAGGAAGAGAGCCAACTCAAACGAGGTGTGTAGTTTGGAACCTTGTTGTACAGAGTACACAAAGTCCTGGATTCAAGCACCCTGTGCTGCAGAAGCACATGGAGGAGATCTTTTGCTCTGGAAGGACCTGCAGCAATATCAGTCTGTTGATCACGACATCAGTATTACAGCACAAAAAATTCTCCAAATTCACATGTGGTATCTCTCTGATGAGACTGTCAGCCTGGCATTGGAATAGAACCTATTGAGCGACATGTTCGAGGTGATCCATCATTGCTCAAAAATGAAGGCGTCAGCTTGGGTCACTTTTCCACAAAGCGTTCAAAGAACCTGCTTACAAATAGCTTTACATAGGCAACTCCTTTCTAGTTCTTTCTCTAGAACAGTGGAATGATAATATTGAATACCAGAAGGGTAAGCAGCGCATTAACGACTTGCGTGTGGTCAACGATACTGCAGAACGTGGAGTTAAACTTTTTGAGGAATATAATAGACTGCTGACAAAAAAACGAGGAAGAAAAGCAAATGATTTTGCAAGTTGTTGAAGCCAACAAAAAAAAAACATCCCTACACAAACTAAAACAAAGTCTGCCATCTGTGCTGTTCCGGTATAGACAATGTTTAGACAATGTACTCTGACTCTTCAGCTATCTACAATTTACATTTTATGTTGACATTTTCGTTACTTATCAGTTACATTACAGTAATGGCATGATTTGAAAATGTAATTAAAAAAATTCAACGAAAATGCGTTTCTTTATTAATATAGCAAAACTTTGTGACTCTTGAGCATTCCCTTCCAATAGCTGTATGAAGCTGAAATTGTTGTCAATTACTAAGTAAGACAAATGGAAATCAAAAAGAGGGTGTCCCGTTAGATGTGAGAAACTTTATTTTTTTCCATATGATTTTGGGCCACCCTAGTGGGGATGGTGGGAGAACAGATGGAGAGAAATGTAATCATGTGATCATGTGGTTAGAACATGTGGAGAGAAATGTAATCATGGGATCATGTGGTTAGAACATGTGGAAAGAAATGTAATCATGTTTTGTTTTTTAAATATTTCAGTTCGGTGATTTCCAGATAATATCGTTAGGTCTATTCCCCAGTAAGACATATTTGACGTAACAAACAGTACATTTACTGTAAACACTGAAAAAAAACAAAAGACTATATAAGATTTTTTTTTTAATCATTTCATTTAAATTCAGTTTGTTAAAATGAAATTGAACGATAAATAAAAAAAATTTGAACAATTAAATTTTCAACGATTAAAAGTTTCAACGATTCAAAAATTTAACCATTCATATTTCAACGATCAAAGTTTCAACCATTCAAACTCTCAAAGATTCAAAGTTTGAACCAATTTAAAAGTTGAAACCAATTCAAAGTTTCAACGATTCAAAGTTTCAACGATTCAAAGTTTCAACGATTCAAAGTCTCATGATTCAAAGTTTCAACCATTCAAAATTTCAACCATTTAAAGTTTCAAGGATTCAATGTTACAATCGCTACAACGATTCAAAGTTTCATCCATTCAAAGTTTCATCCATTCAAAGTTTCTCATTCAAAATTTCAACGATTCAAAGTTTCAACGATTCAAATGTTCAACGATTCAAATGTTCAACGATTAAAAGTTTCAAGGATTCAAAGTTTCACCATTCAAACTTTCAACCATTCAAAGTTTCAACGATTCAAAGTTTAAACGATTCAAAGTTTCTACCATTAAAAGTTTCAAGGAATCAAAGTTTCAAGGATTCAAAGTTTCAAGGATTCAAAGTTTCAAGGATTCAAAGTTTCAATATTCCAAAGTTTCATGATTCAAAGTTTCAAGGATTCAAAGTTTCAAGGATTCAAAGTCTCACAGTTTAACTTGGTAAGACCATCATTTATTGGTTGTCTTCTAATCAAAATTTACCATTTAGCTTCTATTTGAGTCCTGATGTTGTATCTGAAAGTGTAAAGGAAAAAAATATAATGTTGGCTGAAGATTCCATCCGTCACCAGATAATGAGAGGAAATAGTCTACCAGAACCACACTTTCTTCAACTAGTTATAGATCATCTGACTCACACACTCTTCAACTAGTTATAGATCATCTGACTCTTATATAGTCCAACTAGTTATAGATCATCTCACTCACACATAGTACAACTAGTAATAGGTCATCTGACTCATTCATAGTACAACTAGTTATAGGTCATCTGACTCACTGATAGCCCAACTAGTTTAAGATCAGTTGACACTAGTACCTGCCATTGCAAGTTCATGATGAAGGAACAACAAACACTTCATTCAAATGTCAGTATGTCTAAACACTCTTCTACTTTACCACAGTCAATTACAATTGAAATACACATCTGGTACAGTACACATATAGACCCCGTCCTACGATCACCTGTGTGTTTCTACTTGACGTATGTAAATGTCACACGTATTTTCATTTAGAGAATGCCTCATATAGTGAATTGTTTTTTCCTTTTTTTTCCTTTATGTGGCTTCGAGGGGAAGTAACTTCTTGCACAGAGAGTATTGAAACATACAGTAGGTAGTTGCACTAAATACATTCACATAATGTAGACAGGGAAGTAACTTCTTTTCAGAGAGTATTGAAACATTCAGTAGGTAGTTACACTAAATACATTCACATAATGGAGACGTATGGAGTGATGGGACTTTGATTATGGAGACGTTAGAGTTAAAATTGTTTAAATGACAACTTCAGGGGCAAATCTCGGTGCTAAAAACTTTATTGGCACAACCTAGTTGTTTTGTTGGCGTAAACTCTCCTTCACTTTTCCGATTATGTGTGAGAGAAAAAGAGGGCGGATGAGGGTAGGTGAACAAGGACCAACTAACATGACATTTGTGTATGTTGTGAGTTCTCATCATGCGCATTCATCAAAACAACGTAAAGCTGACTGGCTGGTGTGGAGTGCAGCATCTTTTGGACTGACCAATCATACACAAGAACTGAAGCTCACTGTGGGTATAAAAAACAACAGTAACTGTGTGGACCCAACAAACCTTGTCACATTTCTGTCTTATCAGCTGATATCATACAAACATGAAGGTAAGAATATTAGTTATAATATGTTGATATAGGTTAGAATATTATTTATACGATGTTGATAAGACTCAACAAATCTTTGTCACATTTCTGCCTGATCAGCTGATATCATAAAAACATTAAGGTAAGAGTATTAGTTTTATGTATGTTGATATGGGTAAGAATATTATTTATATGTATGTTGATATGGGTAAGAATATTATTTATATGTATGTTGATATGGGTAAGAATATTATTTATATGTATGTTGATATGAAGAATATTATTTATATGTATGTTGATATGGGTAAGAATATTATTTATATGTATGTTGATATGGGTAAGAATATTATTTATATGTATGTTGATATGGGTAAGAATATCTTATATGTATGTTGATATGGGTAAGAATATTATCTATATGTATGTTGATATGGGTAAGAATATTATTTATATGTATGTTGATATGGGTAAGAATATTATCTATATATATGTTGATATAAGTAAGAATATTATCTATATATATGTTGATATACAAGAATATTATTTATATGTATGTTGATATGGACTGAATATTTACTTACAGAGAGAAATGAAACCAGTCGATGTTTGTCATTCCTATTATATAAAATATTAAGTGAAAGTAAATAGTGAGCTTGATTATGGTTAGTTCACTTCTCTTTTTGTTACCACTGCTCGTCGTGGTCTTTTATGACCCATCACGTGCTTGGTCTTTTAGTATACTGCGATACTAACATAACTAAATAAAATATAGTTATTTTCTTTATCTGGATTATAAATATAGTTCTCTTCTTATCTGGATTATAAATATAGTTCTCTTCTTATCTGGATTATAAATATAGTTCTCTATCTGGATTATAAATATAGTTCTCTTTCTTATCTGGATTATAAATATATTTCTTCTTATCTGATTATAAATATAGTTCTCTTCTTATCTGATTATAAATAAAGTTATTCTCTTATCTGGATTATAAATATAGTTCTCTTCTCTTATCTGGATTATAAATATAGTTCTCTTCTTATCTGGGTTATAAATATAGTTCTCTCCTTATCTGGATTATAAATATAGTTCTCTCCTTATCTGGATTATAAATATAGTTCTCTTTTCGAGATCACATTGGGAACATGTGAACAAAAAACGACTAACATTCAACTTACTGATTACTAAGAATTAACTCCCATGTGCCCACTGAATAGTGGCTGTGGAACCTCTCATGGTTTGTGGCGCAGTAGGGGTTAATGAAATCTGTGTGTATACACGCGGAAGTAATTGCAGGGACTGGATCGAGTCCAAACACTCAGCTACCAGAGGCGTCCATAGCAGGATTGTAGGACAAACCCCCAGCGGACATACATATATGTAGAAACTTAACCATGGGCCATGGGAAATGTTTGTTGATATAAGATGATCATGTCTGTCAACACCAATATGCATGTTTCTACTTCTTTTTACCTAAATAAAGGATTGGCTTTCGACCACTGTGGTTCTTATGCTCTTTGTTGTTCCTACTGCTATAATACGTGTCTGGCGCGAGAATTAAAAGGTAGAATGAAATACGGTCAGTCTTGACCTTGGGCTAAAGCTATTACTTTTGTTTGTTTTACCTGGTAAGATAAGTCTCCTGTTAGCGTAATGTTAACAAGAGATTAACTGACTTCTGACCTCTGTGGCTCAACGATATTCTTATATTTACATCCAGGTATCATATATTACATTGTATAGTTATTAAAACTAGGCCGATTTATAGATTTTATAATAAAATAGGGGTTATGTGTCCGCAGGGGGTTATGTCCGCAGGGGGTTATGTCCGCAGGGGGTTACGTCCGCAGGGGGTTACGTCCGCTGAGGAATTAGTCCGGATACCCCTTAGCAGAACGTGGGGCCTTGAGCGAGGTGATTTACGGGATCTTGGGATGAGTGTGTCATTTGCGGAGCCTTGGGATGAGTGTGTCATTTGAGGAGCCTTGGGATGAGTGTGTCATTTGAGGAGCCTTGGGATGAGTGTGTCATTTGAGGAGCCTTTGGGATGAGGTCATTTGAGGAGCCTTGGGATGAGTGTGTCATTTGAGGGGCCTTGGGATGAGTGTGTCATTTGAGGGGCCTTGGGATGAGTGTGTCATTTGGAGGGGCCTTGGGATGAGTGTGTCATTTGAGGGGCCTTGGGATGAGGTCATTTGAGGGGCCTTGGGATGAGTGTGTCATTTGAGGGCCTTGGGATGTGAGTGTGCTTGCATTGAGGGCCTGGGATGAGTGTGTCATTTGAGGGGCCTTGGGATGAGAGTGTGTCATTTGAGGGGCCTTGGGATGAGTGTGTCATTTGAGGGGCCTGGGATGAGTGTGTCATTTGAGGGGCCTTGGGATGAGTGTGTCATTTGAGGGGCCTTGGGATGAGTGTGTCATTTGAGGGCCTTGATGAGTGTGTCATTTGAGGGGCCTTGGATGAGTGTGTCATTTCTGAGGGGCCTTGGGATGGTGAGTGTGTCATTTGAGGGGCCTTGGGATGAGTGTGTCATTTGAGGGGCCTTGGGATGAGTGTGTCATTTGAGGGGCCTTGGGATGAGTGTGCTGGGTTTGAGGGGCCTTGGGATGAGTGTGTCATTTGAGGGGCCTTGGGATGAGTGTGTCATTTGAGGGGCCTTGGGATGAGTGTGTCATTTGAGGGGCCTGGATGAGTGTGTCATTTGAGGGCCTTGGGATGAGTGTGTCATTTGAGGGGCCTTGGGATGAGTGTGTCATTTGAGGGGCCTTGGGATGAGTGTGTCATTTGAGGGGCCTTGGGATGAGTGTGTCATTTGAGGGGCCTTTGGGATGAGTGTGTCATTTGAGGGGCCTTGGGATGAGTGTGTCATTTGAGGGGCCTTGGGATGAGTGTGTCATTTGAGGGGGCCTTGGGATGAGTGTGTCATTTGAGGGGCCTGGGGATGAGTGTGTCATTTTGAGGGGCCTTGGGAGAGTGTGTCATTTGAGGGGCCTTGGGATGAGTGTGTCATTTGGAGGGGCCTTGGGATGAGTGTGTCATTTGAGGGGCCTTGGGATGAGTGTGTCATTTGAGGGGCCTTGGATGGTCATTTACGGGGCCTTGGATGGTCATTTACGGGGCCTTGGATGGTCATTTACGGGGGCCTTGGATGGTCATTTACGGGGCCTTGGGAGGGAGAGTGTCTTTTACGCGGCCTTGGGAGGAGAGACAGACAGACAGACAGACAAAACGGGGACAATTGAGCATTTTTTTTCGAAAATGCTCTAAAAATCTCCACTCCCCACCCCACCAGGTGTTAGACAGCTTGGTAGCTGCAGTTTCCACCCCACCAGGTGTTAGACAGCTTGCAGTTTAGCGCTACCCCACCAGGTGCTACACAGCTTGCAGCTGCAGTTGCTACCCCACCAGGTGTTACACAGCTTGGTAGCCGCAGTTGCCACCCCACCAGGTTGTTAGCTTGGCAGCTGCAGTTGCCACCCCACCAGGTGTTAGACAGCTTGCAGTTGCAGTTGCCACCCTACGGCTGATACTGCAGCTACTTATTACACCAGGAAGTGTTACTTGCTGCATATGTAAAGTGTAATAAAGCTAGTTTATTACAAATAGGTGTAACATTATTCAATACATTGTAGATTCTACTAATATTAACGATGTTTATTCGTTTTTTATAGACTCTATCACTTCTACATCAGGTGTAATAATCATTGTTTATTAGATTACAAATGATATCGAAATATCAGATACAATTAAAAAAAATATGTATGCTACTTCTGTTCCTGAACAATAATGTTTGTTACATTATAGGTAACTCCATATTTGCTGTAATAATGTCTGTTACATTCTAGTGAATGGTCCCAATTTAGTTGTAATAATGTTTTTTATATTCGTAATGAACAATTCCATATTTAACTGTAATAATGTTTGTGACATTCTTATGAACAACTCCATATTTAACTGTAATAATGTTTGTTACATTCTAGTGAACAACTCCATTAACTGTAATAATGTTTGTTACATTCTAGTGAATAGCCACATATTAGCTGTAATAATGTTTGCTACATTCTAGTGAACAACTCCATATTAACTGTAATAATGTTTGTTACATACTAGTGAACAACTCCATATTAACTGTAATAATGTTTGTTACATTCAGAACAACTCCATATTGACTGTAATAATGTTTCTTGTTACATTGTAGCGAACAACCCATATGAACTGTAATAATGTTTTATCACATTACAGATAATTCTTTTATCCGCCATAGTGCTGGTCATCTGTGTCCAGCTGTCCAGTGCCGGCATCTGCTCCCAGGCAACGAAAGACTCCTGCCGTGACCAGGGATGTGCGTGTACCAGGAGGGAGCGGCCCTCCATTCCAGCCAGCACATCATGTGAGGACGTATGGGACAATAAACTCAGTCTTCAAGTGTAGACGGGAGTGGATGAAATGTATGCAGGACAATGGATGTACTAAAGAAGTGAAGAAGTCGAACTGAAGTACTCAGATGTCACACTCAAGTACAGTTTTATACAGAACACTTTCATAGTTGTAGTCGCTATAATTGTGTCAATATATTTAATAAAGATTAAAAGGGAAGCAATATTATTTTAAATTTTGATGCTAATAAATACTTTTGTTAATTGGACAATTCTTATTTATTCATTTTTTTACTTGTCTAATTATCAAAATTTGTCAACAAAAGCCCTCAACTTTCTAAGAATGTTATTGATTGATTTTATTTTTTTTTTCATAAGATTTGTTAATTAAAACATAAAACTAGTTTACTGGAGCTGGCAGTTTTATCAACAATTGGAAATGAGGAAACACATCACATCTAATGCTTGGAGAATTTAACAGTGAATGGATGTAGTTAGATGAAGGGTATACTGCAGATTAAATGCTTGAATCGTGTTATTTGACTTTGTTTAGACCTTAAATATAATAATTTGATATATACTATGCCATTACAAAAAAATTGATATATACTATGCAATTTCAAAAAAGTTATAATTTTCTACACAAATTAATCAAATGAATAAGAATCATAGTAATAAAATAAGAAAAAACTAATCAATAAACTTGCCTATTTTCAAATTCACTACAAATGATGTTCAGATTTGGAGCACATATTTGATGTATGAAGCAGTGCCTAATTTACGTATAAGCTACACAAGCTTTAGCGTAGTGCCCCCACTTTCTTGGGGAACCCCAAAATTGTCCGAGTTAGCAAATGTCATGTATACTTAAGTATTAGGCACTGATATAATATCTGGGCTATACAATGGCCCTATCAAGTCTAAATCCGGCACGGATAAAAAGTCTTTTATGATACAATAAGTGTCTCAACATTTCCAATTGCTTATAGATTGGAAGAGCTAGAAATTTATTTGACTTGGTCTAGGATAGGCATTGACTGCAAACCATAGTTCACATGGTCTTGGATAGCCGTTGACTGCAACCCATAGTTCACTTTGTCTATGCATAGCCATTGACTGCAAATACATAGTTCACTTGGTCTACATATACAATGACTGTAACACATAGTTCACTTGGTCTATGATATCCATTGACTGTTACACATAGTTCACTTGGTCTAGGATAGCCATTGACTGCAACACATAGTTCACCTGGCCCAGGATAGCCTTTGATTGCAGCACATAGTTCACTTGGTCTATGATATCCATTGACTGTAACACATAGTTCACTTGGTCTAGGATAGCCATTGACTGCAACCCATAGTTCACATATCTAGGAAAGCTGTTGACTGCAACCCATAGTTCACTTGGGCTAGGATAGCCATTGACTGCAACCCATAGTTCACTTGGTCTAAAATAGCCATTGACTGCAACACATAGTTCACTTGGTCTAAAATAGCCATTGACTGCAACACATAGTTCTACTTGGTCTAAGATAGCCGCTGACTGTAACACATAGTTCACTTGGTCTATGATAGCAATTGACTGCAACACATAAGGTTCAATTGGTGTAGGATAGCCAGTCTTTGCTACCCATAGTTCACTTGATCTAGGATAGCCATTGACTGCAACCCATAGTTCACTTGGTCTAGGATAGCCATTGACTGCAACACATAGTTCACTTGGTCTATGATATCCATTGACTGTAATGCACATGGTTCACTTGTCTAGGATAGCCATTGGCTGCAACACATAGTTCACTTGGTCTATGATATCCATTGACTGTAACACATAGTTCACTTGGTCTAGGATAGCCATTCACTGCAACCCATAGTTCACTTGCTCTTAGGATAGCCATTGACTGCAACCCATAGTTCACCTGGTCTAGGATAGCCATTGACTGCAACACATAGATCACCTGGTCTAGGATATCCATTGACTGCAACACATAGTTCACGTGGTCTAGGATGTTTCTCATTGACTGCAACCCATAATTCACTTGGTCTAAGATAGCCATTGAATGCAACCCATAGTTCACTTGTTCTATAATAGCCATTGACTGAAACACATAGCTCACTTGGTCTAGGATAGCGAATGACTGCAACCAATAGTTCACTTGGTCTAGGATAGCGATTGACTGCAACCCATAGTTCACTAGGTCTAGAATAGCCTTTGATTGCAATACATAACTCACTTGGTCTATGATAGCCATTGACTGTAACCCATAGTTCACTTGGTCTATGATAGCCATTGACTGCAACCCATAGTTCACTTGGTCTATGATAAAGGGATTGACTGTAGCCCAAAGTTCACTTGGTCTAGGATAGCCTTTGACTGCAACACATAGCTCACTTGGTCTAGGATAGCCATTGACTGCAACACATAGTTCACTTGGTATATGATAGCGATTGACTGCAATCCATAGTTCACTTGGTCTAGGATAGCCATTGACTGCAACCCATAGTTCTCTTGGTCTATGATAGCCATTGACTGTAACACATAGTTCACTTGGTCTATGATAGCCATTGACTGTAACACATAGTTCACTTGTCTATGATAGCCATTGACTGCAACCCATAGTTCACTTGGTCTAGGATAGCCATTGACTGCAACCCATAGTTCACTTGGTCTAGGATAGCCATTGACTGCAACACATAGTTCACTTGGTCTATAGGATAGCCATTGACTGTAACACATAGTTCACTTGGTCTATGATAGCCATTGACTGTAACACATAGTTCACTTGGTCTAAGATACCCGTAGACTGTAACACATAGTTCACTTGGTCTATGACAGCCATTGACTGCAACACACAGTTCACTTGGTCTATGATATCCATTGACTGCAATCCATAGTTCACTTGGTCTAGGATAGCCATTGATTGCAGCACATAGTTCATTTGGTCTAGGATAGCCATTGACTGCAACCCATAGTTCACTTGGTCTAGGATAGCCATTGACTGCAACCCATAGTTCACTTTGTCTAGGATAGCCGTTGACTGCAACCCATAGTTCACATGGTCTAGGATAGCCGTTGACTGCAACACATATTAATTTGGCCAGGATAGCCATTGACTGCAACCCATAGTTCACTTGGTCTAGGATAGCCATTTATTGCAGCACTTAGTTCACTTGGTCTAGGATACCTGTAGACTGTAACACATAGTTCACTTGGTCTAGGATAGCCATTGACTGCAACACATAGTTCACTTGGTCTATGATATCTATTGACTGTAACACATAGTTCACTTGGTCTAGATAGCCATTGATTGCAGCACATAGTTCACTTGGTCTAGGATAGCCATTGATTGCAACACATAGTTCACTTGGTCTATAATAACCATTGACTGTAACACAGTTCACTTGGTCTAGGATAGCCATTGACTGCAACCCATAGTTCAATTGGTCTAGGATAGCCGTTGAGTGCAACCCATATTTCACTTGGTCTAGGATAGCCATTGACTGCAACCCATAGTTCACTTGGGCTAGGATAGCCATTGACTGCAACCCATAGTTCACTTGGTCTAGGATAGCCATTTATTGCAGCACTTAGTTCACTTGGTCTAGGATACCCGTAGACTGTAACACATAGTTCACTTGGTCTAGGATAGCCATTGACTGCAACACATAGTTCACTTGGTCTATGATATCCATTGACTGTAACACATAGTTCACTGGTCTAGGATAGCCATTGACTGCAACACATAGTTCACCTGGTCTAGGATAGCCATTGATTGCAACACATAGTTCACTTGGTCTAGGATGTAACCATTGATTGCAACCCATAGTCATTTCGGCTAGTATAGCCATTGACTGCAACCCATAGTTCAATTGGTCTAGGATAGCCGTTGAGTGCAACCCATATTTCACTTGGTCTAGGATAGCCATTGACTGCAACCCATAGTTCACTTGGGCTAGTATAGCCATTGACTGCAACCATAGTTCACTTGGTCTAAGATAGCCATTGATTGCAGCACATAGTTCACTTGGTCTAGGATAGCCATTGACTGCAACACATAGTTCACCTGGTCTAGGATAGCCATTGATTGCAGCACATAGTTCACTTGGTCTAGGATAACCATTGATTGCAACCCATAGTTCACTTTATCTAGTATAGCCATTGACTGCAACCCATATTTCACTTGGTCTAGGATAGCCATTGACTGCAACCCATAGTTCACTTGGGCTAGTATAGCCATTGACTGCAAACCCAAGGGTTCACTTGGTCTAAGATAGCCATTGATTGCAGCACATAGTTCACTTGGTCTAGGATAGTGAATGACTGCAACCCATAGTTCACTTGGTCTAGGATAGCGATTGACTGTAACCCATAGTTCACTTGGTCTAGGATACCCTTGGACTGCAATACACACCACTAGGTCTAGGATAGCCATTTATTGCAGCACTTAGTTCACTTGGTCTTGGGGATACCTGTAGACTGTAACACTTAGTTCACTTGGTCTAGGATAGCCATTGACTGCAACTCATAGTTCAATTGGTCTAGGATAGCCAAGTGACTGAACCATAGTTCACATGGTTTAGATAGCCGTTGACTGCAACCCATAGTTCACTTGTGCTAGGATAGCCATTGACTGCAACCCATAGTTCACTTGGTCTAGGATAGACATTTATTGCAGCACATAGTTCACTTGGTCTATGATAGCCATTGACTGCAACCCATAGTTCACTTGGTCTAGGCAAGTCATTGACTGCAACCGATAGTTCACTTGGTCTAAGATAGCCATTGACTGCAACACATAGTTCACTTGGTCTAAGATAGCCATTGACTGCAACACATAGTTCACTTGGTCTAAGATAGCCATTGACTGTAACACATAGTTAACTTGGTCTTATGATAGCCATTGACTGCAACACATAGTTCACTTGGTCTATGATATCCATTGACTGCAACCCATAGTTCACCTGGTTTAGGATAGCCATTGACTGCAACACATAGTTCACTTGGTTCAGGGGATATCCATTGACTGCAACACATAGTTCACGTGGTCTAGGATAAAGGATTGACTGCAACCCATAGTTCACTTGGGCTAGGATAGCCATTGACTGTAACACATAGTTCACTTGGTTTATGATAGCCATTGACTGTAACACATAGTTCACTTGGATTAGTATAGCCATTGACTGCAACCCATAGTTCACTTGGTCTAGGATAGCCATTGACTGCAACCCATAGTTCACTTGGGCTAGTATAGCCATTGACTGCAACCCATAGTTCACTTGGTCTAGGATAGCCATTGATTGCAGCACATAGTTCACTTGGTCTAGGCTAGCCATTGACTGCAACCCATAGTTCATTTGGTCTAGGATAGCCATTGACTGCAACCCATAGTTCACTTTATCTAGGATAGCATTGGCTGCAACACATAGTTCACTTGATCTATGATATCCATTGACTGTAACACATAGTTCACTTGGTCTAGATAGCCATTTACTGCAACTCCATAGTTTACTTGCTCTAGGATAGCCATTGACTGCAACACATAGTTCACGTGGTCTAGATAGCGATTGACTGCAACCCATAGTTCACTTGGTCTAGGATAGCGATTGACTGCAACCCATAGTTCACTTGGTCTAGGATAGCCTTTGACTGCAATACATAGCATACTTGGTCTATGATAGCCATCGACTGTAACCCATAGTTCACTTGGTCCAGGATAGCCATTGACTGTAACACATAGTCTACTTGGTCTATGATAGCCATTGACTGTAACACACAGTTCACTTGGCTATGATAGCGATTGACTGTAACCCATAGTTCACTTGGTCTAGGATAGCCTTTGACTGCAATACATTGCTCACTTGGCATAGGATAGCCATTGACTGCAACACATAGTTCACTTGGTATATGATAGCGATTGACTGCAATCCATAGTTCACTTGGTCTATGATACCCGTAGACTGTAACACATAGTTCACTTGGTCTATGACAGCCATTGACTGCAACACATGTTCACTTGGTCTATGATATCCATTGACTGCAACACATAGTTCACTTGGTCTATGATATCCATTGACTGTAACACATAGTTCACTTGGTCTAGGATAGCCATTGACTGCAACACATAGTTCACCTGGTCTAGGATAGCCATTGATTGCAGCACATAGTTCACTTGGTCTAGGATAGCCATTGATTGTAAACATAGTTCACTTGGTCTATGATATCCATTGACTGTAACACATAGTTCACTTGGTTTAGGATAGCCATTGACTGCAACCCATAGTTCAATTGGTCCAGGATAGCCATTGACTGTAACACATAGTTCACTTTATCTAGATACATTGGCTGCAACACATAGTTCACTTGGTCTAGGATAGCCATTTACTGCAACCCATAGTTTACTTGCTCTAGGATAGCCATTGACTGCAACACATAGTTCACTTGGTCTACGATAGCCATTGACTGCAACACATAGTTCACCTGGTTTAGATAGCCATTGACTGCAACACATAGTTCACTTATCTAGGATATCCATTGACTGCAACACATAGTTCACGTGGTCTAGGATAGCGATTGACTGCAACCCATAGTTCACTTGGTCTAGGATAGCGATTGACTGCAACCCATAGTTCACTTGGTCTAGGATAGCTCTTTGACTGCAATACATAGCTTACTTGGTCTATGATAGCCATCGACTGTAACCCATAGTTCACTTGGTCCAGGATAGCCATTGACTGTAACACATAGTTCACTTGGTCTATGATAGCCATTGACTGTAACACACAGTTCACTTAACTATGATAGCGATTGACTGTAACCCATAGTTCACTTGGTCTAGGATAGCCTTTGACTGCAATAGATTGCTCACTTGGCCTAGGATAGCCATTGACTGCAACACATAGTTCACTTGGTATATGATAGCGATTGACTGCAATCCATGTCTACTTGGTCTATGATACCCGTAGACTGTAACACATAGTTCACTTGGTATATGACAGCCATTGACTTCAACACATACTACTTGGTCTATGATATCCATTGACTGCAACACATAGTTCACTTGGTCTATGATATCCATTGACTGTAACACATAGTTCACTTGGTCTAGGATAGCCATTGACTGCAACACATAGTTCACCTGGTCTAGGATAGCCATTGATTGCAGCACATAGTTCACTTGGTCTAGGATAGCCATTGATTGCAACACATAGTTCACTTGGTCTATGATATCCATTGACTGTAACACATAGTTGACTTGCCTAGGATAGCCATTGACTGCAACCCATAGTTCAATTGGTCTATGATAGCCGTTGAGTGCAACCCATATTTCACTTGGTCTAGGATAGCCATTGATCAAATCATGCTCACCAGGCTAGTATAGCCATTGACTGCAACCCATAGTTTCATTTGTCTAGATAGCCATTGATTGCAGCACATAGTTCACTTGGTCTAGGATAAAGCGAATGACTGCAACCCATAGTTCACTTGGTCTAGGATAGCGATTGACTGCAACCCATAGTTCACTTGGTCTAGGATAGCCTTTGACTGCAATACATAGCTCACTTGGTCTATGATAGCCATTGACTGCAACCCATAGTTCACTTGGGCTAGTATAGCCAATTGACTGCAACCCATAGTTCACTTGGTCTAGGTTAGCCATTGATTGCAGCACATAGTTCACTTGGTCTAGGATAGCCATTGACTGCAACACATAGTTCACTTGGTCTATGATAGCCAATGACTGTAACACATAGTTCACTTGGTCTATGATATCCATTGACTGTTAAACATAGTTCACTTGGTCTAGGATAGCCATTGACTGCAACACATAGTTCACTTGGTCTAGGATAGCCTTTGATAGCAGCACATAGTTCACTTGGTCTATGATATCCATTGACTGTAACACATAGTTCACTTGGTCTAGGATAGCCATTGATCAAAACTCCATAGTTCAATTGGTCTAGGATAGCCGTTGACTGCAACCCATAGTTCACATGGTTTAGATAGCCGTTGACTGCAACCCTTAGTTCACTTGGGCTAGGAAAGCCATTGACTGCAACCCATAGTTCACTTGGTCTAGGATAGCCATTTATTGCAGCACATAGTTCACTTGGTCTATGATAGCCATTGACTGCAACCCATAGTTCACTTGGTCTAGGCAAGTCATTGACTGCAATCGATAGTCTACTCTGTCTATGATATCCATTGACTGTAACACATAGTTCACTTGGTCTAGGATAGCCATTGACTGCAACCCATAGTCGAATTGGTCTAGATAGCCGTTGAGTGCAACCCATATTTCACTTGGTCTAGGATAGCCATTGACTGCAACCCATAGTTCTACTTGGGCTAGTATAGCCATTGGATCAAAACCCATAGTTCACTTGGTCTAGGATAGCCATTGATTGCAGCACATAGTTCACTTGGTATATGATAGCGATTGACTGCAATCCATAGTTCACTTGGTCTATGATACCCGTAGACTGTAACACATAGTTCACTTGGTCTATGATATCCATTGACGCAACACATAGTTCACTTGGTCTATGATATCCATTGACTGTAACACATAGTTCACTTGGTCTAGATAACCGTTGACTGCAACACATAGTTCACCTGGTCTAGATAGCCATTGATTGCAAGTGCCACAGTTCACTTGGTCTAGGATAGCCATTGATTGCAACACATAGTTCACTTGGTCTATGATATCCATTGACTGTAACACATAGTTGACTTGGTCTAGGATAGCCATTGACTGCAAACCCATAGTTCAATTGGTCTAGGATAGTCGTTGAGTGCAACCCATATTTCACTTGGTCTAGATACATTGACTGCAACCCATAGCTCACTTGGCTAGTATGTTACTGACTGCAAACTCCATAGTTCACTTGGTCTAGGATAGCCATTGATTGCAGTACATAGTTCACTTGGTCTAGGATAGCGAATGACTGCAACCCATAGTTCACTTGGTCTAGGATAGCGATTGACTGCAACCCATAGTTCACTTGGTCTAGATACTTTGGACTGCAATACATAGCTCACTTGGTCTATGATAGCCATTGACTGCAACCCATAGTTCACTTGGGCTAGTATAGCCATTGACTGCAACCCATAGTTCACTTGGTCTAGGTTAACCAATGATTGCAGCACATAGTTCACTTGGTCTAGGATAGCCATTGACTGCAACACATAGTTCACTTGGCCCAGATAGCCAATGACTGTAACACATAGTTCACTTGGTCTATGATATCCATTGACTGTTAAACATAGTTCACTTGGTCTAGGATAGCCATTGACTGCAACACATAGTTCACTTGGTCTAGGATAGCCTTTGATAGCAGCACATAGTTCACTTGGTCTATGATATCCATTGACTGTAACACATAGTTCACTTGTCTAGGATAGCCATTGACTGCAACCCATAGTTCAATTGGTCTAGGATAGCCGTTGACTGCAACCCATAGTTCACATGGTTTAGGATAGCCGTTGACTGCAACCCTTAGTTCACTTGGGCTAGGATAGCCATTGACTGCAAACCCATAGTTCACTTGGTCTAGGATAGCCATTTATTGCAGCACATAGTTCACTTGGTCTATGATAGCCATTGACTGCAACCCATAGTTCACTTGGTCTAGGCAAGTCATTGACTGCAACCGATAGTTCACTTGGTCTAAGAAAGCCATTGACTGCAACCCTTAGTTCACTTGGTCTTGGAAAGCCATTGACTGCAACCCATAGTTCACTTGGGCTAGGATAGCCATTGACTGTAACACATAGTTCACTTGGTCTATGATACCCGTAGACTGTAACACATAGTTCACTTGGTCTATGACTGCCATTGACTGCAACACATAGTTCACTTGGTCTAGGATAGCCATTGACTGCAACACATAGTTCACCTGTCCATCAGGATAGCCATTGATTGCAGCACATAGTTCACTTGGTCTAGGATAGCCATTGATTGCTACACAGTTCACTTGGTCTATGTGATATCCATTGACTGTAACACATAGTTCACTTGGTTTAGGATAACCATTGACTGCAACCCATAGTTCAATTGGTCTAGGATAGCCATTGACTGCAACCCATAGTTCACTTGGTCTAGATAGCCATTGACTGCAACCCATAGTTCACTTTGTCTAGGATAGCCGTTGACTGCAAACTCCATAGTTCACATGGTCTAGGATACGTTGACTGCAAACCCATAGTTCACTTGGGCTAGGATAGCCATTGACTGCAACCCATAGTTCACTTGGTCTAGGATAGCCGTTGACTGGTAAACTCATAGTTCACATGGTTTAGGATAGCCGTTGACTGCAACCCTTAGTTCACTTGGGCTAGGAAAAAGCCATTGACTGCAACCCATAGTTCACTTGGTCTAGGATAGCCATTTATTGCAGCACATAGTTCACTTGGTCTATGATAAGCCATTGACTGCAACCCATAGTTCACTTGGTCTAGGCAAGTCATTGACTGCAATCGATAGTTCACTTGGTCTATGATATCCATTGACTGTAACACATAGTTCACTTGGTCTAGGATAGCCATTGACTGCAACCCATAGTTCAATTGGTCTAGGATAGCCGTTGAGTGCAACCCATATTTCACTTGGTCTAGGATAGCCATTGACTGCAACCCATAGTTCACTTGGGCTAGTATAGCCATTGACTTCAAACTCCATAGTTCACTGGTCTAGGGGATAGCCATTGATTGCAGCACATAGTTCACTTGGTATATGATAGCGATTGACTGCAATCCATAGTTCACTTGGTCTATGATACCCGTAGACTGTAACACATAGTTCACTTGGTCTATGATATCCATTGACTGCAACACATAGTTCACTTGGTCTATGATATCCATTGACTGTAACACATAGTTCACTTGGTCTAGGATAACCGTTGACTGCAACACATAGTTCACCTGGTCTAGGATAGCCATTGATTGCAGCACATAGTTCACTTGGTCTAGGATAGCCATTGATTGCAACACATAGTTCACTTGGTCTATGATATCCATTGACTGTAACACATAGTTGACTTGGTCTAGGATAGCTACTTGACTGGAAACCCATAGTTCAATTGGTCTAGGGATAGCCGTTGAGTGCAACCCATATTTCACTTGGTCTAGGATAGCTATTGACTGCAACCCATAGTTCACTTGGGCTAGTATAGCCATTGACTGCAACCCATAGTTCACTTGGCTCAGGACAGCCATTGATTGCAGCACATAGTTCACTTGGTCTAGATAGCGAATGACTGTAACCCATAGTTCACTTGGTCTAGATAACATTGGGACTGCAACCCATAGTTCACTTGGTCTAGGATAGCCTTGGACTGCAATACATAGCCACTTGGTCTATGATAGCCATTGACTGCAACCCATAGTTCACTTGGGCTAGTATAGCCATTGACTGCAACCCATAGTTCACTTGGTCTAGGTTAACCAATGATTGCAGCACATAGTTCACTTGGTCTAGGATAAAGCCATTGACTGCAACACATAGTTCACTTTGGCTCCAGATAGCCAACAGACTGTAACACATAGTTCACTTGGCCATGATATCCATTGACTGTTAAACATAGTTCACTTGGTCTAGGATAGCCATTGACTGCAACACATATAGTTCACTTGGTCTAGGATAGCCCTTGATAGCAGCACATAGTTCACTTGGTCTATGATATCCATTGACTGTAACACATAGTTCACTTGGTCTAGGATAGCCATTGACTGCAACCCATAGTTCAATTGGTCTAGATAGCCGTTGACTGCAACCCATAGTTCACATGGTTTAGATAGCCGTTGACTGCAACCCTAGTTCACTTGGGCTAGGATAGCCATTGACTGCAACCCATAGTTCACTTGGTCTAGGATAGCCATTTATTGCAGCACATAGTTCACTTGGTCTATGATAGCCATTGACTGCAACCCATAGTTCACTTGGTCTAGGCAAGTCATTGACTGCAAACTGATAGTTCACTTGGTCTAAGAAAGCTATTGACTGCAACCCTTAGTTCACTTGGTCTTGGAAAGCCATTGACTGCAACCCATAGGTTCACTTGGGCTAGGATAGCCATTGACTGTAACACATAGTTCACTTTGGCCTATGATAATTGCAGATCGTAACACATAGTTCACTTGGTCTATGACTGCCATTGACTGCAACACATAGTTCACTTGGTCTAGGATAGCCATTGACTGCAACACATAGTTCACCTGGTCTAGGATAGCCATTGATTGCAGCACATAGTTCACTTGGTCTAGGATAGCCATTGATTGCTACACATAGTTCACTTGGTCTATGATATCCATTGACTGTAACACATAGTTCACTTGGTTTAGGATAACCATTGACTGCAACCTATAGTTCAATTGGTCTAGGATAGCCATTGACTGCAACCCATAGTTCACTTGGTCTAGGATAGCCATTGACTGCAACCCATAGTTCACTTTGTCTAGGATAGCCGTTGACTGCAACCCATAGTTCACATGGTCTAGGATAGCTGTTGACTGCAACCCATAGTTCACTTGGGCTAGATTAGCCATTGACTGCAACTCATAGTTCACTTGGTCTAGGATAGCCATTTATTGCAGCACTTAGTTCACTTGAATGATAGCAATTGAATGCAACCCATAGTTCACTTGTTCTATGATAGCCATTGAATGTAACACATAGTTCACTTGGTCTAGGACAGCGATTGACTGCAACACATAGTTCAATTGGTCTAGGATAGTTGCCTGCAACCCATAGTTCACTTGGTCTAGAAATGCCATTGACTGCAACCCATAGTTAACTTGGGCTAGGATAGCCATTGACTGCAACCCATAGTTCACTTGGGCTAGGATAATACTGACTGCAACCTATAGTTTACTTGGGCTAGATAGCCATCATCAAACTCACAGTTCATCAATCCAGAGAGCTATCACAGTTGTTGCCAGTTCACTTGGTCTAGGATAGCCATTGAATGTAACACATAGTTCACTTGGTCTAGGATAGCGATTGACTGCAACACATAGTTCAATCTGGTCTAGATAGCCTTTAACTGTAACACATAGTTCACTTGGTCTATGATAGCCATTGACTGTAACACATAGTTCACTTGGTCTATGATACCCGTAGACTGTAACACATAGTTAACTTGGGCTAGGATAGCCATTGACTGCAACCCATAGTTCACTTGGGCTAGGATAGACATTGACTGCAACCCATAGTTTACTTGGGATAGGATAGCCATTGACTGCAACCCATAGTTCACTTGGTCTATAATAGCCATTGATTTCAACACATAGTTCACTTGGTTTAGGACAGCGATTGACTGCAACACATAGTTCAATTGGTCTAGGTTACAGTCAGTGAGTCTTCATCTCCTGTCGATAGATGTGTTTATTTGTCAGTGTGTATCTTATGTCAATAGTTGTGTATATGGGTAAGTGTGTATATTATGTCAGTAATTCGGTGCTAGTATCATTGAGTCGGTATCCCTTATGAGAGACACAGATAGCTGACTCCAATTTTCCCATTCAGACGTGGTGGGTGATACAGGATAATCATTGAATGTTCTTTAAGACTAAGATTTGATAATGACATTGAATTCCAATTCATTTTGTCAATGTATTTTTGGTATCCGTAAAGAAGAAAAGTTGTGTATGTCACACGTAATTCCAGTTAATTTAGGGGATCATGTTAAACAAAAATGTTTTTGTTTTTGTTATATATACATGTAAGTACTCACTTAAAGCAATTTGAGTTAAAGTATTGATTTGTGTTTGAACTGATTAATCAAGTATCTGACTATCTGATTAAATCTGATATTTCATATATGATTGATTTTACATCTGACTTACTCTGATATTCTACACCTCAGAGTTCGTTTTTAATTTGTCAATTTTCTTTTTCTTTTTGTCTGTTTCATTGGTTTCACTTCTATTCACAACTATAATCATTTAAAACTTGAATATCGTTGACAAATATTATAATTAAATTCATTTCATTTATCTTTTTATAAAACCCAATGGCTAAAAATAAATGGTAAGTAAGATTAACAAACTGTCTATCTTTTCGGTAAACTGACAACATCGAGTTGGTATCGTATGATAACATTGATATCACTGTGTTGCACTTTAATGTAGTAGTGTCAGTCAATCATTGTGCTATACTTTACTTTTGTGCTTTTGTGGTATCAGACAATCATTGTGCTATACTTTACTGTTGTGGTAACAGACAATCATTGTGCTATACTTTACTGTTGTGGTATCAGACAATCATTGTGCTATACTTTACTGTTGTAGTATCAGACAATCATTGTGTTATACTTTACTGTTGTAGTATCAGTCAATCACTGTGCTATACTTTACTGTTGTAGTATCAGTCAATCACTTTGTTATACCTTACTTTTGTAGTATCTGTCTATTTTTTTTAATCAATTGTTTTTTGCTTTTTTTTTCCCTGTCTGCCATGCCTATAGACCGGCGGGGTAAATGTGCTCGCTACATCTGCCTGCACGGCAGAATTTAGCACTGGTCCAGACTGGCCAAACCAGCAGATTGTGTATACTGCTAATCGGCCAGAAAGGCAAGGCAAGGGTTTTTCTTAACACCACAGAGTGCTTCCTACCCTTCTGCCAGAAATGGCAGGCTGCGACAGTGTCCTTGTTTGGAACCGAGTGGAAGGGTGTTTTGTGTGTGACTATATCCTTGCCAGCTGTGGTCGGATTGCCCTCATTAACCACAAAACCACCATTGGCTCAAGTAAAGTTTTTATCTCGGCTAGGAGACCCCAATGATCTTCACAGATCATGGGATATCTCCTAAACCAAAAAATTCACGTCTTAATATGTCTATCACTCGGTAATTCACATTTACTAAGCGTTCAATGTCTCCTATGATTGGTTGTCAGGGCCGTTTTTAGTGATGGGGAAAAAAGACAAATGCCTTGAGGTCATCCAACGCCAAAATGCCCTTCAAGTACTAATTCCTTTCAAATATGATGCACCGACGGGTACTTAAGCCTAAACAAGGACCTCAAATATCTCTAAAAGTCTCGGCAAGCGTGCCGTGTATTTGCCATCTATGAGTTACGGTGAGTAATCAGCTATCAACAGTGCAGCCTACACAGATTTAGCTAAAAGAAATATTACACTGGAATATTGGGGGATAAGAAATAAAAACGTTTTTAATTGTCGATATTTATATTTTAGACCAAGCCGCTCATCTATACAGGCCCACCGACAGAAATTTCGGGCCCCCGGGCAGGGCTGTCACGCCCCACGTGCTGATAATAATATTTTCAAAAGTTAATTGGCCAGCTCAGTCCGGGTCCCTAAAACTCCTTGGGCCCCTGGGCATTTGTCCCCCTCTCGGCGGCATTGCATCTATCTACCCTTGGCGGTCGCATTGAAACTTTGATTCAAGTTAAAGCTTAAGCCTGGCTTTTGTGTATCATAACAATCAGATACTTAACAAAGCAATGACACACCGTGTATTTTTATCATTTAAATTAAACACTATAAAAAATTGACATGGCATAATGGCAAATGAAATTTTATGAGCCTTTAAATTGTAACTGGAAATAGCATAGTGACACATGAAATTGTCTGTACGTGTACCTGAATACAGCATAATAACACAAGAAATTATATGTGCACTAAAAAAAAAGCATAGGGCATTATATGACAATCATAAACGACTTCATTTACACTGGATAGATGGGATACTTGGAATGACATCAGATTGACGTATGGGAGAAGGTAGCTGTATCTAGCACACATACGCAGTCCCACGCCCTATTCAACCACCCTATCTTTCTGCTTATAATGCGAGCAAATGTTGTGGTCTCTTACCTGCCTCTAGCTTTTAGCTAATTTTTGGTCTCTTACCTAGCTCTGATACGTTGAGATTACGTTTTGATATCTTAGTTCCGTCTGATACTTTGAGATAATGTTTTGGTCTTTTACTTCCCGTTGATACTTTGAGATAATGTTTTGGTCATTTACTTCCCCCTGACACGTTGAGTTAATGTTGTGGTCTCATATTTCCCCCTGACACGTTGAGCTAATGTTGTGGTGTCAAACTTCCTCCTGATACGTTTACTTCTGTGTGTGCCATGAAGCTATACAAGAGCACACAGTATCGATTGTCTGTCTTTAAGCTTGTTGTTAAAATAATTTCTAAACACAAGTTTCGAGCTAAGAGTTGTACTGCTCAGTCAAAAACATATTTGGGAGACCTTACGCCCTTAAAAAGACATATGCTGATCTCCTAGAATATATGTGGTATTCAAAAACATACAAAGAACTTACTGCCTGAGAGGATATAACCATGGATCTTGAAGTGTAGAAGCACTGCTCTAGAATACTGGAAGAAAAAGCGATATGTATACATTCAGCTCCAAGTGAGGGAAAAGACAAAAATCTCGTTCTTCTTGCCTAATGGACTTGAATTCAGTGGTGTGAGCGAGGGATAACTCGACATGCTTGCCCAACATTACATAAAGCACAAGAAATTGTTGCCTTACAAAAATGAAAGTGTGTACAATCTTAATGTATTTATTTTGAACACCAAAGGTGGCCTTAGCAAGACGGTTGAATGCGTGGGGCTAATTGTATGCTATAATTATATTGTTCTTATACGGTCCTATCACGGGGCCAACCGGTAGGCGCTGGACATGGTTCAATCAACCTAGTCTTGACATCAAAGCCTCTAATGCTGAAACATGTGTAGTATGTATTGAGGTAAAACTACATATTGAATGTTTAGATCGTGATATTTCAATACTTCAACATGTTATGGGTTGTACTATCTAACTTTACTGGTTCCTTGCACCTGGGTCTCCCCTATAAATAGTTTTTATTCATTTTTTTTACATTGTCATTTTATAAAGTTAAACTTTGATATGGTAAATGCATACATAAGAGATGATACAACTGACTCATTCCTGACAATTTATGTCACAAACCATAGACACATTTCTGACATAATTTATTTTACAAACCATAGACACAATGACACATTACTGACATAATATATGTCACAAACTAGAGACACATTCCTGACATAATATATGTCATAGATCATAGACAAAATACTGACATGATGTTCGTAACATACCATTGAAACACTTTTGACATAATTTATAATGTCACAGACCTTATACACATTACTAACATAATTTACGTCACAGACCAGTGACAAATTACTGACATTATTTACACTGACACTTTAGGCAAAAAATAATTAATGTATTCAGCACATATAGTTTAATAATTCTTCCAGGAATGTCTCACTCAAAATTTGCTAGTCAGACAATCTGTGGTGAATTACATGACAAAGGTGATTCATCAGACCCACCAAACACCAGGAAATATTACAGACATGTACCCCATGGAATCATACACACAGTTTTGAGCAACTTTCTGAGAAGATTTTTTGGTGGGTTCTCTGCTGGAATAGTTCTCTATGCTGGCATCAGAATCATCACAGCATTCATAAAAAATCCTTTCCGAGAAAGGTAATATATCATTGTTTTGTACATCTTTCTAGAAAAAAATTCCCTTTTGCTTCTTCTAATTATTTATACTCTTTAACACAGACCTAAAAATGTGTGATTAGATAATTCATCAAGTGTTGTTAATTAATTTTCCATAATTTTTTTTTATCCATCTCTCTTGAAACAGTATTCCAAAGATTTGTGATGGTATTTTATCTATTGATTGTGCAAAGGTTGCTACATTTTTTGGTCTGTACCCAAGTACTTATCATCTGCTAATAGAGCTTATTACATCTTTTAGGCATAATCATGTAAGAATTTTTTTCTTCTCATTATTTACCATGATGCATTTTTAATATAGGTTATAAAATGATTGTAACATAATTTAATAATATATATAATTTCTTAAGTAGTAGATTTTAAGTCTAAAAATGTAAAATAGACAGATAAAGAGCAAAACTATTAACAGGATGGATGGACATATGGTGCTTCAGGAGGTTTGGCAGGTTTGTCAATAGCTCTTCTTAACAAGTCAGTTAGACAGACTGTGGTGTTCTTCACATTAGCTCGGGCTCTTGGTGCTGGAGTTTCCACCTTGGTAGCAAGAGGTTATCATTTCAGTTCATAATGCTGCTAGCTTAACAATTCTGTATATTATGTACCTTTAGAGTTACTAGTCTTAAGTCTCATTTGAGTATTAAAATAACTGCTTAAAAGCAGAACTAGTTTGAAAAAATAGAAATACAAAGTTAATTTGACATCAGAGCTAGTGATATTGATAAAAAAAATTTTTTACCCACTCTGTTTATAGGTTGTAAACAAAGGAGCTTTAAACAATCTTGTTATTTTCAATTTTTCAGATATTGTTGGTGCTGTTCCATTTTTTGAGGTAGCTGTGTTCTCCTTCTGTACAAGTATTATATTATATTGTGTGTCGCTCAGGCCGAATTTAATCAACCCTGGCTATTACAAGTCCATACTAAAATGGTCAAGAGACTACACAGATGGTAAACTGACCACTCTCTTCAGGTAAAAGTTTACATCTATAACTAGACATTGTCATTTTAATTTGTAAGCATTTTTTGTTTCCAGTTTTGTTCCATGTGTAATATTTTGCAATGAATTATAGAACACCTGGAACAAAATTTGTAACATGTGCAGAGAGTGGACTACATCAAGGAAACTGTATGCATCATAGATTGGTTGATTTCATTCATTCTCTACCTGGCTTTGCCAAGCTATATTTGCCTATTCATTTAACTCCAGTGCTTGTATTTAAGAGGAATGTTCTATTAGAAAGGTAAACAAATTTGTCATTTTTTAGAGAGTGAGAAAAGTGGATGAAAAAGATAATTTTTCTTGAAAAAGATAATTTTTATTGTCAATTTACAATGATTATTGAGCATCATTGTTAATTATTATATCCTACAGTTAATATATGTAGTTAACTTATATCATTATTAGTAAAGATATTCTAACAGACTAATATGCTGACTGATAATCTTAGCAAACACTGTTATGACTGATTTATTTAAACAACAGAAAAATAACTAAGTAAAAAAATAATCTGGTTAAAAGACTGGCATGTAGAAAGAAAGCTGGATTGACTAAAATATTTTTCTTTTCAGACCTATATTTGTGTTAAAGTCATTGATTAAAAATCTGCTGCTATCTACAACATTTCTAGGATTAATGGTGACTTTAGCTAAATTAACCATCTGTCTTCTTCGTAATTGTATACACCGACCACCACCCATTCCAGCATTTATTCCGGTGATAGCTGGAGCAACATGTGGATTAGCTTTACTTCTTGAACGGTAAAAAAATTTTAATAAATTTTAATCTGAATCTCAGGTCATCCCTGAAAGTAACAGTGAAACGTTTCTTAATCTGTAATAATCTCAGATACTTCAATGCAGTGTTTAGTAAAACAACCATAATTGACATTATCCCATATAAAAGGACATACATGAAATAGCATAATTAAATAAGTTTTTGAATTTCTTAAAAAATATCTTGCATGTTTTTCACAGTTAAAATAATGGTTCTACGCATATAGTAAACATTTATTTTTAAAAGGGGGAGAGGAATGTTGTGTTAAATGGAACGACATTAAGCAGGGTCTGAGTGTAATGATTTCGTTGTATTTATTACATATGAAACAATTTCAGCTAATTTTAGCAACAATTACTCTATACAAACAACTACAGATTTTGATTTCTTTTCACTCTACAGATACAGTAGAAGAAAAGAGCTTTGCCTGTTTGTCATATCACACACAATTAATATACTTTACATTGCCATCAAGAAATCAAAGCTGAAGTTCATTCTCAAAGTCCCACATGGCTTTACCATCTTATTTGCCCTCTCAATGATGTCTGTAATGCACGCATATGAACGTGAACCTGAGTCTTTAACACTGTTAATAAATGGTCTGCTCAAGTTTTTTGTAGGACCAAGGACCAATAGACAGGAAACAAAATGCTCAAACAAATAATAAATTTTAACATAATTTTCATAAATATATTTTATCTGACAGTATTGTGTAAATATGTGGAAGCAAATTGATATCCCGTATCATTTTAGAGATTTCTAGAATTGATCTCTATTGCTTTTTTTATATATTTTTTTTTATCATATTGTTTAAATTCTGTTATAAAACATGCGATATTAGCTTTAATTTAAAGCTGCATACTTTGCATTTTTGCACAGATGTCTTTCTTTGATCAACTAACTAGATATTGCTCTTTTTTTAAAAGACAAATTTCTAGATTCCATTTAGCCCATGATGCAAGCGCAAGCTTCATGGTGATTGGTGTATGTCATTCATTGTGCTCAGAGTTTACTACAAGCATTCAGGTTTTTGTAATTAGCCTGCCTGCTTTATTTAATGTCACTATACTGATACATGTACCATTGTACATGTATTCTGATAAAGGTTTTCTGAGTTTTTGTCTTTTTACCCAGACACTCAACAGTAGGATTTGACCAGGTCAATTGAAGATAGTACTTGTAGTAACAGTTTTCATAACCTTTTATAAGCAAATTATTAAGGGGAAAACTTAAAATACTGAACTACAGATACTATCATATTTTATTAGATTATGCTGTTGTCTTTTTTCCACTCTATTCTGTTCACAATGAGTTACTTTTTTTATGTCTAGTATTGGCATGATTTATTATTATGTCTAGTATTGGCATGATTTAAGAATCAAATGATTTTTGATGCCTTTTCAACTAATAAAAAAAATCAAATGTTGCTAAATAAAATCTTTGTTCTTTTTCCTTATTGATCTTAAAAATATGTAACTTTGGTTGCTTCAAATATTTGTAATGGATGGAATAAAGTTTTGTTCCTGTAAAGTGTAGATTTATTGTAATGTGAATTAAAGCAGCTTAAAAAAATGTAATAAATCAGTCAAGAAAATGACAAAAGATGTTATGTTCATAACAATAGATGTTTCATAAGTCTAAAAGTTTGAAAGTGAAGAACTTCCCTGTACTAGATTTCAATAATTTTCAAATCTAAATTATTAACAAATGTATATCAAAGAATGTTTAACTGTTGAGTTGATTGCAGATATAGATGTCATCAGCCTAGATTCAACGAGTAAAATTGATTGCAGCAAACAAAAAAAAAAGCTTAATAATAAATCAGATGAGTGTTATCAGCTGTAAAAATGTTCATGTACTAAGGAAGAATAAAAATGGATTGGAGAGATATATTAAAACAATTCAACAGTTCACATTAAACACAGTTTCAAGCTAAAAACAGTTTAGAATGTTATTTTATTCAGCACCAGCAGTATCAGACTCAATGCAACACAAATTTTCAGTCAAATCAACTATGTACATAATAACCTTTTCACACCAGACAATGGAGACCAAAAGTAACATTTCTATTGAGACATCTCCTCATCAACTTTCTGCTTCTTTCTTGAACTGTTCTTAATTGTCTGATCATTATGTGATGAAGATGGAGCTTTTCTTTTCAGACCTTTGAGTTTGCGAGCCTGAAGTCTGTTGAAATTCTGGGTGGTCATATGAATTCTACCAAGTTTGTTGCCAAGGTCATCACGAGAGACATTCTTTTTCTTCTTCGGCTGTGAATAGAAAGTATCATAGTTTATCACCAATCAAGTAATAGAGAATCTATTTATTTTGAAAGCTAGACATACATTTTCAGAAGTAAAATAAAACTCTTAAATTGCTAAAGCTGTGAAATGACGCCTCCCCAGGTGGTGAATAGGGGAAAAAAACAGAAAGGCAACTCAAGCATGCACGGAGCCTAGAAGGAAGGCTACTAAAATATGCAAAAAACGTGAATGGGAAAAAGGAAAACTAAAAAAACCAGAGGAATTCTCTAAAGAAAAAAAAAGAAAAATGTACATGGCCATCAAACGGTTCTCAAGCAAGATCACACATGTGTCTTTGCAAATCAGACGACTTTGTTATAGAAAAGAAAAAGGTTCTAGAAAGGTGGGCAGAATTTTTCAAAGAAATGCTGAACATTAATACTGACAGACAGAGAAAGACATGTCCCAAACATTACAGAGGACAATGGTGCAAAAATAGAAGAACCAACCATAGAAGAATATTATAAAAAAGACCAAAGCAATAAAGCACCAGGAGAAGATACATAAATGCTGAGGACGCACACTACACCTAAAAACACGCATGACATTAAACAACTCAAGAAGCAAGGGGGAAAGCCCAAGAGAATTTCAATTAAACCAAGGCCTTAGACAAGGAGACTTCCTTTCTTGCATACTGTTCAACTTAACCCTAGAAAAAGTCATAAACGTTTAGTTGGATAAGTGAGGAACAATAACACATTACATCAGAAGTGAAAAAACAAAGACTATGAAAACAGGAAAATTTTACAGAATCCATCCAGTACATCGCTAATGCAGATGATATAACATTGATAGGAAAGCAAAGCAAGGATATAGCAAAAGCATATATAGAATTAGAAACAACAGCTCAGAAAGCAGGTTTAACAGTAAACGAATCAAAGACTCAAAACATGCTATTACAAAGAAATGAAAATGAAGAAAAAGAAAAAAATCTTTCAAAATCAATGATAGAGCCATTTGAAAGAGTAGAAAACTTTAAATACCTGGGATCAACCATAAGTGAGAAAAATGATATAATGATAGAGATCAAAAACAGAATAGAAGTAGGGAACAGAATATATCATACACTGCATAAAATACTGAAAAACAGACAGATCTCCAGAAAACATAAAAAAAACCATAAACAAGACAATGATCAGACCAGCAGTAACATATAGTAGTGAAACATGGACCATCAGCAAAAACAAGCAGAAAATATGCTAAATACTTGGGAAAGGAAAATATATGAGTCTGTAAAGGACAATAAGGAGTGGAGAAGTAGAACCAAATATAACAGCTGAAATCAAAATGAATAGATTGAGGTGGGTAGGGCACATAGAAAGAAAGGAAAACAACAGAGGTCCAAAAGCAATATATAAGGCAACACCCAATGAGAAAAGGTCTAAAGGCAGACCAAGAAGCAGATGGTTAGAGGAAGTAGAGAAAGACCTTAAAGCCATAAGTGTGAGAGAGTGGAGAAAGAAGACCATGGATCGGGAAAAGTGGAGAAGAGTAGTATGGCAGGCTAGGGCCCTAAATGGGCTGTAGAGCCAAAGAAAGAAAGAAGAAATGACTTAAAGAGCTAAGTTATAATTGCAGTGAAATGTCCCTAAAACCATATTGACAGGAACCATTAAATCATTCATTATAATGAAACTTTGATACAATGAAAAATGAGGGATGGGGACATTTTTTTTTGCATTACAGGTTCATATTATAGGTATGATATAATATATTCAGGTAATTTTACTAAAATAGTCAAAAATAAATAGTTAATGTCAAAATGTAACTGTATTTAATGACGTGTTTTCTATTTGTGAAGTTTGTACTGTATAAAAAGAAAATGTAGGGAATTAGCACCATTTAATTTTTTTTCTGTACCTGAATTACTCCCCTTGCATTAGAATTTCATATGCATATCGCAAACGCTGTCTTAATTATTAAATACATATATTGTAATAATTAAAATATTTGTATAAATGTGTTTTTAAATACATTTAGAAAAAAGTTTATACATCACTAAATTTTGAAATGACTGCAAACATAAATATGTAAATTTAAAAATTCATATGTATTTAAATCCCGGTTTCTATTCTATTTCTATTTCTGATTAGATATTGAAATGCCATCTACGCAAATTAGGATAAATAGTTTCCCAAGCCCAAATCACTATTTATTAAACTATAATGTTAATTAACAACTTTTCAAAATGTGATCATCAGTTTTCCTACCCCAAGCAATACAGGTACGATCACATTTTACTAAAGTTATTCCTCAAACACAAAAACACTCCCCTTATGGCACTTGATTATTAATGTGGTCTGTAAATTTAAAGCTCAACCCCCCCCCCCTCCCAACAACACATGCAGCAAACTACTCAGTTTAGTAAAGTAATTTTGATAGGAGCTAGTTGAGTTATTAAGTAACTATTTTTCTTCTGATTTACCACCCCCACCCCAGGGGATGGATGCTAGTGAGGTCAATTGATCGACTGTTGACCTGAGGGTACCTGGTTTGATCTCCAAGAGATCAACACTTTGGCGCAATAAGTGAACGACCTCCTCCATTCCCTTACAGATTTTTTTCATGCCATAGGAAAGATGCATTCCCCACCAACAATATCCCCACCCCCTGTAAATTGCCTATCATCTTGCTAAAGGTCAGTCCAGCAATGTCAGTAAATGAATTTAAATAAAATGTATTTTTTTCCCTGCTGAGCTAAAATTGACTTCCCTGCCAGGTTTGGTGAATTTTTCCCCCATCATATGAGCTGTAACAATAATGATTTCTTGCATGTCATCTCCCCACCTCTATCTAATCCAGTCATTATCTGTTCACATTCTGAACTCAAACACATTTTAAAAAATTCTAGTTTTGGGAAAAACAACACTGGAAAAAGGCTTTTATTTTTTCACAATACTGAAAGTAAGAAATTAGATGCAACAAAGTTTTTAAACAGGTATTATAGAAGCGAATGGGAAGTGCCTAAATTTTTTTTCGAAATAACTGAAAAATTTGCTACATTGCTATTCGTAATAACATTTTACTGTATAATGTTTCATTACAACATAATAATATGTAAGTAAAAAGAATACATACTTTAGCAAGTGCTGCTTTTTTCAGAGCTCTCTTAAACAAATCATTGGAAGCAAGTCTCGTTCTTCTGATAGAAAGATCTAAAGAAGGGCCCATGTCTTCTAGTTCAACTCTTGGAATTTTCGAACCAGATTTTTTTTTAAGCACTCTGTAAAAAATTATTCAAGCCTTTTTTTTTTTTCATTTATGAATGAAATAAAGTTATGCAACAGTTGTTAATTAACTTCCCAGTTAAATCTTGGGGGTTTAACATTTTAATGCTCAGTCTAAAAAATTCTTACTTGAAATAAATTAGATAACATTTTAAAAAGCAGTTGACAGTGGTGATTACGATGTTAAGATCATCAGAAAATGTAAACCAGCCATGATTGAAGGGGTAAGTAACAACAAAGTGAGAGTCTTCAATTGACTTATGAGTTACAGTCAATTTTAAAAGAATGATTAATGATATAAAACTACATGTATATGAATATGATAAAAAAAATTTGGATTGTGCCTACCTAAAGTTTCTAATATAAATCTTTCCATTCACTGCTGTGACACTGATGACATGTTCTAGTCCATTCAAGGAAACTTTTTCAACAGTAGCTCCTCTAAAAAAGTCTGGAGAATAAAAATATGTCATAAAATTTAAAAGGAAAAAAAATATATCAATGGTAAATTAATAAAAAAAAAAAACAGACAGAACCAAGTACTGTATAAGTAAAAAAGTATCCTGCAAAACAAATGTGACATTTGTGTTACAAGGCAAATATATTCATATACTAGCTGTAAACTTCAAAACCTTAACAATATTTTTTTATTTTACTTTAAAATTTTTACTTAAAATTGATTAGATCCTATCAACCCTGAATTTTTAATGCATTAATTTTATTTCATGAAAGGCATCTTTGCGTGTGTTGTGTTCAGTTTAGAGCAATTGTTAATCATTATAGAAGAAGCAATTCATTCTTTAACATTAGAAGAGACTGTACCTAATGAAACTTTAACAACATGAAAAATAGCTGAAGTTTAAAATGATTTAAGCCTGAATTAAATAATTAGATTGGCCTATTTATTCTGTATGTCTATAAACACAAGTTATTAATCTATTAAATATTTTGGAATCATATTTGCCTTAAAAATAAATATTGCAATGGTTCCAACCTAATTATTAGAATACAGAGTTTTGGAAGAAATGTTTTGATAGATAAGATTTCTATTAAATTTTCACGCATTTTAAAGCATAAGGGTTAGGCAAAATAACTCATATATTTACTAACACGAACTCTATTATTGAAGTCTTTAGATTATAATTAAAATTCAGACATTATTTTAAAATAAAGATAAAATAGCCCAAAGAACATTAGTGAATAAAGTAATTATATATAAAAGCAGTATTATACATATTTTGAGATATTTAAACAACAGACTTTTTCAGCAGATAGTAGTTGATAAAATTATAGCAATATAACTGACTAATGATTTAGGCTAGTTTAAGTTGTGGACTAATTTACAATTTGAAAATGCAATTAAGCCTTAACAAAACAAATTTTAAATGGAAATACTTAATATTTAAGCATTTCCAATTCACAGAAACCACTTATTTCCAATGCACAGAAACCACTTTATTTAAAATTCACAGAAACCAGTTTTTTTTTATACCAAATAGATAGTGAAGAAGCTGCAGTTTATATTTTGACTGGATAATTAATATTTACATTAATTTTGATTGTTCCGAGTCAGACAGACAAAACTCAACCATTATTATTATAGATAATTATTCTGTGATTAAGATAATATTTGGCACAAATTTTTTTGTTCAATACAAATAGAATAGTTTAGTTTTACTGAGACAGATAAGAATTTAGCATATTTAATGCAATAGGTCATGTGTTTAAACATTCTTATGCTTACCAATCAGTAAATTTTTAATTCTCTTGTTTTCTTCATTTTCTTCAAAAAATTCACCTGAGAAAACTAAACACGGCTTAATACCTGTTGCTGTTTTTTGACTCTGTAGAGAAAAAAATTTAGTTATTATTCAATATTGGCTTTTTTTTTGTACATCTTTTCTGAAAGATAGAAATAAAATGACCAAATCTACATTCAAAGAAATGTCGAATCAAATAAATCTATAATTTACTACAATACAGTTGAAGTGCTCACTTTGATATCCTGCAATGACACAAATTTTTCCACTCCAAATTCCACCATGTCTAAAACTTGATTATCAAAAAGTCGCCCTGAAAGACAAGAGGAGCAATTATTTTTTTTAATGTTATCTCTACAGAACTGAAATATTTTAAACACATAGTTTAATCCTAAAATAACAAAATGCCTGTACCTAGAAACTTATCTCTAATGACTTTAAATTTAAACAATTACCTATAACAATATTATGAGGTCTTTTCTTGGAATGACTTCCAAACATAAAAAGTGAACTGTCTGCCTTAGATGTGAAAAACTCCTGAAAAGAAATATTAAGTATAAAAATGTGTTACAAGTAAAACTTCAACCCAGGTGAACATAAAATTTCCATTCTGAATGATAAATTAGCCTTACGAAAAATACAAAAAAACTTATCACAGTTTAAACTTACCACTGAACTTTGGTCCTCAAAAGGTCGAGTAATATTTTTTCTTTAAAAAATAAAAAAATAAAAGGAAAAATATATACATGCAAATATTGTGAATGATTTTCTAAGATATTACCATTGTGGATAGCTTAATTTTATAATTCATTACCTTTAAATGAACAACAATTTATACAATCTCTTAATTCCTCTGTATGATTTCTTTTTAAACTTACTTTGTACTAAAATCCACATGAATAATAATTGTTAAAATTGATAATTCTTTCATTAATTGAATCTCAGATAAATGTAAAAAACAGTTATGTAATCTATAAGTTTTACGAAATAAATAATTTCTTATCTCTATATATATATGTAATTATGAACTTCTGCATTGTTGACGACCTCAACAACTGAAGTAAATAGATGATAAAAGTACTTCCAGTAAAACTAGGTTTTAATAAAATAAGCCAAAGTTGTTAAATAATTAATTAAGAAACGACTGCTCATCATCTATAACGACAAGAAGAAGAAACAGTTTCATAGACTATTATATGCATTATAATAAGCTGGCACACATCCAGTCATGGTTTCATGGTGGGAACTTTGCAATTCTGGCCAGTACACATTGAGCACAACAACACACCTTAATGCACACAAACCTTATTGCACCTCATTGGAATTAAAGGCAGTACATTAGGCTATGGACTTCAACCCACATTACAGGCTACATCTATGCATCATATTGCTCAATAAACATCTTTATCATTAGTTAACACATCTCAATACAAAGCTATTCATGTGTTCATAAAAGTGTTGAGTGACACAGACTTTCTGCTTGTTTAGATTAAATGTATATTATATACATTTTGTAAATGTACAACTTTATTTAATATTTCTTACTTGCTGAACATAGTGGCATGAGGTTTCTTCAGAATATTCTGTAAAAATGAAGCACAAAAATATAATTTCATATTTTTCAACCATTGTCTACATCACAAATGTCTATATTAGAGATTTATCAATAAACAAAATACACTAACACTTTGTTAAAATAAAACTAAAAATGTGTTGGTATCTATTAGTCTGTAGACTTTGGAAAGCACTTGTATAAAAAATAAACCATTAATGTAAATCCGACTAAGCAAGTTTAATAAATAAATTCAAATACATACCCATTCCTTTAATACTTGAGTTACTATACTACTTGTATTGCCACCTTTAAAAAACAAAGTACTTTTTGTATTCTCAACAATTTTTGGTTCTTTCTTCTCAAGAGCCCTCCGTCCTTGCTGCGTTTTAGGCTTTCTGAAAAAAAAAGACAATTTAAAGAAAACTTTATCCATGTTAAAGAAATAGCTAAGTTGGGCAGATTGTGTCCAGTGTATAATCAAAACACAGGCGTTAGAAAATCATAGATGGGATAAAAATGTGAAGATTTTTTAATGACACATCTGTAAGAAATATTGTTATTTTTGTATTTGGGTACAAGTTCTTATCAGGATTAGATAGTTATCAAAGTAAAGCAGTACTGACTTATCAGAGATTATTGATATAAAATTAAAAAAAAAAATTAAGTTTAAAATTTGGAACATGACAGGTTTATACAGTTAACAGGTCAGTTCAATTATTCAGGACTGAGTAAAAATAGTTTGACTGTAATGAGAAACAAGAAATCAGCAATACATGTCTATGAAATCAAATGAGAGCCTTATTTGGCTTGCAAGATTCATATATGGCCCTGGTAAAAACCTTAATGCATGTACATGTTTTTGTTTGCATTTACATCCAAATTCTGTTTTATGTACAAAATATACTTTGTGCCTATTATAACATAAGATTATAAGTCGCTTTTAAATAACTATGCTTTGTTTAATTTCATATTTTTATTGTGATATTCTTAACTCTGTATTATTGGCTAATCAAAGTGGTACTTTCACAAGAAAGGGAAAAATGATACATTTTCCGATTTTTTTTAATGGCACAAGAAAAAAATTAAGTTATTTGTATGAAAATTTTAAAAGCCCTTTAAAATCCCTGTAATTAAGCTTTTATGAACTTTGAAAATTAATCATATTCTCAATATAAAAAATTATTATTATTGATAAGTTTTGGATTATGAAATAGGAAAGAGCTGTTTTATATAATAATATTTTTAAAGGATATTTAATGTTTATAAAATAACTATTTTTTATTTGGAATAGAAAAAGTTTTCTGTTTGTGAACTCAAAAACATATGCTCACCACACTTTGGTTTGGTAAACAATGACTTAGGCTAAGTCTTAGGCATTTCCTAGGAGGTGAAATTAAAAACTGACTGAGGAAGTCTTAAAAAAGTAACACATTAAATAATCATTTAATAGAACGCAGTGGCTAGAGTTCCGTCTAGACAGACTCCGTATTTTTTTTTCGGGGTCCATCTATAGATGTGCGCATGGGCGTTCTAGACGGACTCCGTATTATTTTTTTTCGGGGTCTGTCTATAGATGTGCGCATGCACGACTAGACGGACTCTGTATTATTTCTTTTCGGGGTCTTTCTATAGATATAGCGCCCAAACCTAATCCCAAACCTAACCCTATTCCTAACCCTAACCCCGAAAAAAACAAATTTGCTATAAAAAATAGACGGAACTGTAGCCACTTCCTTAATAGAATATCTATATTGTAAGGCAATGATTTATTTATATATATATATATGTATATATATATATATATATGTATATATATATATATATATATATATATATATATATATATATATATATATATATATTGAAAAAAATGTTTCATGGAATATTTACATTTAAGATAGGCATATAAATTAAGGTAATAAAAGTTTACGACAGTCCTCCCATGAGATAAACGGGTTTTTTTTTAATATCATGATGCAAAAGTCGACAAGTTTGTTGTTAAATGAATTCATTATAGTTTTTATGTAAATAATCTGCACTTGCCTGTCTTTTGAAGAAAACGTGGTACTAAAGTTGTAAATCTACAAAAAGAGAAAAGCATGTTCTTAATTATGTGTAAGTACTCACACAACTCTCTGCATTTTTCTTGTACTCTTTCTCTTTTCACAGTGCGACTGTCCTAATATATATATTTATGGTCCTAAAAGTTGCACTCTGAGACATGAGGTAGGAATAAACATTAGGAAATTAGCTTTGAATATTTTGAATGATCAGTCACTTTGTACTAGTAACCTGTAAAACATTAATACTGATTTATATATTATAGTTGCTTTTAAGATGATATTTCATAATTAAAATATGTTACTTATTGCAATAAATATATCATTTTATTTTGTTTGTGTATATTTTAATAAATTGCTTTATGGTGTTTTTGTAATATATTATTGCATTTCTAAATACTTAAACTAATGTTTAAATCCGTTGATTCATATAGGAATTTATTCGATTTTTTAAAAAATACAACTCTTCAACATGCAGATAGGAAAAAGTACGTGAAAAATTTAGTAAACATCTCTTGTGCAGTTGTAAATAACTTATTTTTAACCATGCTTAAAATTTAATTTTTAGCCCAGAATAAATGTTGTGTGGTATATTTTAATGCTTTTATAGAAAAGAGACTGCGTACTAATGCATACATGATAATGAATTAAAAAAAGCAGAAACCATTTTTGGAATTAAACTTATTCATATTCACTGAAATTATTCAGTAATGCTAAAAGAATTTTATTTCGTTTATTTTATTTTTGATGTCTTATGATTTATGAAGATTTTTGTCTTACCACAATTATTCTTAAGCTGTTTGGGTACTAATATTTTTAATTGCTGCTTTCTTCCTATACTAGTGAATTATCAACCATATTTTGAAATGTTATGTTGAATTTATTTTTGTTGACTGCTAGCATGAATGATGAATTTTTAAAGACAGTTTGTCAATTAAGTCAATAACTTTGAATAACCCCTTTTAATTAATTAAAGTGTTATAAAACCAGAATAGCATAACCCATATCTTGAGTTTTGTTAGGCTTGTCACCTTGTGTGGCTTCTTGTGCAGATATTTATAAATAATATAAAGAAGCATTTGGGCACTCTCACTCTGGCTACAGAAACATTTCATCCCCCCCCCCCCCCCGTCTCAAGGGCTAAGGAAATTGTATGTACTTTACCATGTCTATATATAGCATTTAGAACCATAGTAGCCTAACCAACAATGTGGGTTAGGCTAGTCTGGCTTAAAAACTCAAATAATTTTTATTCATGGTTACAAATTACATTGTCAGTCTTGCCTTACTTTTGGGCCAAACATAACTTTTAAATTCAACACTAGCCTAACTTTCTCAAATTAAAATCAAATGAAATAGAAATATTGAAATTAAGGGCCTTTCTCTTATTTCATAATATTTTTATTCTTGACTTCACACCCCACATTTTTTTACCTTTCCATTGTGCCCCCCCCCAACACACACCTAATGTGTTACATAATAAGTGAATTTATGAAAATCCACTTCTCAAATATATTATTTATGACTTAATTTATTTTATTCACTTTTCTCAGGGTAAATAATGAGTGGCCTCTCTATAAAGTTGCCTGATCACTTACCTTTGGGAAAAACAAGCAAAGGACGACCTGAAAGAAAAATTTCTAATTCTAAACCACTAAGGTAATAAATTTACCTTGGTAAAAAAAAATTCCCAGTAAAATTGTGATATTGATTAGTTAACCTATCTGAAAAGTTAAAAAATGCTCCATGCTCAATCTCGTTATACAATATACCGTCATATCCTGCTTAATGCTGTTTTTTTTTCCTCCCAATAATAATTTTCCATTAAAGTTCAATTTTAAAAACATTTTAATACATATCAGTACAAATATAATCCTCTTGATTTCATCAACACTCATAGTCTGGCAGTGTCAGTGTGTAACTAATGACAGTATCGACTTGCACATACTTATGATTCTGGTTTATTTTCAACTTCTTAAATTTTAAAATAGTCATGAATGTAAACAAAATGAAATTTGAAGTAAGAGAAATTAGCTGGGAAATCATTGCAACTGATCACATGTATATAATGTTTGGTGATTAAAACAAAAAAATCTAAAATCATTTCACTTAAATCGCATAATCACTTCAAATTGATTATAATTTCTCTGTTAAAGTAAAAGGTATCAATTGAAACAGATGTCAATAATAACTCAAGTAAGAAATTACAGCCTATAATTTGTACTACATTTGTGTTGGCCAAATGTGGTTCTTAGAGCTGCATTCAGCTCTTCAAAGAATGTTTTGCTGCTCCCAATGGGAGAGGTTTTTTTTTTTATATTAATTTTAATACTTTTGTTCAATAAATTTTTTTATTTACTGTTGTGCAGCTCTTTAAAGAATTTTTTACTAATTAAAAAACCAAGTGTAGCTCTCATTGATCTCATAACTGGCTACCTCTCTAATATATATATATATATAGTTATATATAGTTATATATATATATACATAAAGTCAAACCTCAGTATATGAGTAACTTGGTCTACAATTGTTTCACAAAACAAGCAAAAATATTTTACAAAATTCGTTTTGATATACTAGCAATGCCTTTTTCATGACGAGTAAAAAATCACTTTTAATTAAATTTAGATAAAACTCATAAAAATGTGGGACAGGTGGCCGAGTGGTGTAGATACTCGACTGTCGACCTGAGGGTCCTGGGTTCGATCCTTGGTGAGGCCCATGAAATTTTTCCAGGTGAAATTTGGTGCAAAGTTGCCCCACAAGTCCACCCAGCTTTAAATGGGTACCTGACTTTAAGTTGGGGAAGTAAAGGTGGCTGGGCGTCGTGCTAACCACACAATCCCTTCATATGCCGAGTTTATAGAAACAGATGAATTCTACACATCATCTGCCCCGAAGGCCCGTTAGGGCTAAGAAGGGAACTTTTTACTTTTACATAAAAATGTGCTCATTATTAGGCATTAGGCTAATTTAAGTTTTCTGGAACGCAGTGGCTTCGAATACGACCGGCCGTACTACGTATTTTTTTTTTTCGAGACACGACCTACAAACTTTGATGACGTCAGTAAACAGAATGAACTCTTATGATTTAAAGTTATTTTCTTTTCGCGGGAACGAGTAATTTTTGTCTACTTATACATTAAAATTGCATCTTTGCTTGTGTGTCCTCCTGGCACAGTGGTGAAACCGTTTGGTTTGTGACTCATTTTTAATTTTTATGCTGACTATATCCAAGTTCGATTCCTCTCAGAAACATAACTTTTTTTGTTGTTTTTTTTCAGAATGTATCCTTTTAATTGTTTTAATGAAAAGTAACTAATTAGATCTCTTTGACTTTTTAAAAAAATTGAAATAATGTTTCATTTAGGATGTTGTAAGAAAAAGAAACAACAACTAATTAGGTTTTTTTTAACTATTTCATAACTTAAAAAAAAATATTTTGAAAATATGTATCAAAGCTGAACACAGAGGCGTAACAAGGAAGGGGGGGGGGGGTCCAAAATCGAAAGTCTCGCTGGGCTCCAGCTTGAGGGGAGCCCCCAAAATTATTTTTACATTAAATATTAAGTACATAATCTCATGTCATGGTATCGAATGTCAAAATGCAAGGCCCCCAAATCCTAGGTTCGGCAATGGCTTTACAATAGTCTATCTTCCTGCAAAGGCTTTGCAGGGTACAGCTAGTCCTAAATATTACCTAACTTTTCCTTACCATCATTTTTGCGTCACACTTTAAAAAATTCAGAGTAGCCTACATATTTCAAATTTACTAAATAATAATAAGATTAAGAAAAGAAAATAGAGGGGATGGGGAAGCATTTATATCCGAGAATTGAACCAAATACTGACGGAGACGAATTAACGAGTGTTAGCTTTGTTTTATTCGTCCGACTTTATTAGGCTTGGGCAGACCCGAAAAAAAAGTAATAAAAAATAACTGCCGTGCATGTGCACATCTTTACGCTTAGTCTTAGACATATATCCTGACAACTAAAATATATAATTCAAAGCTGTATTTATTTTTTAAAAAAATATTATAAAAATATCTCCGATTATTAACAGCAAATGACTTTATTAGGCTTGAACAGACCCGAAAAAAATTAATGCCAAATATAAAACGCAAATATCTCCGATTATTAACAGCAAATGACGTCATCAACGTCTGCAGTAAATAAGAGTTCTCATTCATTCTGTTTACTGACGTCATCAAAGTTTGCTGTTCGTGTTTTGAAAAAAAAAATACGTAGTACGGCCGGTCGTATTCTAAGCCACTGCGTTTCTGGAAACAATCATCAGAGTTTCCATTCTCATGGAGAAACCTGCTTTAATATACAACTGTTATGGATTATGAGCTACTCTCTGGAACGAATGATGCTCGTAAACCTTATATTTGTATATATATATATATATATATATACTTGCAATGTGCAGGACACATGACACATTTTCAATGCTATTGGAGGGATAAGGCCATTTTTGATAAAGACATTCACCCCATCCAGTGAATAATCTACATTTTATCTACCATAAGTTGCATTTACAACTTATTGGGGATAAACTGTTATTTATGACTTTAATTGTTTTTCCCTCATTGTTAAAATTTAAAACAACGCTTTATAAAGATAAAATTATGAATACATTATATGTTTTTGTCTTGTTTTTTTAGTACAATGTCTTAGATTGCGTCTATCTCTTTTGTGATATATTGTGAACAGTATTTCTATCAACAGTCCCTTAAATTATTTTTTTAATATTTCTGTGTGTTTGTGCAACTATCATTGTACTAAGGTGTGTGTAGTGCTAGACCTGAGTTTTGTGTCCTTATGGTGTGTAGTACTTGACCTGAGTTTTGTGTCCTTATGGTGTGTAATACTAGACCTGAGTTTTGTGTCCTTATGGTGTGTAGTGCTAGACCTGAGTTTTGTGTCCTTATGGTGTGTAGTGCTAGACCTGAGTTTTGTGTCCTTATGGTGTGTAGTGCTAGACCTGAGTTTTGTGTCCTTATGGTGTGTAGTGCTAGACCTGAGTTTTGTGTCCTTATGGTGCGTTGTGCTTTTTTGTGTAATTTTTTTTTTAGTTCAGTACTTCATTTATTCATCTAGTTTTTTTTTTCCCTTTATATGCTATGAATTGTGGAGCCATACAACTGTGTTTGATTTATAAAGGGAAAAATTTACATAATTTTAAAATAATAATAATAAGATTGACATGAGTTTCAGAGCATACTGAAAATGTCTAAACAAATGAGATCATTTATTGTTTTTTTATTTATTTGAAATAGGTTTAATTTGACATGTTTCTTTACTACGTTGCTGTATTATATGGCACAAATATTAGACAAAAATAATGTCTATATTTATTTTTTCTTAGTAAAGAAGAACTCAGTAGTTTTCCTTGTGTAAGCAAATGGATGTCTGATCTTCAATGGGTGACTGAATTGGAGTGCATGAGTATACTTCAGGGAAAGCCTCTGTGTCAGAATATTGCACAAGATACAGCAGCCTCCCAGGTTCAGATGTATCGAGGTAAAGTTTTACTCATATGCATTGAATAGAATTTTATTTGGATAAGTATTTCACTACATCTCTTCTAAAGCTTTTCTAAACACAACTGATATATTGTACAGCAGATATAATAGAAAAAAAAACTTGAAATAATGCTTTAAATCAGACTTGATAGTTGTTTCCTTGATTGTATCTGCTAATAAAATTAGTTGTCTTGATTTTATTAAGATAATTTAAATGTGTCCATTTGACAAAACAAGGATTATTTAGTCAATGATCATTAACCCAAGACAACTTTTCATTTTTAAAGATGCCATTGACAGAGTCAAGTTTGAAGCAAATAAGATTACTGATGGATTTAACATTCTATTTAAGTAAGTTAACAAATAATTCATTTTAGCCTTAAATAATCCATTTCATTTTCACATTACTTTTTATTATAAAAATGATTCTTTATTGAATCCACCATATAATATATGCCTGTGTAAAGCCTCATATTGTGGAAGGGGTGGGCGTAACTAATTTTGATGATTTTATTTTTTTTTTTGTTAATTACATGTGTTGTTTTTTTAACTCAATAGATATTTTGACTCTAGCAAATGGGTTGCTTTAAACAATCATACCATGGAAATGACATGTAGCATTAGAAAATTAATCCAGTTGTGCAACGCTCATGTGAGGGATGTTCCTTCTTATATACAAGAGGTTGGTTTTATTCTTTGTTGACTTTATTATTAGTAAATGTACATCTTTTTCCCCCCGATTAAATGAATTTCATTGATTCTTCAACACTGTTTTTTTTTTTAAATCATCTGGACACATAAAACTATGGCTATTTTTTCAAACCTTGTAAATCAAGATTTACTTTTATATCATTAATGCAGATATATACATATGAGGAGTCCAGGGGAAGAATTGGCATATGAGAAAATGAGAAAAATTAATTTATTTTTCCCAAGTCTTTTTCTAGCTTTCTACATAATAATCAATCTCAACTGATTTTAGAACAAGCTCCAAGAATTTAAAAAATGGTTAATAGAGCGTTGCTTAGTGTTCCAGCACTCTTCATATATTTGTATCCACATCACTGCCCCCATTTGTGGGAATGTAACTTCAGTTTAAGCCGGGTATGACTTCATCTGTTCATTTTTGTATCTATTCATACATAAGAGATTTATATTATTATTATTATTTTTTTTCTGTAGCAACAAGAGCTAGTAATGTGTGAATCTGCGAAGCTAGCTCAGCAAACAGCTAGGTGAATGTTGGTGTTTTTTTTTTACACTTTTTAATAGATTTTTAATTTCAACAATTTTTCATGCTGTACAAGAAGTTTATTAAAAGAAGTTAGTCAAATGTTTGAAGTATTGCAAATTAACTGATAGATTCATACTGTCATTTTCATTTTATAATTATCTTTTTTTCTAGTTGAAGGAATAATGTTATTTCATTCAGAGTTTTTATTTAAAGATACGGTAATTGTTTTCTGACAGTGCTGCTGAGACAAATACAGTGCATAGAGTACCTCTCGTCAATCAACTGACTTTCTTGGGCCAGTCCTTTAGTCGTTTGATCGACAATACCCTTGGTTACTTAGTTCAGGTAGCCACTGTTTGATTTTTTTTAAAAAGAATTATTCTCATAACATTTTAATATTTCTTAATGACACAGTGATATCTCCAAATCTTAACACCCCAAAATTCTTACAACTTGGGATCAGTCAGGGATGGCGAGTGGTCTGTATTACTCTCTCACTATACACAGTGACTAAATCGCACAAACACTTTCAATGAAATATTATAAATCAATTTGATTCAAATATTACACTGAATATCACTTTATTGAATATAACACAAGTCACAAATACTTACAACATATTTAATATATTTAATCCTCAAAACACAACACTTCTTATTAACTTCTTTATATAGAACTATCTCCAGTCACAAAGATCATCAACTCGAACAAATCTACCTAACACTCAAACAAACCTGCCTAACACTCAAACAAATCTACCTAACACTCAAACAAACCTGCCTAACACTCAAACAAACCTGCCTAACACTCAAACAAATCTGCCTAACACTCAAACAAATCTACATAACACTCAAACAAATCTACCTAACACTCAAACAAATCTACCTAACACTCTAACAAATCTACCTAACACTCTAACAAATCTACATAACATGATCATCTACGCTCGAAACTCTTCCCCTGAACTAAACTTCTATTCTTTTATATAGGCTAGCTGAACAAAACATCCTATAATTGTCAAGTCTCCTGTTTGCTTGTTTGGTTCCACCCCATCAAATACATAATTAAGACTTTGGTGAACTTAACAGAATAAAGAGGACACTGCACTTCTCATGTTACCTGAAACCATCAACACTTACACATTGTTCCTAAACTTTATTTAGTTGTGGCAAGGTCCTAACTCTGAACCTACCCACATAGACTCATCTTCCTGAATTCTATCATGACACTATTCTTTATTGTCTAAAATCTCTCTACTTTGTTAAAGTTAATGGGTTCTGTCTCCCTTTCTGTACTTCCCATATCCAGTTAAACTAAACTATTCCAAAAGTTGAACTAATTTACCTACTCCTTGACCTACTTTCACTATTCTTTTGGAATCCAGCATTTTGTTTACGTATTTGTTTGTTTTTAAGAGTACTTTTCCCCAGTGCCACATACCAGCTGTGTCCTTGCAAAAATAAGTGACTGCATAATATATTTGCCAATTTTTTCAAAGCTTTGTGATTGAATATCTAAATACATTTACCACTGTTAATATAAACATTTCTTTTTGTAACAGAGACTTGTGGGAATGCTGGAAACTTGCAGTGGTATGTCAGCTCTTCATGTTGTCATTAACAACATCATCACTCTTGGTTTGGAAGGGGAACATATGTGTTACATATTAGCCAGAGTAAGTTTCCTCATTTGACATTTTGAGTTTACCATATACTGTATTTATTTAAATGCAGAAATGTTTATTGCTTGTTACGACAAGAGGTATCAGGTTTAAACATTGTTTACCCTATTTGTTTTCAATGTAATACAAAAATACATTTTTATGATTTTATGCCTGAATGCATTTATGAATGTATAATATATGCATTATTTATATTGCTAAATTTTCATTGTAGGAAGGTGGTGTGAAAGCCCTGGTGGATCTTTGTCGGAGGGATAATGTGGCATTTACTAGGTCAAAAGCACTTAGAGCTTTAGCAACAATATGCTGTGTAACAGAATGTGTTGCAGAGTTAGAAAAGGTAAAAAAAAATTACAACGTATCAATATAGATACTCTTTTGAATTGCTGATTAAAACTTATTTAACAGACACTTTTGCACATTAGCCTTAAATAGCTTCAATTTGAGGACAATTAAATAATAGGAGTTTAAAAGGCTTCTTTAAGCTATTAGACTTAAAATACTTAGAAAAACTCACTACTTACATTTAACTTTTTTAAAAGGATAATTTACATGAATTAAGAATTATTTAACTTTTTTAACATCACATTTTATTTTACATTTCACTCTAATAAATCTTACTGTTTGATTAAAACTGTAAAATGAATCATAAGTGCAAAGTATGCTTATATTGTTAACAAAATTGCTGAGACTCTTTATGTTATTTCTGGCTTGTTACAATAGACAGAATGCATTTCTAATTTACATAGTTATAAGGGCTTTCCATAGACTGGAGTACTTGGAACAGAATTGACATGATGAGACCTGCAAATATTGCACCTCTTCTGGATTTAAAAATCTTATTTTAAAAATAATCTTGCAAATAACTGAGTCCCATTAAATTGGCTCTACAACATGGGTTAAAGGTCAGCCCTGACCTGTGAGTTAACTTTAAGAGCATTCAGATAATGTAAAAATATTCTTTTGTTAGAGGGTTTCATTTTCTTCTATGATGATTTTTACACTAGTTTCTATTTTAGCTCAAATCTTTGGCATCTCTTTTCAATAAGCATTTTTTTTTTACTATCTGTACCCTGCAAAGCCTTTGCATAGAGATAGACTAATGTTCAGTCAGTGGCGTAGCGAGCTTAACTCATGCCCGGGGCACAATACCTTTTTAGCCCCCCTCTCCCCCATGATAAAAAACCACAGAAACTATTTAAAACTGTAGATTTTTTACAAAAGAAATATAGAATCGAGACCGGAATGGAGCTATGATTAATATTTTAACTGGAATACTGTTGTACTAATTCTTTACTTTCGATTTAACGCAGAACCCACACCACTATTTTTTTTATAGATACTTTTCTTTGAACACTTAAAGCAAAAGTGGAAGGAAATCATGTGTAAATAATAAATTAATACATGTGTTAATAAGTGTTCTTTTAATGATAAATATAGATAAACAATTGAATAAAATTTAACAATAATATATGTTTATTTCTTAACACTTTTATAAGCTTTTCTTATTCCAATATACATTTGTTTTCTTGGCATAATGTTTCCTTTTGTTCAATATTTTGATAACATCATTTGTCATTACCCAAAATCACTAATAAAGTTCCCATTGTAAACAAAATATGTGATAACTCTAGTGTTTCAAAGTTATTTTCAGTGCATCTTGACTGAAAGGGCAAGAGAACTTTTAAAATATACAGTTTTAGGGTATATTTTTAGTTTTAGGATAGGGTAAGGGGAGTTTGTAATGTGTCTACCCCTCTGCCAGAGATGCCAGGTTGCGATAGTGTGTTTGAGTGGGGCTGAGTGGAAAGATGTTAGTGTTGACCACAGTACCACCACTGTCGCAAATTTAGGTGTATTTCTTTCTGGCAAGGAGAACCCCATGATCTTCCCCCACAGATCATGTTATGTCTCTACACCATCTTCCCCCACAGATCACGGTATGTCTCTACACCATCTTCCCCCACAGATCATGGTGTGTCCTACACCATCTTCCCCCACAGATCATGCTATGTCTCTGCACCATCTTCTCCCATAAATCATGTTATGTCTCTACACCATCTTCCCCCACAGATCATGCTATGTCTCCTACACCATCTTCCCCCACAGATCATGGTATGTCTCTACACCATCTTCCCCCACAGATCATGGTATGTCTCTACACCATCTTCTCCCATACATCATGTTATGTCTCTACACCATCTTCCCCTACAGATCATGCTATGTCTCTACACCATCTTCCCCCACAGATCATGGTATGTCTCTACACCATCTTCCCCCACAGATCATGCTATGTCTCCTACACCATCTTCCCCCACAGATCATGGTATGTCTCTACACCATCTTCCCCCACAGATCATGGTATGTCTCTACACCATCTTCTCCCATACATCATGTTATGTCTCTACACCATCTTCCCCCACAGATCATGGTGTGTCTCTACACCATCTTCCCCCACAGACCATGGTATGTCTCTACACCATCTTCCCCCACAGATCATGGTATGTCTCTACACCATCTTCTCCCATACATCATGTTATGTCTCTACACCATCTTCCCCCACAGATCATGCTATGTCTCCTACACCATCTTCCCCCACAGATCATGCTATGTCTCTACACCATCTTCCCCCACAGATCATGGTATGTCTCTACACCATCTTCCCCCACAGATCATGCTATGTCTCTACACCATCTTCCCCCACAGATCATGCTGTCTCCTACACCAGGTATTATACTCCCAAATATAACCATATAATTTGGGAATGCATTTAATTTGACTCCTGGTCCACTTAATTGCTTTACAGAACATCAAAGGTTTAAATATGGAGAGCTGTATGAAAAATCTTTCTGATCTTACCATAAAGTTTTAATTAATTTGATGATGATTGTTTAAAAGATTTAATTGTTTATCTCACTTCATAATTTTGTGTTGATGTTTCTCTCTCTTTCTTTCTCTCTTTATTAGGAAAATGGTATTGATCTTCTAATTGATATTTTAACTGATGAGACTGTGATAGAGTCTGTGCAAGGAGAAGCAGCTGGAGTAGTAGCTCAGATTACTTCTCCTGTGCTAGAACAAACTCAGCATCTTTATCGGTTCGCAGAGTCCTTACAAGTTATTTTAAAATCATTGCTTGGTTAGTATATATAATAATTTAGAGCTCGTCTCTCCTTTTGTATTTTTTTTTTAATAAAAAAAATATATATGAATATTTTATTATTATCAAGTAACACTTTGCTGTGTTTAAAGGTCTTTGTGAGAGGACAGAAGGCCATGAAACATTTCTCCTCTCTGCCGCAGCTGTTGCAAACATAACATTCATTGACTCATCAGCATGTGGGCTACTTCAGGAAATGAAAGCACCTCAACTTCTCATAAAAGCTTGCATGTGTAGAAAGGCCAGGTCTCTATTTGCCAAGGACCAGGTTAGGACTGTCACTTGCTCTAGTACCTTTTTTTTCTTTAAACATTATCTGGCGCAATTTGTTAACTTAAATTTTTGTTATAAGATCCTACATGTTTTTTTTCAATCTCTAGGTGGCTACAATACTAGCCAATATGGCAGCTATTCATAGTTGTCAAGAAAATATTCGCTGCTGCGGAGGGCTAGACATGTTGGTGAGCTTTTTACACCAGAAACCTTGTCTTCTGTCCAGTGCTGCTGAAAAATCTGCTTGTGAACGTGTGCAACAAAAAGCAGCCATCGCACTGATGAGACTATGTCAGGACACGAGGCATACATTCAAAGTTATTAAACAAAAAGGTAAAATTAATAGAAAGTAAAAAAAAAAAAGGTTAACTATATCACTCACCACTGTCTTGTAACCATGGGATAACATCAACACAGATTCAATAATATGAGTAGTTCTTTTATTACATTTAATACAAACACATTTAGTCCTTCAAAATTAGCTGAAACTTTACTTTTTGAAAAATTCCAATATTCGACACTGTAGTTCTCTTTGTAGTTATCGAAACTACACCTTTGACAGGTAATTTAAAATGCATGACCTCATCCAAAGCAGGTTGAACTCAGCTGATTGTACACTTTCACTCTTTCTGCCTTTTTTTCTTGACCTCTTGCACATATCCATGACCTTATTCAGCTAGCCTGTATTTTTCTCCCCTTACCATTTATACCATTTGGTCATGCATACCCAAATCACACAACAACATAGTAACAATGTGACAATAGTCTTTTAATGGCTTTCATTTTTGGTGTAATTTTGGGTATTAAGTTTTTACTTAATATTTTCAACATTGCTAGTTGAAAAAGTTTTAAGTTTTATAGAACTTTTACCTCATTTTCCCCATTTCTCTCAAAATAGGATTTTGCTCTTGCAGTTATTAAAAAAAACTTCATTTATAAATAGATTGTTTTAAAATTTAAAACAAATATTCCTGCTAAAAAGTTACACCTTTAATAAAATAAATTTGGCAAAAAAAAATTAACTGTTAAAAAATATATTACTTTTTAAAAATTCACTCACAAAAAAAAAAATTCAAGATACTTAATTTTTTTTTTATTTGTGAGAAAAATAAAATGGTACTTTTTAAAAATTCATAAAATAAATATTCAAAATATCTAAAAAAAAAAAAAAAAAAAAAAATCTCTGACGTTATCTGTTAAATTATAATTGTTCTTTTATTTAAAAGTGCTATTTTTTTTATATAATAATTGTAAATGAAAACCACTATTGACATGACGACTTAGAAAAAACATTTTTTTTTTTACTGATTTCAAGTCAGCATATGGTCCTTATTATAACTACCAAATATATATATATCATTTAAAAAGCTAGCATTCTAATGCAGCCCCTCTAGCCTGCAAGTTAATTTCAGGAAGAAAAAAAATCCTTGCATTTTTTAATGAGAGACTAGAGACATATCCGTTTGATTTCTTTCAGGTATTCCCAGGTTTATTGAACTATGTAGAGATGCTCAAGCAAGGAATCACAGTGATGCTGTACTAGTGGCTTGTTTGGTGAGTTCTCTCCCTTACGCCGTTTGTTTGCATATTTTACATAAAGATAAACTTAAGCTGAATCAGATGATCTTCTCTAGTTCTTTGAAAGATATTTTTTTTATATATGCTTGCTCAATTCTTTCCTTAGGCTGCATTGAGGAAAGTTTGTGCATTATATGGACGTGATGGAATCTCCAATGTAGACTATCAGCAATTAGTCACACCACAGCTCATGGACTCATTTCTAATGTGCTCACATAGTGATGAGAATTTTGTTTAAACTTAGATATTTGTTGGATTTTAAAACAAAGTTTTTGACCAAAGATTGAAATATATACTTATAACTGTACTCCTTTTTACAGGCAAGGAAAAAAAAAAGTATTAGTTTCTTCTTTACCAACAAGAAACTATTGATTAAAGAATTCAGTTTCCATTACTTTTTTAATGTGCATGAGTTTTAAATAATAAACTATTGACATTTATTACTTTTAAAGATGAGGTTTTAATGCAATTTTATTATTTATTTATCTAGTCCAAATATACACATTAGTATACTAAACAATGTTTTTTAAATTAGCTCAGTTTTAATACTCATTTATCCTTAATGCTACATATATTTGGCTTTCAATTGTAAAAACTACTTTTACAGGGATTTTTTTTCCTACCATCACTTGTATATTTGTATTATAAAAAAGATCTGCTATGGGCAGTTTATCTCTATTTATTATGATCTGCAAATAACTTTTTTTTTAAATTGGAAACCAAACATGAAAGATACATGTGAAAAAATATTGTATACATATGTTGCTTTTACATTACAAATGAGATTAAATAGTTTGTATGTAGTTTAATGAGTTTACCAAGATTTTTATTGGTGATCTCTCAGACAGTTGTTATTAGCGCTAATAATATTTATGTAAATATATAGATATATATATAGAGAGAGAACAAGTTGTCAGGTTGTATCTATTTTCCTAGAATACATTTTAAGATAAATTTATATATTTGAGCATTGTATTAAATCAACCAATTTATATATTGGAACATTGTATCAAAATTAAAAAAAAAAAAAAAAAATTGCCAAACAGTATTTTTGTACATAGTTCTTTTTTTTTTTGCCTGTATGTGTTAAAATTATACATGTTTTGTAAACAAAATCTGTCAACGGTCTATGTACTCTGTCAACAGTCTACATACTCACTCTGACAACAGTCTGTGAAATCTGGCCTGGTCTTCTAATTCTGGATGTGGCCTACCTACATTCCTAGTAGTCTTATCTGCATTCCTGTTGTGATATGACCTTATTTACTGGGGCTTATTATTCCAAGTTCAAAACAAAAAATGTATTTAATTTTTATTGATTTAACAATTTTAATGTAATTACATTTTTAGTGGGGGCTTTTTATTTGACATGTCATGTCTTCCTTATTGTATATCATTCTTCTAATTATACTTGCAGTTAACCCTGTTTAAAAATGTCCGCATTATTTCCTTTTTTTTTGTTTGTGTTAAATGAATTAGTCAGATTTGTTAAATGTTAATTGTTTCAAGTATATTTGATGTATGTGTAATTATTGTGTAGCTTTTTTTGTGAAATGTATGGCTATTGTTAAAACATTATTAAATCAGGGACAGTATCTATGTGTTATCTTTTTTATATTTCTATAATATAGCCTAATTAATTAACTCATCTGATGATTTGAGAAATTTTCAAAAAGATTGACTTCATCACTATCATTTTGTTTAAGATGTTATTTGGCTTATATAAATTGTCATCTGAAATATTTTTTTTTAATCCAAGAGATATTAAACAGACGCAAGTTTTTTCTTTAAATAATGGGTGGCCTATCTAAATCAATGTGACCAGTATTTTTTTGTTCTTCAATTTTTCACAGCCTTCTAATAAAAAAACTGACCACTTTATATCTTAATAGCTGACAAAAGAAGTGAAGCTCTTGTTTCTCTGAATTTCTCATTTTTCTATTTAGACATGAAATTTAAAAAATGATACAATTGAAATACGATTTTCTATGCTTTAAATGCATTGTGTATACCTATCCCTTCTCCTACATGGTACTTCTATCCTAATGCTCTGACACGCTTAGAAAATGAAGGTAAAACTCCTACAACATGGGCTCAGTCTAACATGGAAGTGAAACTTTGAAAATAAAACACAGAAAATTATAAAAATTGAGGGAATTTAAATCACCAACGTCCAAGTAGCTGTGTTTATTTATACCATTGAATAGTTCTTCTTGTTAACCATTGGATCAATGTATTATTTATACCTCTAAAACATTCTACATAAGAATATTTTAATTGACTCATGATGTAATTGATTTAAAAGCATAGATGTAATCTTTTAACCAAAAAACTATCAAAATTATTTTAGCTTTATCATTAATAGAACTAAAAAAAATCCATGCTAAATGATTGTTGGAAAAAGTAGTAAAATTGCTTGAATTTTCTATTTCTATCAGTCGAAATTTTTGTATTAGTATGTCTTTTGAGGATATTTAATTGTGATACTTTTTGACCAAAATAACTGCTCTTTTCTCTTGGTTATGTACAAAGAATTGACTTTGAAATAAATTTTCATTTTATTTTACTTGTATTTTTTAAGCGTATAAAATATGGAATTAGATATATTTTTTAAACAAACATTTTTTTTTAATTGAAAAACATCATTCCCCTATTAGGTTATGTTTTATAATTTCCTCCAACAAAACTTTGGATTTTCCACCATGTTGAACAAGGTATAAGCTTATTTCAAGTTCTTTAAAACTGGTTAAAGACATCATTATGTTTGTTAACTTATACTTTAGAGTACACGTTTATTTAGTAGTCCTTAGTCTTTTACTGTTTGTATTTTAGTTCTAACATGCAACAATCTATGTGCGTTTTCATTGGTGTCTTTAGTACAGGTAGTGAAGATTTTTGGTTATACTTAACATTACCAGTATTTAAATATGCATTATAATTGTCTGTTACATGATGTTTATTAAGAATTTTTTAGTTCTAATATTTTATGCCTTGCTTATACATTTTTTTCAATAGAAGCAAAATATTGTTAACACTGATTGCTTCGATTTTCTTCTAAAGTAATTTTTATTTGAACTCAAAATTTAACAATGCATTTATTGCAATATTAGATTTCATTTGATTTATTTAATTTTTGAAGCAAATTTACATTGCATATATATTCTTTAGTTCCTTTTTTTTTAAATAAATAGAGTAGACTCAAAAATATGTGTTCTAGTGTGGAAGAAAAGTGAAAAAGATTTTAAATGCTGGAGTTAAATAAATACTTCTTGTCTCTTGACAACTACTAAAATGTTCTTGTGTATTCTAGTTTATGTTTAAAAAGTTAACAATTTTGAACTTAAAAAAAAAATTGTTAAACAATTTCAGATGAAGTAATTTTTTAAGTGAAGCAAATCTTCTGTAAAATTAAACACAAAATACTAAGTTATGTGCACTTAGTTATTCCAAATGATTAGTCCTGAATATTTTGATGTTATAATTTCATTGTTTTGTAAATTATAAGAGATATACAAACTGGCGCTCACCCTTGTATTTTTAGTCCTTATAATATCTATATATATTTGTAGGACCTAAGGATTTATTTTGTAGTACATTTTAATAAAAGTATATTTTTAAACCAAAAAGAAAATGTTATATTTTTTTTTTTACTTATAAGTTTTAAAAGTTCTTGATTTTGTAAAGTTAATTTAAACTTGTAAAATTAAGTAGAGTACCTAGCATGAAAACAAAAGACTGCTTTTTTTAAATTTTTATTCTAATTTCTAAGCATTTGAAGCATTAAAAGAATTTACGTGATTTTGTTGGTAAAATCTCTTTCTGCATTTTCATCCATGTGTACATATTACCAATCCATGTGTGCATATTACCAATCCATGTGTACATATTACCAATAAAGTAATTAGATACAAACTTTTCAAAATATTAATTTATCGACTCAAACTTTTTATAATAGTGTATTTATATCTACAATACAAAAGTTCACATACATTAAACTTTTAGAGTTAATGGATATTAATGTTAAATTTCCAAATACACTAAAGCAGCTAGAGAGCCAGTTAAATAAAAGAGTATCAAAATAAAATATTGTATTTGCTTTAAACTGTTCAGATTTTGAAATGAGTTAGCTTTCATATTCCATCATCCATTTGTTGAATAAAATAAAGTTAATAATTATTTTCTAAAGTTGATTATTTTTCTTTAATATATTCGATAATCTGATTTTATTTGATGATATCACCAATATTCTTTCTTCTTCTTCCTTTGGCTCTACAGCCTATTTAGAGCCCTGGGCTGCCATACCACTCTTCTCCACTTTTCCTGTTCCATGGTCTTCTTCCTCCACTCTCTCACTCCTATGGCTTTAAGGTCTTTCTCCACTTCCTCTAACGATCTGCTTCTTGGTCTGCCCTTAGGCCTTTTCTCATTGGGTTTCGCCTTATGTATTGCTTTTGGACCTCTGTTGTTTCCCATTCTTTCTATGTGCCCTACCCACCTCAAACTATTCATTTTGATTTCAGCTATTATATTTGGTTCTTCATATAACTCGTGTAGTTCTGAATTTTCTTTACTACACATTAATATTTGTGACACTTAAATTACTGAAATGTTTTCCATAAAAATATGAATTATTAGAAATATTCTCCACATGGAAATATTTGAAATATTTAAATTGCTTACATAGCTAAATCCTATACAGTATATATGGCATTAAAATTATTGGCAGTTTATGTTTTTAGAATTTTACTTGAGAATGTACATACATTTTCATTAGAAATTAATGTTTTGAAATAGCAAAATTGTCATATTTTATTTTTCTGTTGTGGACTAATAACAGAATACACCTGTGCTTTTCAGTTTATTTTTTTTTATTATCCACTAAGAATTAAAATGTTTGATTATTTTATTTTTTATGCTCACAGAAATTATTCTGTTAGTAATTTTATAGAACTTGTTAATCTAACAACTGAAATTGAAAATATTTGAAAAGAATATTAATCCTGAAGTTTTTTAATATATCAAGTTTGTGTTTTGTTAAAGTGGAAAAATTGTACTTAATTTAAAATAATAATATAATATTGAATTGAATGCAAACATACTTTGCTGCTTTGTTTTTTATATTTAAAGATTCACACTCAAAGGATCACTGATTTTTTTAAAAAATAAATTATGTTTTCTAAATCATGAAAATCTGTTTTATAATACATTCCAAATTATTGGTCAAAGGTATTGTGCCAAATAACATCTGAGTAAGTTACCTAGATTGCTGACATACTATTTTGCGGAGGGTGGTGGGGGAAGGGGCAACAACTACTATTGTTTATTTTGTTACAAATAGTCTAAAATCTGTCAGTTTTCATCATAAAAGTGGATTATTAAAATGACCCTTACACATCTAGGTACATTCCCATTATTTGTACTTTAATGTACCTAAATTATTTATTCAAGAAAATCGTAATAATACTAATAATATTCAAATTTTTATCGATCACTCTTGTCATAAGGTACCAAGTGTTACTAAATGTTTTTAACGATAACTCATTGATGAACTTGCATTAAACCAGCCGAACAATTACAATGTATTTATAACTTGTATAGCTGTAGGAGGAAATAACAACCATTTTGTGACAGTGGTGGTACTGTGGCCAATGAAGAGTATCCGAGACCATGGTATACACAGCTGGCGGTGGTGACGGATCTGGTCGGCACACAACTACATTCCACCCTGTCCTTCTCAAGCACACTGGCAGTGGAATTAAGCACACTGTGCAACCCCCCTCCCCTCTGTACATGAGGCAGGGAAAACCCTTGCCTTGTCATTCTGGCCGGTCGACGGTACACACACACACACACCCTGCAGGTCTGGTCAGTATGAGCAAGTGCTGAAGAACTTTTTGTTCTACCATGCCGGCAGTTGTAGCCGGAACACGGTTCGATACTTCTCTTTGACATTTTGTTTATTTTTTTTTTTAGAATTTATCCTTTCGGTTGTTTTAATGAAAAGTAACTTATTATATCTCTTTGACATTTTTTAATGAAATGATTCATCATTCAGGATGTTGTAAGAAAAGAAACAACAACTAATTAGGTATTTCATAATTTAAAAATAAAAACTTTTTGAAAATATGTATCAAAGCTGAACACAGAGGTGTACGTAAGGTGGGGAGGGGGTCCAAAATCGAAAGTCCAGCCGAGCACCAGCTTGAGGGAGCCCCAAAAGTGAGGACCAAAGGTCAAAATGCAGGGGCCCAGAAGAGGCCAAGCCCCCGGGCCCCCGATTCCCTAGGTTTGGCACTGGCTTTACAATAGTCTATGCGTCATGCAAAGGCTTTGCAGGGTACAGCTAAGTAATAATAGGATAGCTGAGAACTTTATTGGGGCAGTTAATTTTTAATGGCAATTGTTTCTTACGTAGTATACAGAAGTGTTTATAGTATTTGTAGTATACAAGAAGTGTTTATAATTGTTGTAGTATACAAGTGTTTATAATTGTTGTAGTATACAGAAGTGTTTATAATTGTTGTAGTATACAGAAGTGTTTTATAATTGTTGTAGTATACAGAAGTGACATAATTGTTGTAGTACTGAAGTGTTTATAATTGTTGTAGTATACAGAAGTGTTTATAATTGTTGTAGTATACAGAAGTGTTTATAATTGTTGTAGTGTACAGGGTGTCTATAATTGTTGTAGTGTACAGAAGTGTTTATAATTGTTGTAGTATACAGAAGTGTTTATAATTGTTGTAGTATACAGAAGTGTTTATAATTGTTGTAGTGTACAGAAGTGTCTATAATTGTTGTAGTGTACAGAAGTGTTTATAATTGTTGTAGTATACAGAAGTGTTTATAATTGTTGTAGTATACAAGAAGTGTTTATAATTGTTGTAGTATACAGAAGTGTTTATAATTGTTATAGTATACAGAAGTGTTTATAATTGTTGTAGTATACAGAAGTGTTTATAATTGTTGTAGTATACCAAGTGTTTATAATTGTTGTAGTATACAGAAGTGTTTATAATTGTTGTAGTATACAGAAGTGTTTATAATTGTTGTAGAATACAGGGTGGAACTATTGTGACTTTTTCGTAAATACAAGTAGTATTGCAAAGTGTTTAAAGAGCTATTTCTCTAAATACGTGGAGTAAAAAGTTGTAATACCGAGCTAATACAGATGCCCAAATTTGACTTATTTTACTTTCCGCCTTGAATATTTCCAGAGTTCCAGCTTCAGACTGAAACAATAATACAGAGGGGGGAGTAAGTTTTCAAAGGACGGTCCAGAATAATTGAGAAGTTCTCGCACGTTTCTCTTTCCTCCTACAGCTCACCGTTGATGGACGTGATTTTTCATCTGATTACATCGTCCGTCTTGCTGGACTCTCTCTCTCTGTGACGTGTTTTCTAGAACTTTTTTACTGATTCCTTTCTGACATTCTTCATAAACTAATGTACAACAGATTTACATGCCAACAAAATTATTTATAGAAGAAATGAAAAACAAAATAGATGAACGCTTTAGTTTTGGAAAAGAAATAAAAAGGTCCATTTATATAGTAGACATATTAAACAAAAAACGTATTTTAAAATATGTTGTCAAACAGAAAGAGCTCAAATTTGTCGTATAACCACAGCTAAAATATGTCATAAACGCAGCTACATTTTGTATATAATCACAACTAAACGTAGTCATATGCAACTAAATCTGTTCATATAATACAGCTAAATCTGTTCATATAAACACAGCTAAATCTGTTCATATAAACACAGCTAAATCTGTTCATATAAACACAGCTAAATCTGTTCATATAAACACAGCTAAATCTGTTCATATAAACACAGCTAAATCTGTTCATATAAACACAGCTATTTCTCGTATTTTATATTCTGAGCTCATCTTTTTTGCTTCAGCTAAAACAGGAAAAGTTTTTTATTTTTTATATCCAAAATTAAGACAAATATCACTGACTAAAACTATATTAAAATGGTGCATAAATTTTTTGTCCTTTAAGTTCTTACTCAAAGCAAAAAAAAAAAAAAATTAAATAACATCTCTATGTAGCATTAATAAAAAAAACATTTAAACTTCTTAATATATAGCCTAACAGTAAGCAAAAACACATACTCCTCCATTTATAATAACAATAATGAACACTTCTCCTTAAATAACAGCAGAATATAGCACTTCTCCCTATATAACAGCAGTAACTAGCACATCTCTATATAACAGCAACAATGAACACTTCTTTCAATTTAACAACCATAATGAACCTTCTCCCTATTCTTCAGCCACAATAAGCACTCCTCCCTATATTAACAACAATGAAAGACGTCCCTACATAAAAGCAACTATGGATATTCCTCACTATTTATAATAGCAACAGGTAACACTTCTCTCTATATAACAGCAAGAATTAACTATAACATTATAATAGACATCAACCAACATCACCCATATGTAAGAAAACTACTAAAAACCAAAACTTCACCCACCCTCATGTGTTATTAAATATGTAATATTCCTTCGAATCTAAACCTAAATATTCATGTTTAAACTACATGTACTAAACATTTATAGAATAATAAATATAAAGAATATATTACATAATTACTATTTATAATGATGTAAAGTGATTAATTCTTTATTGATCACATTGGGATATTAAGCATTTTTTTTAAAGTTTTTATTAGTTGTTGGCCTAATTCTAGTTCCTTTCCGATTTGTATACATTTTAAAATTGAATACGTGTATGAATTGCTATTTATTACGATGTATGCACTAAAGCACCCAATCTCTAGCTGTTTTCATAGAAGTATGCACTAAAGCACCCAATCTGTAGCTGTTTTCATAGAGTATGCACTAAAGCACCCAATCTGTAGCTGTTTTCTTAGCAGTATCCACTAAAGCACCCAATCTGTAGCTGTTTTCTTAGCAGTATGCACTAAAGAACCCAATCTGTAGCTGTTTTCATAGAAGTATGCATTAAAGCACTCAATCTGTAGCTGTTTTCTTAGCAGTATGCACTAAAAGCACCCAATCTGTAGCTGATTTCTGAAGTATGCACTAAAGCACCCAATCTGTAGCTAGCTGTTTTTCTAGAAGTATGCACTAAATCACCCAATCTGTAGCTGTTTTCCTAGAAGTATGCACTAAAGCACCCAATCTGTAGCTGTTTTTCTAGAAGTATGCACTAAAGCACTCAATCTGTAGCTGTTTTCCTAAGTATGCACTAAAGCACCCAATTTGTAGCTGTTTTCCTAAGAAGTATGCACTAAAGCACCCAATCTGTAGCTGGCTGTTTTTCTAGAAGTATGCACTAAAGCACCCAATCTGTAGCTGTTTTTCTAGAAGTATGCACTAAAGCACCCAATCTGTAGCTGTTTTCCTAGAAGTATGCACTAATGCACCCAATCTGTAGCTGATTTTCCTAGATGTATGTTTAAATGAGAAATATGTTCTGAGTAAAATGTGTTCACATGGAGAAAAACCTTTAACTTAAATAACTATATGGTGAGGAATAATACGAAATGACCCATTCATTCAAAAGAATACTTCAATCATGATTTATACGACAAGACTATGTGTCTGGGAGGCAAGAAATCATTGCAAATAGCCATAGATCAATGACAAAGCCCGATGGCCAAATGAAACTCAAGTGTTTTATTTTTTTGTTAAAATTGGCTAAATCGAAACTATTTTAATCTACATGCCAGAATATATTTTGAAGCTCAGCTCACTAAACCAGGGCACACATTACAAAACATGTCTTTTTACCCAAAACGATAAATCATTCAAGTATCGTTTCTGATTTAGAACTAACTTTAAATATATAGCAGCTTCTGTCTATCCACGGCTACATTTACTTAATGATGCATATATTTCATTTGAATATGCAATATAACATTTCATACCACTATTCTTCTTAGCTAAAATATTTCTCTAATTCCTTCTGCTTAAAACAAGTTTAATAGATTTGTGAGTATCATTTAATAATAATCTTTGGGAGATAAAAAAAAATTATTATACAACATATCATAGTATAAAAAGAAAAAGATTGACAATGTATATATTGAAAATTAAAAAATTAAAAGCTGAAAAATAATTTAAATTTGTGCAGACAACAATCATCTATAAGGTCAACTTATATTTTACCATTTCATTATATTGACAAAGCTAATACGCTCATATTATTGTTGTCTCTTAATTTGATTGTTTAGATCCAATAAATGTTCAGGTCTGCAAAAATACAAAAGAGAAAAATGAGAAATTTTTCTGGAACAAATAACACTAATTCTGATAATCTGCCCATTAAGTCACAATAGTAAAGAATTCACTATAGATATTACTCTTTAAATACACAAAAAAATAGCAGACGCATAATATTTTCACAATTTTAACTTTATAACCCAATGCTTTGTTCAATGTGGTGAGATGGTATCTATTGTGAGACTTGTGGGTGCTATGGTATCTGTTGTGGGACTTGTGGGTGTGCTCCACGTATATTCAGATCATGTGATCAGGTATTTCTATTTTAGTTGCCAAGTATATAACTCAGATCTTTAACTATATGGCCCAAATATAAAGAAAAGAACTTAATAAAAATTTAATTAGAAAAATAATATTTCTTCTTAAAGATAAAAACCAAGTTTCATTGCTACACATATCTACACTGAGTACATCCAATTATATTTCTCTCATTTCTTTACCCATTCCTTCTCCCATATCTCCTTTTATTTCTTCTCTCATTCCTTCCATTATTTCTTCTCTCATTCCTTCCATTATTTCTTCGCTCATTTCTTCCATTATTTCTTCTCTCATTCCTTCCATTATTTTTTTCTCATCTCTTTACCCATTCCTTCTCCCATATCTCCTTTTATTTCTTCTCTCATTCCTTCCATTATTTCTTCTCTCATTCCTTCCATTATTTCTTCTCTCATTTCTTCCATTATTTCTTCTCTCATTCCTTCCATTATTCTTCTCTCATTCCTTCTATTATTTCTTCTCTCATTTCTTCCATTATTTCTTCTCTCATTGGTCCTATTATTTCTTCTCTCATTCCTTCCATTATTTCTTCTCTCATTCCTTCCATTATTTCTTCTCTCATTGCTCCTATTATTTCTTCTCTCATTCCTTCCATCATTTCTTCTCTCATTCCTTCCATCATTTCTTCTCTCATTCCTTCCATCATTTCATCTGTTATTTCTTCCATCTTTTTTCCTCTCATTCAATCCATCATTTCTTCTCTCATTCCTTCTGTCATGCTTTCTCTTAAATCTTCTCTCAATTCTTTTCCCTTTTCTTCTCTAATCCCTTTTCTTTATTTTATTTATCTACTTCAACCGTTCTTTCATTCTTCCCCCTAATTCTTCTCTACTATCTGTTGCTCAACCTCCATCTAAAGTTTGGCTGATTCTCCTGATAGCGTCCTGGAACGAGACTAGTCACAGCTGAGTACTGGCGGTAGAGAAACTGATTGCCTCAGTCGTTAACTAACAGCTTTAAGGAGAAATAACTGAGCTCCTAGGGGCGGGGGGGGTGTGGGCAGGGATGTAAGAAAGTGAGCTGTCATTCCTAAATATTGAATTTTTCCTTTTTTTTTTTTGCAAACTTTTTTGTTTAAGCTTATGTCAGTGAACGTGTGTATGTTTAGGTGTGATTTGTTCTGTGTGTTTTAGTATATTTCACTTACATTGTAGTTTGTTAAGAAAATACTTTCTCATTATTAGCCCTACTAATAGTTGTTTGTTGTATGAGCAAATACTAGTTTTATAGTTACTTTATATGTTTGTTGGATCAGAAATACATTCTCTGGTTAACCTATTTATTTATTGGAGAGGAAATAGTTTCTCATGGTTTGCCTTTTTGTTGTTTGTTTGATTAGGAAATACTTTCTCATTGTTAGCCTATATATTTGTGATGTGTGTGTGTGTGTATTTTATCATATCTACCATTAAAATAGTAATATTTTTGCTTTAGTAATATCAGATCTCAAAAAATTACAGATTATTCCATTTTTAGCAGTTCATCTACTTATTGCTTTTAAATGTATCCCAACCTATGCATTACTTGGTCACAACTCTCTCCGTGAATCCTAAATTCAATCACTTCCCCTTGATTCCTATCCTACAGAAATCAATAGCCTGTAGTCTACAGATCTACTGATAAATGTATTGACCTCTGAACTCCCTAGCTGGAAGGCAACTATTTCATCAAGCAAGTTATTCTAACAGGCCCATGATGCTTATCAAAGATGTAATCTATCCTTCATTCCAACTCCATCTCAACTTCAGACTCACATAAAAAAATAAAAAATAACAAATCTCCTTGTTACAAATGATGTTCTTACAAAATTAGATCTCAAGTCCGATGTAAACATTACAGTTTATGTGTGATGTAAACATTATAGATTATATGTGATTTAAAATTACAGTTGATGTGTGATGTAAACATTACAGTTGATGTGTGATGTAAACATTATAGATTATGTGTGATTTAAGAAGTACAGTTGATGTGTGATGTAAACATTACAGTTGATGTGTGATGTAAACATTACAGTTGATGTGTGATGTAAACATTACAGTTGATGTTTGATGTGGTTTAAGTTTAAGCCACTGCACAAGAATGAGATAATACTTACAATCTTAATTCCCCCTCCCCATTTCCCTGACATTTTAACATTTAAAGTTTCGGTGTTTTAGAGAACTTTCATATTTTACAGAACGAGAAAGAATTAGACAATTTATCAATATCGTCCTACCCATTTTAAAATCTCGTAACGAAATTCAGAACCGACTATAATTATAGAATTGTGTTTCCTAATAACAATTTAGAACAGAACCAACATGTATAATTATAGAATTGTGTTTTTCTAATAACAATTCAGAACCGGCCAGCTAGTATAATTGTAGAATTGTGTTTCCTAATAACAATTCAGAACCGACCAACATGTATAATTATAGAATTGTGTTTCCTAATAACAATTCAGAGCTACCAGCTAGTATAAATGTAGAATTGTGTTTCTGATAACAATTCAGAACCGACCAGCTAGTATAATTGTGGTGTGTTTCCTAATAACAATTCAGAACCGACCAACATGTATATTTATAGAATTGTGTTTCCTGATAACAATTCAGAGCCGACTAACATGTATATATATATAATTGTGTTTCCTGATAATAATTCAGAACCGACCAGCTATCCTTATTATTGTAAATTTTGTTTCCTGATAACAATTCAGAACCGAACAGCTAGTATAATTGTAGAATTGTGTTTCCTGATAACAATTCTGAACCGACCAACATGTATAACTATAGAATTGTGTTTCCTAATAACGATTCAGAAACGACAAACATGTATAATTATAGAATTGTGTTTCCTGATAACAATTCAGAACCGACCAGCTAATATAATTATAGAATTGTGTTTCCTGATAACAATTCAGAGCTACCAGCTATTATAATTGCAGAATTGTGTTCCCTGATAACAATTCAGAACCGACTAGCTAATATAATTGTAGAATTGTGTTTCCTGATAACAATTCAGAACCGACCAGCTAGTATAATTGTAGAATTGTGTTCCTAATATCAATTCAGAACCGACCAACATGTATATTTATAGAATTGTGTTTCCTAATAACGTTTCAGAACCGACCAACATGTATAATTATAGAATTGTGTTTCCTGATAACAATTCAGAACCATCAGCTAGTATAATTGTAGAATTGTGTTTCCTGATAACAATTCAGAACCGACCAACATGTATAATTATAGAATTGTGTTTCCTGATAACAATTCAGAACCGACCAACTATTATAATTGCAGAATTGTGTTCCCTGATAACAATTCAGAACCGACTAGCTATTATAATTGTAGAATTGTATTTCCTGATAACAATCCAGAACCGACCAGCTAGTATAGTTGTAGAATTGTGTTCCTAATATCAATTCAGAACCGACCAACATGTATATTTATAGAATTGTGTTTACTGATAACAATTCATGACCGACCAACTTGTATAATTATAGAATTGTGTTTCCTAATAACGATTCAGAACCGACCAACATGTATAATTATAGAATTGTGTTTCCTGATAACAATTCAGAACCGACCAGCTAGTATAATTGTAGAATTGTGTTTCCTGATAACAATTCAGAACCGACCAACATGTATAATTATAAATTGTGTTTCCTGATAACAATTCAGAACTGACCAGCTATTATAATTGCAAATTGTTTTTCCTGTTAACAATTCAGAACCGACTAACTAATATAATTGTAGAATTGTGTTTCCTGATAACAATTCAGAACCGACCAGCTAGTATAATTGTAGAATTGTGTTCCTAATATCAATTCAGAACCGACCAACATGTATATTTATAGAATTGTGTTTACTGATAACAATTCATGACCGACCAACATATATTTATAGAATTGTGTTTCCTAATAACCATTCATGACCGACCAAAATGTATATTTATAGAATTGTTTTTTTTATTATATGATTTTGAGCCACCCTACTCGCCATGCATGAAGCTAACATAGTCTACGAAAGGTTCATCACTGGCCATGCATGAAGCTAACATAGTCTATGATAGGTTCATCACTGGCCATGCATGAGGTTAACATAGTCTATGACATGCTGATCAAGAATTTTTGTAAGTGCGCACAGATTTAATCTGATCAAAATTGAATTAAAAATAGCTCAAAGACTGTAAGATCAGCATTTGTTCGCCATTGGTATGTTGTGGTCCAACGTTGTTTTTTTTTAGAACTAGTTTAAAACATTCCAGTAGCTACAGGGTTCAAACGCCATAGAAAATGTCTACTTTTGAAATAAAAGCAGAATACACTTTTTAAGAAACGGCAAAAAAAAAGGTTTGACAGCAGCACCCCTCCTTTCCAATAAAATTTGAGTAGATAAAGTAGTTGGTCTATCTCTAGAAACGGCTCTTCCATTGGTTGTAATTGTGGGTAGATAAAGTAGCTGGTCTATCTCTAGAAACGGCTCTTCCATTGGTTGTAATTGTGGGTAGGTAAAGTAGTTGGTCTATCTCTAGAAACGGCTCTTCCATTGGTTGTAATTGTGGGTAGGTAAAGTAGTTGGTCTATCTCTAGAAACGGCTCTTCCATTGGTTGTAATTGTGGGTAGGTAAAGTAGTTGGTCTATCTCAAGAAACGGCTCTTCCATTGGTTGTAATTGTGGGTAGGTAAAGTAGTTGGTCTATCTCTAGAAACGGCTCTTCCATTGGTTGTAAACTACTTTTTTTAGACAAAGAGAATAATAATAACCTGACTTTTATTAACCTGATTGTAAATGAAGTTATGAACACAATTCAACAAGATATTTATTTGTCTCATTTTTAAATTTTATAAGTTTTTATTGAGTTTTATTTATGTTTGATAAATCTATACTCACACTAAAATTATGTATAATTATTAGTATTAGTACATTTCCGAGATAACAGAAATAGAGTATGAAAATGGACGCACGCTATCTCCTTAATGGTCGCACGCTGTCTTTTTAATGCCCAAACGCTGTCTCTTTATTGGCTAAACGCTGTCTCTTTATTGGCCAAACACTGTCTCTCTAATGGCCAAACTCTGTCTCTCTAATGGCCAAACGCTGTCTCTTTATTGGCCAAACTCTGTCTCTCTAATGGCCAAACGCTGTCTCTTTATTGGCCAAACGCTGTCTCTCTAATGGCCAAACGCTGTCTCTTTATTGGCCAAACGCTGTTCTAAGTTAAGTTGTGTTTTGGAAAGTTTGAAATCAATTATCACGAACCTCTAGAAGACAAATTGATTTGAAATTTTTAACAATTTAGTATTTTCTATGACAATATATAATTTTTTTAAAAATTCCAGTCCATTAATTTTAATCTTATGAGGTAGGTCCTACAAAGATGATTACTTTTGATAATGTTTATATAAAGGGGTGCATTGCAGAAAGGGACATGTAGTACAGCACCATTTTGTTATCAGGCAGAACTAAATATGGCTGAATAAAGTTATTTTATTGTGCAAATAAACCGAGGTAATTATACATTTTATCAAAACAATAAAGTTATTTTATTGTGCAAATAAACCGAGGTAATTATACATTTTATCAAAACAATATTTTCTAGAAACAGTGATTAAAAAAATATAGCCAACAAAATAATGTAATAAAATAGTTCAATGAGAGCCGATAGATAATAACAATTTACATAGCATAGGATAACAATTTACTTATCATAGAATAACAACTTACATAGCTTAGGATGACAATTTTCACAGAATAAAAAAACAAAAACAATTTCTATTGCACTTCATTAGTTATGTTATAAAACACAGTATATTATTCTTTGTTATGTTATAAAACAGAGTATATTATTCTTTGTTATGTTATAAAATACAGTATATTATTCTTTGTTATGTTATAAAACACAGTGTATTATTCTTCATCCAACAAAATCTATTCATGTTCTGCTATGAATTTTAATGTGAAAAAAAATTTTTACAAAAAATAAAATTTGTATTTTATACTTTGCACTTAAAAATATAAACATAGTGTACTAAACTTATTTTTTTTTCTTGATTTTGTATAAGAAAAAAATTAATACTGATTTGGTTATCACATATAATTCATATATATATATATATATATATATATATATATATATATATATATATATATATATATATATATATTTGATTTTCAGTCAAAAATAATGGCAACTTTTGGTTTGGCAGGTAAAAGTGTACAATTATTTAGCCAACAATATTGTTAAATCTGGATACAGCTAGTATAGTGCTGGAGTACGTATAAGATGCAGACGACCAAAATGGGAAAATTGACGAGTTGGAATTGTATCCGGGAAATATTAATGGCGTTGACACCCCGAAGTGTGGCTGTGCTAGCATGGCATCATATTTCTTTGGTTCAATGTATCCAGAAACTCCATACACAAATGTTGCATTCGGAATGGTAGACCAATCATCTATAACAGTTCCGTTCAGAAATTCAAATCTGTTGGCTGGATACCAGAAAGGTAAACTCTGGAAAATTCAAATAAATAAATTATATTCACAAAATGACAATCAGATTTTCAAAGTGTGGCCATCAAATCGAAACACCCATTCCAAAAGAGAATGATTTAATCAATTAGTATTCATGTTCAATAAATACTGATTAGCTTACTACTTGTAATCAGCAGCTGATACACATTTCGAGCCCCAATCAGTGTTTCGTCTAATTTTTTGAAGACTGTTAGCAGATTTAGGATATTTGTATTCGCGCAAATTTTGAAAGGCAGTAAAAATGTTTCTGCACAATATAATGGAATACATGTGAGCCTAAATAATATATATATATATATATATATATATATATATATATATATATATATATATATATATATATTCAGTAGTACCTCGAGATACGAGATACGAGTTTAATTCGTTCAGTAACATTGCACACATGTCAATTAGCTCGTTTTCCTCATTGAAATTATGGTAATTGAAATGGTATGAATCCGTTCCAGCCCCTAAAATGCCACCCCCAATGTTTTGGTCAAGTGTTATTTTAATAAGAAAAATGTATTTATAAATGACAAATATTGGATACAAGTATTTAAAGACTATGTGAAGAAATAAACTGGTTTAATAAAAGTGTATTTACTTGGCCATTGGCCGACCTGATTTTACACAAGAGGATATAGGGTGGGGGGACACAGGAGGAGGAGCCAAGAAATTATTGCACACATTGCTCAAGTTTTTCTATGATTTCTTCTGAACACTGACCAATCACTTTCTTTGGAACCATGGTTATAAAAATAAATGTGATAAAGTATTGTCATTTGTAAATGAACAAAAAGCACAAAACGCGAGCACAACTTATCAAAGATACTTCGACAGTGAGGCAAACAAGCACATTGACTGAGGCACAGTAAAATGCGAGACACACGAGGCGCAGTAAAATGCGAGACACACGAGGCGCAGTAAAATGCGAGACACACGAGCCGCAGCAAAATGCGAGACACGCGAGGCGCAGTAAAATGCGAGACACGCGAGGCGCAGTAAAATGCGAGACACGCGAGGCGCAGTAAAATGCGAGACACACGAGGCGCAGTAAAATGCGAGACACACGAGGCGCTGTAAAATGCGAGACACTGGAGGCGCAGCAAAATGCGAGACACGCGAGGCGCAGCAAAATGCGAGACACGCGAGGCGCAGCAAAATGCGAGACACGCGAGCCGCAGCAAAATGCGAGACACACGAGGCGCAGTAAATTCCGAGACACATGAGGCGCAGTAAAATGCGAGACACACGAGGCGCAGTAAAATGTGTTGTGTGCAGCTGGCCGACCTGCTCGTATCTCATTTTTTCTCCTATATCAAAGCAAAATATCGCTCGCTCGACGGCTCGTATCTCAAAAATCTCGTATGTTAGGGCAATCGTAAGTCGAGGTACCACTGTGTTTATAAATAGTTCAGTTTATCATGACTCACTTGAACGTCTTTAGCAGAGCCAGAGAAGAAAGCGTTCCATGGGTCATAGTTGTCATCCAGAGTGTGTTCGGTCAACCACGTGACACATCCATTAATAGTCTTCAGAACAGATCCAGGTGTTCCTGTGGAGGCAGCAGACAATAATTAGGACAAAAACTGATATTTCAAGTTACATGTAAGGTTTTAGAAGACGTTACAGTTGTTACCAACAGTATCCAAAAAGTTCCAATGTTCATACACCCTGTGCTCTGAAGCCTGCCAATGACTACTAGTGAGCGAGCGATATACCTTTTTACCGATAGTCCGATACCGATATTTTCCCCTAGCATTTTTGCCGATACCGATATTTTGCTATTAATGAATGGGTGTCTTGCAGATGAAGAAGATTAGAAGAACAAAAGATTTGAAAAGACAGACCGGAAGACCGAAGTCAGAAACACAAACCATGCCTGCATAATCTTAGTAATCTGCATGTTTATTGTTTAAAATTAAACTTATAACAAACAATTTGTTGTTTTTACTTTTTACTTGTACACAAACAGAAAAGTAAGATAAAGTTGTAAATAATTAATGTCAAACTGAAAAAGTAAAAATGTATTAATTGTTAATTGTAACTTCACTAACTTGTGAAAGTTGTGATGAAATTAAAATAATTTTCTTCGTTAATCTTTGTAATTTTTACTGAATTTACTTGTAGCAGATTTTTTTTAAAGTTTGGAAAATTAAAAACACTTTATTATATCAGTAAATAACTTCACTCAGGTGAACAGTTAAATGGAAGTCTGTAAGTAAACTTTAACTCTGTAAACCAAAACCAGTTTAGAGTTACTAGATTTGTGAAAAAAAAATGTATCGGCAGCCAAAAAACGGCCGATCCGATAGTTAACCCATAGTGCCAATATCGGTTCGATTATCGGTCGCTCCCTACAAAAATCGGCCGATCCGATATTAACCGATAGTGCCAATATCGGTCCGATACCGACCCGATTATCGGTCGCTCCCTAATGACTACAGCAGTAATCAAGTTACCAGACACGTCTAACATGTTGTCCTCTAGTTTCTAGCACTCAAAAAGCTTTTGATATACATTTACCTCCTTTTACCTGCAGTTTCTACACAAGGAATCGTAAATTGAGTTATCACTAGCGCCAACTGGACAGTTACCTACTAGGTATTAGGCAATTTCTGCCTCTCCGATCCGAGTTTCCACCCGGATAAACTTTTGACTGTCGTATATCACTCTTTGTCTGATAGTTGTCCCAGATCCAGAAACATTGATCGCGTTCTTGTGCAAGTATCAAATTACTAGCGCCCCAAGCACAAATGAATGAGAACGACTCAACACAAAACCCTGGTGCCAGGACTTCTTGGTTAGATGGTCAGCCACTTTCCTGGCCTTTCCATGTGCCCAAGTATCCACGGCAGATTCACATCTACACTGGGTCAGGACATAAGATTTTTTTCTTGCGCTCAATAAAACATCGATAATGCAGAGCCACATCCTGACGCTGTCCTCCTTATATGGCTTTCATCTGTACCACGTATATAGAATACAGAGAAATCTACGCGCACTATTTAACAGACATGGGCAAACTGCAGCCCTATATTCCTTTCATTCAAATCAATTTCTAAATGTATATTAAGTCGTATAAACACTCCGTCCGTCTGTTCTGTGACCGGCCCTTCTGTCGTATTTAAGAACCTGTTGTGGCCCGCAATTTAAAGGTTTGCCCACCCCTGCAACAAAATTTAAGAAAATTCCCAGCAATGTAAGTAAGTTAAAATGTGTTCAAAAATTTTGTTGGGGTTCCACTAGTTCGAGTTTTAGACCATTCTTAGTTGGAGTTATGAGTAGGTTTGTTTCGCTCTCGAGTAGACAATTAAGAATGTTAAATACTATCAATAAAATAAATGCTTTATATGGCTGGCAACCAAGTCCTTTTTATTTAACCAATGACTAACATTTAAACATAATATTTGTCAGTTTTCAAAAAAAGTTACCTAGCCTCCAATGGGATTTCCCCGTTGTTTCGTCATATATACTCCAAGTATAGATCAAAGCATTGGCGGCCATAGCAGTTGTAAATATTCTATCCTCACCGCGATTCTAAAAATATAAATATAAATATATATATATATATATATATATATATATATATATATATATATATATATATAAACAGTTTAGGGGTGGGGAGGTGTAAATCAACAGAATTTAATGTTTCTGTGCCTATATCTTACAACATACAAATAAAGTTCCCTCAACCCTTAAGATCTTATTAAGCCAGATGTTGTGTGGATTCATCTGTTTCTTTTGCTAAGGCATATTAAGGGATTATGTGCCTAGCACAGCGTCCAGATGGCTTTAATTCCCCTAATTTAACTCAAGTACTTTCAACCAGCCTTCACCAAGACCTGGGCTAATTTTCTTAGCTCTTTTCGAGGATCTAGCCCGGTACTACCAGCTTGACAGTCAGTCACTCGAACATCTGTCCTATATCATAACCTACTATTTGAAAATTAAAGAGCATTGTTTAAAAGCAATCAAAGAAGCTGTGAGAGCACAGAGAGAGAGAGAGAGAGAGAGAGAGAGAGAGAGAGAGAGAGAGAGAGAGACGAGAGAGATACTATGAAGAAAACAATAGTTTCCTACCAATGGTTTTTTATCCCGAGTAAAGTCAGCATCGCCTAGAAAATCATCAAAATAATTTTTTTCCGTCGGCTCTGTTTTGGCTTGAGTCAAAATAGTTTTGGTCATTTCATATTGTGTGGCGTTTTTCAAAATGTTGTACACAGCCTCCATCACCTAGACATCAATGAGAGAAATATAACTGACTTTTAAAATAATATCTTTTGTACTTTACTTTGGTCTGTTATTTATAACAAAGATAAATATTGAATCAGAAAGAAAAAATCTCCAACACGTTAAATTTACGGACATAAAACAGATATATACATTGGTGACCTACCAACAGTGGTATAGAGACAGATGTATACATGGGTGACCTACCAACAGTGGTATAGAGACAGATGTATACATGGGTGACCTATCACCAATGGTATAGAGACAGATGTACACATGGGTGACCTATCAGCAGTGGTATAGAGACAGATGTACACATGGGTGACCTATCACCAGTGGTATAGAGACAGATGTATATATTTGGGTGACCTATCACCAGTGGTATAGAGACAGATATATACATGGATGACCTATCAAAAGTGGTAAAGAGACAGATGTATACATGGGTGACCTATCACCAGTGGTATAGAGACAGATGTATATATATATATATATGGTGACCTATCACCAGTGGTATAGAGACAGATGTATATATATATATATATATATATATATATATATGGGTGACCTATCACCAGTGGTATAGAGACAGGTGTACACATGGGTGACCTATCACCAGTGGTATAGAGACAGATGTATATATATATATATATATATATATATATATATATATATATATGGGTGACCTATCACCAGTGGTATAGAGACAGATATATACATGGATGACCTATCAAAAGTGGTAAAGAGACAGATGTATACATGGGTGACCTATCACCAGTGGTATAGAGACAGATGTATATATATATATATATATATATATATATATGGTGACCTATCACCAGTGGTATAGAGACAGATGTATATATATGGGTGACCTATCACCAGTGTTATAGAGACAGATGTATACATGGGTGACCTATCACCAGTGGTATAGAGACAGATATAAACATGGGTGACCTATCACCAGTGGTATAGAGACAGGTGTATAAATTGGTGACGTACCACCAGAGGAATAGATCCATTTTGTTGAGCTGTTGCTAATATTGAAACTGTTCTGGACACAAACCAATAAAATTCTATTTGTGAAGGGTAGTAGGTCAAGGCTAGGTCAGGTCGATCTGTGAAATTAGTTCTGATGACGTAGGCTATCAGTGAACTGGTGTTTATGTAGATTTGCTGGAAGAAAAAAAACAAATCTTAAAAAAAAAACTAAACAACAATCTGCTATTCATAGCGACCATCTGTAGGCTATACCTTTACAGTAATGGGTGTCACATTACAACAGCATGCATTCATTACAATAGCATATATCACTTTAAAACTGCATGTATTTCATTACAACAGTACGTATTTCAGTCACAGAGGCAACAAGTGTTACATTGAAATAATCTAATTTTACTCTGCCACCATCTGTATTAAAATACAACTATGAACTTGTGTTTATAAAGATTTGGCTACATGAAAAAAAAAATAAACAAATTTCAAGAAAATAAATCATGTATCTTTCCAAGTTTCTAAATTTCCTGCCGTTGTTCACCTATGTTACGTATTTTCCTACATGTAGTCTAAATTGTCACCTGTGTAGTGAAACTAGGCGACAAATTTTGTTACATTTACCTTTGTGCTTTGAAGTTGTTATAGTTAAATACTAACACAGTTTCTAAGTAAAGTCTGTGCACCGTTTACGAAACTTCATAGATGCAATAGTTACATCCCTTGGCTGTTGGTAGTTACGGCAACAATGGAGTTATTTCACATTTTGGCCTTTAGGTTTCATGTTTGAAAACCGCAGAAACTATTCAAAATTAAAAAAAAAAACATTCATCGAATCGAGACGCCGAAAAGACGCCATTTTCATTTTGAATTCTTGATTTCTACTTTCGATATAGCGCAGACGCGAGATCGCTTTTATCATATTAGAATCTTTATACTTATTGTTGCACATCCTACAAGTATTTCTAAATATAGCATTGTACTCTTCTATTATCGGAAATAAATACGCGTATGTGAGTAGAATTGTGTATAGGAAGGCGGTTGTAGTACACAAATAACTAAGAAAACTAAAAGTTAGTTCCAAGTCAAAGAAAAAAACACCAATTTCAATTCAGTAGACTGTTTGAACAGTGGGAATAGTATTTTTATATTCATTGTGTGTTGTTATTTTGTTGAAAGAAACAGCGTTACATCAAAAAGGATCCTGCTAACTCCCAACATTACACTAGTTTCACACATTATAAGGGCGCTGTAGCATCAACCTATTATGGGGTGCTTTATGCTAAATGCGTTCGATAAATAAATGTACGAAGTGTTATCATACCTACCAGGGTATGACTTCTTAGACATATTGGGCCCAATAAAGGTTGAGTACCGCTGATCTAACATACTACTAATGTCTATGTTCACCTCATTCCTGGATTAGAAAGACGATAAACACAATGCCAATATGTTTTTTTAGTGAAGTCACAATGGAAGTATCCTTTATTTGAACGGAATAACAATTCACTGATTTATTTTCATTATTCATTGTAGTTTAATGTAAAATTGTGGTTTAAAAAGATAGGTATTAGAATATGTATTATACAGAAAGCGCACATTATTTAAAATGCCCTCTTCCATTTACTAAAAAATGTCGCCATTTCTATTTATGAATTTCTAATAGTGGAGCACCTAAATATTGATATCATAGATATGATTGATATACAATAGCAATTGTATTTAAAAGAAGTACTTCCCACATGTGATGTGATAAAAAACGAATTCTGCAACAACTTCGTCCGCTTAAATAAACACCATAATAAAAACTGAATTATTGTTTGTTAACTGAATGATTGTTTGTTAACTGAATGATTGTTTGTTAACTGAATGAGTGTTTGTTAACTGAATGATTGATTTTCATTCAAATGTTAGTCCGATCTTAGGAAAACTAAATTACATTTTTTTCAGTCACTTCGAAGATGGAGTATAAGGAGATGCTCGATAAACAATGATCCAGTTATGTGCAGCAATAACGTTATTACTGGGTAAAATAGATCAAATTGAGTAGGCGCATTCGGCATAATTTATATTTTGAGATAAATTCTATCGAGTACCTCCATAAGTGGATCATTGAGAACGTCTGGGCTAACAAGACCAGAGAGTATTGATGACGTAATTCCATAGATTGTATTGGCAGCCACAGTCACATCGACATTGTTGATCTGGAAGGGCATCCCGACATTCAGGTCAAACAGACGACGTAATTCTTCAATTGACTGAATCTAACGACATAACAAACGTTAAGTCAGACAAAAAATCAATTATAACCAATGCCGTTGATAACAATTTTGGGGCCCCACCGCAAAATGTTTAATTGGAAGCCCTCTTAAAAAAAATGTCTTCTGTCGTTAGCCCCTTTTGACACGCCCCTCAAACACACCAGTGCTGTAGGCCCCCAGGCCGTTTTACCACACAAACGATTAAAACTTTCAGGATAGATTTGATCATTTTTCAGCCACTGTGTGAGTCAACATCGTTTACGTTATTATCTAAAAGAATGAACATCATATAATTGGTTGTCAGAAGCTGGTGTTATAAACAATACATACATGAATGTTATATTATAGGTTGTCCGCAGCTGGTGTTATAAACAATAAATACATGAACATCATATTATAGGTTGTCAACAACTGGTGTTATAAACAATAAATACATGAATGTTATATTATAGGTTGTCAGCAGCTGGTGTTATAAACAATAAATACATGAACATCATATTGTTACGACCCACTCGGTGCGCACCGTACAGTCTACGGAGTGAACGCGATGACGCAGTAGAGACAGTGACGTAGAAGCCGGCAAGAAGATGGCCGTGATATTGTTGTCGTTGTCAATGTTAAAAGAATAGTAAACTCTTGGAACCCACGCCGGCCTGTGCGTTGTTTTGATTTTATAAACAGAATTTTAAAGAGTTGTAACATTGGTGTCAGAGGTGGGACAGTCTTACAATGTTCGGTAAGAAATTAAACAAACTTTTAGTTAGAGAGTTAAAGGAAGAATTAGAAGAAAGGGACCTTCCAACTAACGACAACAAACAACAACTTCATGAAGCTCTTATTGATGAGGGAATGGACCCGGAGAGCCACGTTTTTACCACGGAAATCGGGCAGTTAAGAAAAGAAATGAAAGAAGGCCGGAATGAAATGAAAGAATTTCATTTAACATTAAGAAGTGAAATAGAGGACATTAAGAAAGGTTTTAAAGGTGACACCGAGAAAGCAAAGATTGAATTACCAAAAGTGAAAGTAGTAAATGAAACGACAACAAAAGAAAACATGACTCAGAGACAGACAAAGTTAATCATTGAAGCAGACTTAGACATGCGGCCAGTTTTATCTGAGGATGTGGTTATCCATGAAGTGGTACCTGAGGATGTGGTCATCCAGGAAGTGGTACCTGAGGATGTGGTCATCCATGAAGTGGCACCTGAGGATGTGGTCATCCACGACGTGATACCTGATGATGTGGTCATCCAAAACGTAGCGCACGAGAAGGAACTAATCCAAGAAGAGCCGCCCATCGATCTGAGCCACTGTGAGAATGATCGGTCTGCAGAATGTCTGAAAGCTTGTTGCAACCGCTGCCCTAGTTATCTTAAATATCCAGACAACTTAACAGAGTCTGATAAAAACGTCAAGAACAATAAACCACAACTAAACAAAAGCCACGAATGCATGGAAATCCACAACAGTGGAGCTGATGCTAGTGCCAACGTTTGGCACTGCAACGGCAAGACCCTTACAGGTCTTAATTTCGTGCAAAATCTGCCACGCATCGATTACAAGAAAGATTTGGTGACCTGTGATGAGCCACCTGAGACATTGGTGACATGTGATGAGCCACCTGAGACGTTGGTGACATGCGATGAGCCACCTGAGACGTTGGTGAATTTGAAGAACCACCTGAGACGTTGGTGACCTGCGATGAGCCACCTGAGACGTTGGTGACCGGTGATGAGCCACCTGAGACGTTGGTGACCGGTGATGAGCCACCTGATACGTTGGTGAATTGTGAATGACCACCTGATACGTTGGTGACCTGTGATAAGCCACCTAAGGAGTTGGTGACCCATGAAGAGCCACCTGAGACACTGGTGAACCGATATGAGCCACCTGGGGAGCAGAGACGAAAGGTAGAGAGGAGCGAGGAGACCAGCAGAGTGCATCGGAGCAGAGGAGAACGAGGCAGGACAGAGATGAACCTGACCATTGACTTTAATCTGGTCACTTCAGTATACATTCATCCTAGCTCTGTCAAACGCAAAACATTTCGTTACTGCTACAACGTGTGTTTCGTCATCGTCATGTTATTCTGCAACAACAAGAGCTTGATTCTGTTGGGCCTCATCAATGGAGGTCAGTATCCCGAAAGCCTGCACCTGCGAGAAAACCTACCTGGTGAACAGCCAGATTTCTATGGGGACGAACACGATTCTCCCCGCCCCACCACGGGGATAATCAACCTCCACAGCCTGACAAAAGACATGCTCCTAGCAAGCATCAACGGTCACGCTGAGAACAGAGCTCTGGTTCATGTGGACAGACTGTACAGATACTGTTGTGAGAACTGACCTGTCCGGGACGGACAGATTTAAGAGGGGGCAGTGTTACTACCCACTCGGTGCGCACCGTACAGTCTACGGAGTGAACGCGATGACGCAGTAGAGACAGTGACGTAGAAGCCGGCAAGAAGATGGCCGTGATATTGTTGTCGTTGTCAATGTTAAAAGAATAGTAAACTCTTGGAACCCACGCCGGCCTGTGTGTTGTTTTGATTTTATAAACAGAATTTTAAAGAGTTGTAACAATATTATAGGTTGTCAACAACTGGTGTTATAAACAATAAATACATGAATGTTATATTATAGGTTGTCCGCAGCTGGTGTTATAAACAATAAATACATGAACATCATATTATAGGTTGTCAACAACTGATGTTATAAACAATAAATACATGAATGTTATGCTACTGTTGTTATAAACAATAAATACATGAATGTTATGCTACTGTTGTTATAAACAATAAATACATGAATGTTATGCTACTGTTGTTATAAACAATAAATACATGAATGTTATGCTACTGGTGTTATAAACAATAAATACATGAATGTTATGCTACTGTTGTTATAAACAATAAATACATGAACGTTATGCTACTGTTATAAAAAAAAGTTTCAAAGTAAACTAGTAAATCAACTGTAAATTAAAACGTGAGATATTTCATTTACCCAGGTTGGGACCAAAGCAATGTCTCCGCCATCAGCTTTAGCTTTATCCAGAAACTTTCTTGTATAGAAATATGTTCTAGGATCGATTGTGTTGAGATTAGGGTCATTTGAAAATGGTCTGTAGGCATACTTCTTCAAAGCATCAAAGACTAGAGATAAATAAAATGCAATGAAACAAGATTAATAAAATATTTGAGTTCTATCTGCATTAATGTAAAACTGATATTAAATAGAATAATGAAATACTGGAGTTATATTTTATGAATTTAACACTGGAATTAAATAGAATATTCAAATACGGGAGTTAAATTTTAATTAATGTAACACTGGAGCTAAAGAGAATAATGAAATAGGGGAGTTAAATTACAATAACACTTGCTATACGCTAAATTAACGAGACACTAGAGCCGAGCCATTCTTATGGACAAACTATGCGGATGTCTAGATCCTTCACTAATAAGGGGGCCTCTTGTCAGAACGTTTTCATTGTACGTCACAAGGAAGGGCAATCAGAGCTAAAATGACTAACAGACAAAGGGCGTTCAAAAAGGGCACAGTTTTCATAAATTATTCGGCGCCAAGTATGTGCGAGCGACGGCCTTTGGCCAGAACTCTCAAAATATTAAGGGCTCTGCATTAGAACTTATCTAAAATAATTTTATGAAACATTTGAAATTAATTAAAATACTAAAGATTAATTGAAATAGAGAAACACTAGAGCTAAACAGTTAAAGTCAACATCGAAAAACATTTAACACAGACTGACAGCCATTGTCAGTGAATGTTTCAATCACACTGACAACTATCATTAAATGTTGCAATCATACTGGCAATTATCATTAAATATTTCAATCACACTGACAAAATTTTAAGATAAGTTAACAATATCAATGGTCTTTTGTTTTTTTCCAAGAGATATATAGATTTACTTGGATGAAAATATTTGCTCGTGATATCATCACCTCACCAAATTAAGGAATAAAATCTGTCATTTCTTTATTGAATTTTTATAGTAGAACATAATAACCTGAAGTCAAATTTGTGTTCTGGTTGTGCCACAATGACCACGTCTCTGGCAATTTATCTCGTAGTTGATACAACATAGAGCCAAGACCTAAATTAACATAGGTGTCATCGAAGTCAGGTGGAATGTGGAATGCTCGCAGAAACATCTGTCTGTTGGAGAAGTACACACGATCAATTTACAAAGTCGATTAAAGCTATAAATCAATGATTATAGTGTGCAACAAAATAAAAAAAAAATTGTATGTAACTTGAACAACATAATGCGTATTTTATTATATGCAATTTTCTGATTACAGTGATACTTTTGGAAGTGAAGCACATTTATAGACGGACCCCGAAAAAAATAATACAGAGTCCGTCTAGACGGAACTCTAGACACAGCGAGAATATAATGCATTGCAAATGTTTAATGTAACATAACTCAAAATCCTGACGTGCTAGAAATATTATGACTACATATTTGAAATCAGCATCACTAATATATATAAAATCACTTTACATCTTATAATTTACAAAAATTGTGTTGCACAGTGTTATTAGCTCAATACATTTAAATGCATCAAATAATACTTACACTACTGAGAACGCCAGTCATTTTTTGCATTAATAAATGTATTGAATCCAATATAAAACATGTCTTGGATTTAAGAACGAAAAAGAAAATCAGTGGTGTAATTTAAACCAGCTGGTGAGTATAAATCATTAAGAGGCAGGGTCGCAAGGGGGAAGTAACCCGAAAACATGTCAAGGGCCCAAAGTCTTGAGGGCCCCGTAACTTTTGAAATTTATTTATTTTTTACTTGACTGTAATGAAGCTGGATAGTATGCCCCAAGTTGTCAGGAGCCCTTGATTTTAAAGATTTGGCCCTGATTCAGGTTTTTGTCTACTTCAATATTAACGGGCTATGGTGTTTTAGATTGCCCTACTAGATTTGTTATGTACACATTTAATAATTTATATCTGTAGGTCAACTATTTATGGAGATTTAACGGAGATGGAAAAAAAGATTACACTGTCATCAAAATTTAAGATATAATTTAACATGATACTATTATTGCTACCTACCTATCTCAACATGATACTACTATTGCTACCTTCCTATTTCTTAACAAGATGCTAATACTGCTACTTACTTATCTCTTAATAGAAATTCTATTTCATCCACTAGATTCTCTAAGCCCAAAACTTTCAGAAAAGCTTCAATCAGTGGCATGGGAAGTTCGTCAGTCAAGTGGAAAGCTGACTTTAGAATATCACAAAATATTACGTCACGACAACAGTTTATTGTGGTTTATATACTGGGGATATCTCCTATCTTAAACTAAACTTGTTTCTATAAAGCGTCAGTTATGACTATAGTTAATGACTCAGGCTGAGTAGTGAGCTAGGTATTCCTTGTGTCTACCTCTAAGTTATCCGGCTCACAGCTCCAATACTGAACTGTAGTGTTGTAGATCTGTGGCCAGAAGGACATAGTGGACGTGTTGTACTTCTGGTTTTTATCATGGTAGTTGAAGAATGTCTGGACACAAAAAAGTGACATTTATATAGAAAATAAATACATTTAGATAGACAGAGATTATTTTCAAGTATAAATACTATGTTTTTATAATGGCATCACAACTCAACATTGTATAACTATAAAAAAAATTAGATTTGAAGAGTCATGTTGAAGCACCCATATAATTGTAATACAATAGAATTGACAGAGTTAGGCTGAAGCACCCATATAATTGTAATACAATAGAATTGACAGAGTTAGGCTGAAGCACCCATATAATTGTAATACAATAGAATTGACAGAGTTAGGCTGAAGCACCCAAATAATTGTAACGCAATAGAATTGACAGAGTTAGGCTGAAGCACTAGTATAATTAAATTAAATTGGAATGGACTTGTTGAAACACTGAGAGATATCAATCACAAAGGAGGCCCCATAGCTTTCAGAAATCTGACTACCCCATACATCAGTTATTCTCTGACTACCCCCTACATCAGTTATTCTCTGACTAGAAACTGTTTTCTTGAGTAACTAATACATTAAAATTTATAAACTGAAATATTTTTTTGGTAAATAAAAGAAACAATGCACGTGATAAAATAAAATGATTGAATAAGTCAATGAAGTAACAAAAGTAACAATATATCAATGTAGACATACAAATTAACAAAATGTCAATACAGACTTACAAAGTAATATGATAATATAAAAACAACATAGAATAAAACAAAAAAAAATAGCATCTATATAATTTCCAATTGTCATATATATATTTCCAATTATTCTAATAAGAAGTGTAAACTTAGTAAATTAACATTATTCTGCGAATGTCCGGCCCTATTCCACTGAGTTATTAAATCATTTAACTAACTGCAGTTGGATTATCTTATCTGATAAAAAAATTGGTGACACCACTAAATCCACGTTCAACTGAATATGTTGATGGAAAGGCTGTTAGGAACTTTTTGTACCATAGCTCATAATTCAGGATAGAGTATATGCATCTTTTTACCATAGCTCATAATTCAGGATAGAATATTTGTATCTTTTTACCGTAGCTCATAATTCAGGGTAGAGTATATGTATCTTTTTACCATAGCTCATAATTCAGGGTAGAGTATTTGTATCTTTTTACCATATCTCATAATTCAGGGTAGAGTATTTGTATCTTTTTACCATAGCTCATAATTCAGGGTAGAGTATATGTATCTTTTTACCACAGCTCATAATTCAGGGTTGAGTATATGTAACTTTTTACCACAGCTCATAATTCAGGGTAGAGTATATGTATCTTTTTACCATAGCTCATAATTCAGGGTAGAGTATATGTATCTTTTTACCATAGCTCATAATTCAGGGTAGAGTATTTGTATCTTTTTACCATAGCTCATAATTCAGGGTAGAGTATTTGTATCTTTTTACCAGAGCTCATAATTCAGGGTAGAGTATATGTATCTTTTTACCACAGCTCATAATTCAGGGTTGAGTATATGTAACTTTTTACCACAGCTCATAATTCAGGGTAGAGTATATGTATCTGTTCCTGATAACCGAATTTAAATGTAATTTTTAATTCTTTATTTATTGATAAATCAATCAATATCTCTTGCAAAGTTTTATATTTTTCTTCACCTGAGGATCCAAAATCCAACAAGGTTTATTCATTGTTTAAATGTCATTGAATCTTTTATTAAAGTTTTAATGGTAGAATCTCAAAATGCTGACAGTATATAGGACCTCATTAGCATCTGGCTTGTGTGGAACAGTATATAGACCTCATTAATAGCTGGCTTGTGTGGAACAGTCTATAGACCTCATTAATAGCTGGCATGTGTTGAACAGTCTATAGACCTCATTAATAGCTGGTTTGTGTGGAACAGTCTATAGACCTCATTAACAGCTGACATGTGTTGAACAGTCTATAGACCTCATTAATAGCTGGCATGTGTGGAACAGTCTTTAGACCTCATTAATATCTGGCTTGTGTGGAACAGTTTATAGACCTCATTAACAGCTGGCTTGTGTGGAACAGTCTTTAGACCTCATTAATATCTGGCTTGTGTGGAACAGTCTATAGACCTCATTAACAGCTGGCTTGTGTGGAACAGTCTATAGACCTCATTAACAGCTAGCTTGTGTGAAACAGTCTATAGACCTCATTAATAGCCGGTATAACCCATTCTCCACCAATTTAGAGATGATGGCGATAATTTCATTTGAAATATTCATAGCGATAATTTCATTTGAAATATTTATAGCGATAATTTCATTTGAAATATGTATAGCGATAAGTTCATTTGAAATATGTATAGCGATAAGTTCATTTGAAATATTTATAGCGATAAGTTTATTTAAAATATGTATAGCGATAAGTTCATTTAAAATATGTATAGCGATAAGTTCATTTGAAATATTAAAAGCGGTTTTGAAACAGTCATTTTGTGAAGTTAGCTTAAAAAAAATCGATGGAGACAGACAGAAAATAGAGAGAGGGTGGAGTCAACTGGAAGAATTGGTTTGCTGCTCGAGAGAGAAAAATATTATTATGTAGATATGTAAATAAATGTTTGTTTTGATGGCTTGATTCACAAACTGGAATAGAGAGGGGGGTCCAAAAATTGACCATACCGTCAATTTAATCCACATTTCATTATAGTTAGGCATGTAATCATTAAAATTGATTCAATAGACAGTGCCGATGGCGCAATCTGGATCGTGAAATTTCGCTGCTTCAATCATTTTAAATCTATTAATACTTATCCGTAAATAGCTACAAACAGTAAAACATTTTAATTTTGGCAAAATGGTTACAAACAGTAAAATATTTTAATTTTGGCAAAATGGTTACAAACAGTAAAATATTTTAATTTTGGCAAAATGGTTACAAACAGTAAAATATTTTGTTAAGGTTAAATGGCTACCAACAGTAAAACTCTTGGTTTCAGCAACAATTGAATGTTTGTATTAATTCACTTACTTGAACAGCCAATGCTAATTGCTGATTGGACGGTAAAGGAATGTCGCCATATTTGACAGATTCAAGTAAGGATGAAGTTACCCAGGCAGTAACAAACATGTTGTTGTCAAACACATCAAACAGACGTCTGGCCTCGGCCATGTCAAAAGGTCCGTGAAAGTTTAACTTGACCCCACTGGAGTAGACGCCCTTAGCTTCATGCCATTGTTTCATTGGAATGTAAGGTTTTTCTGTCTTCACCTGTTGGGTAGAGAATGAAGTATTTAAGTGTGTCTTGTTTTTTGTTTAAAGTTAGACATAGACTGTATGAGGCAAGTTCAATGGCTCTCAATTCATTCTCCTCACATTACAGACGCACAATGAAACTATTTGATGAGCACAGTAACAATATAATACACATGTTACTTATTCTTTTTCTTTTTTTGCTATAAACTGCGCGCATGCGGGTGTTTCATCAAAAGTAAAGTTGTTTAGTTTTGTTTGTTGTTTTGCGAGCACTTTCCTGTTTTAAGTGTACTTTTGATTTCAAAAAGACTGAGAACCACTGCACTTAACGTGTCTCTAGAACTGCTCAGCAAAGTCCAAAGGTGCCGCATACACTTACTCTGGACCCTGTAAGAATACTTCTATAGAGTGTGCGTCTAATGCGAGTTACTCTTGTTTTAAAAAAAAAGTTTTCAGCTCTCCACAGCGACATTATTTCAAGACCAGGGCTGGGCACATTTTTTGAGTCTAGGGCCCAATTGGTTCATAAATTTTACCTCCTGGCCGGACGGAGATGGACAAACTTAAATAACATGTAAAAGTCATAACATAAAAGGCTAGTGCTGTACTTCACTCTGAAACGAGTGGCGGGTCGGATTGGCCCAATGGCTGTTCTAGAAACTATTCACTTAATTTAGGTATTTAGTCGGCATATTGAAACTGATTCCAAAAAAAATTAGCTCCGTCGAATGATAGTTCCCGATATACTAGACTTATTAACATTTTCCAAATAAGTGGTAAGAATAACAATCATGTACATCTGACAATCTCGTCAATGCTCGTGATTATTTTTCCAACCACCGCGATAGAGGTGCGGCACTGCTCGGTGTGCCTTCCTTTCCTGCCGATTCTGTGTAAGCAGATGACAGACAACCTTATTTTGTTCCTCATTTATGTAATTCGAATAAAAACACTCACAGTTCTCTAATCGTATACTTATTCGTGATGACTTAGTGGACGGGGGAAAGGGGGGGGGGAGAGAGAGAATATACCAACAAAAAGGTGGAAGGGGTCTTCGTATGTGTAATCTGATCTTGGCATATTGTGAATTACTCCCAATATGGCCACGCACTTCGTATGGCTGCCCCTATATATATATATATATATATATATATATATATATATATATATATATATACCTCTGCTATATATTCAATAATACCTCGGCAATCTCTGTATCTGTGCGGCAATACCTAGGAATCCAAACTTTTTCGGCTTCTGGAATTAGTCTTAATTCCAAATCAGCTTTTTTCCTTTAATAAGTCCTGTTAAATCTATTGATCTATTCTTTGTAAGTTTAATTTTTTATTGAAGCAAATACTATCGATTTTAAAAGAAATGTAGTATTTGTTTTTAACAAAATATACACCTTGTTGCGTAAGATATTTTTTTAAACGAAGATAAGCTTTTCAGAAAATTATTTTTCGAGCTCCATTTGTTCGAGTTTTAGTTTTTTGTATTTTATGTATCACTGTGATACTGTCACATTCTGTGTCTTAAGTTTTATGAAATCCAGAACATCCTCCTATTTTATCACTCGAGAGGGGGGAGATAATATATAGGATAGACAAAGGCTTTGTTTTCCCAGGTGTTCGCACAGTGGTCAGTCTGTCTAGAACCCACTATCACTGAAAGTCACCTGGGAAGATAAAGTCTATAGGGGAGATAATCTGTGCCCTTGACATTCGGACGAGCGAGAGGGATGGGTATTATGTCTTAGGTTGGGATCGGTCACGAGTGAAGGCACAAGTGATGGCACGCGAGATAAGCGTGACTTACAAGCTCGTCGGCCATTGGTCAATCTCGCCGCGGGAGAATTGATAGCGAGACTGACCTTCCGGTGCAGTTGGCGTGGGTTATTTAGTCAGAATTTGTCATTCAGTCAGCGCTGATCATTCGGAGGCAGAGTGACTGAGTGAAGTCGAGCGAACACTCGTACCGGGGGGTGGGGGAAATAGGCTGTTAGCCTAAGTTCTTTTAGAACTACCCCACCCCAGGTAACTATTCTATTTTTGATGTATGTTATACTTGATTATAATATTGTTTGCATTAGCCGGTAACGCTACTGCCCTTTTTAGGACACGCTGATGTGCATTATTTTTTTAATGTAAATAAATACTCGTTGTATCGTATTTACATTGGAGTTTGTACTCAATTTCTTGCTGTGTTGTGCGTCCTGTGTAACCACGTGGCTGGGACAAATATAAATGTTGGCCAGAACTCAGTAGGTGATCATAACAAGAGACAACGACCGCAGGGACCCCGCAAGGGGACCTTGACAGATACATGAAGATATAATAATAAATCAATATCTTATGAGCCTGATAGTCAGTAAGTATATCCTAACTGCTGTGTCGCGCCTACCGGGCCTACCCTATATACTGCTCGGGTACAATCAGTATTTTACCACCCCCACCCTCTTGATTTGGAGGGGGGGTCTTTAACTCCAAATTCGCCCTATTATAGTAAATTTTTACCGCCCCTGAAAAGACTGCCTCTCAGGTGTTTTTTACCCCTTTGAACCATAGTACAGCGAGGCCCTGCTCTACATACCTGTTCTTGTGATGTCAACTCCAACAATCTATCTATAAATGTGTAAGAACTTTTCATTTGAGTCAATCGTGGTGTACCCAACGTTAGACACAAAGTGGCAGCAATCACACAGCAAATAAAGAAACATCTGGCCATTTCCAAAGACCTGGGCACTGCAGCTATAAAAATAAAATAAAACAACAGTTCATGTTAGTTAAATATTACATCTCAATTATGAAGTATAGATAATTTACTGACTGAACTCCATAGCTACTTTCAACCACAGAGCTCATTGTACTCAGCTAGGTGCAGAGGCGTACCTAGATTGGGGTGAGGGGGTCCAAATTTGAAAGTCCCCCGTGCCCCAGCTTGAGGGGGCCCCCAAATTTATTTACATTAAATATTAAGTAAATTATCTCATGTCATGGTGTTGAATGTCAAAATACAGGGCCCCCAAAGAGGCCAAGCCCTCGGGCCCCTCTATCCCTAAGTTCGACACTGGCTAGGTGTTGTTACATACAGTGGCATCACTAGGGGGTGCGGGCCGCGCCGGGCGACACCATTTTAGAGGTGACACCAAAATGAACAGCTCTAAATTTCATAGTCGAAAAAACTCGGTATAGTCGGTGGAAGTCTTTAGGGGGTAGGGGGGTGACACCAACCACGGAGACGCCACTGGTTACATATTATATGTTCATGTATTTTCTTTGAGTGTTGTCAACATCTATATACATAGACGGTGGTTCGACCGATAGACCTACACACCGTGCGGTGTAAAGTATGCTCGTGGCAATAAAAGCCGCATGTATGTACGTTACAAATTCTTGGCACCGTACGAGTTGAAAGCTTACATCGCTAAAAAAAAAGTTTGAGTTCTACGTCACACCTTTGAGGAGTTAAAAAAAACAGTGCGTGTCATCGACCGTCTCTATAAAAATAGTCTGGGAAATTCCAAAATTATAGAAACTAAAAAGAGACAATGTACGTTAAATGTGAGTATGTTTGGTGCGCATTTTGTTCATCAAATGAATCTTTCTTGAATAAAAATGAAATGCTGCGGAATTCTAAACACAGCAAGGATTTCTTATTAATGAATTAAGATTTTTAAATGATATTGAGTAGTGTGCGCAAATTATGTTTAATAGTCGGGGGTTGTTTTTGTTAAGCTTCTGTACCCATAATGAGGATTATTTTCTTTGGGATGAATTATATAAAAAGCTATTTTTTGTATATAGATTGTTAACGCGCTCAAATATATATTACCGAGTTGGTTGGGATAGGTGTGGGAATAAACCAAATGGTTGCAGAAAGGGGGGGGGGGTCAAGCAGACGATTCAAGTTACGTCTCTCTTTTTTTTTAAATACGTCATGTTAAACATGATAAATTATAAAATTATAAAAAAAAAAGAACTGTTGGAATGGCGGTGTAGGGTTGGGAAAGGAGTGTTTAACGGCAGGGGGGAGAGGTAGGGAGAAGTGTCACGTGGTATTGTTAACAGGGTGAACATGCAGTTATACTAAATGCCCCTTTTTGTAATTTTGTACATTGAGACCCACTTCGATTCGGGCATGTCTTGAGTGGAAGGGGGTGGCGGGCGGGGGAGGGAGGGAGGGAAGGATGGGTGTGGGGCTAAGTGAAAGAGAATTGATACATTATTTTAAAAAAATAACTATTGAGAAAGAGTCCTTTAAAATATTATGAATGAATTAAGATTAGTCAATGATATGGTGTTGTGAGCGCATCACCATTTTCAACTCCAACTGCGTTCCAAATAGCCGGTCCGGGTACCGGGCCTGTTCAGCTAGTTAATCATATTATACTATGTTATGGTCGTCTTTAGTAACTGCTAGACAAAAAGTGCTAAATGATACGTATTTGTATTTAAAAATGGTAATAACTATTTAAATGATATTTTTTTTTAAATTGCAGTATTTTTTTAAAATATAATTCATTTATAATTTAAAATGAATTAAGTTGGTAATATCTCTAGCAAAAATATTGCTCTAAATTTTTTATAGTAAAATTATATAAACAAAATTATTATGCATTTAGTTTTATTTAAATTTTAGTTGCTCATTGAATTTAATCAAGGAAGAGTACTTATACAGACAAAAAATAACCATATGTATCACTATAAATATATTCTTTATATCTATGATTATATCTTTGTGTATCACATCTTGGTGAAGTAAACCTGGGTCGAAGCTCTGAACCTCAACGCGGTGACACGGTGGCAACGACGAAAACCAGACCGGCTAATACTGAGCATATCCGACGTAGACCATGGAATGGTTTGGCACTAATGACTGAGAGCCCAGATGCTCCAGCAAACGGGAAGAATGTTACCATATATGTTTGTCTAGCCCCAAGGCGAATTACAAAAAGCCGCTATACGGAATTAAGGTGAAAGTCAGGTCGAGGATACTGCCTATGGCACCTTACCATGGGACCTCCGAACGACTCTAGGAGCCCCCCCCCCCCCGCTATAACAGCGATATATGAGAATGTAGTGAGCGCCCGATACGGTCGATACTGTTCCCGCACCCACACATTGCACAGCCTGCCCCACCATGGCCGATCGGGCCTTTGAGAAAAAAGCTGTGTCATCCCACTTTATAATAAAGTCTCTACGAGACACAATTACTGTTGTATAATATGTCAGACTAGGACTTGGAGTGCCTCAGATCGGGCCTCCCTGTCATGTGGTACGAGCAGTCTGTGGCGGCACCTGAGCCAACCACACGGCAGATCCATCCAGTCCGCCCCCCTGATGGGGCACGTATAAAACATGCTAACAACATACAAACCGGTCGAAATTATTATTACGGTGGATTGGCCATAAGGCTTTCTCAACCAAGCCTGCCGTATGTAACAGTGTAGGGTTATTGCAGCCCACGTATAACACATGCTAACAACAAACAAACCGAATAAAACAGAATAAGTGGGATGCCACGGTTCGAATATCAACCCCCCTCCCCTTTCATCAGCTAGACAAAACACCCACGGCTAAGCCAAGGCTCACGAATAACTCTACAGAAGTTGGCCAACGAGTGTCGCCAAAGGAGATCTGTTGGCTTTAAACGAGCCACATCTCCGTCGTGCGAGCTCGCCTCAGAAAAGGAAAGGTCGTATCGAAAACGGAATTGACGGACATGGTGCCTGGCGAGGAAGATAGTGACCATAAGCCATCCCCCGAGGTGGTGGACATGAGTAAACAAATCACTTTTCACCCAAGTAAGTTACTGGTGCTTGGCAGAAAAGACTGATAGGAAACGATCCGATGCTCGACTAAACACTACATTGGGGAAAACGAGAGAGAGGTAACGTGATAATTGGCATACCCAACTGGACGCGAAATCATCATTGCGATCCCAGACCAGCTAAGTTCAAACTTCAGTGGTACACAGCACACGATGTGGTGAAGCGGAGGTAAAGGACAGCCACGTTTTATTCGGCTGTCCAGGCTTGCAGGGGCACAGGCCGGACACAGTGGGTAAACTAACGGTACTAATTTGAATGAGAGTCCGAAAGTTGAGGGTCACGGCAAACCTAATCCCCAGCGATTAAAGACTGTCTTACAGCTCGGTCCCCAATAGAGAGGTATTACGAGGTGCAGTAAACTGAAGTTGAAAAGTTAGTATAAAATTGACAGAAGGCGACCTCCGCAACTACTAAACAATATTGTAGGCTTGTAAAAAATATTCTTCAATACATGTACTGGATATTATGGCCGTAACGAAACCTTTCAATGCACTCATCATGAATCTCGCGTGAAAGTAAAAAAAGTATTAGAAATGTTTTGCGAGTGATTTATCAATTCTTCTTCAGTTAGATTAAAGGTCACAGGTCGCACAGGTCGAGACAGACTGGTTAAAGGTCACAGGTCGAGACAGTCTGGTTAAGTGCATATAATCGATTTCTATTTTCTTTTCTTGATTTCCTGGTAAATGGTTGAACTGTTTAATGCTTTTTTTTTTACAATGTATTGTTGTTGGTAATCTTTTCAGAGATTCCAAGTGCAGGGCCTGGGGTGGGAGGGGGGTCGCCTCTTTTGGCACCCCCTAAGAACGCTTCTGCGGAAGCATCTTTTAGAAAATGTCTGTAGTTTGTTGGTAATGTGGAGAAGAACGGTAGAAGTGAAATCAAAGAGTCATGCATGTCATGAGCGTAACTCAAGAAGTCTGTCCAAAACCTTGTCCGCTAACGTGGTACCGTACAGATCCAAAGCTACTACACAAGTTAACAGAAAGAGGAAGTAGACCGCCAGCTACTATACTGTAACTATACAGATTTTAATTAATAGATAATGTAGCCTTCATAATTTAAAAAAATGTAACGACTCGGTATACATAATTATCGTAAATAAGAACAAGTTAATTTAAAGTAAACTTACTTTTTCAATCAATTAATGTCCTGATTTATTTCAACTGCAATACTTGGTATTGGCGCGCTAAGTGTCCACAGTTATCTCCACTGTCAGCGAGCTGTGAACATCTCATCGAGTATTGATTCAACTTATGAAACGAACTTTAAGAAAGTATATTGTAAACACATGTACAGAAAATATAGAAAACATAAAGCAGGCCAGCCAGGTCACTTCTTTCACAAACACAAATTTTATCTGTGTAGCTATTGATACAGAAGGAAGTATGTCACAGGTGTATGTGGGTGGGGTGTATGTGTGTGTGTGTGCGAGTCTCTGAGTGTGTGTGTGTGTGTGCGAGTCTCTGAGTGTCTGAAGTATGACAAGAAGTAGGTGAAAAGACAATATTGAAAGTCAACATCACGTGACATAATTATTTGATTGTCTATGTGGGTCCATACATTTTAGCAATGTTGAGGCGATAGCAATCTTACCATTTACAGTCATATACTAAAAAACTTTAACTTAAGTTAGCGAAAATGCAATTATTCTCATCATTGTATTGCCTAGTTTGTGTAAGTGAAATGATTGTATCCCTTAGTTCAGTGGTTCCCAAAGTGGGCCGTACGGACCCTCAGGGGTCCCTGGTATCATTCGGGGGTCCGTGGAAAATTAAAATTCATTTGGGGGTTCCTGAACAACTTTAGGGGGTCCGCGAAAGGTTTAATGTAAAATAGTAAAATTGTGATATATTTTTATTACTATGGAAATTAAAATAAAAAACATTAAATGAACTAGTAGTGCACACTAATTAAGTGAATAACAAGCATGGCGCGGTGCGAAACAGACGACCGAAAACACTTTTATACTTTATGCAGGAATGAAATAACACAGCTCCATGCACTTTTCTACAATATAAACGAAAACCATACAAGAGTTGTACATCGTACATCGAATTTAGTTCTATGTTATTCTAATAAAAAGTGTATAAACCAATTTTCCCAGTCTTAGACAAAAAAGATAAAGATTTAACGGTTTTTTCACATAGTCAAAGAAAAATATTAAAAAATACCGTCACTGCAACAACTCATAGGGACAACATCTAAGCGAGATGATGATGGACTGATTGCCGCTTCTTATAACATTTCTTTATTGATAGCAAGGTCTGGAAAGCTGCATACTATTAGTGAAGAACTTATTTTACCAGCTGTAAGTGAGGTAATACGCACAGTTTTGCACAAACCAGATTTCGATATTATAAAAAGAATTCCACTGAGTAATAAATAATACAGTACAAAGAAGAATTGACGAATAGGCTCCGTCCGAAGAAAATTCTTTATGTTATTACTTTAAAGTTATGAATTTTCTATACAGCTTGACGAGTCTACTATACCAGGAAACGAAGTTTTACTTTTAGCTTATGTAAGATTTGTAAAAGAAGAAAAATGTTTTCAAGAATTGTTATTGGCTACATGTTTGGAAAACAAAAGGTGAAACGTTTTTTTTTTTTACTGAATTAAAAAGATTGTTCAATGTAAAAGCTTTACCCTTGACTAATACCATTTCTGTTGCTGCTGACGGTGCTCCAGCAATGGTAGGAAGATAAAGAGGATGTCTGGCATACTTACAACAAGCTGCACCAAATGTATTTTTAGTGCATTGTCTCATTCATAGAGATCATTTGGTCGCAAAAAATCTTACTTAACGTGTGCATAGATCACAAGATTATGTCATTAAAGCAGTTAATAAAATCAAACGGAATGCCTTAAGTGAAAGATTATTTTATCAACTTTGTTTGAAAAATGACGAAGACTATAATCATTTACTACTTCACACATAAGTATGTTATCTAAAGGTGCATGTTAAAATCGATTGAATGCGCTCTTTGATTCAGTGTTGGAATTCCTGGAAAGCAAAGACAGTGATTCGCGACACAATTTAACATAGCATATATGAGTGATTCATTTGACAAATTGAACGAAACTAATTTGGAGTTACAAGGTGACAAATTAAATTTAATTAAAACTTAAAGTGTAATAGCTGCGTTTGTGGCAAAACTTTTTCTGTGCAAACAAAACTTGGAAAGAGGATAATGTTTTCAGTTACGAAATATTTCGAAATTGCAAAATAAAATTGAAGATCAGCTTGCTTACTGTCAACACTTAAGGGTTCTTCATGCAGACCTGAACCAAAAATTTGAAGACATTCTTCACTTGGATATTCCCGACTGGGCGTAGAGCCCTTTCACGCTTGGACACAGATGAATCCTAATATATTAGCAGCTTATTGAAATATTCACAAATGAGGAATTTAAACCAATCTTTAAACAATGATACCACGAATTCTGGTTATAAAAACATATCTCAATTTTTTTATTCCGCATTATGGGTTATTGCACAGAATTTGTTGACTGCTTTTCCGTATTACTATTAGATAGAACGTGGATTCAGTGCCGTTATGAACTTCGTCACACAAACACACAAAAAAAACTGGAACCGACCAGAAATTGGTGCTCGTGGGGATTTGCGGTCACTACTCACAAACACTGAGCTGGACACACATATCATCTCACCAAGTTCATCCACGTCATTGTTTTTTTTTATTTTAAACGAAAATTATAATTTCAATAAATACTTTTTCAACAAAATGTTTTTTTATTTATAATTTTCATACCATGCATTTATGCAGCTTTTTCACTTGGGGGTCCGTGGGCAAGTTTTGACTATAAAAGGGGTCCATGGGTCAAAAAAGTTTGGGAACCACTGCCCTAGTTTGTGTAAATGAAATTGTATCTCCTAGTTTATGTAAATGGGAAATTGTATCCCCTTAGTTTGTGTAAATGAAATTGTATCCCCTAGTTTGTGTAAATGAAATTGTATCCCCCAGTTTGTGTAAATGAAATTGTATCCCCTCAAAGGGTTTGTAAATGAAATTGTATCCCCTAGTTTGTGTAAATGAAACTGTATCCCCTAGTTTGTGTAAATGAAATTGTATCCCCTAGTTTGTGTAAATGAAAATTGTATCCCCTAGTTTGTGTAAATGAAATTGTATCCCCTAGTTTGTGTAAATGAAATTGTATCCCCTAGTTTGTGTAAATGAAATTGTATCCCATAGTTTGTGTAAATGAAATTGTATCCCCTAGTTTGTGTACATGAAATTGTATCCCCAAGTTTGTGTACATGAAATTGTATCCCATAGTTTGTGTACATGAAATTGTATCCCCAAGTTTGTGTACATGAAATTGTATCCCCAAGTTTGTGCATGAAATTGTATCGCCAAGTTTGTGTAAATGAAATTGTATCCCCAAGTTTGTGTACATGAAATTGTATCCCCAAGTTTGTGTACATGAAATTGTATCCCCAAGTTTGTGTACATGAAATTGTATCCCCTAGTTTGTGTACATGAAATTGTATCCCCAAGTTTGTGTAAATGAAATTGTATCCTCCCAAGTTTGTGTACATGAAATTGTATCCCATAGTTTGTGTACATTAAATTGTATCCCCTAGTTTGTGTACATGAAATTGTATCGCCAAGTTTGTGTACATGAAATTGTATCCCCAAGTTTGTACATGAAATTGTATCCCTCAAGTTTGTGTACATGAAATTGTATCCCCATAGTTTGTGTATGAAATTGTATCCCCTAGTTTGTGTACATGAAATACACTGTATCCTTCTAGTTTGTAAATGAAATTGTATCCCCAAGTTTGTGTAAGCATGAAATTGTATCCCCCTAGTTTGTGTACACATGAAATTGTATCCCTAGTTTGTGTACATGAAATTGTATCCCCTAGTTTGTGTACATGAAATTGTATCCCCAAGTTTGTGTACATGAAATTGTATCCCCTAGTTTGTGTAAATAAAATAGTATCCCCTAGTTGGTGTACATGAAATTGTATCCCCTAGTTTGTGTAAATGAAATTGTATCCCCAAGTTTGTGTACATGAAATTGTATCCCCTAGTTTGTGTACATGAAATTGTATCCCCTAGTTTGTGTACATGAAATTGTATCCCCTAGTTTGTAAAAATGAAATTATATCCCCTAGTCTTGTGTACATGAAATTGTATCCCCAAGTTTGTGCATACAATGAAATTGTATCCTTAGTTTGTGGTAAAAATGAAATTGTATCCCCCTAGTTTAAAGTACATGAAATTGTATCCCCAAGTTTGCGTACATGAAATGTATCCCCTAGTTTGTGTACATGAAATTGTATCCCCAAGTTTGTAAAAATGAAATTGTATCCCCTAGTTTGTGTAAGCATGAAATTGTAACCCCTAGTTTGTGTAAATGAAATTGTATCCTCTTAGTTTGTGTACATGAAATTGTATCCCCTAGTTTGTGTAAAAACAAAATTGTATCCCCTAGTTTGTGTACACATGAAAATTGTATCCCCTAGTTTGTGTACATGAAATTGTATCCCCTAGTTTGTGTACATGAAATTGTATCCCCTAGTTTGTGTACATGAAATTGTATCCCCTAGTTTGTGTACATGAAATTGTATCCCCAAGTTTGTGTAAAGGTGAAATTGTATCCCCAAGTTTGTGTAAATGAAATTGTATCCTCTAGTTTGTGTACATGAAATTGTATCCCCAAGTTTGGGTACATGAAATTGTATCCCCAAGTTTGTGTACATGAAATTGTATCCCCTAGTTTGTGTAAATGAAATTGTATCCCCTAGTTTGTGTACATGAAACTGTATTTCTAGTTTGTGTACATGAAATTGTATCCCCTAGTTTGTGTACATGAAATTGTATCCCCTAGTTTGTGCACATGAAATTGTATCCCCAAGTTTGTGTACAAGACTCTAGCCGACGTCTACCAGATGGAGATTCATTTGACGTATAGTTATAATGTCTCGTAGTTTGACATGCGTTATTTAGAGATGCATTATTTCCCTAACCTCTGTCAATCAAACAACACGTCACATCTATATGATAATTGTAATCAGATAACACGCTGATATACATCACAAATGCAAACGCTGAATCATTTCAATGACGTGACAATTTAAACTTCAAAACACAACCAGCAATAGGTGAATCTAAACCAATACCCCACAGCCGATGCCAAGTGTGCCGCGAGACGGAGCCAAGTGTGCCGCAAGACATCTGAATACTATAGATGTAAACATTGTTACTGTCTTTATACAGATACATTTAAATTTTTTTATTTCCTTTTGACAAATACGTGTGTCGAGTGTTGCGCTGTCTCTGTGGGGCCCTAGACAAGGGCAATATAAAATGGTACATACTTAGCGTCCCTTAGACAAAGGTCTTCTCCTTGTAGCAGGGCCTGGCATAAGGGGAAGAATTTTTGGAGCATAGAAGTCATGAAACATATGAAGCTACACTTTCTTTAAATAAGTTATTTTGAACGATATTTTGTTTGGCATCATCATATTTCTAAAAGTGCTTTTGAAAAATCTGCTTCCATGTTATACATCCCTTCTACGTAGGGAAGAAATTTTTTATTATTGCCACTAAAAACAAAGATAACACTGGTAAACAGTGAATTTATTGCCAGTGATATTTGAATCATTTTATACTAGAGCTGCTGAACAATTAAAAAAATTGATCGAAATTAACGCATGATTAAAAATTTTAATCGCAAATTAACGCACATTTTAATCGACACAATATAATACAATTGTTTGTATTCAAACTAATATGTCATAATATCAAAGCATAACATTGGCATAATAAACAAGTCATTTTAATTTACGAAAGAGGCATAATGAATTATAACATATTTATTAAGCATTAGCATATATGTCTTTTGAATTAGCTATTGAAACCAGTTTATGGACATGTATCAATCACGTCAATGATGCGAATTATTTTCTTTTTCTTAACAACAATGCCTAACCTTTTTTTTTCGTACCGCAGTTTCCGACTAATGACGTATGTCAACCCCTCTTCCCTCCCCTCCCTGTCATATTTTGCTTCACATCGCCCACTCGTAAGTCTGTTTACCTTCTACCTCCTCCACTTCCCATCCAAAAAAAAAAAATGCATTAACGTCATTTATATCTCAAATGTAACCTTTTCATAAAATAATACCATAGCCAGAAAGTTGTCGCTCACTTATTATTGACGCGTTTTTTTTCCTTTTTATCCCCCCCCCGTCTTTCCCAACAAGTCACATTTTTAACACACTCTCTCTCCACTTAAAGATGTTCCGTTTCCAAACTAGGAGCACGCGTCAGAAATGACAATCCTCTTGTTTCTAGGTCATACAGCTGCTATGATTTTACGTAGACGTGACGTTTACCACCACCAATACTACTACGGTCGTCGAGTTGAAGGACAAATTTACTTTTAATCTTCTTTTTGAAGTTTTTGTTTTGTGCGTCGATGTTACTCTCTCCTTTATTCTTTCATTCATTTACTTTCTTACTATCAACTATTATTTCAATGTTTTAGTGAACAAATAGAAAAGAAAATTTTTATTTTTTTATCGGTCTGTCAGTTATATTAATAAAAAATTATCTTGTAAATTGAGACTTCTTTAATGTTACCGTATGGCAGGGTTGTTAACAATACTCTTAAATTGTATCGTCAATACCGATACCAATACTTCATTAAAATAGTATCGCCGATACCAATACAAATACTCAAGTAAAAATGTATTGCCAAAATCGATACCAATACAATACCAATATTTTTGAGAACAACAACATAATTTTATTTAAAATATAATGAGTGCGAGTAGAAAAAAAGTAAAAAACAATAAAATACAATGTCAAAGCATAATTTTAATTGCTAATCACTTTAGCACTTGATTGATGGACAAGTGGTGTAGTTACTCGACTGTCGACTCCCAGAGTCATGGGTTCGGATCCTCGTTGAGAACAATGGGAATTTCTTCTCACACGTTCACCCAGCTTTAAATAGGTACCCGACTTTAAGCTGGGGAAGTAAAGGCGGCCGGGCGTTGTGCCAACCACACCATCCTCATATGCCGAGTTATAGGAACAGATGAATCCCTTGATGGTCCGTCAGGGCTATGAACTTTAGTATTTCATCACTAGGCAGCATGTAAGAAGACCATCATTTCAAAACGATCATTGCTTAGCCTAGAATAACGTAATGGCATAAAAATACGCTCACCTAATGAAAACAGGCGCTCAACTCAGCACCAGCCGATCAACTCAGCAATATAGTTTCTTAATGCTTGGGTAGGTTGGGTAGGGTGCTAACGAAAGCATTTCTGATGAGTTATCTTCAAGATATTTATCTACTTCAGCAAAACTTTACTATTAAGCCTGTTCTGCCGCAGTGCAGTAAAACTGCATTTCTGATCAGGCTGAAGCTACACCACTTCTGCCAAGTAAGCTGAGGAAACTGCACTCAATGCAATGCAGGCACCCTTTAAGGTTTGTTCAACTTCAGCCTTGTGATCCAAGTTGTCTTGGTGGGAGGTGGATGTTATTAATAATGGTAGGGTTGATGTTTATGATTACAAGTAGTGATTGAATTTTATGAAGATTATTTTTAAAACAATGTATTAAAATAGTTATTGTTTTTCTGCAAATAGCTAATAGTGTAAACAAAAAAGTATTGGTATCGAGTATCGAAAATTTTGCGCTTAAAATGTATCGGTGATACACAAATCAATACTTGATACAAAAAGGATCGGCAATACAGCAACTAATACTGAAAAAGTATCGCCGATATTGTATTGGCCGATACCGATACTTCGATACTAACAAATCTGCCGTATGGCAATTTTCAAACGTTCAAAGCTAAAATTTTGAAAGGTCGGCTTTCATTTTTCATCTTGTAATATTTGGCCACCTTCCATATATTTGGCCACCGTCCATCCCTGTCATATTTGGCCACCCTCCATCCCTGTCATATTTGGCCACCTTCACCCCCAAGTTAGTCTGGCTTATCCCTCTCCCCATACACTTACAATCCTAAAAAATGACACAAGGCATTTCTACCTCATTAGTGCTGGGACAACTGTCAAAGAATACGGAACACTTGTTGTCATCGTCATAAAATGTCAAAGAATACGGAACACTTATTGTCATATACTAACTAAATAATTAACTTTATTATTTCTGTTTTATTCAGTTTTGTTCTTTAATTTTATTTCACAATCCTGTTACATTGATTACACTGTGGTTCATTATAGAACTCTAAACTGATTAAATAAAAATATCGAAACATTGAGATAATGGGGCTTCCGTACAATTGTAATTTCCAGGGTCAGAAAAACAAAACAATGCCTAGGTCACGAAGCTGCTATAATATGAGTTAAGATGACAGTTCGAACAGAAGGAACATGCTGAACATGCTCAAACAGAAGGAACATGTTTAAACAGAAGGAACATGTTTAAACAGAAGGAAAACGTTGAACTGGATCGAACGGAAGGAACACGTTGAACATGTTCAAACAGAAGGAACACGTTGAATGTACAAACAAAAGGAACACGTCGAACATGTTCGAAGAGAAGGAACAACATGGAATATGATCTAACAGAGGAACACGTTGAACATGATCAAATTGAAAGAACATTTTTTTGAGATAAATATCAACAAAGAAGGAACAAATGTAAAAGATTTTTTATTTCTAAACATTTAAACAAAAGAATGAAAGTTTATTAAAAATAAAAATCGAGTTTACCACCTCATTCCTAACATTCTTTCCCAAAGAGCTTTCATAATACAACTTCACCCTTTGTATCATAATACAATTCACCCTTGTATCATAATACAACTTCACCCTTTGCATCATAATACAACTTCACCCTTTGTATCATAATACAACTTCACCCTTTGTATCATAATACAACTTCACCCCTTTGCATCATAATCCAAATTCACACCGTTGAATCAAAATCCACCTTCCAACATAATCTTTCAAAGTCCACCATCCAAGATATCTTTCATAATATACATTCCCATATATCTTCAAATACCTGCCTACATATGTTTAAACCCACCTACCCAAGCGACTTATGTTTAAACATTTCCAATGGATTCCAAATGTTAAGAGGAATAGTGTTAGTCTTAATATTGTTAGTCTTAAATGTTTCGTTCATTGTGATTAACAATGTAATGTATCAAGTATTGAGAGTTAAATCATTAAGCCAATCAACTCTTTCAAATAAAAAGGTTTTCATTTTCAAGTATTGAGAGTTAAATCACAAGCCAATCAACTCTTTCAAATAAAAGGATTTCATTTTCAAGTATTGAGAGTTAAATCACAAGCCAATCAACTCTTTCAAAAAAACAGTTTTTCATTTTCCAGTATTGAGAGTTAAATAAATCAACTATTTCAAATAAAAGGTTTTAATTTTCAAGTATTGAGAGTTAAATCACAAGCCAATCAACTCTTTCAAATAAAAGGTTTAATTTTCAAATATTGAGAGTTAAATCACAAACCAATCAACTCTTTTAAAAATTGATAAGTGCGACTAAGTGCGTGTTATCGGCCAATTTATTCTAAGTAAATACAAAATATTTATTCTGAGTTATATCAAAAAGAAATTTTGATAATTGCAATCTTCAAATTGAACTTTGAAATATTGTGCTGTAAACACAATATTCACTAGAGAATTCACCATGATTCTCTTTGGAATTAAAAACAAATTAAAACTCTACTATGTCACAATTCATTTTTTTTGGGTTATTCTAACTTCTACAGTGGCTAAAGTCACAATCAAACGACAGCAACTCACTCTGTAACTCACTCTGCAACTCACTCTGCAACTCATTCTCTCACTCACTCGCAACTGACTTTGTAACTCACTCTGCAACTGACTCTGTAACTCACTCTGCAACTGACTCTGTAACTCACTCTGCAACTCACTCTGTAACTCACTCTGCAACTCACTCTGTAACTCACTGCAACTCACTCCGTACTTCACAGAAATATTACGAGTTCGAATCAGAGAAAAATAGTTTAAAAAAAACAAACTTCTGACAAAGAAATGTTCTCGAGATGAAGTCAATAAACTGCAGCTAACACCTAGAAAGTAAAGTTCAATAAAACACTCAATTTTAAATATTAAGAATAACAATAGAATAACACCTAATTTAAATTTAGTTACCAGTTTATGAGAAATGTAAACATTAGATCCGTGGATCCAAGTTGATGACATCAGTCAGTGTGTATGCGCGCGTGTGTGTGAGTGTGTGTGTGTGTGTGTGCCGGTGAGAAGATCGAGACTATTGAATGACGGGAAACACCACGTGACTCACATGTGCATATACATTAACCAATCGTTTTGACCTTGCGGAATGGTGACTTCTAAAAACTTAACAAAGAAAGCCACAATAATCAATTGCTTTGTACCTTGCGGAATTGTGACAACTAGAAAATGTGTGATGAGAGAAAACTCAATTTTTTGTTAAAATAACAAATAGTATGAAATGCAGACTGACTTAATCTCGCTAACTGTATGTCTGTATCTGTCTGTATCTGTCTGTATCTGTATGTCTGTATCTGTGTCAATGTCTTCCTCCACCACAATATGTCTGTCTCTGTCTCCTAATATATTCCTCCACCACAATATGTCTGTGTCTGTCTCCTAATATATTCCTCCACCACAATATGTCTGTGTCTGCATCATAATATATTCCTCCACCACAATATGTCTGTGTCTGTCTCCTAATATATTCTCCACCACAATATGTCTGTGTCTGCATCCTAATATATTCCTCCACCACAATATGTCTGTGTCTGTCTCCTAATATATTCCTCCACCACAATATGTCTGTGTCTGCATCCTAATATATTCCTCCACCACAATATGTCTGTGTCTGTCTCCTAATATATTCCTCCACCACAATATGTATGTCATTGTATGTGTCTGTATCCTAATATATTCCTCCACCACAATATCAGATAATGGACCTTTATTGACTACAGAACGTTGTTCTCTCAGTACTACACTGCTAACAGTTACGATCTTCATTAGGCATACCTTCTAGTGCAATGCTGTTTATTTTTCTATTTACCGTTGGCGAACCACTTTACAACAACTCTGGACCCACAATAAGGTCTAGAACCGCACTTTTAGAACCACTGCAGTGTTTAACTTTACAACTCTGGACCCACAATAAGGTCGTGAACCACAATTTTAGAACCACTGCAGTGTTTAGCTTTCACCAATTTATTGATTTTTTTGAGCTGGAATTGGGCGACGTTTATATGGTGACATGTATGTGCTACATTTAACAATGATATGGATTCCAGGGCCTAACAATAATGTCTGGCTTCATTAACTCCAACAATAATGTCTGGCTTCATTAACTCCAACAATAATGTCTGGCTTCATTAGCTCCAACAAAAATGTCTGGCTTCATTAACTCCAACAATAATGTCTGGCTTCATTAACTCCAACAATAATGTCTGGCTTCATTAACTCCAACAATAATGTCTGGCTTCATTAACTCCAACAATAATGACGCCACAAGTGCGGTCTGTCCAACGGGGCTCTGCACAATTGTATGTGTAATGACAACTAAACTTTCATTTATTGTATGTGTAATGACAACTAAACTTTCATTTATTGTATGTGTAATGAATGACAACTAAACTTTCATTTATTGTATGTGTAATGAATGACAACTAAACTTTCATTTATTGTATGTGTAATGACAACTAAACTTTCATTTATTGTATGTGTAATGACAACTAAACTTTCATTTATTGAATGTGTAATGAATGACAACTAAACTTTCATTTATTGTATGTGTAATGACAACTAAACTTTCATTTATTGTATGTGTAATGACAACTAAACTTTCATTTATTGTATGTGTAATAAACTAAACTTTCATTTATTGTATGTGTAATGAATGACAACTAAACTTTCATTTATTGTATGTGTAATGAATGACAACTAAACTTTCATTTATTGTATGTGTAATGACAACTAAACTTTCATTTATTGTATGTAATGACAACTAAACTTTCATTTATTGTATGTGTAATGAATGACAACTAAACTTTCATTTATTGTATGTAATGACAACTAAACTTTCATTTATTGTATGTGTAATAACAACTAAACTTTCATTTATTGTGTGTGTGAATGACAACTAAACTTTCATTTATTGTATGTGTAATGACAACTAAACTTTCATTTATTGTATGTGTAATGAATGACAACTAAACTTTCATTTATTGTATGTGTAATGAATGACAACTAAACTTTCATTTATTGTATGTGTAATGAATGACAACTAAACTTTCATTTATTGTATGTGTAATGACAACTAAACTTTCATTTATTGTAAGTGTAATGACAACTAAACTTTCATTTATTGTATGTGTAATGACAACTAAACTTTCATTTTTTGTATGTGTAATGACAACTAAACTTTCATTTATTGTATGTGTAATGACAACTAAACTTTAATTTATTGTATGTGTAATGAATGACAACTAAACTTTCATTTATTGTATGTGTAATGAATGACAACTAAACTTTCATTTATTGTATGTGTAATGACAACTAAACTTTCATTTATTGTAAGTAATGACAACTAAACTTTCATTTATTGTATGTGTAATGACAACTAAACTTTCATTTATTGTATGTGTAATGACAACTAAACTTTCATTTTTGTATGTGTAATGACAAATTAAACTTTCATTTATTGTATGTGTAATGACAACTAAACTTTCATTTATTGTGTATGTGTAATGACAACTAAACTTTCATTTATTGTATGTGTTCAAATATAAATCATATCGTGATCAATGGAAACCTATTTATAACGTCTGCACTTATGGCTTGCATTGTAACTTAAATTAAAAAATACCAAACGTTATTGACCGTTGACTAATAAATTAAAGACCATTATGTTTTTTGTTCACTGCTGTGGCCCGAATACCGGCACACGCCTGTATAGCATAACTCTCAAAGTTAATTAGTTGACAAAGTAAGTCTAGTACAGAGATGGCTAAGTAAGTTTAGTACAGAGATAGTAAAGTAAGTCTAGTACAGAGATAGTAAAGTAAGTCTAGTACAGAGATAGTAAAATAAGTCTAGTACAGAGATAGTAAAGTAAGTCTAATACAGAGATAGCAAATAGGACTTGTTCAAAGTGTCAGAAATAAATAAAACTGATATGAAATTTTTACGCGTATAAAAATATTTAAAAAAATAGCCATTTAAGATGAATTTCATATCGTGTGTTTTATTGAAGTATTTGTAATAGAATTTATGTGTGGTGAAATTTAAAAAAATTTCGGCGCGCCAGGACAATTTTCTGGCGTGCCATGTTAGGCCCTAGTGCCATAGGTTTGCAGTCCCTGATGTGGTTGATTCTTGTATCCATGGAATAACTCAAACTGAAATGTGAATAAGCCAGTCAAATAATGTTACCCGTGATTCAGTGAAACTAGTTCTCATTTTATATTGTTTTGATTAACATTTGAATCTATTGTAGATAATTATTTTACTTTTGACAGAACTGAAGCAAGTACTCAAATACAGTGTATTTTGGACTGAACTGAAGCAAGTACTCAAATACAGTGTAATTTGACTGGAACTGAAGCAAGTACTCAAATATTTTGAATGAACTGGAAGCAAGTACTCAAATATTTTGACTGAACTGAAATAAGTACTAAATATTTTGAATGAACTGAAGCAAGTACTCAAACATTTTACTTTTGACTGATCTGAAGCAAGTACTCAAATATTTTATTTTATTGCCCGTTACACCAAAGTTTGACAATGGCGCCCATGGCTGGCGGGCGAGTTGTGTCGCCATGCAAGACCCCAGTCATTCCCCACCCACTTGGTAATGTTAATGTCAACTGTTCCAAATGAAGATTTGAGCAAATCAGTGACATTACCTGTGCTACCTTTACTTGGTGATTTGTGATTTTTTCTACTTTCAATTAAGCAAAACCATCTGATGGAGTCTCACGTAGGCAAGGTGTTATTGTTGGAGGTCATGTCAGCAGTAAAAGGTAATGGGGTGGGGAGGCGTTACAAAAAGATAGTGTAAATATTATTCTAGAAAAACAATCAAATCTTAGGAAAAATATTTATATCTTTTAAAATTTCAATGATTAAAGTAGGCAAGGATTTTTATGATCTACAAAAAGCAGAAATATATTTGTATGATCTACAAATGTAGAAATATATTAGTATGATCTACAAAAACCCTTTAACAATGTCACACTTCACACACTTACCACCTGTAACAATGTCACACTTCACACACTTACAACCTTAACAATGTCACACTTCACACACTTACAGCCTTTAACAATGTCACACTTCACACACTTACAGCCTTTAACAATGTCACACTTCACACACTTACAACCTTTAACAATGTCACACTTCACACACTTACAACCTTTAACAATGTCATTAACTTCAACACACTACAACCTTTAACAATATCACACTTCACACACTTACAACCTTTAACAATGTCACACTTCACACACTTACAGCCTTTAACAATGTCACACTTTCACACTTAATTTCTTTAACAATGTCACACTTCACACACTTACCCCCTTTAACAATGTCACATTTCACACTTACAACCTTTAACAATGTCACACTTCACACACTTACAACCTTTAACAATGTCACACTTCACACACTTACCCTGTAACAATGTCACACTTCACACATTACAGCCTTTAACAATGTCACACTTCACACACTTAACATCTGTAACAATGTCACACTTCACACACTTACAACCTTTAATAATGTCACACTTCACACACTTACAACCTTTAATAATGTCACACTTCACACACTGACCCCTTTAACATTGTCACACTTCACACATTTACCCGTGTAACAATGTCACACTTCACACACTTACAGCCTTTAACAATGTCACACTTCACGCACTTACAACCTTTAACAATGTCACACTTCACACACTTACAACCTTTAACAATGTCACACTTCACACACTTACAACCTTTAACAATGTCACACTTCACACTTACAGCCTTTAACAATGTCACACTTCACACACTTACAACCTTTAACAATGTCACACTTCACACACTTACAACCTTTAACAATGTCACATTTCACACACTTACAACCTTTAACAATGTCACACTTCACACACTTGCTCCCCTGTAACAATGTCACACTTCACACACTTACCCTGTAAATGTCACACTTCACACACTTACCCTGTAACAATGTCACACTTCATATTAATCTACAACCTTTAACAATGTCACACTTCACACACTTACCCCTTTAACAATGTCACACTTCACACACTTACCCCTAACAATGTCACACTTCACACACTTACCCCTTTAACAATGTCACACTTCACACACTTACCCTGTAACAATTTCACACCACACACTTACAACCTTTAACAATGTCACACTTCACACACCTTAACCCCTGTAACAATGTCACACTTCACACACTTACCCCCTGTAACAATGTCACACTTCACACACTTACAACCTTTAATTAATAATGTCACACTTCACACACTGACCCCCTTAAAAATGTCACACTTCACACACTTACCCCTTAACAATGTCACACTTCACACACTTACAACCTTTAACAATGTCACACTTCACACACTTACCCTCTAACAATGTCACACTTCACACACTTACCTCCTTTAAGAATGTCACACTTCACACACTTACAGCCTTTAACAATGTCACACTTCACACTAACCCCTGTAACAATGTCACACTTCACACACTTACCCCCCTGTAACAATGTCACACTTCACACACTTACCCCTTTAACAATGTCACACTTTACACACTTACCCCCATTAACAATGTCACACTTCACACACTTACAGCCTTTCACAATGTCACACTTCACACACTTACAGCCTTTAACAATGTCACACTTCACACACTTACCCCTTTAACAATGTCACACTTCATACACTTACCCCCTGTAACAATGCTCACACTTCATACACTTACCCCTTTAACAATGTCACACTTCACACTTTACAGCCTTTAACAATGTCACACTTTACACATACTTACAACCTTTAACAATGTCACACTTCATTACAATTTACAGCCTTTAACAATGTCACACTTCACACACTTACCCCCTGTAACAATGTCACACTTCACACACTTACCCCTTTAACAATGTCACACTTCACACACTTACCCCCTTTAACAATGTCACACTTCACACACTTACCCCTGTAACAATGTCACACTTCACACACTTACAACCTTTAACAATGTCACACTTCACACATGAACTTACCCTCTTAACAACAGTCATACACTTCACACACTTACAGCCTTTAACAATGTCACACTTCACACACTTACAGCCTTTAACAATGTCACACTTCACACACTTACAGCCTAACAATGTCACACTTCACACACTTACTCCTTTAAGAATGTCACACTTCACACACTTACAGCCTTTAACAATGTCACACTTCACACACTTACCCCCTGTAACAATGTCACACTTCACACACTTACCCTGTAACAATGTCACACTTCACACACTTACCCCCTTTTAACAATGTCACACTTTACACACTTACCCCCATTAACAATGTCACACTTCACACTTACAGCCTTTCACAATGTCACACTTCACACACTTACAGCCTTTTAACAATGTCACACTTCACACACTTACCCCCTTTAACAATGTCACACTTCATACACTTACCCCCTTTAACAATGTCACACTTCACACACTTACAGCCTTTAACAATGTCACATTTCACAAACTTACCACCTTTAAGAATGTCACACTTCACACACTTACAACCTTTTAACAATGTCAGATTCTCATATACACTTCCCCCTTTAACAATGTCACACTTCACATATTTACCCTTTAACAATGTCACACTTCACACACTTACCCCTGTAAAATATGTCATGTTCTGGCTTACCTTATTCTTGCCAATAATAAAGAGCCATACCAGTTAAATCCCATAAGTTAAAAATATTCTGGCGCTAAGCTGCGCACTAATAACATGTTCGGTTTTGCCACGGCCACATTAAAAAACACCTTTAAATTATACATATTCTTATAAATGAAGACAATTTAAAGTGAACCTCATCAAATCAGATTGTGAATGGCGACCCACAATACGTTGAGACCCACTGCATGTTGTCCCATACACATGAATCAAGCCTCAATGGAATGGCAAAGAAGTAAATAAGAATAAATCATCTGTGATATTTACAAAGTGTCATTCTTTTCGATGTCAACAATCGGTTATGGGGATGAAAGAAGGGCTCTACAAAACGGCCCTATAGGATCTGACAGGTAAACATATTTTCAATGACTTCAAAGATCGTCACGACTAAACAAGTGTTTGAAAATTCGACAGGTATCTCATTCCCATGCCAGATTAGCCTAGTAGTAAGACAAGATCTGGCCCCGAGATTAGCCTAGTAGTGAAGTATCAAATGATCCGGGCCCCGAGATTAGCCTAGTAGTAGAAATATCAAATGATCCGGGCCCTGAGATTAGCCTAGTAGTAGAAATATCAAATGTTCCGGGCCCCGAGATTAGCCTAGTAGTAGAAGTATCAAATGATCCGGGCCCCGAGATTAGCCTAGTAGTAGAAGTATCAAATGATCCGGCCCCGAGATTAGCCTAGTAGTAGAAATATCAAATGATCCGGGCCCCGAGATTAGCCTAGTAGGGAAATATCAAATGATCCGGGCCCCGGAGATTAGCCTAGTAGTAGAAATATCAAATGATCCGGGCCCCGAGATTAGCCTAGTAGTAGAAATATCAATGATCCGGGCCCTGGAGATACCTAGTAGTAGAAGATCAAATGCCTCCGGGGCCTCGAGATTAGCCTAGTAGTAGAAATATCAAATGCCCGGCCCCGAGATTAGCCTAGTAGTAGAAGTATCAAAATGCTCCGGCCCCGAGATTAGCCTAGTAGTAGAAATATCAAATGATCCGGCCCCGAGATTAGCCTAGTAGTAGAAATATCAAATGCTCCGGGCCCCGAGATTAGCCTAGTAGTAGAAATATCAAATGCTCCGGGCCCCGAGATTAGCCTAGTAGTAGAAATATCAAATGCTCCGGCCCCGAGATTAGCTTCAGTAGTAGAAGTATCAAATGCTCCGGGCCCCGAGATTAGCCTAGTAGTAGAAATATCAAATGATCCGGGCCCCGAGATTAGCCTAGTAGTAGAAATATCAAATGCTCCGGGCCCCGAGATTAGCCTAGTAGTAGAAATATCAAATGATCCGGGCCCCGAGATTAGCCTAGTAGTAGAAATATCAAATGATCCGGGCCCCGAGATTAGCCTAGTAGTAGAAATATCAAATGATCCGGGCCCCGAGATTAGCCCAGTAGTAGAAATATCAAATGATCCGGGCCACATTTTATTAGCCTAGTAGTAGAAATATCAAATGATCCGGGCCACGAGTTTAGCCTATAGTAGAAATATCAAATGCTCCGGCCCCGAGATTAGCCTAGTAGTAGAAGTATCAAATGATCCGGGCCCCGAGATTAGCCTAGTAGTATAAGTATCAAATGATCCGGGCCCCGAGATAAGCCAGTAGAAGTACTAATGCTCCGGGCCCAGATTAGCCTAGTAGTAGAAGTATCAAATGCTCCGGGCCCCGAGATTAGCCTCTAGTAGTAGAAATATCAAATGCTCCAAATCTCGAGATTAGCCTAGTAGTAGAAGTATCAAATGCTCCGGGCCCCGAGATTAGCCTAGTAGTAGAAATATCAAATGATCCGGGCCTCGAGATAAGCCTAGTAGTAAGAAATATCAAATGCTCCGGGCCCCGAGATAAGCCTAGTAGTAGAAGATCAAATGCCCGGGCCCGAGATTAGCCTAGTAGTAGAAATATCAAATGCTCCCGGGCCCCGAGATTAGCCTAGTAGTAGAAGTATCAAATGCTCTGGGCCCCGAGATTAGCCTAGTAGTAGAAATATCAAATGATTCGGTCCCCGAGATTAGCCTAGTAGTAGAAATATTCAAATGATTCGGCCCCGAGATTAGCCTAGTAGAAGTATCAATGATCGGGCCCCGATAAGCCTAGTAGTAGAAGTATCAAATGATCCGGGCCCCGAGATAAGCCTAGTAGAAGTATCAAATGATCCGGGCCCCGAGATTAGCATAGTAGTAGAAATATCAAATGCTCTGGGCCCCGAGATTAGCCTATAGTGAGAAGGACTCAAACGATCCGGGCCCCAGATTAGCCTAGTAGTAGAAGTACTCAAATGATCCGGGCCCGAGATTAGCCTAGTAGTAGAAGTATCATTAGCTCCCGGCCCCGAGATTAACCCATTAGAGAAATATCAAATGCTCCGGGCCCCGAGATTAGCCTAGTAGTAGAAGTATCAAATGCTCCGGGCCCGAGATTAGCCTAATAGTAGAAATATCAAATGATCCGCCCGAGATAAGCCTTAGTAGTAGAAGTATCAAATGATCCGGGCCCCGAGATTAGCCTAGTAGTAGAAATATCAAATGATCCGGCCCCGGCGCTACTGGAGACCTGCGCCTAGAGCAGACCTGAAGGATCTAGTAACAAATGTTATTGGCCCAGCTCTGACTTAATCTGCTCTGCCTCCTCTCCCTGTCCACAATGTGTTACACATCAGTAGCACCCTTCTCCTAAAGGCGTTACGTTATAAGACTCCTTGTAGACCTAAATTTAGAATACTGCTCATTCACAAATGATATTTTTTCAAATATAATGGAGATGATCCAGTTTTCACATTAAGTGCTCCCTAAATTCCACAAAGCATTTACAAAAAGAAAAGATAGAGTTCAAAGAGTAGTGACAAATTTCAAAGAGTAGTGAAAGAGTTCAAAGAGTAGTGACACATTTCAAAGAGTAGTGAAAGAGTTCAAAGAGTAGTGACAAATTTCAAAGAGTAGTGAAAGAGTTCACAGAGTAGTGAAAGAGTTCAAAGAGTAGTGAAAGAGTTCAAAGAGTAGTAGAGTTCAAAGTTCTGCAAAAATTGATTGCAGTTACGTGTGTAATAGCAATTGAGAGAGGCAAAGAATGACTGATGAAACTATCAATACACCGAATGACTGATGAAACTATCAATACACTGAATGACTGATGAAACTATCAATACACTGAATGACTGGTGAAACTATCAATACACTGAATGACTGGTGAAACTATCAATACACTGAATGACTGGTGAAACTATCAATACACTGAATGACTGGAAACTATCAATACACCGAATGACTGAAACTACTAATACACTGAATGACTGATGAAACTATCAATACACCGAATGACTGATGAAACTATCAATACACTGAATGACTGTTGAAACTATCAAAACACTGAATGACTGCTAAAACTATCAACACACCGAATGACTGATGAAACTATCAATACACTGAATGACTGATGAAACTATCAATACACTGAATGACTGATGAAAACTATCATACACTGAATGACTGATGAAACCATCAATACACTGAATGACTGGTGAAACTATCAATACACTGAATGACTGGTGAAAATTATCAGTACACTGAATGACTGGTGAAACTATCAATACACCGAATGACTGAAACTATTAACACACTGAATGACTGATGAAACTATCAATACACCGAATGACTGAAACTATCAATACACTGAATGACTGGTGAAACTAGCCAATACACTGAATGACTGATGAAACTATCAATACACCGAATGACTGATGAAACTATCAACATACCGAATGACTGATGAAACTATCAATACACTGAATGACTGGTGAAACTATCAATACACTGATATGACTGATGAAACTATCAATACACTGAATGACTGATGAAACTATCAGCAGCACTGAATGACTGGTGAAACTACCAATACACTGAATGACTGGTGAAACTATCAATACTGAATGACTGGTGAAACTATCAATACACTGAATGACTGGTGAAACTATCAATACACTGAATGACTGGTGAAACTATCAATACACCGAATGACTGAAACTACCAATACACTGAATGACTGATGAAACTATCAATACACCGAATGACTGATGAAACTATCACTACACTGAATGACTGGTGAAACTATCAATACAATTGGAATGACTGATGAAACTATCAACACACCGAATGACTGATGAAATTATCTATACACTGGACCGACTGATGAAACTATCAATACACTGAATGACTGATGAAACTATCAATACATCGAATGACTGATGAAACTATCAATACACTGAATGACTGGTGAAACTATCAATACGCTGAATGACTGGTGAAACTATCAATACACTGAATGACTGGTGAAACTATCAATACACTGGAATGACTGAAACTATCAACACACCGAATGACTGATGAACTATCAATACACCGAATGACTGAAACTATCAATACACTGAATGACTGATGAAACTACCAATACACTGAATGACTGATGAAACTATCAATACACCGAATGACTGATGAAACTATCAATACACTGAATGACTGGTGAAACTATCAATACACTAGAATGACTGATGAAACTATCAGAAACACACCGAATGACTGATGAAACTATCAATACACTGAATGACTGAGAAACTATCAATACACTGAATGACTGATGAAACTATCAATACATCTGAATGACTGGTGAAACTATCAATACACTGAATGACTGATGAAAACTATCAATTAATTGATTTTTCTCGACTGCTATAAAAGAACTATTAACGTTAGCTCAAATAGTATCAAATTATACAACAGTGTTTTATGGCGTACGCAGTAAATTCTGTTTACGGATACATATTCTAATTTCTTACATGTAGGTTCTGATTTGCTACTGAAGAAACATGTTCCACGTTTGTCATTTCTCCGTGTTATATTTGATTTCGCCAGTGTTCAGTAAAGTTCTCTAAAATAATGTTCTCATGCATAAAGGTTGGAACATGAAAAATTAGTTACTTGTAAATATGTATTTGTATTAGATTTAATTAAAAGTTTAACTAAAAAACATCTTGTTAGCGCCCATCACTGCCTAATGGGAACACAATAATGAGAAGTAGAACGTAGTGCCTAATATCTTAGGTCTGAAATCTGTGCCCTAACATCTTAGGTAAATGAATATGTGCCCTAACATGTTAGGTCAATGAAATGTGTGCCCTGACATGTTAGGTCAATGAAATGAAGTGCCCTAATATCTTAGGTCAATGAAATCTGTGTCTTAACATCTTAGGTAAATGAAATATGTGCCCTAACATGTTAGGTCAATGAAATGTGTACCCTAACATGTTAGGTCAATGAAATGTGTCTCTTACATTTGATTAAATTTCGGCTAAACAATGAATGATAAGTTGTTGTTTTTTTTTCAGAATATTTAAAAGACAACAAGAGGTTTAACATGCCATATTAAAGACAACATTGTTAGGTTTAAGTGCCATATATTAAAGTTAGCTTAGTATAAAAATTTAAAATGAAATCCCATCAGTTTGAAAAGAATAAATAACTTAATTCACTCAGTCTATTGAAAGAACTATTTAGACCTACCCAATATTCATATTAAATGAACAACACTGATGCATTGGTGTATGTTCTGATTGAATCCATCCACTCACATCGACATCCGACTGCACATTGATGCAATCAGACCTCCAGCAAAATACAGTACATGTACATGTAGAAGATCAAATACAAGTACATGTACAAGATCAAATATAAGTACGTGTTCAAGATAAAGCCTGACAGACGGAATGTTGTGAAAGAGTTAGCAAAGTGTTCACCTCACACTGCCTTAAACAGAACTTGACCATAAACTTAGGCCTATATCAAACAATCACAGACAAGTAAGTCTTTCAGAGAACAAACTACCTCTTAAAGTGAAATACTAAGAAGATTTATTCAATTGCTCTTCAGCGAACTAGACTTTCAAATAAATCACAGATAAACTTAATGAGTGGTGATTTGGGGTTTTGCTTTTGATACTAACAAGAAAATACATAATTACAGAGAGAGAGAGAGAGAGAGAGAGAGAAGGAGAGAGCTGATATTAACTAAAGAATGCCAACAGACAGCTGATATTGTCTCAAGGAATGCCTAACAGAAAGTTATATTGTCTCAAGGAATGCCCAACAGAGAGTTTATTGTCTCAAGGAATGCCCAACAGAGAGTTATATTGTCTCAAGGAATGCCTAACAGAGATGATGAATAGATGGAGTGCAATGTAGGTAGTGATGAGGAAACAGATGGAGTGCAATATGGTAGTGATGATGAAATAGATGGAGTGCAATATGGTAGTGATGAGGAAACAGATGTAGTGCAATATGGTAGTGATGATGAAATAGATGGAGTGCAATGTAGGTGGAAGTGATGAGGAAACAGATGGAGTTCGCACTCATCGTGAAAAACAAATAAAATATGTGTTTTCTACATTTGTGATGTTAAATAAGGTGAAAACGAAATGCAAGATAATATTTTTCAACAGTATAAAACAAAAACTTCAAACTTTTTAAAATATACATACGCGGTGATTCAAATATTTATTAAAATTCAGATGACTAGAAATGAAAGCGTGGGCGCCATTTGTGAATTGTAATACGACAAAATTGAATTATATAATATTCAACAGATAGATAAAAAAATAATTGCAGCTGATATTTGACGTGTGTTATGTTAACTTCTGTATAATCAATTTATTTCATTTCGTCTGCCATTATCAAAGACGGCGCATGTAGGTCAATACACAACTTCCTGTTTTTCTGGTGCGGCAGACACTAAACTCCAAGTTTCGGTTTCCATCGCAGTGGGCTTGACATCTATAATTGTACCTAGTTTTACCCAGTTGTTAGGTTCTTTTGAAAACATTTTTACAAGAATGTACTTTAGTTCTATAAACTAACCTACGTAAAAAATGTTCCATGTTAAAGACTCATTAATATTTTATCTTGAATTTTAATAACGTATTTAATGATGAAGATTCATTCACTATTAAACAATAAAATCCTGAAGTTATAATAAATGGCAATGCATGTAAACCCAAAAATGAGTATATAAGCATATACTGTATATTAGGGTGCATCAAACAAAAAAATTTTTAATAATTGATCTGTCATATTTAAATTTGTTCCATTGATCAAAAAAAGCATTGTGTAAAAAAATAAAAAATATTTGACAATATTTAGAGGTCCCCGGACTTCAACAAAGTTTGCATAATTAAGCGAAAACTAGATAAAACCATCCTTCTTGTAAAGTCTTACAGACTTACATACAAAAAGTGAAGCGCTATATAAATTGTTTTATAGTCTTTGGTTTTATAATGTTTGGTAGCTATGATTGATTTTGATAAGCAGTTGTGCTAGAAATAAAATTTAAAATTCACATTTTATTAGCAAAAACAACACTTTTCCTTACCGCATATTGATGACCAAGGCAAGCATTTTAATTTCTTTATTTATATTATTTTAATTTCTGATACACACGACCTATAAAATCAGAACATGGAAATGATATGGTTTACACCTTCTAAGGAAATGCTGGCTGACCCTGGCATCACTTCAACAGTTGCATATCCAGTTATTACTGCGTCTCCTGCCTCGCGAACAAAGAAACCACAAACTCTTCTGAAAACTGAATTGTTTGGCATTGGCCCTGCAATCTGTGTTGATGATGCTATAATTACTGGAATTCTTCGACTACCAACTTGTTTACAAGTTTTGAGGTGCATGATGTATCACTGCAATGTAGCAGCACACAGTGAGCGTCCAGGTTCTCTTGGTGCACCTTCTCGATTTACAACTGCCAAAATTGTGCTGAATCAAGTTACTGCTTTCTACGAAAAAGCAAACATTCCAATGGTGACAGAGAGGAGAGCTTGTGAGAAGATTGTTCAGCTTCTTGATGAATACAATAAACTTCGTTCAATTGATAAAAGTCGCCGAAACACACCAGCCACCAAACGTAAACTGGAACAAATGAAATCTATGGTGGCAAGCAACTTTTCCAACTGTGGCCACCAAATGTCGAGACTATTATCAAGAATGCAGAAGATCTAGCATTCTTGAGGTCTATGAAAGGAGACAGGTCTTCCAGCTTTGGATCATTTGACAAAACACTTGCAAAAAAGTCGCTCGACGCCATTCACGAGATGTCGCAACATTGGAACGTCAGAAACGCGCAAGAAGAAGAAAATGCAGCATGTTCAACGATATCAGTGCCTTCCAGCGAGGGTAGCAGTGACGAACCCAATGATTCTACTTCTAAATCTGAAGATAATATGGAGTTTGTTGATAACTGTTTGGATGATATAATGCCATTGCAAAAGCGAAGAAAGCCAACAGGAGCTTTGGTATTTACATGCCTCCAGATGTTTTAAGCCGACTAAATCTTGTGTCACTAGCGACAAGATTAAAGATTACACTCAACACAGAAGGCAGCTTTCACACAGGGCCTTATTAGCGAGTCTGGGGGTGATGTATCAATGGTGGCTTCTTCCCTATGCCACTGCAGATCGTTCACGTCGCAAAGTTGTAAGTGAGATATCTACAAAGATCCACGACTCCTGGGAACCACCCAAACTCTGCACTCTCCACTGGGCATGGCAAACTGACACCTTCTCTAAAAAATCATCGTGTCACTGAAGAACGCATAACAGTTGTTGTCGGTGATGCAAAGCAATTGAAACTTCTAGGAGTGCCAAATTATGCCAAGGCAACAAAGAAACCTGTTGGTGAAATAATTGCAGAATTAACCATGACGCTAATGACAGAGTGGCATTGTAATGCTCGTATCGTTAATATGACATTCGATTACAACAAGATCAGCATCATGGTCATCAGACTGCTGCCTGCATTGCCATACAAAATATGCTGCAACGTGCTCTTCTGTGGTCAGGTTAATCGCCATCACATTGGTGAAGTTATCCTCTCGCATGTGTTTGCAGACATGAAAATAGAAGTTTCCAAATCCCCGGATATAACTTTGTTCACCAAGCTGCGAAGTAATTGGGAGTTGGTGGCACATGATTGGTCTCACGTTTGTAGTTCGTTTACGTTAGCTGATCATGATCTGAAGGCTCAAGAGCGACTGACGATAATGAGAGATGCGGTAATTGCACATGCCAACTCTAGTAAACAAACCGAATTCTTGAGACGACTACCACGAATTCCTTAAGCTGTCCCTTGTTTACCTGAATGCTACAAATAAGGAGGTTAACTTTAAAAGACCAGGTGCCCTGCACAAAGCACGATGGATGGCAATCCGTGCCCTGAATAGGCATCTGTGGTACCTCACTGCTGAAATGATCCCACTTGCTCTGTTCAGCAATGAAGTACCTGTGTTGGAAAAGCGAGCTCTAGCAGATGCTCTGCTAAGGCTTCGACCAGTGGTTGCCCTCCAAACTCCACAGAATCGATTTGGAAATGGTTGGGAAAACCACGATTCCAATCAATTGATTCTAAAACTCGGTTGTGTGATCTGGCTGGAGTTGACTCGTGGTTTACTATATACAGACTTCAACTGGACACAGGATTCCTCCAACTGCCTGTTGATGATTGGTGCCAAACAGCTTCTTACATTGCCAGTGCAGAAAATGTTGCTGCTATTAACGTTGTTAACGATTGTGCCGAGAGAGGAGTGAAACTGGCATCTGACTTTGTTGAAGCAGCGCGAACGGATGAACATTTTCAAAACATTCTTCAAGTGGTAGAAATGGACCGCAAAAACATCTCAAATGTGCGTAAACCTTACAAACGTGCAACAAAGTGAAACTGAATTAAATGCAACAGTAATAAATAATTTAATACTTTAATGTAATTTTTATATAGGCTAGAATAAACTTTTTTTTCTTTACATGTTTTGTGATTTCTTGGGCGGGGGGGACCTCTAAATCAACTCTGATTTGAAAAATATTTTACACAAGTTATTATTAATGATATTAGAACAAATTAGAAACATAGACAGCTCAAAAACAAACAATCAATTTTTCCTCTATTGTGGTGATGCACCCTAATATATATACTAACATAGGTATACGCTATGCTGCTGTGATAACAAACAGGTTACATTTTCATGTTGTCTGTGTTTATTTAGCACTGTGAATTACATGTTCATGTTGTCTGTGTTTATTTAGCACTGTGAATTACATGTTCATGTTGTCTGTGTTTATTTAGCACTGTGAATTACATGTTCATGTTGTCTGTGTTTATTTAGCACTGTGAATTACATGTTCATGTTGTCTGTGTTTATTTAGGCACTGTGAATTATCATTAAAAAATGTTTTCTTAGCCTAAGAAGGTCATCGGGGCAGATGAAGTGTAGAATTCATCTCTTTCTGTAACCTCGGCATATGAAAGGATTGTGTGGTTAGCACAACGCCCAGTCGCCTTTACTTCCCAAACTTTTACAGATTTAAAGATGGAGGTCTAAAGGGACGTTTTACCAACTTTCGACAAGACCAGCAAAATTCCCTTTGTTCTCCCTCGAGGATCGAACCCAGACTCTCAGGTCAACAGTCGAGCACTCTACATAACTCAGCCACCCGTCCTCGTCATTAGGCATTTAATTTGTCTATAGATTGATTTGCTCTGATAGACATTTTGGCTGATAACATCCAACACTTCAAGATCATAGATATTCAGATCTACATTAATCTGTGATAATATCCAATACTTTAAGATCATAGATATTCAGACTATATTAATCTGTGATAACATGCAACACTTCAAGATCATAGATATTCAGATCTACATTAATCTGTGAGATAACATCCAACACTTCAAGATCATAGATATTCAGATATACATTAATCTGTGAGATAGCATCCAACACTTCAAGATCATAGATATTCAGATCTACATTAATCTGTGAGATAGCATTCAACACTTCAAGATCATAGATATTCAGATCTACATTAATCTTGAGAGGGCATCCACACTTCAAGATCATAGATATTCAGATCTAATTAATCTGTGATAACATGCAACACTTCAAGATCATAGATATTCAGATCTACATTAAATTGTGAGATAGCATCCAACACTTCAAGATCATAGATATTCAGATCTACATTAATCTTTGAGATAGCATCCAACACTTCAAGATCATAGATATTCAGATCTACATTAATCTGTGTGATAACATGCAACACTTCATAATTATTATAGTCAAATCGAGTATTAATGTATTATCATAAGATGTTAAACAGTGATCAACATATGAACCAATTTAGATTCAATTTGGTCAATAATAAAGATTTTTTTAACAAATCTGTCTGATGTCTGAACACTTCTTTTCAAATCAGATTAATTTTATGTCAATGTGTTAGCGCAATGATGCACCCTATGAGCTCAGTTATTGTATATTGGAAATCAAAAACCTTAAATAAATAGATCGTTAGATACTTCAAGGAAAAAATTTAACAAAATAAATCAATTTCTACATCTAAATTCAACACAATAAGTCAATTTCACATCTAAATTTCTACTTCTGAAGAGTGAGAACATCTATTTTGTGGTGGGGGTAAAAACATTGATTTCAATTGAACTATGCACTTTCTTGATTGAGGAATATTGATCACGTGATTGTTTTGAATTAATTTTTGTAAAAAATAATGTGTGAGACCTTTTTTTATTACTTTTATGTTCTATTTCCTTGTCATTGTATTGGGATGTTGTACAAGCAGTTCCACTAGTCAATAAATAAATAGACTGGGAAGGAGTTGACCTTTTAATCTACATAATCTGACCATCATTCAAGTAAACAGTTGAGAGAACGTAAACTGACATAGACAATGACACACATACACACTCACACATACACACACATATATACATACACACACATATATACACACACACACACATACACACTCACACATACATACTCACACATACATACACACTCACCATTCATATCCCAAAAGAATGTTTGAAATGTGTGATTAAAGCTCGAAAAAAACATTTTTCAGCTTTTTTTTTTAGGCGAAAGGGACATAATTACAACTATACTAAAAAAAAACTGTGCAATCATGCATTATGCCTTTTTTTAAATGTACTTTCATTACTTATTAATTCAAGTTCTCTTAGCCATATACACGATGAAGTGTAGAATTCATCTGTTCATGAAGCCATCACATATAAAGAGGTTGTAATGACTAGCACCACGCCAAGCCGCATTTTATTCCTCCAACTAAAGTGAGACACCCATTTAAAACTGGGTGACTGGTAGGGGGTGGGGGACATTCAAGCAACTTTACGGAAGCTCACAGAATTCTGTTGGTTCTACTTTCATTAGTAAAGAAATCCTTCAGTACAAAGTCCAAATATTTCTTTTGTTTTAAATGACTCATTTGCCCCAACAAATATACATTTAATTTTCTACAATGCCATTGTTTATGACCTAAGAAACATAATGTAAACGTAAAGTGAAATAAATCAATAAATGTACTGGGTTATGGTTACTTTATTGAGATTCACACAATCTGCTGTGATTTAAATTTAAAAAAGAAACCATATCTGATTTAAAATATAATTTGTGTGTTTCAATAAAGTTTGTTAACAGATCTACGTTAACTTTCAAAGATGGACAAAATAAGCAAACAATAATTTCACTGTTGATTTTCTCTTTTTATAAACTAATCTCTAGTTTTGAACAAAATGCAACAATGAACATTGATTTTTTTAACCGTTTCTATTTTAATTAAAATAGTCTGATAGTAAAAAAAACTTTGGTATTGATTCTCATTAGTTATTTCCACGTAAATTTTGACCCTAAGATAATGAAAGTTTGGAACTTAAATTTGTTTGTTGACCCAAATTTCATGACAAACTTTAGTTTCAGCAAAAAAAAAAAAAAGAACATTTTATGACAAAGACTTTTAGATATTTAAAAAACATCTGTCAGGACAGTGAAAGTATGTCAGGGTGTAGGTGATCTTCAATTCAAACGTTGGGACAGTTTAATGTAATTTGATATGAGATGGGGGCAGAAAGGAGACAGAACCATTTACTTTAACGAGGTAGGGGGACTTTAGACAAAGAATAGTGTCCAGGTAGAATTCAGGAAGAGGCGTAGACGTGGGCAGGTTCATGAGTTCAGGGTAGGCTGTAGCTACAAATAAATCAAGGCAAGAAACAATGTGTCAGTGGGGAGGAGTTCAATTAACATTAGAAGTGCGATGTCACGTTTATTCTGCTAGGTTCACCAAACTTAATTATGCATTGAATGGGAGACTTTAGAATGATAGGATGCTTTGTCCAGCTAGTCTATATAAGAGAATGTTAGTCTAGTTCGGGAGGAATTGTTGAGAGGAATTGTTGAGTGTAGATCGACCGTGGTGTATAGTTTTGTTAGAGTTTGAGGAAAGTAGTTAATTGGGAAGAAACGAAGGAGTTAGTAAGAATTGTGTGGTTATTTTCCAGAGTTCATAGTTTGTAATGTGTTTGTGAGGCTGTTAATCTGTAGTGGTGATTTACCTTTTGTAAACAAATTAGAGTCAAATAAAGTGATAGTGATTTATGATAGTCAATTCATCTGACTTGTCACAATTTATTGATGTAGTTGTGAGATGCATAGTGTGTTGTGAAAGAAAAATAAATAAAAGAAAGAATAAAATAGAAAGCTCAATCGCCATCCCAAACAATAATTGAAAAATGAAGTTTAAGACAAATATTAATTGTCTTGTGAACCCATGCAAGTAACCAGTTTGAAGGAAGTAACAGCTACAACAGAAAAGAAACTTACTGGAACCACATGAATTGAAAGTATCATTTCTTACTTCATTGAGAATAACTTCATATGACGTGTCAGATATATTGTCGAGCCCTGCTGTGTAAAAACAAATATCAGTCACACCCTGTGATTGTTTAAGTGACCACCAAGATGATGCTACGGTCTGTCAGTGGCAGTACAACCGTCTCCGTCAGCGTCAGTCCAGTGTCATTGTCAGCGTCAGTACAACCGTCACACATCCAGCGTCAGTCCAGCGTCATTATCAGCGTAAGTCCAGTGTCATTGTCATCATCAGTACAGTCGTAACACGTTCAGCGTCAGTCCAGTCATAATTGTAAGCGTATTTACTAGCACCACATTCTGAGTGCAGACAAAGTGATTTAAGACCAAACCAACCAACATCTTAGACCCCACCCTGCACGAGACGACGACACAGGTCTACACCACCCACAGATGTTAAAGGCCAAGACAAAGAAATCTGTACAGAGAGTATTTATGTTTTATTGTTTTTAGATTATTATCGATTAGCATTTTAATTTAATTTTTTTTTACTAATATCTTTTGTTATTTAAGGAACAAATTAAGTATACTAACGTATATGTGCATTTTTATATAACAATTTTTTTAACCATTGAATTAAGTATTTGTTAACATAAATATGGCTGGGTATTACGATTTAGAAAATGAAGACCTATTTGAGGAATTCGCCTTTTTGACGAAGTAGAGGAAGACGAAGAAGATAGATTAAAACACTTAGCGGACATTTCACAAAAGCAACTTAGGACAATTTTTGAAAGACTAAACAGTATAGAAAGTGATATAAGAACACTTATGATCAGATCACATCTATTACTGACTGATTCAACACATAGGGCGGAGCTAGAAGTAAAGACTGACAGTAATATAGAAACATTAGAAGTAGTATAGAAATGTTAAACAATAAAGTTAGCAAAATTGTAGATAATTAGAAGAGCAAGTTAAGATAAACATAACTAAACCTAACTCAGTCAAAGACAGCCATATACTGTCACGGTAAATAAACCGCCAATTGTTTTGGACAGTATTGAATCTGTACCAGTCAAAGACACTAAGCCTGTACATACAGTTAGTGTAAGACCATTTGTCCTCGTGTGCTATTCGTGTAGAAGACTAGGTCACAGGTCTAAGACTTGTCCTAAAAGACTATCCAACATCCTATGTTTTAATTGTCACTTGAGGGGTCACGTCGCGAGGAACTGTCCATCAAATTCCAGAAAACAGGTATACCCAGACAGAAATAGCATGTACCATGATAGAAAACAGATACACCTAGACAGGAGTAGTATTCACCAAACACAAGTAAGACTTTCCAAAACCCACGCAAAACCTTTCCAGACAGATATGAATACCATAGGGCCCAGAGTTATCAGAATCTTCATGACAGACAGCGTTGGCGGAGTAGAGAGTTGTAGTGTTAAGGTCGGACATCAAAGACAAGATAGACATAATAGTGGTAGAGCTAGGAATATGGGGCAAGCTGTTAATAATGAATATTTTGATTGGTGGACGAGAAGAGACGTTTCCAAACAGCTCCAGAGACAGAAACATTTAGACAAAAGTGGTTCAGAGATAAATGTGAAGACTAATTGACGATCACTATGGTGACCGGTATTACCAGAATTCTGTGCAGACTTCTAGGTGGTGAGATAGGAACGAGAAAAACAAGCGAAGAACCCAGTCGATACTGGTACATTTTGATAATATAGTCATTGTGAATTGTGTTAAAGTGTCTTACGTGGTTATTTGGCAATGGAAATATGATGTATTTCCCATGAGAATTGAATGAAACATTTTGGTTTCTTGGAATACATTGAAAAGCGAAGTGGTTAGTACCTATATTATACAACGCATTAAATTATTACATGTTAAAAATATCCAATCATGTTAAAAAAAATAATCATCAATTTGAGTTGTTAATTTTTTCTCTCTAACTATAAAGGAGCCTACATGTAATCGTAGGTGGGAAAAAGTCTGCCTTTATTGTTTTTTGAAAAATATTTAACTTCAATTTTAATCCACATAATTAAGGACACTTTACTGTAAATTTTGAATGTGGCATTAGAATTATTGTTTTCTTTACCTATGAAGGAGCCTACATATGACAGTAGTTGGTAAAGTCTGCCTTCATTGTTTTTGAAAAAAACATACTTCATCTTAGGTTTAATACATATAATTAAGGAAACCTCAATATAAATTTTTTATGTGACATAAGCTTTATTGTTTTCTTTACCTCTAAAGGATCCTACACAGATTTGTAGGTGGTAAAAGATATGCCTTCATTGGTTTTGAAAAAAAAAAAAGTGTTTATGAGAGATGATACTAAACCAGACAATCAATGTATTTTATTTTACTGAGCTTTTAAGATGAGATTTGTTAATGAGATTTATGTTGAGATATTTTAAGACTTAACACTATCAGATTTTTTAGGATAATTACGAGCATAAGCATTGATGAAATGTGTTAATGATTTTTGAATATTTGTATATCTTTTGATATTTTGTACTCACATTTGATGTGGAATTTGTTCTTCATTTTTTTTGTTTGATGTTAATATCATTGTTGGACATGAGTGTGAATTATGTAATAGAAAAATTGCGTACTTTGTACGAAATTTTTTTACCGAGAGGGAAGGGTGATGTCAGGACAGTGAAAGTAGGTGGGGTGTAGGTGAACTTCAGTTCAAACGTTGGGACAGTTTAATGTAATTTGATATGAGATGGGGAGCAGAAAGGAGACAGAACCCATTAACTTTAACGAGGTAGGGGGATTTTAGACAAAGAATAGTGTCCAGGTAGAATTCAGGAAGAGGCGACTTGGCAGGTTCATGAGTTCGGGTAGGGCTGTGCTACAAATAAATCAAGGCAAGAAACAATGTGTCAGTTGGGAGGAGTTCAATTAACACAGAAGTGCGATGTCACGTTTATTCTGCTAGGTTCACCAAACTTAATTATGCATTGAATGGGAGACTTTAGAATGATAGGATGCTTTGTCCAGCTAGTCTATATAAGAGAATGTTAGTTTAGTTTGGGAGGAATTGTTGAGAGAGGAATTGTTGAGCGTAGATCGACCGTGTATAGTTTTAGTGGTTTGAGGAAAGTAGTTAATTGGGAAGAAACGAAGGAGTTAGTAAGAATTGTGTGGTTATTTTCCAGGAGTTCATAGTTTGTAATGTGTTTGTGAGGCTGTTAATCAGTATAGTGGTGATTTACCTTTGTAAACAAATTAGAATAAATAAAGTGATAGTGATTTATGATATTCAATTCATCTGACTTGTCACAATTTATTGGATGTAGTTGAGAGATGCATAGTGTGTTGTGAAAGAAAAATAAATAAAAGAAAGAATAAATAGAAAGCTCAATCGCCATCCCTGACAACATCATTTACTAATTAATGATCAAAATATTAAAATATAACTTTTCATTTATGAAACGACTTATTAAATTCGTCCTACACGTTTTGTCTGGCAAATTTGTGTCAAATGCATATAATATTAAAAATCCATTTATCCTTTAATTCACATTCTAAAGAAAGTTTCTTTGATGATATCATAATTTACCAGTAATTTAAAGTGTTGGTCTAATAATGTTTTTTTTAATAGTTCACTGGTTTGCATGTCAACCAAATTGAAATATAAACACTTGATGTAAACTTGAAAACTACGGCCGTAAGACTCAAGCCAAGATTTGGAGTTTGCTAAATTGGAGAATCTAAATTATTAATAAGTCACGCGATAGTTTGTTTTCGACTATTAAGGCAACCAGCTTGGTTGGGACTAATACTGTCATTTAGGAACACCCTTGATTTTTTTTTAACTGAGTTCAACCCTGTCATTCAGGGACACCCTAATGTGTTTGAATTTGCGTCCAGCTAATACTTGAGTTATGGCAACCTCTCTAAACAGGCTGAACAGAAAGATTAGATTGTTTATACCACAGAATTTATGTTCTGCAGAATGCATTAAATTAAAACGCACATTTTCGCTAGCCGCCATATTTGTCTTACTGTGCTATTGCTTATCAATGTTTAAGTGCTAAACTATTAAAACATGAAAATAACAAAAATGGCGGAATTGTTTTTTTTTAAATTGCGATGCTTGTCTGATATGCATAATGTGGTATGTCTGATATACATAATGTGGTATGTCTGATATACATAATGTGGTATGTCTGATATACATAATGTGGTCTGTCTGATATAAATAGTGTGGTCTGTATAGGCTTTTGAGGTCCTGATACAGCAATTAGATAATAAAAAACAGGTTTGACTGCAAGGCAATGAAGACAGCTATATAAACAGTAGAAATGAAGATGAACATACTGACAGTATAAATGAAGATGTCCACTTACTCCACATTGACAGTGAAGTCATGAAGATGACCATATTGACAGTGAAGCCAATGAAGATGGCCAAATTGATAGGAGATGAAGATGAATCATATTGACAGTGAAGCAATGAATTTGACCCAGATGACAGTGAAGCAATGAAGATGAAAATATTGACAGTAGAAATGAAGATGACCATATTGACAGTAGAAATGAAGATGACCATATTGACAGTAGAATGAAGATGACCATATTGACAGTAAAAATGAAGATGACCATACTGACAGTAGAAATGAAGATGACCATACTGACAGTAGTGAAGAGATGACCATATTGACAGTAGAAATTAAGATGACCATACTGACATTAGAAATAAAGATGACTATATTGACAGTAGAAATGAAGATGACCATATTGACAGTAGCAATGAAGATGACCATATTGACAGTAGAAATGAAGATGACCACATTAACATTAAGACAATGAAGATGTCCATGTTACAATTATAGACAATGAAGATGTCAGCATACAACATCTAATTTCTTCCCCGGGTTGACCTAAATACACTCAAGTTCTATTTAAAAATGTACAAAGAATTTCCTTAATGTGGTGTTTTATGGGTTTTGCCTTTTCGTATTCATACAGGCTGATTTGTTTGACACAGACTTCTTGACTGGATTTAGCTGAAACTGGCCATCAGAATGACCACCATAACTGACGGAATTGTCGGAGCAGTGTGAATCTTTTCGTTCTCTTTGCATAGACGTGGTTGCATGGTTCTTGTATTGCATAGTTCGGTTTTGACCAGAAAGAAGTCGCTGCTATTTGTTTAAGGCCGTTCAGTTTTTTTGTCTTCACAGTTCAATTTCTGGGACTTGTGACGATGTTCTAGCATGCTTGTTGTTAGACAATTTTGCATTAGCAGACTTGATGTTAGCAGACTTTGTGTTGGTGGTCCTGCTGTTGGCAGACTTTGTGTCTGCAGACTTTGTGTTGGCAGACTTGGTATTACTGGTCGAGGCAGACAACGACGTGGCTGGTGAAGACTCCCACAGACTTCGGGTCATTTGCATGAGATCTCGCGGGCGGTGGTTGTGATTTCATGGCGTCATACATGAGTTGGTCCAAGAGTCAGCGTTTGTTCGAATGTTCTGGAAACGTATCTGTTTTTGTGTAAGAGGACTTGCAGGGATGACCTGCCAACTGTTTCGTCCAGTGGATGCTGACACGTGATCTTCCATCTACACAAAAATAAAAAGAAAGAAAAAACATTTGTATGATAGTACATAAAGCAGACTGTGTGTAAAACATAAAGTAGACAGTCTAGTACATAAAGGGACAGTCTGTGTGTAGTACATAAAGCAGATAGTCTGTGTGTAGTACATAAAGTAGACAGTCTGTGTGTAGTGCATAAAGTAGACAGTCTGTGTGTAGTACATAGTGCAGTTTGTCATGTGGTACAAAGTAGACAGTCTGTGTGTAGTACATAAAGTAGACAGTCTGTGTGTGCACATAAAGTAGACTGATAATACATAAAGTAGACAGTCTGTGTAGCATACAGCAGATAGTCTGTGTAGTACATAAACAGAAAGTCTGTATAGTAATAAAGTAGATAGTCTGTGCGTAGTACATAAAGTAGACAGTCTGTGTGTAGTACATAAAGTAGACAGTCTGTAGTACATAAAGTAGACAGTCTGTGTGTATATAAAGTAGACAGTCTGTGTGTATACATAAAGTAGATAGTCCAGGTAGTACATAAAGTAGACAGTCTGTGTGTAGTACAGACAGTCTGTGTGTAGTACACATAGATATAAAGACTAGATTGATTACGTCTATTATATTGTGCCCGATGAAGTGCTATAAAATGGTGCTTGAAGTTTAAATAAAGAAGAGTACAGTTCTTTATTTTTTTCCGAAAAAGATCTTTCCTTAGAGTTGGCAAGACGCAGGCAGCCATTTTAAATGAAAAAAATACCAGCTAGAAAATTTGGGCGCTACTATAATCAACAGATGTGGCAGAAAATCACTTTTATGGTATTTAACTTGAAACATAGAGTGGTCCTGTATTTTTTATATATTTTAATAGTACCAACATTATTGCTATGACTCGTACTGTATATGACATTTAATTGATCAATATATCAAGTTTATAACTAGTGTTTATAAATCAACTACGAACTATTTAATTTATAGTTCGATTGATTTTATTCTTAATGATATTGATCAAGTAAAAATTTTTTTAATGTAATCAAAACTGTCCCAAATTAAATACTTATATATGATAAAAGCAATAATGTTGATACATCATTTTTATTTGTTAAGAAGGGAGTATTTAAATAGAGTGACTAAACTAAATAGTAACATAGTTCTGTTTGGTTTTAATATTTGAAAGCTGAGTTTACATGCATACTATTGACAGTGGCACAATGCTTGGGCTCACATATTGAAAAAAGATAGTTTGACAGTCTTTTTAGTAACTTTATAACGTATTGATGATTTGGTTGCGCCACTGACTAGAGTACAGATACTATTAGACAATTAGAATAGTTAAAATTAAAGATTTAATTATAATTTAAGGTTTATTATTTACATTATTATAATGTAAATAATTACAGTCAAACCTTCGTTTTCCAATGAAATTTTTCTAGTTCTAGAAAAATTTTATAATCCAAAGTAGACATTTATTTAAGATTTCCCATAACATTTAATGGAAACCAAAATGATTGCATCTAAAAATATTCTTAAGCATATTTTGAATACTATTTTATATATTTTTATTCAATATGCAGTGCTCAAATGTATTAAATAGGACATTTTGTTAATTAATTCAATGCTATCCCATTGTAATTTTTTTGTGGTGCGTTAACGTACCTAGACCCTATAACCTAGTGATACTTTCTTCGCCGTTTATCAGAAATGTAACATGACGTTGTCATTAAACAGATTTATTACTTGAATCGCTACATCTTGCAAAATACTAGTAAACCTGGGTTTGACTATTTTATTTGAAAAATTTAATATTATTTAATTTAATGCATAAGAAATTTTAATCCACAGAATAATACAGAGCAAGAGAAATTAAAAGTACTTCTATAATGCTACAATTGTCATTCTGATAGGGAGTTCAAGAGACATTCTGCTTTTTGTCTTGTCATTGTTTGGCTTATAGCTGAGTTCATTTTTTGGACAAAGAAATTCAAAAAGTATTTTAAGACATTTTCATAGATTCTTCAAAAACATTGAATGGAGGCAACAATCCCACTAAGTGAAAAAGTAGAAAATACACTTTCTGGAAACATTTTAGGGATCATTAACTTCATCATAAGAAATGTGGACACTTTTTTCAACTACTTACAGTTAAAATAACCTCTGTGAATTCTCAGACTATTGGACTCATCTAATGAATAATTTATTGGAGTATTTCTACATCTTTGATTTAATCTCTGCATTACCAGTTTTTTGTGATCTACTGAATAATGTCTATTGACAACCTTCATGTGTTTCATTTAATATTTATATATGTATTTAGATTAATAAAATACTGATTATTATTACATTTTATCCTCTAGTTGATTTAATAATTTAAAAAACATTAACTTTTTTTTAAAGAAATTCATTTATTGTAAAATAAATAATTGAAAAACACAATAACCAAAGTTTGCATCTAAAATAATTTTTAACTTGTTTTAATTAACATTTGAGAAAAAAATTTCAAAAGCCATTTAAGTCAAGTAATATACAAACATTTTTAATAGGCTGCTTTAAAAGGAAAAAAACATTATAAAGTTAGGCAACTTAAAGTTGAATGACCAGTGGTTTTCAAAAAAGTGTTGTGACACACTGATGGGCTTGACGAATTTTAATTGGGTCTCATTAAATTATAACCTATATCAAATTAAAAGTGCTTTTTCTTTCTTTATTGTATATTGTTTTGCAGGTGGGTAGTGTTAACAAAAACAATTTATCATAGTGGGTTGCGAAGTGTAAAAGTTTGAGAACCACTCAATTAGACTGTAGTGTAGAATTATCTAGTTTATTAATTTATGCACATAGTTCATAATTGGATTATCTTAAATATTACAAATTATTACTGGATCATGTAACTTTTTCCTCATTCAGACAGTTAAAATGTTTATAAAATGAAAATATATCCATTCAATTTTACAATAATTACTATGATTCCAGTATTATAGTTTTTTATACCAAATTGTGAAATATCATAAAATAGGCTTAAATTTCTAATACAATTAAAAATTAATGTTGATGACTAGAATAGATACTACCACAATTTAAAAACAAATACTTAAAGCATTTTTGATGTTGTACACGGTGGTGAAAAGGTGATTTTATTTAGTTGAGATTGAACCAGTATTTCATTTAGTGAAATTAACTTAATTTTATTTCAATTAGATGACATTATAAACATATTATGATGATTGTGTGTAACATCGGTGCTTTTTTTTCTGGCGGAACACACCTTTTTCCCGTAGACTTTTGTTTACTGCACTATTTTCAGTGTTATTTCTTTATGACACGACGGCGTTCCGGTACCTTTTATTTTATAGAAAAATAGCACTGTGTCACATTGATTTTGTGTACTATTGACTGTGTGTACTATTGATTGTGTGTAACTGTGCTCATGGACTTGTCAACACATATCAATGACCTTGTTTGTTGTGTTAGACTTTTTTTTATTTGCTTTTAATTACAATATAAGTTAACTAAATAGTTGCAGGTTTTGTCTTAAGTGAAATGCGAAACACACACACACACACTTTGTAAGATTTTTAAGATAGATGATTGGGGGGGGGGTGAGGGAGGCGTACGTCTCATGTTCAAATCACATTAACAAGAATTATTTGATCATTTCAGGTGGCACAGCTACACAACGCTGTATTTGTTATAACAGATACAAAATCTTCTAACACGCAACCCTTCCATGGATTCTTACACTCAGGGGAAAAAGTAAATTTAAAAAAAAAAAACAACTGAAAATGTGATTGGGGATTTAGTTTTCTATTTCGTGACGAGAAACCGGAATTAGCCCAGACCTATATATTGCACGCAGCAGACGACAGTGATATCACACCTAACATACGACATCAAGTAACCTTGTATCAGATATTCCAGAGTTATGGAATCATCAACCGATTTAAATGAAGAGGAAACTGTGAGGAAGTCCAGTAAAAGAGTTTCTGCGCTAATTAGCCAGTTTAACAATTTTCAACAAAATCCTGCTTTGCCAAAAAAATCTAACAGTTTCAGAATACCCAGTAAAATTCAAAAAGTGGACACTGGTCAAAAAGATGTCACAAGGTCACAGAGCATGTCACATAGGATTACGTCATCGGAGTTCTGTGACACCAGAGATGGTCAAGTAAAAAGTCAGACAATTTCTGACCAGACAGATAGAGTGGAGATCAGAGTCAATGTCTCGTGTAAACCTCCAGTCAGTGGGGCGACGCCTAAGGAAAGGGTGCCGCCTCTGGAAAGGGTGTCGCATGTGGAATCTCCCTCCACGTTGTTTGCTGATGCTCCGTTTTCGATAAACGCACAGAAAGAAATAGAAATGGTATCAAACCCAATCACCAACTTATGTAGGCAGATGGAAATATCCTCTGACAACTCGGTTCTCACGTCTTGTACAGTCACACCCATTAACAGTCAAGTTCTCAAGTCTCGTACGGTAACATCCGCTGACAGTTCGGTTCTCAAGTCTCGTACAGTCACGGCCTGGTCTAAACTACGTGGCACTCTAGAGAAGTCCAACACAGCTGGACTTAAAGTTGAAAATAAAACTGACCAGAGGCTTCTGCAACATGACCAGACCGGGTCATCAGTGAAACAAGCTACTGACCACAGATGGAGGAGGCAACAGTTTGCTGAGCTCGCCAAACAGGCAAGTATGGATAACGGCTCGGTGTCAACATTTAACTCAACTAAAGTGACCTCAGACTCAGTCACTGGAAGTCAAGTGTTGGAACATTCACAAGTCCCCACGATTAACATAAAACAAATCGTACAAAACTTTTCACTTGGCCGATCAGATTGGCCACCAGCCGGTGGTGTATCGAATTCGAATAACCATGATTTCAATCCCAGCCAAAATGTGTCAACAACATCATCCAATCAAATCCAACAAGTACAACCCTCACAGCAAGTTGCCAAACTAGATAGCTGGAAGAAAAATGGATTCCGTTCTTTGAAAATAAAAAACATTTCTTTTGGTGACAAAAATCTGGCTCACAAGGATGATTTGATTCAAATTAAGCAGTCAGATCCTGATGTTAAAGTAATGTCAACCAATTCTTTACCTAGTAACAAATCAAGTGCAGCCGACTCTGTTGTCCATACTCAAAATAAGACAGAAGACTATATGGCACATCATAAAACTATGACCTCAGACTTTATTACGGGTCATCAAACAAAGACGTCAAATTTGGCATGTAGAGCCATAAAGCTGCCCACTTTGTGTTCCGATAACCGTCCAATTCAGTCAAGTTTCGCGAATGATATCCAAAAGAAGCCATCAAACTCAACTGTTGACAGTCACACAATACAGTCCGATTTTGGTCAAACAAAACAACAGAATTGTAACAATCCTAGGCAAGTAAAACCACCAGAGGGCACTTATTCAACTAATAGGTCAATGGACGAAATGACCTCACAGACTCACAAGGGCAGTGAGAAAACCATTGATGCCGTTGTAGCACACAATGAGGAGATCTGTACGAGTCATAATGTCAATGAGGCTGAGCGTACAACAGAGCAGCAGTCAGAGTTCATGAGAGTGGGTACAGCAGAGCAGCAGTCAGAGTTCATGAGATTGGGTACAACAGGGCAGCAGTCAGAGTTCATGAGAGTGTGTACAACAGAGCAGCAGGCAGAGTTCATGAGATTGGGTACAACAGAGCAGCAGTCAGACGACGTGTTTATTTCAAACTCAACGACATGTTTTGTACAAGAACACATTTCTAGAGATCATCATTTATCTCCCGATAAATTTGAATATATTCAAGAGTCAACGAATGAACTAAAACTACAACATGAACCCCGTGAGGCTATCACCACTGGTTGCAACACAAAATGTGACCAACCATTTCAATTTGATGTTGAAGGGGTACATAGTACAAAAATGGAATATTGTTTGGCAACTGACAGAATAAATAGTTCTTTGGTCAAACTAAAATCAGAGTTGGTAAGCTAGTGTTTGTAATGTAGTGTCACAGTCTACCACAGAAAATAGTTAGTGTTAGTAATGTAGTGTCACAGTCTACCACAGAAAATAGTGTAGTGTTTGTAATGTAGTGTCACAGTCTACCACAGAATATAGTTAGTGTTTGTAATGTAGTGTCACAGTCTACCACAGAATATAAATTATACAGAATGAGCATCGTCATTTTAAATTGATTTTTCCGCCATATTTGTGCATTATTCCGTTCTGTATCAATATGTGGGTGCTACACTGACAGTCCTGTCCATTTCATGTATTTCATGTGGTTAGTGAAACTATTTTTATTCACTAAATCTTGATCATTTTACTATGATGTTGTTAGTGAAACTATTTTTATTCTATAAAAAACCTTAATGCCGTCCCCACACACGAATCAACTCCACAACCGATGTTTACCTTGTAGCATACCACCAATGTATACTATGTGGCACACCACCAATGTATACAATGTGGCACACCACCAATGTATACTATGTGGCACACCACCAATGTATACAATGTAGCACACCACCAATGTATACAATGTGGCACACCACCAATGTATACAATGTGACACACCACCAATGTATACTATGTGGCACACCACCAATGTATATAATGTGGCACACCACCAATGTATACTATGTGGCACACCACCAATGTATACAATGTGGCACACCACCAATTTATACTATGTGGCACACCACCAATGTATACTATTTGGCACACCACCAATTTATACTATGTGGCACACTACCAATGTACACTATGTGGCACACCACCAATGTATACTATGTGGCACACCACCAATGTATACTATGTGGCACAACACCAATGTATATAATGTGGCACACCACCAATGTATACTATGTGGCACACCACCAATGTATACAATGTGGCACACCACCAATTTATACTATGTGGCACACCACCAATGTATACTATTTGGCACACCACCAATGTATACAATGTAGCACACCACCAATGTATACAATGTGGCACACCACCAATGTATACTATGTGACACACCACCAATGTATACTATGTGGCACACCACCAATGTATATAATGTGGCACACCACCAATGTATATAATGTGGCACACCACCAATGTATACTATGTGGCACACCACCAATGTATACAATGTGGCACACCACCAATTTATACTATGTGGCACACCACCAATGTATACTATTTGGCACACCACCAATGTATACTATGTGGCACACTACCAATGTACACTATGTGGCACACCACCAATGTATACTACGTGGCACACCACCAATGTATACTATGTGGCACAACACCAATGTATATAATGTGGCACACCACCAATGTATACTATGTGGCACACCACCAATGTATACAATGTGGCACACCACCAATTAAAACTATGTGGCAACCAATGTATACTATTTGGCACACCACCAATTTATACTATGTGGCACACTACCAATGTACACTATGTGGCACACCACCAATGTATATTATGTGGCACACCACCAATGTATACTATGTGGCACACCACCAATACAGGCTCTGAACTGTATTGTTCCCTGTGTGTCATTTAAACTAAACCTTTCTTCCCCCCTTTTGTAAGTACGTATAAAAGTTTTAACAAAATTGGGGGGGGGGTGAATGTTAAGGAAGTAAATTCAATAACTTGAGCATACCCAGGTGTGAAACGCAGACTGTCAGTCCTGTCCATTTCATGTATTGTCAATTTAACTTAGAATTGAAATTTTAAGTCAAGTAGTTCCATTTACCTTTACATTTTAAATTTCGAATTCATTGACAGTTCTTTAGCTGGTGTTCTTTTGGGCCAACTAGGATACATAACTGTAGTTGCTCTAATTGATTTTTTTTAGTTTTCATGTAGGATTTATTGGCTCGTTAGGTCAGTGTTCTGCTTTAACTTGTTTGGTCAGTGTACTACTTTAACTGGTTTGGTCAGTGTACTACTTTTAACTCGTTTGGTCAGTGTACTACATTAACTCGTTTGGTCAGTGTACTACTTTTAACTCGTTTGGTCAGTGTACTACATTAACTCGTTTGGTCAGTGTACTACATTGGCTCGTTTGGTCAGTGTACTACATTGGCTCGTTTGCTCAGTGTACTACTTTAACTCGTTTAGTCAGTGTACTACTTTAACTCGTTTAGTCAGTGTACTACATTGGCTCGTTTGGTCAGTATACTACGTTGGTTCATGTGTTCAATGTACTGCATTGGTTCATTTGTTCAATGTAATGCATTGGTTCATTTGTTCAATGTACTGCATTAGTTCATGTATTCAATGTACTGCATTGGTTCTTGTGTTCAATGTACTGCATTGGTTCATGTGTCCAATGTACTGCATTGCTTCGTTATAAAATGCCTTTCAAGTATAACAAATCGAACATTGTAAGCGTTTAAAAATGCTGTCATTTCCCCAGGACAGTCTAGCTTACTAAGCAGGTTTTAAACCCTGGACATTCATTTTTTACTCAATATAAGAAGCCTGTTATTAATGTCCTTTAATTTCGGACTGTGATACAAGAGTGGTGTGCTGTTGTATTTGGTGTTTTATTCACCCTGTAATTACAACAGGAACTCAGGTGGTTGTTTTATGCACCCCCTCCCCACCCACACTGATGTGCTTATCCACGATGTATCACTGAGGCATTGGGTAATTGGCATCACTGAAATAGAATCTGCACCATAGATACTTGCTGGGCTGGCAACAACTTTCTTGAAGAATAATCCAAAAATTATGTGACAATATCTAATGTATATTAAATATATCACGAATAATTCAAAACTGTATATCTAAATAACAGAATAAAATTAAAATTTTTCCAGATTTTTTATTTGATAGCATTTTATTATACCTGGATTTCTTCAAAAGTATCTTGATCTGAATTTAAAAAAAGAAATATCCAGCCCTACATACCTGGCCTACAATACAACTCCCACACCGTCACCGTGTTGATTCATTCACACAGTTTTTTTCAATATAACCAGAAGACACAAGACACATGATGATTCAACACACGATAATATAGTTCTATAAATACAACCAACATGATACAAGACACACGTAGGACCTGAATTATACAAGACACACGTAGGACCTGAATTATACAAGACAAACGTAGGACATGAATTATACAAGACACACATAGGACCTGAATTATACAAGACACACGTAGGACCTGAATTATACAAGACAAACGTAGGGCATGAATGAATCAACACAGACTAATGTAGGGTCCACATACACAGCTGTTGACATCTCGATCAAATCTTCATGTCATATCAGTCAAACTTCACAAGTTACAAAAGTTCTATACAAAAAAAGTTCTACCAAATGTTGAATGTTCAGTAAATACTGTCTTAACAGTTTGGGTTTAAGTATTGATCTAGTGGGCGTCTACCTATCTCCTGGAGATAAAGTTTGTAAACATCGCAACCATTATCTATGTAACATGTTCTGTTTACTTCGTCTTTTTGTCTGTATGTCAAAGTCAATTAAAAAAAAGTTTATTTATCATTAACGTGGTAATAAAAAAATACGCAAACAAAAATACGGTTTAAAAAAAATGATATGTTTTAACATGGACTAAAGCAGTGTTTCCCACAATGTGGTACGGGTACCCCAGGGGAGGGGGATAAGTGAAGAGTTTGGCTGTGGTACACGCTGACCTGGCTAAGAACCTCGGATAAACATGCACGAAAAGCGAAAACAATGGTACAACATGAACGTAAAAACATATGGCAAGTTTGTTTTGTTTTTTTTTACTATGGGTACTCAGTGGCTAATTACGAAATTAAGACAGGGGGTACACAGCGGTCGCAAGTTTGAGAAACACTGAACTAAAGAGTTGTTGATGTTCTTTGTTTTTTTTTTTAACTAGGTCAAGACAACAATTCTTTAGTATCGTACTGAGATATAAAGTCGTGGTCGAAGATCTCCAGTACTAGGTGGCCAAATTTTAAAATCAATCCGGGACAGTCCCGGTTTTTTGCATCAACCTTCCCGGCATCCGCAAAAGGTCTGGAAATGCTCTGGCCCGTAACGTTCAAATTTAAGACTGGTGACAGGGTGGGCTTTGATAGAGAGTCGGTGATATATTCTGTAAGCCCGATCTATGGGACTCCAGTCACCTACCTATATCCCCGGTGGTGTCATTGCACTACTGCCTGTTGTGTGAATGGAAGAAGGGAAGGAAAACACGGTCCTATATTTGGTCTAAATGATCTAACAGATAAATCCTTTACTTATATACCATTATCGGCGATTAATTATAAAATTACTTTGTGTTTTATGATCGTTTCTATCCTTGTTCACTTTATCGTGATAAATTGACTAAGGTATGTCTCTTTTTAAGTATATTTATAAAAAAAAATAAAGATAATAAACCGGAAAGAAATCCTTTTCGACTTCATGCATAGACAGTTGCTACCGTCATCCCGGTCCTGGTCTATAATGTGCACACTTGAATTTATTACTTGCTCTACGGGAAAGCATAGGGGACGGATGGTCGTGTGGTACAGAGCTGGACTGTCGACCCTGGTTCGATCTCCGGTGAGGACCAATGGATTTTTCAGGACATGGTTAAAGCCCCGCTATATCTCCCGTTGTGCCACCATGAACATTGCACTATCGGCTATGGCGGGGATTAAAGAAGGGCACCATAAAACCCCCACAATTAGCCGTGTATAGAATCTTAGAGATTTCATCTCATTCTTACAGGGACTTCACACACAAGAAAGCGTGCCTTACAGCCTCACCCCTATCTGCCAACCCCTTAACCATATTTCCCAAGATAAAGGAATAAATAAATCATGTTTTAAATTCTCAAAATGATGAAAACGCGCTGCTTTATATAGTATTGCAAATAATTGGTCAAAGTATTGCAAATAATTGTCAAAGTATTGCAAATAATTGGTCAAAGTATTGCAAATAATTGGTCAAAGTATTGCAAATAATTGGTCAAAGTATTGCAAATAATTGGTCAAAGTATTACAAATAATTGGTCAAATTATTACAAATAATTGGTCAAAGTATTGCACCTAATAATTTCTTAGAAAGCGCAATGAGTCTAAGGTCGCGGCAAGAGTCAAAATGTCTGATAGCTTGGGGGGGGGGGGGCAGGTTTTGGGTTTTTTCTTCCAGTTTTAAACACGTAAAATAAACTCATACCGCTTTTTCAGACTTTTTTTTTGTACTTAAAGTAAGTTAATTAAATATTTAATAAAAGTGTAATAATGTTCGAATTCTCACTGACTTCGCTTGTCACTGTTGTCAGATGTTTGTAACGAAAACCGTCAAAACTCAAAAAGGAACCCGTCAGATACAAAATAAAATTGAAAAGAAATGTCACAATGTATTTCCATATAATTGTAAACGTCATTGTATGTAGTTAAGTACTAAGGAAAAAAAAACATTCAATCAGAAAACAGCCAAAAACAATCGAACCCAAGTGACGCCCCATTAAGTACTTTTACAAAATTATTTTATTTCCCAAAAGTTTCGGATCGTAGTTTTGTATGTCTAATCTAGGGCCGAGGCCTACTGCAGAGGTATGCTAACTTTTTTATCGCGGGCCACAATAAGTAGGAGCAAAAATTGGACAGAATGACCCAACCAATAGCTGATAAATGGAATGTTACATGGGATAAGATATATATTTGACGAACCACTAGTATATAAAGGGACTGTTACATGGACTGACATATATAAACTGTATCAAAAACTAAATGCGCGGCCCGGATCTAACCTCCAAACGGGCCGAATAATGCCAGCAGGCCGTAGTTTGCCCATGTTCAGTCTAACATCTACTGTATTATGTATTCCCATGTCCGGTCTAGCAAATACTGTATTGTGTATTCCCATGTCCGGCTTAGCCTCTACCGTATTGTGTATTCCCATGTCCGGCCTAGCCTCTACCGTATTGTGTATTCCCATGTCCGGTCTAGCATCTACTGTATTGTGTATTCCCATGTCCGGTCTAGCATCTACTGTATTGTGTATTCCCATGTCCGGCCTAGCATCTACTGTATTGTGTATTCCCATGTCCGGCCTAGCATCTACTGTATTATGTTTTGTCCCAAGAATACACGTCCTTTCCCTTTCGTTCCAGATGTCTATGCACGAGCAAGATTTGATTCTCCTGAAACAGCTCATCAACATCAGCCAGACCATCCAGAAACTTCAGAGGTCACGTGTACTGAGAATGAGCAAATCATTGTCCTTCTCTAACGGCCTGCTTCACCCCCAGCCACTTCACCTGGAGAAACGGAGTTACAGCTCCTCGTTGGTCCGACAGAACAGTGCACCATTCAACATGGAGAAAAGACGTCAGTTGTTCAGTCTAATGAGAACCAGCACTGAGCAGTGGTCAGATGGTAACTTAAACTTTTCATTTCCTTTCTGTCTTTTATTCTTTCATTGAATACACAAACAAAACACGCTTTTAATAGGAATGTAAGTTTTTCATGTGGGGCGACGAAGTAATGTATAAGTAATAATTTATTACTTACATTTTTTTTTCTTTTTAAGTAAAGACCTGGGCCGATCAGACTTTTCATCGGGGGGGGGGGAAGGGTTAGATCGTGACTTGTGGAGATACTTGATGTCCCTAGCATCAGAGTTAATAGTAATTCGTACAGGAAGTGGACCCTTTTGGCAGGTCTATGCTTAAGAACGGCCCTGACACAGCCCCGTAGCGTGAAAATTCTACAGCAGGGGCCTGGCATTCTACAGCAGGGGCCTGGCATTCTACAGCAGTGGCCTGGCATTCTACAGCAGTGGCCTGGCATTCTACAGCAGTGGCCAGGCGATAGCAGAGGGGGCCAGGTAATACATTTAACTAAGTAGAGCAAATAAGCAGAGGGGGCCAGACAAAACGCAGGGGGGGGGGGCGGCCCCCCCCCCCCGCATGCTACGGGCCTGCCCTGACACAGATTATATATTATACAGATAGCGCATCGCTATATAAATAGTCCTCAGTTTTGTGTTAAAAACTCTCGTGCCATTGTTGCTATTCGCTTTTGTTTCCAATGACGCTTTCCATTTATAAAAACCCAGACCTATTTAAACCTCCTTGTTTTTTTCAAGACATGAAATTTGAAAGAAAAGCTTTCAATTTGCTTTATAAATATAAAAAGCGATAATATATTATTTAATTCATGAGTTCATGGGTTTTTAGGAACTTAATATATTTAATAAACATTTCTATTCAATGAATGGACTGATGAGTGTAAATATCATTAATGGCGGCGATGAAAACAATTGATGGGTTGCTGAATAGCGCTTTGGTATTGAGCCGGGGGGGGGGGGGGTACATTAAATTGCTATCAACAAATTCAGCATAATAGAATATAAAATTGCAATGAGATGCTCATAGATAACTCAGTCATTCTGAGGTTTTCTCATAAACTGTTTTTAAACATGAACAGTGTTTCACGTCAGTAACTGTCACATTAAATAATTTAAGCCTGTAGCTTAACTTTCACGTCATTTAAAATTCTAGCCCTTTTATGTTACTTGAAACATATATTTTTTTTCAGACATAGGTCTATAAACTTATCTAAATGTATCAATATACTTTACTAATTCTACAATTAACAACTATAGGCCTACACACATGTATTCCGTATATCAATTGAAATATTTCTGGTTGAATTCTTCAAAAGAAGTCATCAAAGGTTTTGAATCTTGTTGAAGCAAGAGAAAGGGGGGGAGTCTAAAATATGCTAAAATTTATTGAAGTTAATATTGGACAACCCTTTAGTTTATGATTTGGGACTGGCGAGAGCAGTGATAGCAGGCAGGCTCATTTTTTATTTGCAACAGATCCATATTAATAATATCAGTTAATAACAGTTAAATTTACCAAGAAAAAAATAACACTTTTAGGGTTACATCGCACTTTAATTAAAACATTGATACAACAATTTAGATGATATTTCACAATTTTTTCTTATCACTTGTATGCAAGTCGGTGAATCGTGTTGACATGAGTTGAATCACTTTTTTTTTTTTAAATGTAAAACTCAGTTTGTTCAACTCTTCAACAGGTTCTGTCAGTTCATTTGATGAAAGTGAGCTTGATTCTCAGAGTGAAATGGAAGAGTCTGCCCCGTCGCTCACCAGTATATACCCATATCTGTCCCCCAAGTCAATGAGAGCTCGTCCGATGTTCCAGTACAAGTCATCCCAGAGGTCGCTATGTGTGGATGTGGCTGAGGACCCCGATCAGACATATGAGGACATTTTGAAACGTAATGTCAGGTTGTGGAAAATGAATTTGAAGAACCAACAGTCTGTGATAGAGGAAGTAACCCGTCTTTTATAACACAACAAGGGTATATACAGGGACTGCAGAAGTCTTGTCACACTCTGGGCCGAGATTTTTGGTTTTGTTGCAGCTATAGATGACAAAAAAAATTTCTGATCCTGGGACCCATTCAGTGGCTTCAGGAGTGACATTTAGCCATGCCCTGGTCACCACCCTCTAAGACTACCAATAGCTAGGGTTTAAATACGAACATGTTGTGTTGTACTTCTTTGTTGACATATCAAGTTAGCTTGGCTTTCTAAATATGTATGTAATTAAGTTGTGAGGGATCTTTTATGTAAATATATACAAATCATGCTGTCATTTAGTATGTAAATATATCAAAGCATGCTGGGAAGTTTAATTTTTTTATGTGGTAGTGTAAGATTTAAGATGAAACCAAATACTTTTATGTAGATAATTATTCTATGTGATTCTGTTTATGTACCATTCAGTGTTTTAAAGCAGCAACTTCTACAGACTGTTATATGTTTAATATATCTTTATATATATATATATATGATGGTTAAATTATTGCTCAAAATAAACATTTTAAAGTCAATGTCAACTAGAGTGTCTTTTGTTAACACATTTGAGATAATTGTTGTACTGTGTAAGAAATGTTCAGGTAATTAACTTACCAATTCAAACCTCAGCAATACCAGTTATCTCTTGTGTGACCCACAGTAAGATAACAGGTGATATTTGTCTGAGTCTATTCTAAGCTATGGGGAAGTAGCACTATAAAACTGTCACATTATAATTCAGTGTTTAATGTTAGAGATTTAAACTCAATGCAGTATTTAACCTACTGGTTCAACATGCTGGACACACAGGTAAGAACTCAATGCAGTATTTAACCTACTGGTTCAACATGCTAGACACACAGGTTAGAACTCAATGCAGTATTTAACCTACTGGTTCAACATGCTGGACACACAGGTTAGAACTCAATGTAATATTTAACCTGCTGGTTCAACATGCTGGACACACAGGTTAGAACTCAATGTAATATTTAACCTGCTGGTTCAACATGCTGGACACACAGGTTAGAACTCAATGCAGTATTTAACCTACTGGTTCAACATGCTGGACACACAGGTTAGAACTCAATGCACTTGTCCAGCAGGCCTATGAGTTATGGACGCCACAGTTATGGCTGTCATCAAACAATAAAATTTCATTCACACAGGGACAAAACACATAAATCCTTAATGAAAAAGTCACCTGTTTTTATTTTCTTGCACAAAATAATTGATAATTACTTGTCACTAAACATCGACAAATAAATAGAAATAATTAGAAATAAATAGAAATAAGTATAAATATATAGAATAATTAGAAATAAATAGAAAAAAGTAGAAATAGAAATAAGTAGAAATAAGTAGAAATAGAAATAAGTAGAAATAAGTAGAAATAGAAATAAGTAGAAATAAATAAAAATAAGTAGAAATAAGTATAAATAATAGAAATAAGTAGAAATAAGTAGAAATAAATAGAAATAAGTAGAAATAGAAATAAGTAGAAATAAGTAGAAATAGAAATAAGTATAAATAAATAGAAATAAGTATAAATAAATAGAAATAAGTAGAAATAGAAATAAGTAGAAATAGAAATAAGTAGAAATAAATAGAAATAAGTAGAAATAAGTAGAAATAGAAATAAGTAGAAATAAGTAGAAATAGAAATAAGTAGAAATAAATAGAAATAAGTAGAAATAGAAATAAGTAGAAACAGAAATAAGTAGAAATAAATCGTCCAAACTGAATTTTTTTTTCTACCTGTTTTCTTAAAAAGAATTTATTGTTCTAGAATGTGAATATTCACCAGTATATCAATACAAAAGTTATGAGCTGGTAAAAAGTTTGTTTTTGTTTAAAATTTAAGAAACACTTTCAAATATCATTATCTATAAAACACATGCTTCAAACTAATGCAACTTTTAGATAACCCAAAGACAACACTCAATATTTTTTTACAGCTTTAAATTAATAGTAACAAATAATACTAAAAATTACACTTAAAAAGTTTGTTAACAATTAGCAGAATGACTAACAGCCATTTTATTGATATAATTTTCAAGCACATTCATTGCTTCATTATTACAGTAACCTCTTACACTTCAGTTAAATTTTTCAATAAACCTCTTACACTTCAGTTACATTTTTCAATAGATTTATTATTCATTTAACCAACATAGGGTAAAGAAATATTAGTTGTTTACAAATTTTGAATTCTGAACAAAATTTTTAGTACAAGATTTCATAGCATTACACATGTATATAGGATTTTATGTCTATAAACAGTCTGCCAAAATATTTTTTGAGGAGATAATTTATTTCTGTATTCACAGTTTCAAAGAAAATCGGACAGGCTATTCAATGGCGACATTTTGCTTCATGGATTTAATCCAAAACCATAAGAATATAAAAATATACTTAATTCTCAATATCTGATCAAGTTTGTCTCAAATTATCAATTGTATATTGGTATCAAATGCCATTATTTTCACCATAATCTCAACTAATTTTAACCCAAAATACTGCCAGCGGGTAATTTAACAGGGGAGGGGTAAAAAGTAAGAAAAAAGTTTCTCCTGAGATCCCTACGTGGTGACCAATTCTATTTTTTGTAATTTTTTTTGTATAGCACCGAAATAAATGTACAATTTTATTAAAGTACTCTGAATAAACAGGTTCTATCCTCATTGAGATTCAAGGAAATTTTTACTGGTCCTGTTGAAAGTTGGTTGATGTCCCTCAACTCCATCCAGTTTTAAATGGTCACCTGTCTTACGTTAAAGAAGTAAATTGCGGCTGAGCATAGTGCTAACTACACACAAACTCTTTATCTGCAGTGGTTACATAAACAGATAAACTCTACACTGTTTTTTACACCAGTTTGGACTACCTAGTAGAAATATTGTAATTTATTACTCCATTTTGTGTGTGCACATTAAAGAAGTAAACCTGTATACATTAGATAATTTAAAATCAGAATGATGATTAGTTTGCATTTTACGAGTTTTCAGTGCAATGTAAAATATATCTTACATTCTGTTATGTTTTATTTAGTTTGACTATGTGCATCAAATTATTTTTCATATAGTAAAATATTGTATAGTTACATCTCTAAAAAGACTAAAAAGAAAACCCACTTTCTCTTTTTCGCTCAATTACTGTAACATTTTCTTTTCTTTCAACACAGAGTTTTGTTGTCTGTGGAAATCTGTCAGAGTTGTTTTATACAGAAATTTTCCTTTTAGGCTGAAGGATGTACCAGATGCTATCTGCCAACAAAATGAGAAAAAAATGCAGGCTTTAATATATATGTATGTAAATGAGAAAATTACATTTCAGAAATCTTTTCATCAAGATTTGAGCTTTAAAATTTGTTTTTAAATTAAAGTATATACATTAATACCTCAAAAAATAAAAGTCCTAAACTCATAAGATCTTGAATGAAAAAAGTTTGGAGAAATCTAGCCCCAGAATCAAAATCTCACTTATGAATTTAAACATCCAGACCACTATGTCCTTTTTTTCCAACCTTCATCTATAGAGTGAAGGCATCAAGTGTAATTTTCACAACTATTTTCCATTACTTATGTAAGTTTTTCTGTCCATTTATTTTTTTAAATATAATAAAAATGGGTGAATGTATAATTGAAATACTTTACATAAGCCTTAAAACTGAGAGAAAATGTTTTTACTTCCAATATTTACTTCCAATATTTATTTACTTCCCATATTTATTTCCAATATTTATTTACTTCCAATAAAGAGTCAGCGATGAAAATGTTTGGCTAAAAAATTGGAATTAGTGTCTGTCCTTGTGTGCATTTTGTTTTATGCGCATATAAGCCAATTCCTTATATAAGCCGATCCCCTGATTTCATTATTGTATTTTAAAGTTCTAAACTCAGCTTAGTATATACGGTATATCTTGTTTCTTGGAAATTAAAATGGATGGGTTACTAGGTACTAATAATGTACTATTAAAATTCTTAAAGAGAGCCATCCTCCCCATCGAAAATAAATACTTAACATAAATTATGCGAATCAAATTTTTTTAAAACCTCTTTTAAAGCCAGTATAGGTGTAAGGTACTTAAAGTCCTGGTTATACATATATACACTTAATAATTGTTTCTGTAAAATATTTAGCGATGCTGACTGTCATTATCTCACAATGTATGAATTTTTTTTCATTATACTTATACTTGCACCTTTGATACTTGTACTCAAAATCATACTGACAATTTTAAATAAATGTGTACTAGTATTTGCATGGTCAGTACTTCTCAAAAGATTTGGAGTTTATGTGATTTCCAGGAACTGACAAAGTTCAGATATTTAGGTATCGCAGTATGTTTGAAATGTGAAGTTCCGAAATATTCTTTCATAAGAATCAGCCTTCAATAATTTCTAAAATAATTCATGAGTGCCTTACCTCCACAACTACATAATCTCCGGGCTGAACTATTGACTCTGTGTCAATGGGAGAAACTTTAGGAAATATCACTTTTGTATTCAAGTCATTCCTGCCAACTAAATCCTCCACAGATCTTTTACTATCCTGTAAAAACATGCATATATCATGCTTCAATTTTATTAAGAATCAAGATTTTTAGTTGGCTGGTGAAATAATATTTGGCCTCGACATTTAGTTTAGTATAATTAACTGACCACTTTAAGAAGTAGTTTTAGCAGATGGTAGATAAGACAGACAACCACAGAGATTCAATAGGGAAGGACTAATTTGACAGGCAAGACATTAATTTGTGAATCTCATCATATTATTCACTCTACAATATTATGTGTGTTATATAAGTATTTCAATATCAACTGTAAGACAAACATTTAATATGAATAAATATATATATATATATACTAGTTGCAAGTACCCAGCTTTGCCCGGGTTTAAAATAAGGTTTTCTGTTTACCTTTTGTTCTCTCCCTCCCTCCCCCTCCCTCTTTACCCCTCTCTCTCTCCCTTTCCCTCCCTCCCTCCCCCATCTCTCTCCCTCCCTCTCTCCCCCTTCCTCCTTCCCTCTCTCTCCCTCCCTACTCCCTCTCTTTCTTTCTCTTCCTCCCATTACTCCCATCCTCTCCCTCTCTCCTTCCCTTCCTCTCTCCCTCCCTAACCCCTCTCTCCCTCCCCCTCTCTCCCCCTTCCTCCCTCATTCCCTCTCTCTCTCCCTGCCCCCCTCACTCTTTATCTCTCTCTCCCTCTCTCACACCCTATCTCCCTCCCTCCCCTCTATCTCCCTCCCTACCCCCTCTGTCCCTTCGTTCCTTTCTCTTTCCTTCCCTCCCTTTCTCTCTCCCTCTCTCTCCCTCCCTCTCCCATCTCCCTCTCTCCCCCTCCTTCTCTCCCCCCCTCTCTCCCCCTCCCTCCCTCCTACCCTCCTTTCCTCTCTCTCCCCACCTGCCCCCCCCTGTCTCTTTATCTCTCTCTCCCTCCCTCTCTCTCTCTCTGGGAACAGACAGACAGACAGACAACAAATGCGTCTTATAAGTATAGAGATTATTCTGAAAAAAAAAAAATTGAAAAAAAAAAAAAAAAAATTTCACAGTCGGGATTTGAACCCACACATAGTCGGCCAAATTTGAGTCACGGCCAAGCGAGTAACCGACTGTGCTAGCGAGCCACACAAACATAATCTCAATTTTTAATAGGTTATGCGCGCAAGTTCTATTCGGGAAATGACGTCACAGAGGAATTTTATTTATGGCGCCGTCGAGATTACTATAATATAGTAAAATACTAAAATAAAAAAAAATTAATTACAATTAAACTACACATCGAGATGAAACGAAACCTGTCCTATAACCTTCCTCATGTAATTATGTGTATGTGTAACAAATTTCACATTATTTGGTTATCTGGATCTTGAGTTATAAGGGAACAGACAGACAGACAACAAATGCCTCTTATAAGTATAGAGATATATATAAACTAGCCAACTATTCTTAGTGATTTTTATTGTTATATGTGTAATGTTTCACACATATATCTGTGGACACTTACATAAATAATAATAAGACAAAACTCCAAAGACTGGCAAGACTGTCAATGCTACAGAAATAATGCTCACAGAAGCAGAAGATCCACAGCACAGTAATAACAAGAAATAAATAATATATATATATACACCATACAAAAAATGGTTCTACCAAAGATCACCATGACATAAATGGTGCAGACAGCTATATCATAAAGAGTGAAAGATAAGTCATACTAGAAGTAAAAGTACCTATGACAGCTGGCAAGAAACTTGGAACTAATGATTCAGATTAGCAAAAAAATAACAAATTTCCCACTATCAATTTTTTTTGTTAGGAAAGATGGACAAAATCTTTTTTTTATTTAATTTATTTGGATATTTTCTATCTCTATATTATCTGTGTGAAGTACAAATATTCTTTGTGTTTTATCAGGTGAACACGGGATGTTAATAAAAAATAACAATTCATTCATCATGAAATGGATTGTGTTTATTTCACTGATTTCAATGTTCGGATTTGAAACCATTTCAAGAGATGAACTTAGTTCTGGAATTTATTTAATTTGCAACCCTGGTTACCACTGTACTTAAAATGTAAGGAAAACTTAAGACCAGAGCATAGAGAGTGACTTAAAAAAGAAACTGTGATTATTTCACATATCTCAACAGTAAGCTTGAATTTCTAAACAATTTTTTTAAAACTAGATATGAAAGAAATTTATGTGTAACGGAGGGGAATATATCTGATAACAGGGGAAATAAATATTCACTGGAGTTAGATGTACCTATTTCATTTCACAGCATTAACAATTACATGTATAAGTTTACTGACTAATTTTAAAATGAACTATGATTTAATTTTAGAATTTATTTTTTTTTTAATAAATAATAATGAGATTTTTCTTTTCAAGTACATGTATAAAGTAACCAATACTAAAGAATAGAAAAATTAATGTATTATTTCTCTATTGCTGAAAGTATGACAACAAGAAAATGAAATCCAGTTTAGGCCAATATATATAAACTCACCCCTTCAACAAGTACCAAATGTTTTTGACCCGTTTGAGATTCATGAATTGCCTTAGAATGCATGAGTTGTCTGTCATAAAGTTCTAAATGTCTCCTTGATTTTACATCTGGCGGAACATCATCTTTTAAACGGTGGTAAGCTCTAGTTTTCTATTAATAGTGAAATGTAAGTCTTATTACATCAAGTTTAAATGTTAGATCACTGTAAGTTGTCCGATAATAAATTTATAGAGATTGTCAAATGTTTTTACCTCTCTCATACTATATGGGAAACAGAAGGCATAATTGTATTTGACAATGTCCATCAGAGATAATGTATCTTGATGAGCCTCCTCTGTTTCACCACAGAATCCAGAAATAAAATCACTTGACAAACCCACATCTGAAAATGAAACCATTGGATAAGCAGCATTGGATGAAATAAAATCATTGGATAAATCACACATAATTAAATAAAATCATTGTATCAACTAACATTTGATGAAGTAAAACCTGAGCCTCCCAGGTTCAATCCACAGTGAAAACCAACCAATGGGATTTTTATAAGATCCTGATGAAGTTCCCATGTCCACCCAGCGAAAGATAACGGTGGCAAGGCATTGTGCTAGCCACACATTCCCTCAATTTTCTTTGTCTATGAAACAAACAAATTCTACACTTCATCATATTAGCCCCCAACAGCTTTAAAAATGGAATCTTTTTTTTTTATACATAACAAAAATTCATAAACATATAAATGTACTTATAAATGTACTATCATTTAATCATATCTGTTGTGAAAAAATATTTTGTTTCTTAATTTCAAATAATTAAGAATATATGTTGCATTGAACTCATCACTTATTTACAATGGTCTTTCATGACAGCTTTCAATTTAAGACTATGAAAAAATGTTTTCTTTCAAATCAAATTAGCTCTAAATAATCAGATAAATTGTGTTTACTAGGCAAGAATTTCCTTATATTTTCAACCAACTCAAGGTAAGCCTCTCTTGTGTAGCCTCTTCCCATTGAAGATAAAACCTGAGAGTTGCCACTTTGGGCAGGAAGATGAATTTGTTTACAGATATTGGGATAGGTCAAGATAGTTTGTAATACCTGGTATAAGAATAAATAAAAAAAAAAGCTATGGTCAAAATGAGCTTTATTTTATTACAATGATGAAAAGAAACATAATACTGCAGCCAAAAAAAAATGAAATGTAATTATAGTCCACATACCAGTCACCTAAGATAATTTGCATTTAATTTCTTCAAGTGTTGATCCAAAATGTAATTATTTACAAAAATAAAAAGAATTCTTCTAAGTAAGGTTGTATAGAATAAATGCTATATCTAAAGTACATCGACCTAACTATTTCCACTCAATAATAATTCAATTAGTAATTACATACATTCCAAAAAGAAATTACCTCATCTGGAAAATCTTTTGGGTGTGGAGATGTAAATCTTATTCTCATTTCTGGATCAATTTGTGCAACAGCTTTTAACAATGCTGCAAATCTTTGACCACCAAGTTTAGGTTTGTAAACTGTGGAAAAACCTAGACAAACACAAGCACATTGTGGTCAATACTAAATTACAAAATAATAAACCAATTAATTTTTTATATAAAGATAAGAAAACATAACCGAAATACCAGGACTAATCTGTGTCACAACATCGATACCATTTGAATGTTCTGTTGTTGAGTCTCTGTAACTGTTCACATTCTGACCAAGTAACGTCACATCTTTCACTCCCTTAAGAAAAAACACAGAAGAAAAGTAGGTAACATTTCTTAAAAATTGAGTCTACCTTAAGCAGAGTTGTTTTTACAGCAATAAAATAAGTGTTAACACAATGAGCTCGCTGAGTCAAGGGAATTCTAAAAGTCAGATGACATGAGTTAAATAACAAGAAGAAATGTAATTATTAACAAAACAGTACTGTTTTTCAAAAAATCATACATAGGCAATTATATTAGAACGTAATAGTTTACATTATTATGGTTGGAACACAATTTTTATTTTTAAAAGAATACATGTTTATAAAAAGTGGAGTGTGATTTTCATTCTTTTATCTTCAGTTAATTTTTTTAATCCAAGTTCTACATTTCAGAATAGAATGTGCTCAGAAAAAGACATTCTAATTTGAGACCATCTTTATACACAGCAGACTAAAGTAAGGACATATATAAAAACCTTTGTTTTTTTTGTTTAAAAAAATCTGGATATAAATGGCTAAAAATTTACTTGGCATTTAATAATAAAAAGGGTAGTTTACCTGCTCAGATAAGCTGTTCACCTCTTCCAAAATAGAAGCAATTGGACGACTTCTCTCGCGGCCCCGAGTAAAGGGTACAATACAGTATGTGCACATATTATCACAGCCACGCATGATGGATCTGAATTATTCATAAATTAATTAAAACAATATTTTTATAACTTTCAAACTATTAAAAATGTCAAATATAACATACAGTCCATAAAAAAAAGTTATACATTTATATAAATAGCATGCAATAAATGTTTGGTGAACTCACACATAAGCTGATATGCTGCCAGGATTCAAACGAACTGGAATAACATCTGCATAAGTTTCTTCCATTGACAACTGAACATTAACTGAAAAAAAAAAATACAACAGCTATTGAGGGGAGCTGAAAACAGCAAAACTTTTTATAACAAAACTTGCCCATTAAGGAAGACAAGAACTATTTCAACAGCTCAGCTGAAACAGAAGTTTGACTAATTAAAAGATTTTAAAAAACGTACCACTGGCTTCATCAGTAGCTGCAGCCACTGACAGTAAATGAGGAAGATCCCTGTAGGCATCTGGTCCACATACAATATCTACCATTTTCTCCTTCTCTAGTATTTTAGTTTTTAATCTTTCAGCCATACAACCTTTTAATTTACACATACAAAACAATACAAAACAATTTAGTTCTTGACAAAGGTTCTGTACATTTTATTTTATTTGTATCTTGAGTAATATGGCATAACTGACAGGAAAATAGAAACTTAGCAGACTCTATAAATATGTAAGCCTGTACTATGAAATGAAAATCTAATTCTAAGGTACCTAAAACTGGTCACTATGGAGTCTTGTGGTAAAGCACTCGACTGTCAACCTGAGGGTCCCTAGTTCAATCTCCGACAAGGACCAATGAATATTTCAGGTCATGGTTGAAGTCCCACACTATTTCCCCCATGGTGGAAATGAAAGGCACCATAAAAAAAGTCCCATTAGTGGTTTACAGTCTCTAAGATATTTCATCCTTACAGGGACTTCACACACACTAGTCTAAACAGTATTGATCTCCTCCACTTCCCTACACTAAAGGGACAGTTGTCCCTGCAATGTAGAGCACTCGACTGGAGAACCTTTGGATTTTTTTCCAGTACTGGTAAAAGTCCACAAGTCCATCCAGCTTTAAATAGGTAACTGACTTTAAGTTGGGGGAGTAAAGATCGCTGGGCATTGTGCTAACCACACAATCCCTTTATATGCAGTGGTTACTGAAACAGATGAATTCTTCACTACAATGATCCCATTTTTTAATTTATTTTTCCGACATATTTTCCAAATTATATTGGTTTGTATCCACTGAATGATAAAAAATGTCAATATTATCAAATCAAAATGTAGTCAGCATAGGTGACCATAAGCTTACCTAGTAGTCCCAATTTCAAAGGATTTCTTTTGCCTCTTTTTTTTTTTATGCCTTTAAGAGCATGTAACCTTGACCAGATTTTCTCTTCTGCTCCTTCTCGGATAGCGCAAGTTACAAGCAAAACCACATCAGCCTAGTATTTTATATACAATAAATGCAAGTAAAAAAAAAATGGGAAATTACAAAATATAATTAGAGTGGAACATCAGTTTGTAATGTATGGCCCTTTTATGAAGTATTGTCATTGTTAAGTGCATGGGTGCAGGTGTCTTGTCAAACTTACATGAAACCAAAGGAAGTCTGTTTTTCTTTGATAGCTTTTATTCACTTTTTTTTATGAAATATGCAGCACAAATGTTTAAAAAATGTTGAAATATGCTTTTATATGACAAAGAAGTTTTCATATTGAATTCAGACCAAGTGCAATATTGGTAAAATTGCACAAGAATGAAATATATCATAATTATAAAAAATATGATTTTTCATAAATATCTGAGCAATAGTCATTAGCTATCAACACTGACAGGATGTCATCCCACTTACCTCTGTTATGGTGGAAGCTTTCACAAAACCATTTGTGTTTAGAATAGACCAAACAATTTCTGTATCATTTACATTCATCTGACAGCCATAGGTCTCAATGTAAACTATAAATATAGGGAAAAAAACTGAATCAAAGATGAAAATAAATACTTGTATACAAATGAGAATAAAGATTTTGTAAATTAAATTAAATTAAAAAAAAAAAGTTATAGCCCTAATTATAGTTCTGATTCATAAACATATCAAGACTAACAAAATCAAAATTATTGACTGCAAACTATATCAATTTACATGTTTATAATGAGATTTTACAAAATCACATAATTAGATACAAAATGTTATTTTAACAGTTATTTTATTAGACGTATGCACTAATGAAAGGAAAAGAATGGCAATAGTAGAGTGCTGAACTGCCACTCGTAAAGTCCCGGGTTTCAGCCTCAGTGAGTTCTGGGACTTGGATCAAAACTAATGTCCCTGCATCCCTGTATCCTGATATTGGTTGGGGAAAGTAAAGGCAACTAGGCCACACAATCCCATTGAAAGGCCAAGGCTACAGATAAAAGGTGAACTCTGATTCATCTGATTCTGATGTATAGGCTTTAAGGGAATCTAGAATTTACTTTTATTTTACATACATAAATGCAATCATAGCATTTCACTAGTGACTTAATGGATTGGATTATTATTACAATAGCATTTTTATGAATGTTAACTTACCACTTCTGTTTTGACCATGAAATAAGTTGGCTTTGAAATAGGACTCATCATGAGCACAGTCGTGTTCAGGTGGCCTCTGTCCACTAGATGATTTTGGAATGAAGTATGACAAAGATGGACCATCTTGTAAGTGTTTGGTTGATTTTTCTGTGTGTCTTGAGTCACAGCTCTGATCTTCAAACTTTAAAACAGGATCTTTAGAATGTGAATAATTACACTGCTGTCCTTTAAATTTCTTGATTTCAGTTTTTGAATTTTTAAGTATGGGTATATTTGCAAGCTGATAAGATGTTGATGAATAATTTAATGTCAAATACTTGAGATTAACAATTCTACAATTTAGAATTTGTTTGCAAACTGCAGAACTTGACATATCTGAACAATAAAAGGTAAATAAATAGTTAAAATATAAACTGAAGAACATGACAGATCTGAACAATAAAAAGTTAAAATATAAATTTAAAAAAGACTTGATCTTAGATGAGACAACATAATTTCTCATTTCTTTTTTATTCTGAATTCTAGATTTGAAAATACACTGCAATAACTAACTAGAAGATGGATTCACTAAAGCATACATGACTTTTATTAAGCACAAAATATTTACAGTAAGGATTATCAAAAATAACAATTGCAGGGAGAGATTCAAAGAGTCATTGAATATTTCTTATTTTATTTTAACTTAATGCAAAATATTATGATTTATATGTTGATGCATTTAATATTTATAATTAATGATTGAAATGTAAAAAGTGTAAATTGTCCTTTCACAATGACCACTAGGAAAAGGCACAGCGCTGTGTAGTGTAGTGTCTATTTTGAAATAACTCTGTGTGTTGTGGACATTTCAAACAACTTTAACTTTAGCGTGATATTGTTATTTATATTTTTTATTTGACACTACTAAATCAGACCTCTGCATCTACTGTTTACTGCAAGTATGTTTAAAAATTTAATCAATTTTTTCTTGTTCATTATTAAACATTATCTTTTAACTAAACATGTCTTTTAGTTGTCAAGTTGACTGTAGGTGAAGTTAACTGTAGGTGAAGTTGACTGTAGGTGAAGTTAACTGTAGGTGAAGTTGATTTGAAATGAAAAAGAAATGAGGCTAATTAATTATAATTCATAAGCTACAATCAAATAGCATCAAATTGTTCATTACACACTGTAAGACCTAATGAAAATGTAATCTGTCTATGAAATGATATGTATAAATTTTTCACCCAGTACCTAGTACATTTCATTTCATAAGTAAATTTAAAATATCTCTAGTGAAATAATATTATGTTGCTGGGATTATTTAAATCATCTAACATCAATCTATTCTTCATATAGTCTTATTAATATCTTTTTTCAGGGTACAATGCATAAGTGGAGTGTACTCCATGAAAATGTCAGCATCTTTCAGTTTCCCACCCATGAAGCTATGAAAAAGAAATGACTGAAATATACTCCCTGTAGATTTTGAAGTTATTAAACATACAGTGGTTTATGAAAAGCATTTACCACCTCAATTAATAATTCGAATAGACCAGACTTATTTGAACATAATTTAAAGTCATAATGATGGTAGGCCTACCCTTCTTAGTGTCTGATGAGATCAGCAAAGCTGACAGCTACTTTCATACTTATCCTGTTTTGATAAAAATGTATAAATTGTGTGTTTGTCCTTGACTATACTGTGTCTTAACCCTAGGAAACCCTCTCCTGAACATCTCAGAGTATTCTCCCTAAATCATAATAGTTCATAGTACAAAAAAAAAATTTGTAACTCTTACTCGCTATACCATGAATAAGGGTAATAGCACTATTTACCATCCAATATGTATCAAAATAATTATGGTAGCTATCTAGTGATATTACCAATAATATTATCAAAAAAATTTCTGCCCCTAAAATATTAGATTACCTCTGTACGGCAAAATGTTTTTACAATGATAATGATCATAATGTCGCGGCACACTGGTATGGATGGCATTTATTGTTTACCGGTATTCAACTAGTTTACACTTTACTAGACTTAGTGAATTAGTCACTTTTGAAGTTTTGTTTGCATTTTATTTTTAAGAATTCATTAAAATAGTGATCGGCATTATTAGCTGTTACTCATTTCTTTTAGATATCCAATAGATTATGTCGTTACCTGACCTGATTGTAATTGATAATGGGTTTAGAAGACTGTAAAACAACACTTGTTGTTATAAACATTGAATTTTCAAAGGCACATCGGGGAAAACAGGAAACACCCACTTTCTTTTTCTTGATTTTTGCTATTCATATGTTTGCCATACATGATTGTAGAGCACATTTTATTTTAACACTTTTTTTTTAATTTCATAAATTTAGCGTTTAGACATTTAAGCTCATCCAAAGTTTTAACTTTGTTTAAGTGAATTATGTAACAATCACTATTGCTTTTCCCAAATATAATATATGTTCTTAGATATCGTTTTCGTATTAAAGTAGGGAATATCGGTATATTGTGAAGCAACAGTTAATAGTTATGAAATAATTTTGTTTTAAAATTATGACGATTCATCACTCAAATTCACAATAATAAACATTCAATTTGTATACATGTATTTCATTTAATTGGTACTATCGTGAAATATGTACAGTGCAAATTTAAGCTGTGTATGTGATTAACATAACTTTTACCTAATAGCTAGGTATTGTGGCGCCATATGCGAGTTAAATTTTGACACACCCATTCATCCCCCTCCCCTCACACACACACTCACATCAGGCCCGTAGCGTGCGGGGAGCCGGGGGCAGAGAGCCGCCCCCCCCCTGCGTTTTGTCTGCCCCCCCCCCCTGCTTATTTGTTCTACTTAATAAAATGTATTACCTGGCCCGCCCTGCTATTGCCTGGTCCCTGCTGTAAAATTTTCACGCTACGGGGATGACTCACACACACATACACAGACCTTTCTGAAAAATGCGATACCTTAACAATGAAACATTTTTAAACTACACATTCCATGCTTAATTGGGTTATTTGGTATGTAAAATCGATGCCTTCATCTTTTACCTGTAAGAACATGTCTGAAATATTTATCTTTTAATAACGTTTATATTGTCTGTTGCCCTTGAGTGGACATGATTTCTTCTTCTTCTTTGTTCTCGATTATAAGATCATGGAGGCATCCAGGTCCGTCTCGCTCCCATAAAGTTTTTGATTGAAGGGGGAAATCTGTGGCCAGAACCTGTTGCGAGCTGTGTCATGTAAAGGGCAGGATTGAAGAACATGTTCTGCGTTCTCGGGAGACATCCCACATGGGCAGTCCTCACTGTTTCCAATGCCTAGCCTTCGGAACATGTGTTGTCTTAGTCTGTTGTGCCCAGTTCTGAGTCTGAAGATAATATTTTGAGCTTGTCTGGGAAGATTATAATAGGGTCGTTTTTGTCATGTTCTGGGTGGTTATTCGTCCATTTTTGTTGGATTTTTTTCATTTATACAGCTTTTCATTTCTTCTGCATTTAGAGAGACATCTACTTGCATTTCTTTGCTACCAGATTTTGCCAATTGGTCAGCAATCTCATTTTCATTTATTTTGGTGTGTTCTGGTATCCATTGCAGGACCGTTTCCTTTGTGTTTTGGGTTAGTTTATGTAGAGCTGTTCTAAGCTGGGTTAGTTGAGTGTTTTGAGGATTCTGTAGAGACTGTATAATTTTTTTTGGCATCTGTGAGTATGACTATGTTGCTGTTTGGAGTGGAGATTGTAAGTATGTTGACAGCTTCTTCAATTGCTTCTTTTTCTGCTTTGATTTAATTTCAACACTTTTGTATATTCAGGATGACTACTTATTAACTTGCAAGCTTTATTAATGTAGCACTAGTAGATATGTGTTTACGTTGCAGCGATTCGATGGCCTGACTTAGGGCTCGTCTATTAATTACGCCAACAACTTAATGGGGTGGTTTTGAAAAATGAACTACATGATTTAAAAAAAAACGTTTTGCCAGACGGCTCTTTAGCAACTTAATTAAAAATTATAAAATAAAAATATTACTTTAAATCTTTGTCTGGATTTTTATATAAAAATAAAATTTTTCGCTTGATAACTTGGACTGACAGCAATGTAAACTGATCACACCAGTGTCTCTACATCACACAATAGGACTGAGATCAATGTAAACTGATCACACCAGTGTCTCTTCATCACACAATAGGACTGAGATCAATGTAAACTGATCACACCAGTGTCTCTTCATCACAGGACTGACAGCAATGTAAACTGATCACTCCAGTGTCTCTACATCACACAATAGGACTGACAGCAATGTAAACTGATCACACCAGTATCTCTACATCACACAATAGGACTGAGATCAATGTAAACTGATCACACCGGTGTCTCTACATCACACAATAGGACTGAGATCAATGTAAACTGATCACACCAGTGTCTCTTCATTACAGGACTGACAACAATGTAAACTGATCACTCCAGTGTCTCTACATCACACAATAGGACTGACAGCAATGTAAACTGATCACACCGGTGTCTCTACATCACACAATTGGATTGAGATCAATGTAAACTGATCACACCAGTGTCTCTTCATCACATGATTGAGAGCAATGTAAACTGATCACACCAGTGTCTCTTCATCACACAATAGGACTGAGAGAAATATAAACTGATTACACCAGTGTCACTACATCACACAATAGGACTGAGATCAATGTAAACTGATCACACCAGTGTCTCTACATCACACAATAGGACTGACAGCAATGTAAACTGAGCACACCAGTGTCTCTACATCACGCAGTAGGACTGAGAGCATTGTAAAAAGTTTGATGCGTTGGTTTTTTTTTTTTAATTGTTTGATTAAACTATCGACATGTAACAGACTTACGGCGTTTATTTACATGTATCCCGGCATATAACCTTTACTTATAGGATCCTCTCTTTCTGTTTCAGTCATTGTATTCACTCTCACTCTAAATCCACTCCGCATCACACCCCCCCCCCAAGTCATTACAGCTGCTTTAGGTGGTTGCATAGTTTGCCAAATCTTCAGTACGACTCTTTTAATATACTATACGTATGAAATCAAAAGAAGGAGGACAATAATAATATATGTTGTATTGACACGTATCCAGGCCCGTAGCCAGAGGGGGCTAGGGGGGCTGAGCCCCCCCCCCCCCGTGCATGACCTGAGCCCCCCCGTGCATGATTTGAGTTTTTTGACAAAATTTTAATAATAACGGCTATAAAACATCAATCATTTTGTTTAATAAATCAATAATAATAAAAACTTAAAAGTTTATATTTTGGCAATCATTCAGGCTATTTTACTTACATATATAGCTTATATAATTTTTGGGCATAAAAGATTGAATCTTATTGAAGTTCACTTCTGGGTATTTTGGGCAGCATTGGCATTTATAACACGAATGCTCACCCCATATCGCAGATCAATGTTACAAAAGCGTTTAAGCAATATTTTCCTGCTTGAAAAAGATTTAACAGACAATCTGAATGCTGAAGCATTTTTAGGTAAATTCAGTGCTAAACCCAGGCCTGTAGCCAGGTCAAAGTAAGCAGGGAGGCACCAATACCCAGCAAGGGGGCACCTTTACTTTTTCTTTGTTTTTTTCTTCTTTTTCTTCTTTTTAAGTGGGGGGCACTCCACACCTAGCGGGGGGCACGGCCCCTCAGTGCCCCCCTTGGCTACGGGGCTGGCTAAACCACGAAGTTTGCACATTTGAAACGTATAATAATATAAGTTCGCAACCAGTGCCGACGAGTGGGGGGAGGGGGGGCCAATGCCCAGGGGCCCGGCGAGTTTTAGGGACCCGGACTGAGCTGGCCAATCAACTTTTTAAAATATTAATATCAGCCCAGGGGCCCGAAATTTCTGTCGATGGGCCTGTTCGCAACCTTGTAATAGTTTTATATGTTGATATCTTCTGAGGACAACTAGCAACTTAAATAAGTTAATAAAATAACATTGGCTTCTGACTTCATTTTTATACATATGTATAATAAAATAATAAAGTACAAACTCCGTGATTTCTGAGTGATGTTATTTAATTTGCAAATTTACTTTTTAGCAGAATTAATTTTATTTTAAATTGAATAATTGCGACTATTGTTGTTGATAGATCTGTTCTTTGTTTTCAGTATTTCATAAGAAATATCACACAAATAGCTAAGCTTTATTCATGCATCTTTGTCGTTCTTCCCGGGTTGTACGTTAAACAAACAGTATAATAATATAAATCAGGTATCTATTGTGTAACAATTGTGTAGCATAACTATTGGTCAATATATTTATAACAGGAATCCGAAATTGCTCAGCCTCAATAAATTTTTATAATTAAAACTCTTTACTATTTAAATTATTTTTAACAAAACTGCAACATGCCATGCATTATTGAAACGTAGTTAAAATTATATATTTCTAATTAATAGCTAAACAATCGGTATTAAAATGCACCAATCCAGATATGGAACTGCAAAAAATCTCTTGGGGAGGGGACTCACTGAGATCCCCTCCCCAAACCCCTCCTCTCCGTTCGGAAGCTTTCGGCGCTTTGCGCCTCCATTTTCGCCCCCCCCCCCCCCCCCGTTATCGCAAGTTTAGGTAATACATCATTAAAATATCGAAATATTTTTTGTTCTAAGACCAATTTTCAACAATGAAAGTAGTTCCCCCGGGGGGTCAATGTCAACGTTGTCTAGATCCTTCCCGATCATTTCTTCGGCACCCCCCCCCCCCGAAAAAAATTTCTTCGCCCCCCCGAATATGTCTTCGCCCCCCCTACCCCCCCCCCCAATCCAATATTCCTGGCTACGGGCCTGCACGTATCCACTCCCCACCACATCCTCCAAACAAACCTCCATCTTCTTTCTATGGTGTATTTTTATTTGAACGGAAATTTCCGATAGATAAATATATTTTCTGATGTAAACGGAAGTAGCCTGGGAGAACAAACATCGGTATTGTGTACATTGATTATATCCCTTTTGCTTTTGATAAATGTGTAATCAAAGATTATGTGATTTATCATCTGTAGGTAATAGTTGCAAGGAATAGTCAAGTCACAATGTTTATTTTTTAGTAGTTTGCTTATATTTAAATTGGCTGACAATTTTTTTGTTAATGTTATATTTTAAAAATCTGTTAATCAATAATACAATTAATTTTTTCCTAATAAAAAAATTAGGTGAAAAAGAAAATGTTAAATAAAACGCAGTGGCTACGATTACGTCAAGCGCCATTCTATTATTTCTCATTTTTTTTCGGGTACCGGCAATTATATTAGGGTTAGCATTAGGGTTAGGGTTAGGGACAGTATTAGGGTGTGGAGAAATATCTATTGACGTAATCCGGAAAGGCACTGGCTCCACGTACTTCATATGACGTACGATGTATTTTTTTTTTACCTCGTACGTCAACAGAATGAACTCTTATGATGTTAAGTTATAAATGCAGTTTATATTATGATATTATTACTTACACTATGATGGTGCTCAAAATCGGCGATCGTTTTAACACATTTAAAGAGTAAACAGAACGAATGAGAACTCTTATTTACTGCAGACGTTGATGATGTCATATTTTTTTTTTCGGGGACCATAAATAGATATTGCTCCACACCCTAACCCTAATCCTATCCCTAATCCTATCCCTAACCCTAATCCTGAAAAAAAAATCTGGAAAAAAAAAATTATGATTTTTTAAAAAAATAACCATCAATAGATATTGCTCCACACCCTAACCCTATCCCTAACCCCCTATCCCTAACCCTGATCCTGAAAAATAAAATCTGAACAAAAAAATGTATGTCTCTATTAGGAATCGAACCCACACATAGCTAGCCAAACTGGGTCTCAGCCAAGCGAACAACCTACATCACTAGCGCGCCACACAAACTAACCTCTCATTTTAATGTATAATTAGAAAAAATTGCGAAAAGAAAATAACTTCAAATCATAAGAGTTCATTCTGTTGACGTACGAGGTAAAAAAAAAATACATCGTACGTCATATGACGTACGTGGAGCTAGTGCGATCCGGAAAAAAAAAATACGAATTACGTCTTGATGTTACCGTGGCCACTGCGTAAACAAAAAGGGTTAGGAGTTAGGGTTAGGGTTAGGGATAAGGTTAGGGTTAGGGACAGTGTTAGGGTGTGGAGAAATATCTATTGACGTAATCCGGAAAAAAAAAATACGAATTACGTCTTGACGAAAGCGTAGCCTGTCCCTAAATAAAACATTAAAAACAATTAAAATGAAATAACTAATTACTGATACTGCATATTTAAAGATAGTAAGCTGTAATTTTAAAGAGATTTCAATTCTTGGGGCTATTGATCAAGAAGAATAATTTAAATTACTTGTGCGTGATGTTATTTAAGCATTAATCAAATACTTTCAAATAGTACATTTTATATATAAATCATAATGAGTCAAATATCTAAAAGTTGTTCTACATATTTAACTTTCACCTTGGTAGACCATATAATATTGTATATGAAGCTGCTATGCATCTGAACACTTCATATAGTAAATTAAAGTGCCCTTAGCTATTTTTGGGCCATCTGGAAAGATAAAATGTTTAGGTACCCACAGCTTAATAAGACAGGTAGTATGGCTAGCACAACGTCCCAATTCTTCATAAAATTCATATTAATATATACTTATGCAATAATCATTTTAAGTCATACTGGCCTACACAAGATGTGGGTTAGGCCAGTCTGGCTCAAAACACACTTCATATATTGGCCTACATAGTATATGGATTATCATAATCATGCCATAATATCTAATTATATGGTATGATCAGGTTTTTAGTGCTCTTCTTTATGGATTTTATATATTGAATGTAATATTGAGATTTTATTGTTATATTTATATTTCATGGAAGTTATTTAATGGAATTTTTATTTCACTGAAGTGAAAATGATCAAACATCGTTGTTTTGTTTTTGATCAAACATCATTGTTTTGTTAAGGCAACATAAGGTCTTGCAGCCTCAGTGATGAGGCGTGAGTGTTTTTATGCTATATACATAGACGCAAACAAACATAAATTTATATATTTGTATAAATAGTTAGGCTAACAACCTATGAGATATATATGTTACAGGCAAAGTGTGAATTGCCGGCATTCTATAGAATGCCTAGGCAATGTATAGAATGCCTGGTGGTTTTAGGCAAAGTATAAAATTTTTAAATTGTGCATACTTTTCCTAGGCATTCTATACAATGCCTAGGCATTGTATAGAATGACTAGTGTCGTTTAGGCAAAGTATCAGAAAAGAACAACAAAAGCCTTTATTGATAAAAACGTATTTAAATATGGAATGAATGCAAAATAAAGCATATGATGTTCATACCGGAAAAAAACAACGACAGCAGAGCTGAGATTGAAGTATTTGCTTCAGCAGGTAAGACTGGATTCACACTTAGAATTGTACTGTACTTAATTTTCTTCTTTCACTCAAAGCACTTCGTATTATGATCTGTCATGTTCATATTTCACGAATTAGTGAAGAATTGATAAATAATAAAAAGAAGTTGTCTCTGGTGAAAACAAGCAGAACACAACTGGAATGAGCTACTTGTAGCAGCAGGGAAGACTAGAATGGCATTTTGAATTGCATTTAATTTTCTTTTTCAAACAAAGACACCTCATAGTTTGGCACTTCGTCTTGCATTTACATATGACGAATCCTTGGCCGCTTCCTGTAGACTGAGAAGTAGCAGCAGATCGGAGAGCTATTTCAAGGTCAGGAACGTCTTCCGCTTTTATGAAATCTTTTGGACATATGGTGAATTCTGATCTGGCATATAGTTGCTTCAAGATTCCATGTGCAGTTCCAAGGCAGTAAAAGCCATCTTCTGTCATGCTCATAACAACTGCCAACAGATTTCGTGAGTCTCCCTGCCCTTTGTCAACATCGGGAATCGGAACTCGCACAGTGGCTCCCAAAGGCGCAGGAGGAAATTTTTTTCCGAATCCGGATTAAGAGTATTGGCTCTTAGGAGCGCCCCCTGGTCATCATTGTTGTCTCTCCTAAACTGTTCGTTGTCGCCTCCCGGTCTACTTCTACTTTGCTGTTTACTACTCTATTGTTTTCTGACCACCTTGTCCTAAGTCGTCTGTCACCTTGTCAACCATTATTTGCATTACTCCCAGGCACGCCGAGAGGGGAGGGGTAGGGGGGTCATTGTCAAGGGGGCCCGCATCTGTAAGGGGACCCGGCCGCCCTGACCATGTACATTTTTTAACGACTCATTGTTTAAATAGGGGTCCGCAATGATGTCCTGCCCTGAAGCCCTAGCTGGCTCTCGGCACCTCTGATTACTCCTACTTCTGATATATCTTCTTATCTTACAACGTCGAAGGGGATTGTCTGTCTCTAAATCTACTCTAGTTCCTAACAAGGCCAATTACATACTTTGCCGAACGGGAACTCGACATTTTATAGAATGCCTAGGCAATGTATGAAATAGCAATTTATTTCATACTTTGCCTGAAAAATTCAGGCATTCTATACATTGCCTAGGCATTCTATAGAATGCCGGATTTCACACTTTGCCAGTAACATTTATATAGATATATAAATAAATGTATATATTTAAATTAGTAGTAATTTTATTATGAATGATTATGCTGTTTTTGATAACCAAAGTACTCTTTAGTGTACTGACACAAAGTGAGAGTCTGTGAGCAAGCTGAGCAGTACAAGTTACTGGCATAGGATAGTTGATTCCTGCATTTAAAAATACATGACCACTTTATTGTCTTGACTTTTTTCATTACTTAAAAGAATGACATTGTTAAAAGACTTAGTATAAACTGATGACATTTCTAGCTTGACTGAATTTTTTTTTTTAACTCAAACTTTTGATTTTCCCTCAAACCTTACTTAAAACCTCTGAAATTAAAAGTTTTGCCTTAAAATTTACCTCAAAAATCATATTAAAAACAAGTAATTAAGCCTGTTCCATTCTGGACACAGGACGTGTTAGCGCATTTTCGTGTTATGTATCAGTACGTTTGTTAGCTTTCAGTAAATTTTGGAAATGTTTATAAATTCAATTGTGTAATGCATATATTTGTAAAAAAAAACTTATAAAGACGTTTCTTTATATTTGAAAAAAAATTATTGTCTCTTAAATCTAACTACAAGTGGTTTGTGGTTACTGAAATAGGACTCGTAATTGAAAACATTCTAAATTATTGTCATTTAATCGTCCGAAAACTCCGTCAATTGTTGCATAGCTCTGATACTTTCAATTAAACTCAGAACACAAGCTTACTGTTTCATTTGATGAGTTTCTTAATAAATCTTGGTGAAACTACGTGCTGCAGTATTTCGCACCAAATGAACGGGTTATTGAACGTACAAGATGTATATATAATATATAAGCCCCTTAGGAGCCCTGAAGCCCGGCCCTCAGAGGTCCTATCGCGAAATGAACTTTTGATGTACACATGGCAGGCCAAGACCTACAAAATGATATATACATCATGGGTCTAGGACTTATAGTTGCTGAGATATAGCGCTCCTTTATTAATATAGCTTATATAGTAAAAAACGGTACTAAGGCCCCATTTACGGCCCTGAGAGGTCAGATCGCGAAATGGAAAAAAAGTCATTTCTTGGCAGGCCAAGACCTACAAAATGATATATACATCATGGGTCTAGGACTTATGGTTGTTGAGATCTAGGGTGATGACGGACGGACAGACAGACAGACAAAACAGGGACAATAGAGCATTTTTTTTCGAAAATGCTCAATAAATAATGATTACGCCCCTTTGATTAGCTCAAAAATAAATAATGATTACGCCCCTTTGATTAGCTTTTATTATTTATATTTAAAATATAAGCAAAACGGTACATACAAAATTCTTTTATTTTGGCCCTGAGAGGTCAAATCGCAAAATGAACTTTTGATGTACACTTGGCAGGCCAAGACCTACACAATGATATATACATCATGGGTCTAGGACTTATGGTTGCTGAGATATAGGGCGGTCCATTATTAATATAGCTTATATAATAAAAAACGGTACTTTATAAGGCCCCTTTTACGGCCCTGAGAGGTCAGATCGCGAAATGGAAAAAAGTCATTTCTTGGCAGGCCAAGACCTACAAAATGATATATACATCATGGGTCTAGGACTTATGGTTGTTGAGATCTAGGGTGATGACGGACGGACAGACAGACAGACAAAACAGGGACAATATAGCATTTTTTTTCGAAAATGCACTAATAAATAATGATTACGCCCCTTTGATTAGCTCAAAAATAAATAATGATTACGCCCCTTTGATTAGCTTTTATTATTTATATTTAAAATATAAGCAAAACGGTACATAAAAAACTCTTATATTTTGGCCCTGAGAGGTCAAATCGCAAAATGGACTTTTGATGTACACTTGGCAGGCCAAGACCTACACAATGATATATACATCATGGGTCTAGGACTTATGGTTGCTGAGATATAGGGCGGTCCATTATTAATATAGCTTATATAATAAAAAACGGTACTTTATAAGGCCCCTTTTACGGCCCTGAGAGGTCAGATCGCGAAATGGAAAAAAGTCATTTCTTGGCAGGCCAAGACCTACAAAATGATATATACATCATGGGTCTAGGACTTATGGTTGTTGAGATCTAGGGTGATGACGGACGGACGGACAGACAGACAGACAGACAGACAAAACGGGGACAGTAGAGCATTTTTTTTCGAAAATGCTCTAAAAATAGATGTAGCGATTCAAAAACATATCAGTCCATTTATTGACATGTATAAAAAAAAATCAGCTTTGAAGCCAAATTAATATTGCATGAAAATTTTTATCTGTAAATTAGCATTAGAGAGGATTCTTTTGCAAAAGAACGACCCTCATAATCCATTCATTGGAGTAAGAAAGAAAGTTTTGAAAGAATTTCAACCCAGAAATTGAATAGGCCTTGAAATTCAAACAGCCAATGAATTTTGGTGTGTTTTTCTCTTTACTAGTACTCATGCCACCGTATGATTTCTCCCTCTAATATAAAGCTTCAAGTATGATTAATGCAATATTTTTTTCTAAACTAATTTTAAAATTTTCTTCCTGTTTTTTTTTTAAATGTACACTATTTTGTGTGGCTGCCATTGAAATTTTGTAAATTTGTCTTCAAATTAAGACTATTACCTCAAAAATCATTTTGAAAAATAGACATTGTAGTCATTCATGAGCTTATGAAAAAAAAAGCATTAAAAAAGCGTAAAAAAAAAGCATTATAACTCAAATGATTGGGAACTAGAATAATTTAGATTAAGACCTGAGTCTGAGGTGTCACTTTTTTTAAAATAGAAAACTTTATAAATTATTTACTAAATTAAAAGATTTGTGGAAATAGTTTTAAAAAAAGTTTGTTTTTTTTTTCACTCCCAGTAAGATTCTTTTTCTACTCTTTATTTTTCATTTAACTCTTGTAGGATCTCAACGGTATTACACCAGCAGACAGAGTTTTCGTACAGTCTTCTTGTACCTGGCCCACACATCCTTTTCACTTTTGATTTTTCTTCTTTGCTGAGATGTTCTTTTAGGGTCATCTTCACCAATTCCATGCATCACTAGAGGAGGAGGTTGGGAATGGGGCTAGCAACACCATCCACTAAAATACCCAAGTTGCAGAAATCACAATTCAATTATATCAAAATAAGTGTGATTCTAGGTTTTGTTTATTATTTTGGAATTAAATTATTAATCAGCTTTAAAGAATCCTTGCACGTATCTAACCAGGTCAGATTATTTATTCATTTCTCTTCACTGTTTCCAAAAAGAAGAATATTTTATGAACATTTCTTAAGCAGTGTTTCTTCTTTTGTTGTCTTCATTGTTTTCTCCAGAAAAGTTGGAACTATTTTTTTTATCATTAATATATCTAGGTGGCCAAATGTGGTTTTTAGAGTTGCATGCAGCTCTTTGTTATGTCTTTCTTACGCAGCTTTCAATGAGCCAGTAGTTTCCCTAATTTTTAAGTACTTTTATTATTTTATTAAATATTGATAAATTTACTAATATGCTGCACTTTAAAATATTTTTTACTCTATTAAAAACTGAAATGATGATCTCATTGACCTCAAAATATCTTACATTTTCTGTATGAGCAACTGTGCAGTGAATATAGAACTATGAATGAGCATTTATAGAAAGTAAAAAATTTGTAACAACACTGACCACATTTGTCCCAACTACTACAAATATCATAATAAATATTGGTAAAAATACCTATAAAAATATAAATCTCCCAGTGTTTTGTCTCTCTAAATGTTTGATGTATTTTTCAGTGCACATTAATGAAGTGATTTTTTGTGTATCTGTCTATCTTTTTGGTTTACAGTGTTTTTCTTTTTTTCAGAATAATCAAGAATATTTCCATTCGTAGTAGATATTACAAATATATTTATAATTACTCATCCATAGCCCTTAAGTAGAGAATGCATTAAAGAATTCAGGGGTGCAGAAAGTGTATTTTCAAAAAATGTTGAATATAGATGGTGCAGAATGTGATAAAATATCCACCCTTCACCTGAAATAACTTTATAAGATGTTCTTTTTATACATAGCAGCATACTGAGCTACTTATATCCCTAAAAATAAATATTTTATATTGTTAGTTAAGCATTGATGAGTGTATTAGAAAGGTTGTGCTAAAATTAAGAACAATTATCACCATGTCAGAACATAACGATTCTGTTGAGTCTATGGATGATATGGACCTTTTGTGTGATGAGATGGAAAATTTGACTGAAATGGTTGATGTTGAAGATGTGCCATCAGCGCTCATTATTGCCAATATTGATATAAGTGTCTTTGAGGATCCTATTGCACAGGTGAGAAATAACTTAAACAAACAAAAAAATGTTTAATGTCTGGATCTGATAAATACTAATGGAAGCTTTCTTATTAGGAGTATATGTTTTAATAAACAATATGTTCCAATCATTTTCCTATTTGACATAATGTTAGTATGAATTTAATATTACCGTTATTATACATTTTTTTTATTGAATTAATATTCCATTTTGCTTCATTCTTGGAAATAGATTTAGTTAGAATTTTTTTCATTTCAACTTAACAGATTCATTGTTAATATGTATATATTTGTTTTTTTTTACTAATTCACATCATGTGTAATTTTTCAGGCAACTTTTGAAAATATATTTAAAGAAATTGACAAGGATGTAAGCTTCATTTATTTAAAAAACTTCCGGAGAGCTCGTCTTCAGTTCTCTTCGTCAGAATTAGCCTCCATAGCCAGAGTTCGTTATGATGGTGTTTCAGTTTGTGGACAAAGTATTCGGTGTTATTATATTCAGGTAACTTTGATTATTAGAAATATTACAATATTTTTAACACTTTTTTAATACATTTAGCCTCTTTTTCCTTAACTTTGCTAATAATGACCCTCAGGCAATTTCTGAAGATCTCTTTGTGGTCATTACAAAAAAGTGCAAATATTAATAGTACCATTAACTTGTGAAACATACATTAGGCTCAAAAAGCTCCATTTAAAAAAAAAATTGATATGTAACATTCACTCCCTGTGTTAAGAAGATTGGGGACTACTTCTCTGTGTAAAGGATTATATAGATAGTTCATAAAATCTTTGCAATAATTATTGACATTAAAATAAGCAAACTTGTCCTTTCAGCATGTGCGTCTTCAGAACTCAGATAACAATCATCTCCAGCCACCAGCTCCGCAGAGAATGTTTCTTATCTCCCCACCTGCCTCACCTCCTGTTGGATGGGAACCTGTTCCAGAAGCAGAGCCTATTATAAATTATGATCTTCTTCATGCTATTGCCAGACTCAACCCTGGTAATTTATTATCTCAAGAAATTATTTATGGAACAAATAGACTCCGTAATTTTTTTTTTCCGGGTTCCGAAAATAGATGTGCGCATGCACTGCAGACTGACTGCATTTTATTGATAACTTTTGTTTTCGGGGCTAGGGTTAGGGTTAGGAATAGGGCTAGGAATAGGATTAGGGATAAGGGATTAGGGCTAGGAGCAATATCTATAGTCGGACCCCGGAACGGAGTCCGACAATCGCGCATGCGCACATCTACAGCCGTAAAAAAAATAAAGTCCGTCTAGAGCGCTAGAGCGCATGCCTTTTGTTGGAACCGTAGCAAGTCCGTTTATGGAATTGGGCCTTCATTTTTAAATATGGGCATAGAGTTCTAACTGTGGGAATTCCCAGAACTCTTTCCTTTTGCTGTTATTATTTTAGTTGTCATTTGGTACAGTAAACACTCTATAATATCAATAATTACTAATTCAAATTCTAATGGAAGAAAGGTGACTAAGGTGATCTAGAATTGTATTGAAACAAACAAAAAATTACAACATATGTAGAAATGTTTAGAGGATCATACATTTTAGTACACATTTTCCTGCTAATTAAAACAATTTGGTCAATTTTTTTGTCAATTTTCTGAAAAAGTCAAGACTTATCAGTGTATCTAAAGGTTTACCTTATGAATATGATGTTCCAAGATTCTGAGTTTTCACCTTTTTCAACATTTTAACTCCAAGATCAAGCCTAATCAATTTGAGTGTCACTTGTTTAATTTACTGGGCATATTGGGAAAATATCTTGAAATCTACGATGTCAAAATGTTCGCTAGCTCTTGTCAATCCAAGCTCTTGTCAATCCATATTTTTTAATATGATTTCATTATATAAATTTACATTTTTATTCATTTACTCAATTCAGAATTTCACAATAACAATATAATTTCAGATAATTTTGATTTTACATGTATTTAAAAACATTAAATTATTGATCTTAGAATCACTTCCATTTAGGCTTTGTTTTCATTATGTATTGTCTAGTAAAATTTACATCTGCTTCTCCAGGAGATGTTCATGAAGTGCATCCATCAACAGTGGAAGCTCCAGCTATCGTTGTGCATCTCTGTGAAGATCCAGAAGGCTATGAACCTGGTAAAATGAGGCAAAAAATCATGCAGACAAAAAGGCCTGACGGAAGCACCAGTTAAATGCTCCTGATGTCATGTAGTTTGTTGAATATTTTTTGAAGTAATTCAGAGTTTGTTGAGTGTATCCACATGGTATCCATTTCACAGTGTAGACTTCCTGGATGGAGATCGGATGATTGTCGTTCTGTGGGATATTTTATTGACCATTATAATGGCTTTAGTCTTGGTTTTCAATGGTATCTGTAATTGGGTTTGTTAAATTTGATTTCAGTATTATCAAGAAAAAACACACAAAATTTGGCTAATTAATTTTGAAAATAAGGTTTACCAGGTTTTCAGTGATTGAAAATAGATTGCTTATTGCAAATGAACAATTTTTTTATAAATTTCATAATTAGTTCTGGAAGTATTGAATTTGTTACAAAAAATCATAATTTCTTATGGTCTGATGTTGAAAACCAGACTTTTTTCTCCAATTTGTTGGGATACTGTTGTAAGCCAGCCTTTACGTTTAAAAAAAGATTATTTAAAGACAAATATTACATTTTCTGCCAATGCACTGAATGAATGAGCACCTCATTAAAGTTTAGAAACTGAGCATTTTTAATTTATATGAAAACTAGCTCATTCTCCCCCCTCCTCACACACAGTGTACATTATGCAGCAGTGCTCTTGCAATATCTTATTTAATGAATATTAGTGACAGCAAGGTTTATGTGCTACCACAGTGTTTAGACAGTGACAGGCAAGGTTTATGTGCTACCACAGTGGTTTGATAGTGACAGCAAGGTTTATGTGCTCCCAAACTGTTTTGATAGTGACAGCAAGGTTTATATGCTATCACACTGTTTGATAATGTTGGCTTGTCCCTGAGACATACAACTAGTTGTCTAAAGCAATCATGTTGTAATAGATTATGTTGTTGTTATAAATGTTTAGCTACTAATAGTATGGTGCTAGAGTGTGTACCTAGCTTAGGGCTCACTAGAAGATATGTTTTCTGTTGTCATTCCATTAGAAGCATTCTCTAACAAACCTCTGTCACTCTCTTGTCTTCCTGTTTTCCTTTGTTTCATTTCTTTTCACTTCCTTTAACAAAATTTTTAGTTTCCATTAGCCTCAGATTTGTCTGTCAATAAGTGAGCTTAAGATCTGTTTTGTTGTCATAATAAATATATTAAGTAATTTGATGATAGATTTTTTAGTTGATCATCTAAATGCCAGTTTAGTTTTGTTATTAATATTTTTTTAACTAACTAAACTGTACTGCTGTTAATACTTTTACAATTTTTTAATAAAAATAATGAACAGTTTTGATAATTGTTTAGTTAAAGTTAAGCTCTCATGACTAAAATTAACTAAAAGTTTATTGATTGGTTTATATAAATTGATCTCTTTCATTTATTACTCATAAATGATTTATTTTTTATTCACTAATGACAATTTTAACTTTCATGTTTATTGTTTATAGCAATATTTTTTTATAAACTATACACTTGGTGGCATCTTAATAATAGAGGAGTCAAGGGTAAAATTGTTTTTAAAGTTTATTTCTATTTTATGACCCTTTTTAATTTATACATATAAATAAATACTTATAATAACAGGCATAATTTTGTGAAAATATTCTATCTTAAATTTTTAAATACAGTATTTATTTTACAATTCATTAAAAAAATATTTTATACAGCCCAGTTGTTATCATTTTTTTTTCTTCACTTTTAAAATGGAGATTAATTTATTGTTTTTTTTTAGTTCCGAATCTGCATTTTACTTATTGATATTTTTAAAAAAAAATTCTCATTCTGTTATTAACTGCACTTTTTTACTTATCAATTTCATTTCTGTTTAACCCTTTTTTATTTCTTTTGTTAATAATTTTATTTATTTATTTTTTAATTAAACATTTAAATGTTTTATATTCAGTGGTTTATACAAACAAAATTAACAATTTTTGTTAAAAGGAATACATGTATAAATTCTGGCCATTCCAATTGTTGGTGTACATTTTATTATTAGGAAAAAAAAACATTTGTAGAAGATTTCAAATAAATGGTGAAGTTTTCACATTTTTTTTATTGCTATTGCATAGCTAGTGTTAGCGTATTACGTTTATTGTGGTTAAGTGAATTACTGCTACATTAAATCATAATTACAGATTTTACAATTTTAAAGAGGTTAGATAAATCTTAGTCAAGCTAATTTTTTTTTAACATATACTAATAACAAAAGTAGCTCTTAGATTAAAAAAAAAAGACTGAAAAATAGTAAAATTAAGGGAGTGATTGCTTTTATAAAGTTTACTAAATTCAATTTTAACTGGTGGCTGATTTTAGACTGTTCTGTATACTTCTCACTTTTTATTCCAATTTTAAAATTATCACATTGCTCCACATTTCAGTGTCTTAGAATAAAATTAAGAAAAGTCAGTTAGTTTAGTTAAATATCATCAGTTTAAACTTTTTCATTTTATAATGGAATTATTTTGTTAATTAGTTAATTAATTTCTGACTAGCATTTTTTGTCTGTGATATAACACAACATTCAGGCAGAGATAACACAACATTCAGGCACAGCATGTTTATAGATGCATCCATTTACTGAGTCAATTTTTGTACATATGTTTAAGAAATAGATTTGATTTGATGCTTATTTGGTCAGGATAGATGTATAGGATTTAGATTTCTTTAAATTTCAGAGAAGTACGATTGTTAACTTTAACTATTACATTTTTGAAAATATTGCAATGATTTTTTTTTTACAAATATTCATGTTACTTTAAAATATAAAGTATTTACTTAAAACAAAGTTAAAAACCTTTACTTAGCATGCCATTTTATTTCCTTTCATAGAGGCTGTTTTTTAAGGCTTCTTGTTAGGTAACAGTTTTAAAGCTTTGTAGTATTGAAATGTTTTATGCAGCCATGAAAATTTATTTAATTTGTTGTGATATTTAAAAAAAAAATTCTTTCAATATTTTTATTTATATCTTAAGAAGAGTTCTTTTTATTAGTCATTACGCTGTATGATGACATAAAGATCTGAAGTTTTAGTAATACATTCACACAATTATCAACCTATGTGTGCTGTCATTGTTCATTTTATATTCTTTGCTTATTAGAAAAAAAGATGCTAATTTATAAGTTATCCCTGCATTAGAATAGGAATATTTTAGATTTTCGTTATTGTTTTGTACTTGTATTAATTTTTCTTCATTAAGTGATAAGATCTTAGAACAAAGTCTGTCCACCTATGTTTAAAACTGTTCCAAAAGTAACTGAGCTCTGCCAGGACCTTTCAGTTATATGTTTTTTTTATCATCTTTTATTTCACCTTTCAGTTATATGTTTTTTTTTATCATCTTTTATTTCACCTTTCAGTTATATGTTTTTTTTTTATCATCTTTTATTTCACCTTTCAGTTATATGTTTTTTTTTATCATCTTTTATTTCACCTTTCAGTTATATGCTTTTTTTTATCATCTTTTATTTCACCTTTCAGTTATATGTTTTTTTATCATCTTTTATTTCAACTTTGTTGTACTAGATGTCTGTATTGGCTGTTCTTTTAAATAAATATTTCAACTCATTATTACATATGCCAGTGAAATGTTTGTTTTTTTTAATCTTCTTTCCAGAGCACAGTACTTTTCAGTGTGTTAGGTCTAATTAAAGTCTTTGATGCAGGCATATTGAATATATATTGCTATAAACTATTGTATTTATTTAAATATTGAGTCATCTTTGTTCATTTTACAATATTATATGTATATATTTCTATTACTCTCCATGAGAAAAAATGAATTATTTGTATTTTGAGTTGGTTTTTTTAAACAATATACATATTATTCATGAAATAATGATGCACATTAAATGTTTGTTTCATTAGGCTTAGCCACCCTAGTGGTACATTAAGCTTAGAACTATTAGTCTAGTCACTTGCTGTAACCACTGATAGTATCTTACATTTCACACTGTACATAATTTATGCTGCATTATCCTGAAATTGAATTAAGCTTATTTTATTTCCATTTTCTCAAATTATTCGTTTGTACTGCTTTTATGTTATTTATTACAATTGCACTTTTGCACAAGTCATTGATCATCTTAAAATATACATTTAACTTTTTTATACTGACATGTTCTTTTGTGATCTGCATATTTTTATGTTTCTGCTTGGACAATTTTATCAATTTCATTTTATATTAATATTTATACATACTTTGTTTAAAAAAGTAATATGTGTGGGTAACCTTCAGATTAAAGAGGGAATAATTCAGAAATAAAAAAAATATATATATATATATATATACAGTGGTACCTCAACATATGAGTGCCCTAAAATACATTTTTTAGATGCCAGCCATCAAGCGATTAGTGTTTTGCTTTGATATGCAAGAAACATTTGAGATATGAGCATGTCAGCTGGTGGCACACGAGCCAGTATGCTGCTCCTGGTACATCTCGAATGTTCCCACGCCTCAGTCAGTGTTACCCTCGCATGGAAAGTGGGTGGAAAGGTCAGTGTTCAGAAGAAGTAAATGTTTATTGCATTAAAGCGTGAAATCATAGAAAAACATTAGAAAGTTACTGACTTGGCAAGGCAGTATAGGCATAGTACTTCAACGATATGTACTGAGCTTAAACAGAAGTATTTGATTAAGGGTACAACACCAACTAGGACATTACAATAATTTCTCAGCTCCTCTGCCTATCTCCTCCACCCTACACCTCCGACAGCATCTTTAGTAAGATCAAGTTGGCTAATTTTCAAGCAAATACACTTAATAAAACCAGTCTATTTCTTTAAATTCTCTTTTTTTTATGTTTTTATACAATATTTGTCATTTATAAATACATTTTTTTTATTCAAAAACAATGGGTGGCATTCTGGGGGCTGGAATGGATTAATGCCATTTGAATGCATTTTAATTGGGAAAATTGCTTTGAGAAACGAGCTAATTTGAGGATGATCGTTACGAAATGAATTAAATTGTTATCTCGAGGTACCACTGAATTTATATTTTCTAATTTTTATGAGAATATTTAGAATTTTTTTTAAACTTTGTTCATTTCTGTAAATGATAAAAGCATTTCTAAATTAAATGCACTTATTTTGAAGATAAACATCTTGTCCTAAAGAACCTAATTTTTATCACACTATTTGGGCCTCCAATACAAAAGAATTGAAGTAAAATAGTAAATGGTGATGTCAAAAGAAAATTTAATATTTAAAAAAAAAAAGGGGTTTTGACCAGAAAATTTCCAATCTTTGTACAAAAATAGTCAATCTTTAAGATGCAATTGTAATTTTCTCCTAAAGAGTGGTTATATTATTTTTTCAAAGCTATCGTTATAGTGGTCTAAATATTTTTTTTTTAATTTCTGTATCCTACCCTAGTTAATTTAAAGTGAACCCATTCCTATTTATACATAGGGCTTGAAAGGTCAGTAACTTGATGTTTTTCAGTGTTTATTTTTTTTTAATGATATGACCATGCAATCAGTTTGTTTCATTGAAGCTGTTCTCTCAATGTCCTGTCGGTGTTGTAGGAAATTCACTTCAATAAACAATTTTTTTATCGTTACAGTGCACAATTTTTCAATTTTATCATCTTTTTATTTGATGTTTTACATTTAGTAGTACTTGGCGCTTATTTCTGTATTTTTTTCTATGCAAATTAAAAAGCATAAGGGAAGACATTAACATAAGCTATATTTCAAGGTAATTAACAACAAAAAATTTAAAGGGAAGCAAGTATCTTAGATTTTTTTTTTTTGAAGCTGTTATTAATTGGATACTGGTTATTATTTTCATTCTAGAAGTAAAATGATCTATCAGATATAAATATCTTTTCAGTCTAGTTTCAATTTATACCTGGGGGATTAGTTCCACAAAGTCTAAACATAAATAAATACTATACACGAGTTTGCCTTCTGAAATTTCTGTTAAGTTCAATGATTTTCTAAATAATTTCCTTCCAATTTAAAATAAAACATTAAAAAATGATTGTAGTTAACCATAATTCCTTTTATTTCAAAAAAAGCAACACAGAATGTAATAACAATATTATTGTTAAGTATCAAAGCAATATCGTGAAAGCTCATTTATGCCCATCATACAAGCAGCATTGTTCCTTCACTATATTTTATTACTCTTTAATTATAAAAAAAATTGGGTCAATTAAAAATGTAAACTTTCGTAAATAGAATATAAGGCAGCAAAAAATATTCTTATTTATCTATTCCAACTTATTTCAAAACATTTCTTTCTTATCAAAATCATTGTTGAGTTGACAATAATTAGTAGCAGTCAATTGGAAAAAACTACACAAAAAAAATAATAGTTAAGTCAGATACTGAGATGGCTTTTAATATCTATTATTTAACTTAATTTCGTAGCGCAAACTATTATAAAAATTAACAAGTCAATTTATTACAATTTTTAGGGTCACATCGTTTTAAATTTAAAGTTTTAAACGTATTTTGACTAAATTAACTATGTTTGAAGGGTCACAATATGTGTCTCTACAGTCTGAATTTTAATTCTGTGTTGGATTTGAAGTGGAGGTAGTAGGTACGGTAGAGTAAGCAAGACTTACGTCGGGGCGGAGTGAGGCAAAATATGACAGGGATTCGGGGGGGGGGGGGGGGTGGAGGGGGGTTTGGAACCTACAATCAGGCAAAAACACATGTTCGACATAGTTCTGATAAAAAACAACAGCAACATCGCATCATCTGACTTGTTTGATACATTACATTACATGTCAATAATCTGATGTGAATAACTAATTCAATAGACGCATATGCGAATGCTTAATAGATCTGTTGCAAATACTTATAACTGTGTTGTAAATTAAACTAACTTGTTTAGTGTGCCAATGTTTTGATAGAATATAATGATAAACTTGATTGAATACAAATATATTAAATATTTTGTGTCGATAAAATATACGTTCATTTGCGATAAAATTTTAACTATTTTAAGTATGCAATTTGATATTTTTTTAATCGAACAGCAGCTCTAGTTTATTTATTAATTATTTATTTCACTATTAACGCTTTTTTAATGGAGATTTTTTGTGGAAGGTATTCCTCGCATAATGGCTTTGACGCTTCAAATACATTTAGCGCGTTTGTTACTGTGGGTCATAGATGTATCTATCTATGCTGTGGGCAAAGAGCAAATTTAACGAAAAATCGTACAATCTGGCAACATAGTTTGTTAATGTTACTTTATATTAAAAGAGTTGCCGGAAATTGAAAGCGTCATAAGTGTCAAGGCATCCACTATTGTCTATTTTTGACGGCGTTATCGTGCTGGCTGTATATAATTATAAAGATGTCATACAAAGCATTACCATTACTCTTTATGAATCTTGGAGGAGAAATGATTTATATTTTAGATCAACGGCTAAGTGCACAAAGCATACCCATTGAAAAATCAAAAAAAGGTTCGAATTTAGAAATTTATCTTAAATTAAAAATAGCATGTTTCTCATTACCAGTGAAGGTTCGAATTTAGAAATTTAGCTTAAATTAAAAATAGAGATTACCGTAATTTCACTAGTAGTATAGCTACTAATTTGACATAGTCTTATTTCATAATAAATAATACTAATCTATTACTCAAATTACTGTTAACTGTTATTGAACTAAAGTTAATACTTTGTACTAACTCAGTAACTGCATCATTTTGTCAATATTGACATTTATAAACCAGCATATATCATTATATATATGATAATCTGCATATGCATGATAAGGATAAGCATTAGTTAAATTTCTTGTTTTAAATAAAACAAAGAATATCCCTGTTACCTGTATTTACTCTCTTTTTTTCCAAGGAGTAAATTTTACTCTTTTTATCTCATAAATTGTTAATTTCATTTTTTTAGCACATATTTTTTTAGCATATGACAGGGTTGGCTAAATGCAGCTGTTACTTGTGTTCTGTGCTGCTGCCTGCTCTCTATGAGTCAGTTTTTCCATTATTTAATGAGCTAAATTAGTGACATTAGTGTTAATTGACTATGGATACTATGGTGCAGCTCTTAATTGTATTTTTTACTATTAAAAAAAACATGAATGCTGCTCTCATTGGCCTCATGCATAATCACCTCTGACATGTTATATGTTAATCATTCAATATTTCCACAGTTCTTACTGACATTGTTTCTACCATGTTCAACAAGAAATTTATGGATGAGATATTCAAACCTCAGAATTTATACTCTAAGAAGGCCATGAGAACAGTATTTGACAGAATAGCCCATGCCTCTATCATGAGACTAAATGCCGCTAGTATGGATAAAGTTAGTTGCATATGTTGTACTTTTTTCATTTATTTTCTTTGGGACTGCTCACATATTATATATATATCAGGGATGAGGCGTGAGTGTTGCCGGTCATAGTCATATTTATAGAAAATGTTATATAATGATACTTTGTATATTGAATATAGTTAGCATAACACTGGGCAACAAAAAAATTTTTTTTGAAAATTGTCCTGGGTTTTCCAGTTGAATTAGGCTAATTTTGATGCTCTGAGTCCGAAAATGACTTTGGTTTTGCTCAATGAGATCAGGATTTTTTGCTACAGAAATTAAAAAAAAATCGTTTTTTTTTTTGTAAAAAAAACATATATTTGCAGATCATCAGCTGATAAACCCCTGACGATTTTTTCCGTTTTACTCAAGAAATAAAAGTCAACGTATTCAAATTCATTCAGTTTTTATTTGTCCACCAAATTTGATTAGCATAATTATCATAATATTAGTATAACAATGAGCGTTAAGTGAAACAAAAGTTCAGAGTTCAAGGCATAAATCGGCGTTTCTTCGATTCAAGTGTGTGAGCAGCTGCTAAGTTGTCTCTCTTCAGCGACCAGCAGTAGTCCGCCAGCATGACTGCGTCCCACCTCCATGGTACCTTTCCTCCATTTGGCGGATGTCCTGATGGAACCTTTCTCCCTGCTCATCGCTCATCGCCCCAAGGTTTTCAGGAAACTTCTCCATGTGTGAGAACAGGAAGTGCATCTTTATACTCATCAAAGACCCGAGTTTTTGGAAGTCCTCTATCATGCTGTTGATGAGTCTGGCATGGCTTGCTGCCTTCGAGTTCCCCAGGAAGTTGTTCACCAACGATTTCCAGGCGGCGCACTCAAGCGTGTTCATGGAGTTTTGGAACTCTGTGTCCTTTATGAGCTACTGTATCTGTGGGCCGTCAAAAATGCCGGCCTTCAGCTTCTCAACGGTCAGTTAAGAAAATGCTCGACACATGTAGTTCAAGCACCTCCCATCCTTGTCCTGAGCGCGCGTAAACTGTTTCATTAACCAAAGCTTCATGTGTAGTGGTGGGATCAATATCTTCTCCCGGTCAACAAGAGGTTCGTTTCTCGCCCCAGGTACTAACTGCTCTCGCACGGACACTCTTTACATAGTGCTGGGCTCTGTCACGACTGTCCCATATACATATAAAGCATGGGTACTTAGTGAACCCGGACTGCTGACAAAGTAGAAAGTTCACCATCTTCAAGTCAACGCAGATGATCCATTGGTGCTGCTCATATTGGATTTTGTCGAACACATACTTCACTGCTTCATATTTCTCTTCAAGAGTTGTGGAGTGCACAAGAGGGATTGAGGCGAACTGGCTCCCGTTGTGGAGAAGTACACACTTCAAAGAGCGGTTGCAGCTGTCAATGAAGAGTCGCCGATCTCTCGGATCGTATTGAGGACCGCCGAGTTTATCAAGAAGACCGGTGACATCTTGGCAGTACACAAGGTCTTCCTCCTGGCAGAAGTAGCCCATGTAGTCCTCATGTCTTCTACGGAAGAAAGTGATAGGCGCGTCATTGCCAAGTAGATTTTTCTCTTTGAGTCTGGAGGCTAACAGCTCGGAGGAATTATTCAACAAGCTGAGATCCCAATCCAGATCATTAAGCTCACATTGTGAGGGCTGCGGACCATCTTGTGATTCATACTCCTCTTCTGTATCTCCTCCCTCGTCTAAAGTGGTGGCCTCATCGTTGCTGTCAGGAAGATCTCTGAACGCTGGTACAGGAATTTCTTCGCAGTGGACGATGGGCAGATGGAAGGTTGGGGTACTGGAGGCTGTGTCCAATCAAGTGCTGATGCATTAAATAATCAAGCAAAAATCCAGATTGATGATTTATAAAAAAATATAATTATCTCTGTTTTTATAATTGTGATTATTTTGCTGCTAATTTTTATGCAGCTAATTTAGAGAAATTATTGAACTCAAAACCGCTGATATTAGAATATGTATAGCTCTATGGCTGTATCTCAAGAAGTTGACCTGACCGAGCAAAATAAATGTGATATTCGGACTCAGAACACCAAAATTAGTCTAAAGCAGTTGACAAACCCCTGACGATTTTTTGGCTGTTGCCCAGTGTTATCATTCATAATAAAATAAATACAAGTTTAAATATATATAACATTCATTGATATATATTCGTAAATGTTGTTAGTCTAATACTTTATACAAATATATAAATTTATGTTCGTTTGTGCTTTGTATATAGCATAAGAACATCAATACATTTTTCTCACGCCTCGTCCCTCATCATATATATATATGTATGATGTATACATCTAACAGACTTTATAATAATGGCTTATAACAAAAAATGGACCCACTCAAGCTCTCAAGTATGATTAATGTGATCTGTCCCTTAAGTGTAACTTGAATATGTTATGCTAACTTTTTAATCCATTTACACAATTTCTTAAGTTTACTGAAATAGAATTTTACATAAAATAATTTTTTCAGAATAGGGTATGATTCACACGCACACAAATATAGCAAGATTATAGTGTATTAAAAAAAATGATAATAATAAACAAACTTTTGGTAGTTTTTTTTTTTAATTAGTTAAGTTTAATTTCTTTCTATAAGAAAGCTTATCTGAAAAGAGGAAGGATTTCTACTTATATTTTTCTATAATCATTCAATTTGAAGCCCTAATGAATTCAGAAACCCCACCCTGTAAAACAAAGTAGTTACTAAAAATGAACCTTTATCTTTGTGCAGTGGACCATGTTAAATTAAAATTAATAATATTCTTTCTTCAGCTTTATGACTTGATGACAATGGCAGTAAAGTATCAAATATCTCTAGCACTCCGACCAAAGGACATTCTTCTCATCACTTTGAATCACATGGATGCTATCAGGAGCCATGTTGAAGATAGCAGCTCAACCAAAACACAAGTTGAATATGCCTACACGTTACTTATTGAGGTTTGGCATTTTATTTAAACATCATTATCATTTGAAAGCTATTATTACTTATGTAGTGGGTAACTAAGATTGGAATCCTTGCACTTAACTAGAATTTTTCAGAACAAATGCCCCAGACATGAATTATTATCCCTTTAGATCTTGAGCCCTGTGACTAAAATCACTTCCCCAATCTTGAGTTAAGAAAGATAACTGTCAAAATAACAGGTTCTTTGTTTAAATAATTAATAAAAAAAAAGTATAACTAAAGACTACATATATAAAGAAATGGTAACACATCTTTAAAGAGTATAATAAATATGTTTATTAATAACTGAACTGCACAAAAATATATATATAATATAAAAGCGATTTGGGTTCTACGTTAAATCGAAAGTAAAGAATTAATACAATAGTATTCCAGTTTAAAATACAATCATGAAAAAATTGGATCTGCCCGAAACCAAAAATAACCTAGCCTACTGATCAAGCCTAAGGGGATATAACTCTATGCAAAGGTTTTGCAGGGTACAGCTAGTATATATAGACAAGGCTGTAGCCGGGGGGGGGCTAAGGGGGCTGCAGTCCCCCACCCCCCCCCCATATTAATTCTAAAAATTAAATTCTATTATCATTGCGTTCCAATTTTTTATTATATAAAACTCTCTGCACAGCCCCCCCCCCCCCAAAACAAAATTCTGGCTATGGCCTTGTATATAGATATATTGCAGCATCACCCAATAGCTTATTTTTCTATAATTTTACATAGTGATGACACCAGACTGGCTTATTTCATTCATAATTTCCTTTAAATCTTCATCTGGCTATTATCCATAAAAATGCAAATTGAATTGCATTTAAAATTTATATCATTATCATTTTTTTGTTCATTTCAAACTGCATATTCCAGTTATTTCATCCATTTTATCCAAAACATGTGACAAAATCCACTAACTTAAAAAATTCACAGAAAAAAAATTATTGTCCATTTTTTCAAATGGTAACACCAAAAAATACACCATTTTCCGCTCTTTATGGAAGTTAAACTTTTACAGCTAAATTTATTTTATAGAAAATATGGATGTAAAAGTAGCAGCACAAGTAAATAAAGCGTCACTCTGCGGCTTACAAGACACCGCCAGTAGAGGCAGCAATCTGCGTTTTTAAAGCCATAAAGGGTTAAGATAACTTTTCTCTCCATCTAAATATAAAAAATTGAAATGATGTCTATATGTATGTGGCTGTAATTTGTGAAGCATAAAAATCCATAACCTTGGGCCAGTCGCCATACTTGGCATGATACTTCTCTATGACACTTAGAATGATCTTAGCTTATAAGTTTTCTTTTAATTTGTCAGGATATAGCTATTTTTTATTTTTATAAGCTGAATTGACAACTCTATTCCATTCCTTTTAAAGGGTTTTTGGTCTGTTGAAATTCTTACTACATTCTGAACTATTTAAAGTATTACCAGTGACATAATTGAAAGGGGAAATATAAGTGATAAAATGTATTTTCATTTTATTAAGATTGTTATGAATTTTTATCTGTGCAAATTTTTATTTTAATAATAAGTATCACGATATGAAATTTTTTTTTTTTTTAATATGGGTTCTAAGGTACTGTTATTAATATGCAGGAATTACAAACAATTATATGAAGTAAAAAATGACAGCTGTGTTTTTAAAATACTCTCCAGGGTTGCATATCTATGGATATGTAAAAAATGATAAAAACATTTAGTTAAGAGTGGTAATCTACTAGTATTGCATAAAACATTTCAAAAGTGATTCTTTAATATGATTTAAGTGTGGTCTTATTAAAACTATATTGTTTCTTTTATTGATATTTTGTAAACATTTTTTTCAGACTTACGCTACACTTTCTCATGGTGAATTTCAACTGATTAGACAAACACTTTTGAATTTTTTTCAAGATGTCCATACTAGAGTAAGCACATCATTGAGACCTTTTTTTCTTTCTTTTACTTATTTAATAACTTAATTCTCAGTATTTCAAATGTTTCACTGACCATATCATTTGCACAAATCAGGTCTCAATATTCTTGAAAGACAAAGTTCAAAGTAATAATGGACGCTTTGTTCTCAAACCTGGTGGAGTTTTACCTTTTGGCACAGAGCCCCCGAATAATATAAGGTTTGTCTTATACATGTATGTTGTAATAATTTTTGAATTAATTAAAGCAATTCAGATATTATGTCTTTCATTGAGAACTAAAATTATCCCATAGCACTATTAATTAATGTTGACAGAATGCGGTTATCTTCAACACACTGTCAAAATCTTAATATTAACCACAATTCATTTATTGCTATTGGTACAAATAAAGTTATATACATGTATATATATATATATGTTTTTTTTTAGATCATTTGATGAATCAGGAAAATATCGAAACATTGGTTTTCAAGGTGTAGCACAATACACTGCAGCAGCAAAAGAAGGATCTTATGATATGAAAGGGGACAGAATTACAAAACTGGGAACAAACATGTGATTATTTTTTGTTTTTCTTTTCTATTGCTTGTTTTTCTATTAAAAAAGGTAACAGCAGTTTTAAAAAATTGTTTAAGATGTTAAATATTTCTTTAGACATTAGGCTTTTTTTTAAATATGTCGTGAAATATATTTTAAATAGTATTTTGTTGGTCAGTCTGCCTCATTTTAGTACATTTTTTTTTAATGCTATGTTTGAAGATATTCAGTTTCAAAAAATGTTGAGACCAGTGGACCTGGGGTATCTTCAATGATGAATGCTGGTGACATGGTAAGATATTCACACATTCTGTTGACACTAGCGAGCACTGTATTCAATATCTAGTAATGCATGTATTTAGCATAGGATTTTATTATTACTGACTTTTTCTAATTCTGTATCTACTGATAAGAAGTTAACAGAGAAAATGCATTCTATGTGTATAAATAGCTTAGGGATAGAGAATTTGTATGTAGATGTTTGTTATTATTGTACACATTATCTTTGATATGTTTTTACTGAACAGGATCAGAGTCAGCCCGACCCATTGGCTAAAGCTCATTTAGATCTCCTGGCTCAGCTCATTGGTGCCAATGTAACCAAAAATGAGTTCCGGCTAAATCTTTTCAAAACTGATCAGGAAGAAGAGTAATAATACACCATTTATTATGTTAATGTGCAGTTTGAAATCTTTTTACTTTTGATTAAGAGAGAAAGCTATTTAAATATTCTAAAAAATACCAATGTTAATCTTTTGCATTAAAGAAGTTTAGCTTTAAAAAAATAAAGTTCATTTTTTTTTTTGTTTTCCATTTCTTTTTAATCAAATTTATATATTTATAGTCGCTAAGTTTGCGCTACATTTTTTTTTAAAATAATCACTACTCATCTTGGTACATAACAGATACTTTTAAAAAGACATTAAAGCTTAATAGAGTTTATTGTCTTATTGGCTATTTTTTAAACTCATATCTTAGATAGTGAAGTTTTTTTTAGAGTGCATGTTGTTTTATATATACTTTATTTTATATATTCACTAAACAGGGAGGCCGCAATAGTTACACCAATACAAGCCAACAAGTCTCAGGTTGTCAACATTGATGCATCAAAGACAAAAAAAAGTGTAGAACTCTCTAAAATATTTGGAGAAATGACTATAGATGATGGCAAGAATAAAGACGACAATTCTGATCTTTTAGATCTAATGGACAGTTAAAAGTTTTTTATTTTGGATTGTCTGTTTAAAGAGTCTGGATTTTTTTTTTGTGTTTTTAAATTGTCTGTTATGAATAAACAATATGGTAAATTATTTCCCTTTATCTCAGATTTCCAAATTCTATAGAAATATTTCTTCATCTATCTTTTGCATAGTAAATTGTTTTTATATATTTTTATATTTCCTACCATCCAATTCATTCCAGCAATATTTATAGCATAATTTTAACTTAAAACTCAATTATAAGAGAATTGAATCTGATACATGAGTGATGCATTTCACTGTATTGGTGAACTGTAACACGATCTTAGTGATACTTTTACACTAAGTGTCTTTTACTGAATTTCTTGTGTTGTGATATTTTACCTTATCATATTTATTTATTATGAAGTGTGATATATACATTTTTAATTTTCTTTAAATAAGAAAATCACTATGGTCACTATTGCTGCATAATTAACTTAGTTTATGAATTATTTTCCCTCACTTATTGCTGTATATTTCACCTTAAATCTTAAAATATAACATTTATAAATTACTGAAATGGAAGAACAATCCAGGGTTGTTATTGTTTTTATTATTTGGCATTAGGTATATTTTGATTATTGATTTCTCTTAGTCACACAGGAAGAATATGGAATTTAGAAATCAAGTATATAATATTTTTCATCTGAATATTAAAGATATTTTAAAAAAACATTTTGTTACTTTAAAAAATGCTATCGTAAAATTAGTTTGAAATGTCTAAAACTTATTCATAATTTAAATAAAAAGACAGAAGAGGAACATCTGACAGCATCCAGTATGGCTATTAAATCATAATGTGCAATACACATTATAAATACATATTGTTATTATACATTATGAA